>CM065188.1:16686361-17342057 GCA_033026295.1 Channa striata
CTGATTTTATTTCTAAACGCTCATGTTGTTCCATCACACAGTGACAGAAACAGTCTGAGAATAAACCAGGACAAATGTCCACAGTAAACGTTGTGCATCATTTTCTTATTCACACCTGATCTGATTTCCTTGAAAAAGAAATTGTGGTTTATTACGAAATGTGTAAATAATGTGACTGTAGAAAAGTGAAAGTATGATAATTCAAGCGACTTCAGTGAAGTACGAACTTGCACTTCGTTCCCTTCCTCCACTGAAAGCGACTTACAAGTGTTTCTCTGTATTTCAGTGAACAGGAAGGTGCAGAAAAGTCGTGTGTTCGGCTCTTTGTAAATGTTGCCAGTGACTTTGCTGAGTTTGGAAGCTCCTTCACTTTATTCACACGACTGTAAAATGTCTCTGTCCTTTGAAGAACAGTGTGTCTCCAAATCTGAGAGTCTCCGTGTTTCCATGAGATCTACACACATTTGTCCAGCAGATGTCGCCAAAGTTCGGACCCAAAAGTTTCCAAACAGCTTCAGAAAACCTCGATTCTCCCATCACTACACACACACACACACACACACACACACGTTTGTCTTCCTACACCTGTGAGGACACTCACTGACTTATTCCAATCCATAACCAGTCCTCACAACAACGGTCCTGAGACTAAAAGTGTCCACAGACGCTAGAAAGACACACACACAGAGTCCGAGAACAAAGCAAAGTCCAGGTCAGGACGAGCAGCTCGAACCTGCAGCCGTGTTCGAAGCACTTTGGACCCATTAACTCATCAACACTGACCTGCTGCTCCGTGGAACCGGACGACGATCCGGCTTTGTCCCTTTTCGCAGCCTTGTTGCTTCGGTTCTGCTCCGGGTCACGATCCTGCTCCGGATCCCGCTTCTGCTCCGGGTCCCGGCTGTGCTCCGGGTCCCGGCTGTGCTCCGGGTCCCGGCTGTGCTCTTGGTCCAGGTTCTGCTCCTCCTTCATCCTCCTGTCTCCCTGTTTCTAAAAGACTATGAGGACAAAGCTCAGCTGGTGGTTCGATGTCCCAGCAGAATAAGAAGGACAAACCCAGAGAAAGTGTCCCGAGAGTTCAGCAACTCGAACAAAGGAGCAGCTTCTTGCTCAGCTTCTTCTCACAGTTCGGCTTCACTCCCTCGTGGTCTGACGCCCGTCTACACTTCCGGCGCTGAGCGTATTGCGTCACTTCCTGTTTGGGGTCTAAACGAGTGATTTCCCTGCAGTAGAACAATCACGTGGGACGTGAGATTTGTCTCTTCGGAAATAAAAAACTAGCCAACATCAGCTACATTTAACACATCTTAGCTCCGCTAGCCTAGCACTTAGCACTTAGCACTTAGCACCGGCTTCTCCGTGTCCTTGTCTCACTCGCTCAGTGGGTCACGTGTTTAGTTTTTCCTCGGCCTCCTTTAGTGAAAACGGTTTTTGGAATGAGTGTGAGGGTTTTGCACCTTGGGAGGCGAAAAAGAATCCAGCTGGTCGGGCCCCGGTAGCTGGTGCGGAGCGACCTAGCATAGCCACAGTTAGCTGTCCCCGGAAGTACCCGTCAGCTGGTGACCGACTTCCGAAAGCGTCGGTCGTTGCCCGTGGTTACGGCAGCTGTTGAAAGCAGGAAGACAACACGTTAGCCGCCCTCGTCCGTGTCAGTCCGTCTGTTGGTTTCACGACCCAAATACTTGCATGTAATTGTTCTTTCGAGGCTCGTTTTGTTTGAGTAACGGTGACGATCAACACCCGGACGCTCAGACGTACCTGCACTGACGTCTGTGCAACTTGGATCTGGTTTTGCCAACAGAATTTTGCGACAAAGTCATTTGCTCTGACGCTATTTTCTACCGAAGACAAAATCCCAAAAAGTCAAACCACCTGCCATAAAAGCTCTTTACATACAGTCGTGTCATCAGATCAGAATCTTCAGCTGTTCACTACTTTAGTTTTTGCTCGGATAACTGCAATAATCAGCTGTTTGTGTTGAACGTGGGAAGTTTTACAGCTTGTAAAAAGCAGCAGATTATCTCATAACTGTGCACAGAGCAGCTTTGCTAACAGTGAAACAGGTGTGAGCAGAACAGCCTCACATGCAGGAACCCGTGACTCTGTTTTATGTGACATTGTCTTATCATCACAGTCTGTGTCGATGCTGTTAGAAACATGAATGAATGTGACGTGTGTTCAGATGGCTGCTCCGTACTGGACGGCTGTAACACTGGCTCGGATTGGTGGAAACTGTCTGAAGATACACATAATACATGTTTCTACATCTGCCTCTGAATATGACGTGACTAGATGAGTTTTTATGAAATGCACAAACTCAATATTCGAGTAAAAGCACCTGCCTAAAAAAAGCAGCACAATAAAACAGTGAACGTCAAGTTTTGTGTATGAAGATGGTAACAGAAAATGAGCCTTACTGAGGGAACAAGTCAACAGGAAGCAACAGAAAATCACTTTAAAAATCACATATCTAAACATGAACATGAACACATAAACTAGTAAAATCTGTGTCAGGAAAGTTACGATAGAAAACATGAAAGTTCTGCGGAAAATAGACAAACAAAGTTGAGAGGAAACGAGCAGTGGACAGAAACACGATAAAGCACAGAGTGTAAGAGACAGTGAGCAGCAACAGGAATCAACTAGGAACCACAAATGTTCACAAACAACAGAGTCCAACATCCAGGATCAGGCCAACAGGGACATCACGAGTCCACACAGCAGGACGCAATGTCCAGGAGCAGAAGGAGACAAGCTGATGGGACAGAGCTGGGTTTAAATATCCAATCGAGGCTGATGATGGTAGTAAAGTGACAGAAACACTGTGGAGCAGGAAGTAAGGCTGAAAAACTACAAAATAAAAGCCAGGAAACAGCAGCAGGTAAAAGCTGGTTTTAATCACGTCACTAAATCAGACATTTCTATGTGATGACAAAGTAAGACACAGACTAATGGACAAACAGTGAAGGACAAGCAGAACGAATCACTGCAGGACACACACACCATAGAAAAATCCTGCTATTTCAAAGAAAGAACGATCAAACACCATGATCCACGTGTGTGTTTCCACTGACAGCTACAAACCAACTGACAGGACAAAGACAATGGAACGTCTGTGTTTGTTTCCACTGAGACAAGAGCACATAGAAAAACAGGAGACTGACGTCAGACAGGAAATGTCCATTTTCCCATTTGTGCTGTGAGGTTGTGATTTCAAATCACAGGATGTAAATTACATCGAATGTTCGTTACAAAGTTTCTTGTCTGTTTTCCTTGACGGACGACAGTCCACGTTCAGTCCGTCCAACACTGAAACCAACAAGTCCTCGACACTGTCGACCGTGTGACGGAGACAGTCACACAAACTGTCACATTCAAGCATCTGAGGAGGACAGATGTTCAGGACCAGTGTCCTAGTGGACAAGTGTCATGGGAGGATGTTCTCAGTAAGTGTCCTGAAGGAGTTTGACACAAACACGCAGCTGATCATTGGGACGACTGTGTCCTACACAACTTGAACACTCAGAGTGGTCTGGTAGCTCAGTGGGTAGAGCAGCTGGGTGGTATCTGAATGGTGCAGGATCAAATCCCAGCCAGTTTCCTTCCTCTTGTCCTTCAATCACCAGGAAAATTAGTCTTCAAAGCTGGAAAAGTCTACAACATATCAGTCAGAGAATACATAACCCTAGACTGCTGGTAATAGTTCCAAGTTGCATCAGGATCCAAATTAGACCTGTCTGTCAGGACCTGTCCCTGAAGAGAGTCAGACATGAGGTCAAATCAATGACTGATCAATAATCTGATCAACATTAAAGAAGATAAAAATAAACTATGAAACAAACAGAAAGGTCCTGAATTTAGAATAAGGTTCAAGTATTAGGGGGAAACACAGGACAACAGCTCAGACTGTGACCTGTTTGACAAAGACAAGAAAACCAAATCTGCTGGTTTCTACATGTGAATCCTCAGGTTAACGTGAAAGGTCCAAATGGTGGAACAATATTCACTCCGTCACAAACTGTCGTCTGGTAACTGTGTCCAAGTCCAAGCTCAACTTTCAAACCACCAACACACCTGTAGGTCAGACTTTCCAACACTTGTCCCTCCGTCTCTGAACTGCTGATGCAGCCTCACAGTTCTACTGTTGTCAGTGGATGAAAAATGAGTCGACGATCTGGAAACTAAACAAATGCCCTGTTCATTGTAGGAGCATCAGTCAGTCAGGATCCATGCAGGGGTGGGGGGGAAGACAATCGAACGTCCACGAGATTTAAGAGATTAAAATCTGAACATCATCATCATTAGGATGAAAAACATTTTTCAAGTTTAAACAAAGATTTGAATGAAAAACAAAGTGAGAATGTAAATGATGAAAGTGGTGGAACTTTGTCAGTGTGAAGGTTGAATTCAAACACAAAACATGGATGAAAACACACATGGATCCAAATTTAGATCCACGAGAGTAAAGTTAGTGTCTGACAGACTTTATACATGTGATTTATGTTGGTGTGTGTGTTTCTAAAGGTGTGTCCATGTAGATATACACACAGGAATAAATCACGACACAGTGGCTTTTCTTTTGGACTTTTAGTGAAATTACTGTCAATAATTCAACACACACACACACACACAGTGACGGTTTTTGGACCGAAATATAAAAAAGAGACACAAAGATGTGAAACGGCGGAGGAAGCTCAGTGTGGTGTTAAGGTGGTGGCTGGGTGATACAGGCTGTTCTTCTCTGCCTGGAGCTAATGCTCATTTATTAGGACTGTGGTCAAATCCATTTCTCACTAAATTCATCAAACACGTGATTCAGTGGAAAAACTAAGACACAGTTGGAACGACACGATTCGGTGTCATTCACAGCTGATGGGATTCAGCTGATCTTCAGCTTTAGTTTAGCTCCAGTTTGACAAACTCCACACGCTTTAAAGGAATCAAGGACTTTCACCCAAATACTGTATTAACTTTTGTTCCACATTTCAAAGAAATTTTTGCATGTTCAATTTGATTTAAATCTGGTTTATTGAACATTTAAATTTTTAAAAAAATCAGCTGTATCTCTGATGTAGAGATAAGTGACATGAAACTTCATATTAATGTGGCAACATTAATGTTCCTCAAAGTGGGGAACCAGATTCTATAAGCAGAATCAGGATACGGTTAAATATTAGTTCATTAGAGGCCGTCAACCAGTAATCAGACACTTGGTTAAAAACCAAATTAAAGAAACAATAGAATCTGACTTTGATAAACCCAAATCAGTCTTTTATCATGAGTTCTTTTCCAGTTTTAAGAACCTCTGACCTGTTTCTCTGAAGAAACCACACAACACACAACCAGCTCTTTTCAATCATTTATTAATCTACATTAATATGAACAATGAAACATTATGACAGATGAATGAGCATCAATAAGTAAGACGATGGTGATTTGGGCGAGAGAAAGGAATCAGTCACAATTCACCTCTAAGTAACGGGAAAATACTGGTAATTTAGACCAGCTCACTTGCGCTGAGACACCGGACTCTCATAGGAACAAGAGAAACTTTGTGTTGCCTTGAAGTTGCCCAGAGGTTGCTTCTGTTAGGCTAAGCTGTTAGTCAGTTCCGGTTCTGGCCAAGCAGGAAGTGCCAACTCTGTTCGGGTAACTTGCGCGTTACCAGAATGGGTTTCATTGTCCTGCTCCAGGTGGGTTGGCTTGGAGTTCAGGTCTACAAACATGAGTTACAAAAAGTAAGAAGTCATAGAAAAAGTTTGCGCACTCTAAGAATAATTAGAAAAGGACAACAGAGATTAATTAATTAACACAAACAACAGCGACGCTGGATAAACTTCTGAACTGAGGAACTTAATTTTTTTCTGTCAGGACTCTGAACCAACTTTAACTGAGATCTGAACTTTATTAAATATCATGGGCGTCGGCCAAGAAGGGAGAAGGCGGCTGATAATTTGTCCCTCCTCCTTGATCAGATCCATCTTTTTTTAAATTTCATCCTACACGGCGACTGGATATTTTTCTTCCACCAGGCCAAAATTCCATCACATATTAACAAAAGTAACATATCACAACAGTTCTACTATCTAAATTACTATGGAGGATAAATGCTTAAATCTGCATGATAGAACATATATATGTTTGTAGTGTTTCACATTAACATGCACGTGTGGGTTCCAAGATGAAACAGATGCGAATATCAAGAATATCACATGGAAAATTGGCTTTGTCTAATATCTGATAACACAAAGTATGAAACACAGCAATTAGGAAAAATAACAAGAACTTAAAAATTAAACAAATCGCTGAGTTTGGAAGCTCCTTCACTTTATTCACACGACTGTAAAATGTCTCTGTCCTTTGAAGAACAGTGTGTCTCCAAATCTGAGAGTCTCCGTGTTTCCATGAGATCTACACACATTTGTCCAGCAGATGTCGCCAAAGTTCGGACCCAAAAGTTTCCAAACAGCTTCAGAAAACCTCGATTCTCCCATCACTACACACACACACAGACACACACACACACACACAGACACACACAGACACACACACACACACGTTTGTCTTCCTACACCTGTGAGGACACTCACTGACTTATGCCAATCCATAACCAGTCCTCACAACAACGGTCCTGAGACTAAAAGTGTCCACAGACGCTAGAAAGACACACACAGAGTCCGAGAACAAAGCAAAGTCCAGGTCAGGACGAGCAGCTCGAACCTGCAGCCGTGTTCGAAGCACTTTGGACCCATTAACTCATCAACACTGACCTGCTGCTCCCTGGAACCGGACGACGATCCGGCTTTGTCCCTTTTCGCAGCCTTGTTGCTCCAGGGCTCCGGTTCCGGTTCTGCTCCGAGTCCTGGTTCTGCTCCGAGTCCTGGTTGTGAGACATTTTATTCTATTTTGTATTTTTATTCCAACTTCTAATGGAAAACATGTCTGGTAACAAGTTGCAACCACAGGTCAAATGGTTCTTCGTACACATCTACTAATATGTGTGAAATCCTTGGGAAAAGCTGCAGAGAGACAGACTGTGGCCATGTACAGAAATTATAGGATTTTAATGTCCTCAGTGAATCACACCAGGTTCAAAATATCATCAGTGTAATTTTAGGGTTTTTACAATATTCTGCAAAGACGTGGCAATACACAGCAGGAAAAGCAACAAAAATCACAAACTTATCTGCAGCTCAGTCAATCCAAGCTGCTCCTCCTGAAGTTACAGGACGGTTTTTCTACACCGTTTAACAGGAAATGAAAGTCGGACTCAGTCCTGCTCTTTGGTTGCCAACCTGTAACAGTTTACAACCTGCCATAAAGGCTGATAGCTGGGAGGGTGAGCTGCCCCTTAACACCAGGGATTCAGGTGATCCGTTCAGTTTCAGGGAAACCACAGCCGAGCTGAGATGGACCCCGGTGGTTTGATTCAGACTTGTCTTCTCGTCTCCATCGGCGCCTCTGTCCTTAGTGGAAATCCTATAGGTAAGTGCAGCTGTAATCGATGGATTTCCTGGAGTTTAAAACCATATTGATTAAAAAAAAACGTGCTGGTCATTGTTGTTCATTTACTGATTATTTGTTACAAATTAGTTTTTTCATTTACAATAAATGTAACTGATCAGTTTATTTCAACGTCACCTCAGGTTGTTAGCAGTGAGTTTTAGGGTTCCAAAGTCCAGGGTCAGGTGCTGCACCTACAAGGGGGGGGTTCTTCCGGCAGAAGCCTGGTTGGGTCTTTGACCACGTAATTTTTTTTAACCACTTTAATCGGTTTTGTCCTACATGTTGTTACTGAGGCAGAGCACAGGTTTCATTTTAGCTCGATTTAATCCACCACAACTGACTTTGAGTGTGAGTTTATGGACACCCATGTGAATCCACATTTATTCGTTTTATTTGTCAGATTTGATGCTCAGCTTTTCGAATATTTTGTCGTTATTTTTAATATATCACTGTAGCACTAGAGCGAGACCAAAGTTTGACAGGATTTCTACACACAGTTTAGTCTGTTTAAAAAAGTTATTTTAGTCTCAGGATCAGGAAGTAGAAAGGTCGTTGGTTCAATCCCTAGCACATGTTCAGTGTTCTTAGACAGTACACTGAACCACAGGTTGCTCCTGGTGGATCAGCCGTGAGTCCTACATTTCTTATAGCTTATAGCTTAGCAACCGTCTTTGTTATTTGACTCGATTTTAAGTTGCAACACAGCACGTGAACAGCGAGGTCGGTGTCACAAAGCGGGGTCAGCAGAACATTTGGACCCCGCAGCAGGAGGAACTCAGAGAGCCTTTTCTGTCCCCAGCATTTTAACCTCTTTTGAAATTCATCCTGCATCACAGCATCATAAAAGAAAAAGGCACCACAATGCAACAACCACAGACAGAGACATTCACACCGACACTGAAACATTCTCTGGGTCAAACTCCTTGCAGCACCTCCTGATAAGGACTGAGCAACAATAAAAAGTGACTTGTTTATTGTATATTGCACTTATATATATTCACAGCTGTTCCGTCAGGAGCAACGTGCGGTTCAGTGTCTGTACAACTTCATTTGACTGTTTGTACATCATGACTTTAACTTGGATTTCGTTTGTTTTCAGGTACTTCGACCATAAACTGTAATGGGGGTGGAAACCAAAGGGTGGGAGCTGTGGATGAAGGATATACAGGTGAGCTGGATACAAACGTACCTTTAAAACTGCACTTTCCAAATTGGATGAAGTTAAAGACATTTTGTCGAGCAGCTGTGTCATTTTCCAAAGAAAGACTATTGCAGTTTTTCACAGGTGCAGTAACAAAATCACAGGCTCAGAGTCGAAATAAGCTAAAAATAACATAAATAAGCTACATAATTACGTACTAAAGATTTTAATTCATCTAATTTCTAATTTTATCTAATTTCCCTTGCTGATCATGTAAACCTACAACATGCAACTTAAAGCTACAGCATGTGACGTTTTTAAACATATATTTTAGTAGAAATATGCTCCTGATCTTCCTGTGAAGAGGTGCTGCTGGTCAGAGTCAGTGAACAGACGTATTGGCTTTGAAACATCTCTGATTCTAATCAGTTAGAGAATTTCATCACTTGTGGTTTACTAGTAATTTTAGTCAAATTAGTAGGAGCCTTAATTATAAAATGAAAGTAACTAAGAATTTTCCAAAACGAACTTATCTAATGAAATATCAGAAAACCTCTGATTATTTAGAAAAACCTCGACCATCATGTGACTGTTTTTGCCCACTAGGCCTCGACTGCATCGTTCCACATTACCACATTTGAAATACAAATCACTTGGAAAACGTGACAAAAAAATAGCTTTAAATGTAAAAGTCTTAACAACTGACAACTTCATGTTAGTCAAACAGTTTTCAGTGTTTCCAGCATCTGTGAGTTTTATTGAGTCCTTCTCACTCTGCTCCCGTGATGCTGCAGGGGATGTGGAGTTGGTGAACGGTATAACACCTGGTCAAAGTGTGAAGCTGGTGCCCTACTTCTTCCCAAGCCACCTGGAATTTCTGGAGCTGAGCTTCACACTTGGAGAAACCACGGCCACAGTTCGTACAAAGAAGCCGCTGGACGCAGAGGCGCTGGAAGATGTAAGTCTGGGAAACGTTAGGCCACATGCAGGGACTGTCTGTGTGTCCAGATGAGCAAAACTCGCTGACATCCAACATATATGCTGGTGCAAAATGTTGATCCTGGAACGGATCAATGTTAGTGAGCCTATGTGCCAGGAGTGGAATTCAACATCTTCCCATAGCACAAAACCCCATTTTCTGCTTCTTTTGTGCTTAATAATCGATTTGCAAGGTGTGTTTTACTTTATTAGCCCCAGAAAATAGCTTCTGTTGACCTTTTTAAAACATCTATCTTAAAACTATGTGCACACTCCTCTGCACTGTCAACTAAATGTTCTCTTCACTGAATGTTGGACGTTCTGTAAACGATGATCTTAATTGAGATAATTCCAGTTGGTTAGTTTATTGAACATTACAGGTCAATGAACCAAAAATTGATGTCAGCTGCATTTAAATGGTCGGAATATTCTTCGTAGTTCTGTGAATGTAAGTACAGACAAAAGAAAAGTTGTTATAACCTTCATTATTGTCACCATTATTTTACCTGAAGCTAATATGATCTTCTGGGGTTTAGAGAAAAACATCTCTGTTGATGTGTTACAGGCTGACCTCCTCTTGCATTATTCTGTCATGTGTGATGGTAATGCGGATGAGGGCGTTATTAAGGTGGGTGAAATGCTTTTTTATATCTTAGACGTTTCTAGATAATGCAACAGAATTGAGCAATTTTACAAAACAAACAGCTATAAATGAGATTGTTACCTGTGCAGCACAACAACACTCGGACGCTTAAAGTCAACGACCTCAATGACAACGGCCCAGTATTTTCAAAGAAGCTCTATAGCGTCACTGTGTCTGAGGTAGGTCCCTTCAGCAATGAATGAATGAATGTCAAAATGCTGATCAGTCGCTAGTTATGCTTATGGAGTTTCAATAGTTTCACAAATATCCACTATTAAGCAAACTGTCCTCGGGCCGGATTTTCCTGTGGCTTTGTAGAATAGAATAAAACTTTATTAATCCCACAGTGGGGAAATTCTTGTGCTTTAGCAGCCATAGACAAAGAACAAAGAATCTGGACAGAACAATGTGCATTATAGTTTAAGAGAAAAGGCATTTAAAATTTAAGGGTAAAAACTAAATATATACAAAAAAATGTGACAGATGAGTATTGCAGCCTCCAGTTTATTGCACAATAAATAAGAAGTACAAGTAAAATTGCACATTGTGTGTCACTGCAGTGACATATTAAATAGTCTGACGTCTGTGGGGAGGAATGATCGACTGTGGGTGTAACAGTCTAGTGCTGAAGGAGCTGCTCAGAGCCTCCACAGTGAGGTGCAGGGGGTGGAAGGGGTTATTATCCATGATGGATGTTAGTTTGGCCAACATCCTTCTGTCCGCCACCTCCTCGATGGAGTCCAGTGTGCAGCCCAGGACAGAGCCGGCTCTCTTAACCAGCTTATTAAGTCTCTTCCTGTCTCTGTGTGTGCTGCTCCCAGCCCAGCACACAACACCATAGAGGACTGCTGAGGCCACCACAGTGTCATAGAATGTCCGTAACAGCTCCTGCACACACCAAAGGACCTCAGTGTCCTCAGCAGGATGAGGCGACTCTGGCCCTTCCTGTACAGAGAGTCTGTGTTATTTGTCCAGTCCAGTTTTTGGTTTAGGTGGACACCAGGTATTTAAAGGTGTCCACAATTTCAATGTGTGAGCCCTGGATGCTCACCGGTGTGTGTGTTGGAGGGTTTCGTCTGAAGTCAAGCACTAACTCCTTTGTCTTACTGGTGTTGTTGTTCTCACACCAGTCCACAAAGTCCGAGATGACCCCCCTGTATTCCTGTTCATTCTCACCCAGTACACAGCCAACAATGTCAGTGTCGTCTGAGGATTTCTGCAGGTGACAGAGGTGGGAGTTGAACTTGAAGTCTGACATGTAGAGTGTGAAAAGAAAAGGGGAGAGCACAGTCCCTTGAGGTGTCCCCCGTGCTGCAGACTAACACATCCGACACACAGTCCCGCAGCCTCACAAACTGTGGCCTGTCCGTGAGGTAGCAGCTTCCCCCTCAGCAGTGATGGCTGGATGGTGTTGAAAGCACTGGAGACGTCAAAGAACAGGACCCTTACAGTACTCCCAGGGGACTCCAGGTGAGACAGGGCCCGGTGCTACAGGTAGATGATGGCGTCGTCCACCCCGATGCCAGGTCGATAGGCAAACTGCAGCGGGTCCAGTGCTGAGCTCACCTGAGTGCGGAGGTAACCGAGGATGATCCTCTCCATAGCCTGCATTAGGTGGGAGGTTAAGGCGACAGGTCTGTAGTGGTTCGGCTCCTTGGGATGTGATACTTTTGGAACCGGAACCAGACAGAAAGTCCGCCACAGCACGGGTACTTTCTCCAGTCTAAGGCTCAGGTTGAATAGTGACAGAACAACCTCACAGAAATGGTCTGCACGCTCCCTGAGGAGCCTGAAGCTGATGTTGTCAGGGCCTGTGGCCTTCCTGGCCTTAGTCTTCCTTAACTCTCTCCTAACCTGGTCCACAGTGAGGCAGAGGGGGGTGGGCGGTGACTGGTCTGGAGCTGTGGGTTGTTGGGAGCTCTCTGTGACAGTGGGAGGAGGGGCAAAGTGGTCTGCATGGAGCTGAGGTGTGCAGCTGGGAGGAGACGACTGGACTGGAGCTGAGGTGTGAAGAGGGGGCCGTGTGAGTGGGGGCTGGGCAGAATCAAATCTGTTAAAGAACAGATTTAATTCATTTGCCCAGGTCTGGTCACCCGTGGCCTGTCGACCGTCCCCACCTTCACCGTGGCCTGAGATGTGTTTCAGTCCTCTCCCCACCTCACGGACGTTGTTCTGCTCCAGACGATGCTCCAGTTTCTTCCTGTAGCTGTCCTTGCACCTCCTGATTTTGAATTTTAATTCCGCTGCACTCTGCCCAGCTCCTCCGTGTCCCCAGAGAGAAAGGCCCTCGTCTTCTCATTCAGCAGGACCTTCAGCTCAGGGCTCACCCAGGGCTTGTTGTTGGGAAAATACCGCACTGTCTTGGATGGCACAGTGTTTTCCACACAGAAGTTTATATAGTCTGTGATACAGTCTGTGAGACTGTCGATGTCCTCCCCATGTGGAATGCAGAGACTGTCCTAGTCCGTGATGTTAAAACAGTCCCTCAGCTGTTCACTCGCCTCCTCTGTCCAGATCTTCACTGTTTTCACCTGTGGTGACTGTTTTTTCACCACCGGAGTGTAAGCAGGAGACAGGGACACGAGATTGTGGTCGGAGCGTCCCAGAGGGGGAAGGGGGGTGGAGGTATATGCATTCTTTGTGTTGGCATACAGCAGGTCCAGAGTTTTATTGTCTCTTGTGTGGCTGTTTACGTACTGGGTGAAGTTGGTGAGGGTGGTGGAGAGGGGGAGGCAGGCATGATTAAAGTCCCCAGAGATGAGGATCAGGGCCTGTGGGTGCTGGGTCTGCAGCTGAGACACGGTGCTGTGCATGCGCTGACTGCCACCAGTTCCATGTACAGTGATGTGCCCGGGGTTACACCATCTGTTGTTCACGAACACCGCCTGTCCGCCTCCCTTCTTCTTACCGCTCTCTGCCGCACCAGTGTGAATCCATTAAGGGAGACCACAGAGTCCGGTGGGTCCCGGTTACGGAGACCACAGAGTCTGGTGTGTCCTGGTCGAGCCACGTCTCGGTGAAGCACAGGACGCTGGTGAAACGGGCTTATATCTGCGTCTCAGAACCTTCGTGTATGTGGTTGTTGGGAGTCAGGGAGAAGACGTGGAAGTGAACGTCGATGTGTTTGGGTGATTAACTTACGTAATGAGGTTTGGTTTATGCTTTATTCATTTGTCTTTGTGTTTTCAATATGTTTTTCTTCTGACATTAAAACATTTTAGGATGTAGTTTACTAAAAGAAAATGAGTTAAAATGGTTTTGTGATTTTCTACGTTTAGGTGGCTCAGCTGTGTGTCAGATGTGTGTGATCTTCTTTCAGATCCATCCTGTTGACACCGAGGTCGTGCGAGTGAACGCGGTGGACGGGGACAGCACCTCAGCAAACAACAGAGTCACATATTCCACCGTAAGATGATCCTCAACTTTTCCCATTAAAGCCAAAACACACGTGCGTCACCTTAAAGACAAACTGAAAACATGAAGCTCAGGAAGGTTGAGAAACGCTGACAACACGTGTGCAGCATCAACACAAGACCACAGCAAGGGAAATAAATCCTGTATCTGTGACTATGAACAGTTAGAGTTCATGGACTTTTACCACAAAAACACAAACTCACAGTTGTTATCAATACCCAAAAATGCAGAAAAGCACCGACACAACCGCCTCGTTTACACCATTTTGCACAGAGATTAGAAATCTGTAAATGTAAGAAAACATGCAAATGTTTATCACGGATAGTTCGAGTATATTTGTTACTTTCTTTCAAAAGGTTCCGAGCTCAGACTACTTTTCCTTCAACAACTTTGGGGCTTTTATTTTGACCAGACGCTTGAACTACAATCTGGTTCAAAACTTCAGCTTCGTTGTGACGGCCGAGGTAAGTGAGACTGAGGATACAAAATACAGTCCTGCAAAAACCAAACTGAAACTGATTTTCTAGTTTTATTTTGCCTGAGAGTAAGCGGTTTTGCCAGATCCCCCACCCGACCCGACCCGACCCGACCCGACCCGACCCAAAGTCTCTGTGTTTTTAAAATCTTGGCCTTTTTTTTTTTTTAGAGTTATATGGATGCAAAATCTCGAGAGCTGAAACACCCCACACACGCGTGGGCCTTGAACACACCCTGGCCTGAAGCTAACGCGTTAGCTTTAGCACAGATTAGGTTGAGCATGTCGCCTGGCAACAAAGACACACGAGTTTTCAGATTCGTCGTTAAAAAGCTGCTTAGGTGTAAAATTTGAGGCTCGTTTATAGTCGTACCGGGTCCGAACGTGTCGTGGACGTGGCTCGGCAATTTTTCGCCACGTGCTGCACTCATGCAGGATGGAGGGAACTGTTGTTGACCTTTAAACTTTGACCTCTAAATTAAAAAAATCATGTTTTCCACGTAGACCAGCCCATGTCAGAGGTCATCTGACAAA
This sequence comes from Channa striata, assembly GCA_033026295.1. Lineage (NCBI taxonomy): Eukaryota > Metazoa > Chordata > Actinopteri > Anabantiformes > Channidae > Channa > Channa striata. Next base: position 16,701,053 of record CM065188.1, read on the forward strand.
GTCTACATCAAAGGTTAGACCATTAATAGATAAATAGATTCCACAAAAAGTTTAAAAAACTCCTTCCTCTTAGTCTAGTCCACATTCAATAATGTTAGTGGTTCTGTGATTCACACTTGATCTGATGTGATCTGGAAGAGACACAAGTTGTAATTTGTCTTTTTTGCTAAATAATAAAAAAATAAAAGTATGTTTAACATGATCAATTGCCATGTTAACATTAATACTTAAGATTCCCTTAACTTTTCCCTTAACTGCAGGTTCAGAAGCTGATACACTGTGTTACTCTTAGAATTACTAACAGATGACAGATGACGGTCAGAGGAAAATGGATTTAGCTTTGCTTGATCGTGAACTGCTGTTTTCCTAATTCGTGGATCTCCTTAGACTCGTGTGACCTCAGAATGACCCCATGATGTTCACGTTAAGGCTTGTTTTTCTGGTCTCTAGTCGACTTTTTTTGAGTCTTGCTGAATGTTATTGGCTTTTTATCGTGTTGCAGAAACATTTTGGGGCATATCATATTTTGGGGATGTCTCATTAATGGGAGTGTGTGTTGAATAAGAATCTAAGCATTTAAAGTGTGTGTGTGTGTGTGTGTGTGTGTTGTGTGTGTGTGTGTGTGTGTTTTAAAGACGTCTTTCTTATGCTCCTGCTTCATTCCAGTGAAGAAGAATAATCTGCATTGTCTTTCTTTACTACAGGATAAGTGGGGATTAGTCGACACAGCCAATGTTCAGATTAATGTGGAAGATTTTGATAACTTGAATCCATATTTCAGCCACAACCAATACCAGGCTTATATTCAGGAGAATGAGGTGAGCCTCAGAAACTACCTGTCACAGACATTCTTGGAATTTATTGTGCATATTTTCCAGATTTGTGATATAAATTGTTTGTGTGTTATTTATTTTAGGCCAGTTCTATTGACAACATGCAACCAGAGCCTATAAAGGCCCAGGATGGAGACACTGGCATCGACATGACAATAACTTACAGCATTAGAGCAGGTAAATGAGAGGAAATAATAGTGTTAGAGTCAGAAGGATCATAGTATGTGGAAAAATGCTGAATATTTAAGATTTGTCTTGTGTTTTTTCAGTGTCTCCAGAAAAGTACCGAATAACTTTGACATCTCCAACACTGGAGTTCTCACTGTGATGACTGCCTTCGACAGAGAGGAGATGAACAGCAATGTGATCTCTCTCACCATCAGGGTACTTGACATTTAATGTGTAATCCGTCACGGGTGGACGAGGTCCCACAATCATGGTGTCAGAATACATACACGTCTGTGGTCAGGCTCTTAAAAATATAACATTATATAACAGATTAAAATATAAATGTGTAGAATCACGAAAGTCTGGCACAATAAAAACGAGGCCACAGTTAAAGTAAGACGAGCAATCAACTTTTTATATATAAATTATCTGTTCCTATTACGTGTGGCCCAAACTGTCTGGGTCTGGCAGCAGCCTGTTATTTGAAGGTTGTAAACAGAAGAGCGAATGTGAAGAGTTTTAGCGCCGTTCCCTCATAAAAACAGCTGCAGCGTCTCTAACCAGCAACATCACAAATCACAAACTGCTCACGCTGAAAAATTGAAAAAGTTTCCTTAGTAATCATCAATGAGACGTACACTTCTGGAAAACGGTGTGAGTTTCTTCATGCGGGATTATTCAGCCAAACAACGAATTCAGTGCGTTGGAGGCTTTTATCCTGAAACGTCTTACATGCTGCTACTCATTCACACACTGAAGACGGTGGCTGCCATGCAGGGTGCTCACCTGACCAGGAGCCACCTTCCTGGTCCCTTCTGGCTGAATGTCAATCAACACCTGTGGTCCACAGTGGACTTCCTTACCAGCTGAGCTACAGCAAAGCAACAGCACTGTGCCTTAATGTTTTCTCCTTGACTTGACTCTCACTTAGTAAATCTCAACCCACCGTAATTTGCAATGTCTTCTTCTTGCTCTCGCTCTGCAGGCGGCTCAGACAGACGACGAGTCAAAGTCGGCCGAAGCTGTGGTGACCGTCACTGTTGAGGATGTGAACGATAACTCCCCAAAATTTAACCAGTCCGACTACTCCTTGAACCTTCTGGAAAACGCTCCTGTTGGCGCTTTTGTGTTCAAATCCATCATCACTGACGCAGATCAGGTAGATTATGACTAAAATACAGATAATATGTTTCAAAGATACATTTTAAGGCTGTTTTTATGAAATGCTCCTAATTTTCTCATCATCGATATTTTAGATTTTTAGCAAAGGGAGAAACACAGTTTTTTTTTTACCTTTACACAGATGTTGGATTACAACACGTTGCCGAGTTGAGTTCCACAGCTGGCAGCCACAGCAGTGACACTAACCCATGTCTCATTTTTTGTTCATGCTGCTCTTTCACAGGGAGGATTTGTGGGAACGATGCAGATCAAACCAGATTCTTCTCCTTTCTCTGTCAGCTCTGACGGGACAGTAAGAGTGAAGACCTCTGCTGCTCTGGACAGAGAGACCACTGAAAGCTTCATCTTTCAGGTAAACTGGATTTTAAATTAAACCTTTTTTTTTTTTTTTACTAAAAACTGTTCACAAAATGTAAGTGGAGTCCAAACAAACTACAGTCTGAGTTCATGGTGATAAATGATCTGCACTTATATAGCACTTTTCTACCTGTTGGTACTCAAAGTGCTTCATATCTACCCATTCACACTCTCAAACACACACACATTCATACGCCGATGGGGGAGCTGCTATGCAGCTGACCTACGCTCACTGGGGTTCAGTGTTCAGGGATCGAACCAACCATTGGTGGACGACCGCGCTACCAACTGAGCCACAGTCGCCCATATAAAGCAGCATGTCCGGCAGTGCCACAGTCTGTATTATTGATGTGTTTTTGAACATGTCCACACACAATGAAGCGCGGTGGCTCAGAGGAATAAGATTCATAGTAGGTCCTAGATACACAGACTTTACTAAATTATTAATTAATAAATTATTAAATTAGGTTTGCTGGGATTTGATGATGTGAAGAAAACCGTAGAATATCAGAATGTTGAATTTGTCCATCCATCCATCGATTGTACCTACTTGTCCTCTTCAGGGTTGGGGGTGCAGGCTGTCGTTGGTGGGCTACACTCTCCAGTCTATTTCACGCAGAGACAACCATTCACACTCACATTCACGCCTGTGGCAGTTAAGCAAACATGCATGACTTTGGACTGTGAGACAGACAGAGTGCCCAGGGGAAAGCCACACTGCAGCTCAGGACCTTCTAGCTGTGAGGCTGCAGAAACGTGCCGCTCTCTTGATGTACATTGTCTGCTGCACTTATTCAGGGCGACATTAAATAAGAACCCTGGCAGAGGGTCCGTGTTTGAACCGATGACGTACACATCAGACAATCAAACGTGTTATGACTGAACTTTCATAGTCCATATTGTTGTTTTGTATTGAAAAGATTGAAGCAACTGAGACAGATCCACCCAACCGTGTTGCAAGTGTCCAAGTCAATGTAACCCTCCTGGATGAGAACGACAACAGTCCTTCATTTGACAGCAGCGAGTACAAAGGAAAAGTGTTTGCAAATCAGACCGAGGGAATGCCGTTGGTCGAGGTGAGCGATGAAAAGCTGTTTACTGAAGTGTATAAGATTACTGAATATAAGTAATCTAGTAAGGTATTTCTGATCATTTTAAGGTATTAATTATCATTTGTGGCAAAACTTCACTGGGGTTCCTCAAGGTTCCATTTAAGTCCTTTTCATTATGTTGGTGAAACCTTTATAACTTCCCACACGATACACGTGATTCATGTCATAGTTCACTGATTGATTTGACACGAATACCAGCGGCCATGTTTTATTTAGCCTCAAACTTGAACATACAGCCTTTTGAAAAACATTTTTCATATTGAGAATGTTTAATCGTGTGATTATCCTCAAAGGTGAAGGCAGAGGATCCAGATGCTGGCGTAAATGGGGAGATCAGATACTCCATTGAATTTGGGAATAACGGCGGCTACTTCTCAATCAATGAAGACACTGGAGCGATCTCACTGGCTAAACTCATTCCCTTGGAGGAGAACAAGATCTTGGAGTTCCCTCTCTACGTAACGGCCAGAGATGGTAGATCTAAACCTCTAAAAAATAATTCTTACCAAAAAAGGATTCTGCATCACTTAAGCTTTTAGTTCCTATATGTCAAATCATTAGAGGTATGTCCAATGCTTCACACGTGGCGTTATCAAATTCCCTATGATTATAAATGGTGCAGGTTTCTTTGTTGCCACAGACACATAGACACACATGCCTTCAGCATATCTAGTGAAGTTACAGTTTTTCAAAAAGGCTCTTTACGTTTCCATTTTCAGTTGTGAGTTTAACATCGGACTTGAGAGACTAGCTCAATGTTGTGTATTTACATTTTTTGTAGATATAATTTTCCAAAGCTTGTTTTTTAATGCTTTACGCAGCTATAAACGAATATATTTAAATGCCAACAAAAAGGTTCAGAGGTCAGAGAACTGTGAGGGTGTTTCATGTGCTTTATAGGAAGATGTGTTTTGTGTTAGGAAGCAAGGTCGTCCTTTCCAGTCTGACGACATTGTGTCAGATGCTTTTTCCAAAACTGATAATTCAACACTCAAAACCATTTTACACAGCAATAGGTTAAATGTGCAAAGTTGTTTCTTTACAAAACAATGTCAGGAGACTTGAATTAGCATGAATATACTTACATTCATCTAACGTAATCTTAGCATATTAAGCTGAGATTAGCTGCCTCCTGAATATATGAAACTACCTGTAACTAGTGAGATGGAAGTTTAAAAAGGCTTGTAACACTCAGTTCACTCCACCCTTCTTTTAGGGGGCGTCCTATCACGCTCCTCCTCTACACAGGTGACGATTCAAGCTCCTGGTAACTCAAACCCTCAGTTTTTACAAAGAAGTTACAGTGGCACTGTAGAAGAAGAGCAAGATCCAGGAGTTGTAATTACAAGGGTAAGTGTTCCAGCAAACTGGTATGAAATTACTTTGTCCAAATGTCATGTTCTTACTAGCGAGCAAAGCTTTAATATTCAAAGCCAATTTGTATTTGGTGAATCAGGTTCTCTTCCTCGCATCTCCTGAGAGTCCTGTGACTCTCACAGTGGAGACCGAAGCGGACAAGTTCGCCATCTCCCCCAGTGGGGAATTAACCACCAAGATGAAGCTGGACTTTGACGAGGCCCCGCACAATTACACTGTGGACATCTCCATCTCCGACGGGGTCAGCAGGGACAACGCGGCGGTGGAAGTTCGAGTCACTGACGTCAACGATAACAGTCCAGTTTTTGCTTCTGACTCTGTCACCAAATCGGTCCCAGAGGACACAGAGGTAGGATCCAATGTTAGTGTGGTTCCAGCTACCGACAAAGACAGCGGCTTTAACAAGGAGATCAGATACTCGCTGAGAGGAGGGGAGGGGAGGTTCTCCATCGACCCTGTGTCTGGAATGGTAAGTGTGGCTGCTGCTCTTGATAGGGAGACCAACGCAGACTACAGCCTGCTGGTGGTGGCTGAAGATCAGGGCCGTCCAGCCAGGTCAGCTACGGCCACCCTGTCGGTCCGAGTGTCTGACGTCAACGACAACGTCCCAAAGTTCTCTAAAGCTGAATATGAAGTTCAAGTCTTGGAGTCGCAGTCAGTGGGCACCAGCTTGCTCACACTGTCGGCCGTAGACCCTGATGATGGTGCCAATGGGACCCTCGTCTACAGTATTGTCCAGCAAAGTCCCTCATCAGACTCTGCAGTTTTTCAGTTGAACTCTTCCAGCGGGATCTTGCAGCTGGTCCGACCTCTGGACTTCAGTGAGGTGCAGGTGTATAATGTGAAGGTTCAGGCAGCTGACGGGGGGGCTCCCTCTCTGCTGGGGAACAGCTCTGTGTTGGTGAAGGTCAAAGACGTGAACAACAACCCACCAGAGTTCAGTAAAGAGAGCTACAACGTGGCCGTCCCTGAGAACCTGGCCAGCGGTGCAGCCGTCCTGACCCTGGAGGTCACTGACAAGGATGAGGTGAGTGGCATGCAGCTTACTGATTTCATCAGAAACATAAAAACCACGTTTTGTTCAAATTTCTCTTGAACAAGTTTTAAATCATTGAGGGAACAAATCAGTTTATGTGTTTGTCTGTCTGGGCTGATATTCTAATTAATCCATGAGTCCAAGTGGTGTAATGACATTCCATTCACACGTTTCTGAGATATTGCGTTGACGAGAGTAAGATGGGGCATGAGGTCACCGCCACCTTTGACCTTTGGCCACCAAACTCTAATCAGTTCATTTGAAAGTCCAAGTCGGTGTTTGTGTCGGTTTAAAGAAATTCCTCAACTATTGCGTTCAGGAGAATAGGACAGACTGATGGACAGACAAGTCCAAAACAGAAGTCCTCTGAGAACGGCCGTCACTGAAGCAGAGGCTCAAATCAGCAAAGTGTGTGTGTGAGCCTGAAGCACATTCACAGGTCGTCTCAGGCAAACTGACAGAACCAACAATCGTCGTTCTGCTCGTGGAACTGCTGCCGTAACGCCCGCGCTGGCTGAAAATGGATTTAGCCGAAGACCTTTTTGACATGACCCTGACTGTTCAAGGCAAAACGACCCATCTTCCCCGGCCGCTGTAATGCCACAGTAATAACCTCTAACCCTAATGTGAATGTTGCACTACACAAGTTTCTTGCTGAGTCAATTCGTTAATCTTCTAATCTAGGGAGGGTTTGTAGGAACTCTGCATGTCCTTCCAGAATCTGCTCCTTTCTCCATCAGCTCTGACGGAACGATCAGAGTGAAAAACTCCACAGCTCTGGACAGAGAGGCCAGTGAAGTGATCACGTTCCAGGTAATGTAACATTTTATACAACAGATAAACTGTAATCGTATACTTTTATTGATGTGTTTTTTATTGACTTGTTATTTCGGTGTTGGTTTGTTTGTTGGACATTTACTCACTGGCCACTTTATTAGGTACACCTGTACATTCTAATACAAGCCAATATAAAATTATTCTGGTTTTACGAGGTTCTAATTTGTCAGTTTTAAAGTTGGAACTCTCACAAAGGTGATGATTCTAAAATGTGTTTATGACTGAGGTCAAAGTGGTTAGTGGAATTTTACTGGAAAGCATCATAAGAAGAGGTGGTTCTAATTTTTAGGCCACCATGTTACAACCTTGTAAAATCAGAATTCATGGCAGAGCTGCTGTACTGGATTGTATTAGAATGTACAGGTGTACCTAATAAAGTGGCCAGTGAGTGTATGTACCAGAACAGCACTGGAAGAAGTCATATTCTTATTCGTGGATCTTTAGTGTTGATTTAAAGGATCCAGTGAACAGGCAGCTGTTTCCCAGAGGAGCGATATTTGATCCTGCTCTCGTGGATAAAGGAACAAAGTCCTTGACAATTTGAACTTGGTACATTTTTTTGTTGTAATCTGTTGAGACTTCACAGCAGGACAGTGACTGGACTAACATAAGCACATATTGAGAAGGGTTTGAAAAAATATAAGATGAAAATTGTTTGACTTGAGAATAACATGCAGCTTCTTCAAAGAAACATGTCGCACTTACTGCAAACCTCTTTAGCTCTACACAGATATCACAAATGAGGTTTTATGGTCACGAGTTCGTCTCCTTTCCACTGGCAAAACAATGAAAAACCTTTCTGTTCTACTGTGATTTGGAGCAACTCATAGTTGTGTATCAACTTCCAACCAAATTCCACAGCTGGTTTGAGATGTTTGATAGATGAATATGGACCCTGCCTACGTCCCGTGACGTTTTTTTTTTCTTGTTCAACGTGAAGGTTGAAGCGCGAGAGACTGAACCACCAAACCACGTTGCCACAGTGACGATAAACATAACTCTCCTGGACGAGAATGACAACAGCCCTAAATTCACCAGCAACAAGTACAGCAGCAAAGTGTCCACCAACCAAACAGAGGGGATGTTTGTCGCGAAGGTGAAGAGTCTCTGCAGGGCTGCATATTTTCTCCACCTATGTAATAATAATAAAAACCCGTGTAGGTGTGAAAGTTTAAGTGTGTAACAGGTTGAAAACTGTTCAAAGGTTATTAAGAAATATTTTTCACATTTGGCCATCGAGGAGATGATCAGCATAGGTTTTGATCTCAGCTTTGATGATGCACTGCGGTAAGCCTCGTTATGGTTAGGACGGATCACTTGCTTTCAGGAGGATGATGCTAAACGTCTGCATGTGATGAAACCTCATCATGGGGATATTTACCGATGTTAGTCTTCACTTTGCTGTAACTCAAAGGTTGAGGCCGACGACCCGGATGCGGCTACGAATGGACAGATCAAATACTCCATTGAGTTTGGGAATAACAACGAATACTTCTCCATCGATGAAAACACCGGAGCAGTCACTCTGGTCAAGCTCATTCCAGTGGAACCACAGAGCACCTTGGACTTCTCGTTGTTCATAACCGCCGCTGATGGTAAGGGCCCATTTTCCTCTTTTCCCAAATGCAAAAACACAGTTGATCCGCCGTCCTCTGCCACAGCTTTGTCTCTATGGAGTCATTCTCCCCTCTTCTCCAGGGGGCATAGTGTCCCGCTCTGCCTCAGCACAGCTGGAGATTGTTGCCGTTGGAGATTCAAAACCACAGTTTATACATAGTACGTACGCAGGCACCATAGAGGAAGAACGAGACCCGGGAACTGTGATCTTAAAGGTGATTAGCACAAAATCTTATTCTTTTCTATTAATATCCAAGGCTGGTGTCATGTAGTGCCTATTGAACAACACTGTTGCTGTTATGAAAATATTGAAATGATAATTTTACAAATGCAATGGCAATTATTATTGAATAACCAAGAACATTGCTGAATTTCATGTGTCTTAAACAACACGACGATGTTTCTAGTATAAAGCATTTGCAGTAATGCAGATTAAAAAAAGAAAAAACAACTAGAGGACAACTTTGACACTTGGCAGCACGAAGGGCAACAAGGAGCTTGTAGAACCATGGAGGTGCTTGTGTGGGTCTTGAAGTTCTGTGGGAGTTTATATTTAGATGATGATCACCTTTTTCGAAAAAGTTATAAACTACATTTATTTCTTTTCTTTATTGCTATTAAGAGCCAAGAAGCAAAACTACAAAATTTTGTATTATTCTCTCGAATAATTTAAATCTCGTGTGGACATGTGGAATGTTTCCCTAAAATTAGCTTCTTGTTAATTCTGAAAATGCCAGATTTTTCTCTGAATACCAGCAGCTCATTAGATTTCAGTTTAGTTTCATGCTGCCTCTTTATTTGCTCTAATTCAACTTAAACAGTAATTTGAGTAAAAACGGGAGGATTCAAAGATTCCAAGATGCTTTTTTTAGACATTGTCATTATAATAATGCAAATATAAAACAAATACCTATCAGTGAATAATGTGATTTGTGCCTTTTTACTGATTCAGGTTGACTTCTTTGCAACAGGTGAGAGTCCTGTGACTCTCACAGTGGAGACCGAAGCGGACAAGTTCGCCATCTCCCCCAGTGGGGAATTAACCACCAAGATGAAGCTGGACTTTGACGAGGCCCCGCACAATTACACTGTGGACATCTCCATCTCCGACGGGGTCAGCAGGGACAACGCGGCGGTGGAAGTTCGAGTCACTGACGTCAACGACAACAGTCCAGTTTTTGCTTCTGACTCTGTCACAAAATCGGTCCCAGAGGACACAGAGGTAGGATCCAATGTTAGTGTGGTTCCAGCTACCGACAAAGACAGCGGCTTTAACAAGGAGATCAGATACTCACTGAGAGGAGGGGAGGGGAGGTTCTCCATTGACCCTGTGTCTGGAATGGTAAGTGTGGCTGCTGCTCTTGATAGGGAGACCAACGCAGACTACAGCCTGCTGGTGGTGGCTGAAGATCAGGGCCGTCCAGCCAGGTCAGCTACGGCCACCCTGTCGGTCCGAGTGTCTGACGTCAATGACAACGTCCCAAAGTTCTCTAAAGCTGAATATGAAGTTCAAGTCTTGGAGTCGCAGTCAGTGGGCACCAGCTTGCTCACACTGTCGGCCGTAGACCCTGATGATGGTGCCAATGGGACCCTCGTCTACAGTATTGTCCAGCAAAGTCCCTCATCAGACTCTGCAGTTTTTCAGTTGAACTCTTCCAGCGGGATCTTGCAGCTGGTCCGACCTCTGGACTTCAGTGAGGTGCAGGTGTATAATGTGAAGGTTCAGGCAGCTGACGGGGGGGCTCCCTCTCTGCTGGGGAACAGCTCTGTGTTGGTGAAGGTCAAAGACGTGAACACAACCCACCAGAGTTCAGTAAAGAGAGCTACGACGTGGCCGTCCCTGAGAACCTGGCCAGCGGTGCAGCCGTCCTGACCCTGGAGGTCACTGACAGGGATGAGGTGAGTGGCATGAAGCCTGCAGATCACATGGTTCCGTACACTGTTGTTCTTACTTTTGCTCGTGGGTTTAAATGTTCAAATATTTCATTTGAATATAACTAACCAATCTAACAGGCAGATTCTAATAATTTCCAGCCCTGTCACAAGTGTTATCATGGTTTTTAATGCCTCAGTGTGTTTTCAGCTTGTCCATCTGTCTACATGTACCAGCTTTGTGAACGCGCTAATTCAGGGACACCTTGATGGAATCTCTTCAAAGTTGGCACAAACATATACTTGGACTCGAGGATGAACTGATTTGATTTTGGTTCTCAAATGTCGCGGCCATCGTTCCTCCGATCACATCAATGCCTTCAGGACGTTTCTTCAAATTTCATCTGTCAATTCTTGGACAGAAAACCCTCGATCTCAGAAACACCCAGAAGAAATTAAATCCACTTGTACTCAGGGATGAGCTGATACGAATATTAGTCGGGACAGACGTGCGTGTAAACTGCATTTTAACTGGTTCGCAGAGAAATACAACTGCACCACGGTAATATTTGAATTGTACATCATGTTACATGTTTGTTACTGAAGATTCCTCACCGTCAGCCCTCTTTCCTGGCACACAGCATTAACCACCATCAGTCGAAGAGAGTGAAACGGTTTGAATCTGACGTTTTCCGTGTTCCTACACAATTGGGGCTCAGTTCAGAGAAGCAGCACCGTCTAACAGCGTTTTGTCTTTGGTGATTTCCAGTATTTGATTCAAAGGCACAGATTTAGTTTCCTTCTCAAAGCTACTCAATCGTTCTCTTAATCATTGGTAGGGAGATGTCATTTCTCCAATCACTCTTTATTACGTTTCCCATAAGGCTGTTGTCATCGTGCTGATGATTAACTCTGACTGTGAGGTCCAGGTATTTATCGGCCTTTAACCTTCCCTCCTCCAGGGTGGATTCTCCAACGGTTACTTCCTGTACACCAGTGATACTTTCGACATTAACAAACAAGGTGTGGTCACCTTGAAGAAGGGTGTCACCTTGGACAGGGAGACAAAGGACAGCTACGTATTCCCGGTACAAACATAATTATGTTTTCCATTTCCTTTCTTAACAAAAACATTGACATATTCCTTCTTGTGTATCAAATCATTTTGAATTATAATAAGGCACGTTATTAAACAAAAGATAAGAGGCTACAAAACATATAGAAACAAACATTTGTGCTTGACTCTGCAAAGATCTTCCAAAGCACAAAGTATAAGCAAATTAACTTAAGGGAGACACGGCTTCAGTGCGTCCTTCAGACGCTCAATAGTGATTTTCTGTCCTGCAAAAAAGTGCCACCACATGGAAAACCAAGAGTTTGTGTTTTCGATGTCTGTATCCAGGTCGTGGCTGTGGATCAGGTCGTCGGTGGTCTTAATGCCACGGCTCAAATTAACGTCACCGTCCTGGACTACAACGACAACACACCACAGTTCCCCAGGATCCCCAACCCCCTGACAATTCCTGAGGGCCGCTATTCCGAGGAAAGTCCAAGAGAGATTTTTACCATCAAGGCCACAGACGTCGACGTGGGCGTTAACGGAGAGGTCGTCGTCTCCCTCGTCGCCCCTCACCCACTCTTCAGAATCGGAGAGGTGAGACGCAGAGACGGGACTGTGGCGGTGAGTTTGAACTTGTGCTGTGTCAGTGCGCAGGCTCTGAGATCATGTCCTCTGCTGCAGGATGGGAAACTGCTGGCTGTTGGAGATCTGGATCGCGAGAGCAGAGACACTTACGACCTGGTTGTTAAGGCCTCAGACAAAGGAATTCCACAGAGAGATGTAAGAAACAGCTGCAGTAAGGATGGACACACACACGAGTCTGTAGCTGATGTTTTCTTATAGCTTCCATTGGTGGTGCATTAAATAATGTTTTCATAAAGCAAACATGACTTCTTGTAAAAATGTAAAATCCTGAGAAACGTCTTTATTAAATCCAATTTGGGCCCCAGAACTTCACCGCCGTCACCGTCCGCCTCACTGACATCAACGACAACAGACCTGAGTTCAGCTCCAGCAGCTACGTCAGTCACGTCCTGCAGAAAGACGCCGAGAAAGGGAAGCTGCTGCTAGTGCTGTCCGCCACGGACCGCGACGCCGGGAACAACTCGCTCGTCACCTACAGGTGTGTTCTGCCCCACTGGGGGAGTTTGAGGTTAAATTAAACAGCGCGCAGTGTTTGTCCTTTTTTAAAATGGATCATTGTGGTTGATTTGTGATGATATAATAACATAATGTTGCTGATTTCAAGCTTTAATCTTTTCTTTTCTCCTCGTGTAGTTTCAGTGCAGGCAGCTCTCCATACTTGGACCTGAACAGTGAGAGCGGAGCAGTGAGCCTGGCGTCTGACCTCGCCGATCTCACCGAGGACACGACTCTGGAACTGACGGCGATGGCTGAAGACCACGGTCGGCCTCCTCTCAACTCCACAGGTCAGTCTGAGGAGCCACAGCTCTGCTCAGCAGCATGAAGAGGAAGTTGTGCACGTTTTAGACAGCGGCAGCGGGATTCAGCTTTAGTTTCGGTCCAACTTGTTTTCACCCATCTGCCTGCATCCAGATTTAATGCTAGTCCGGCTCTGACGTGTGACATGCTTCAGAAATACGCTGCATAAGAGTTTTTGAGGAATAATAGAGGACGAGACGGGTATCGATGTGCTTTTAGCAGTTTTTGTCATTTCCCATAGGAATCAGTTTCCAACATGTTTGTGCAAAAAGATTCTGAAGGAGAAACAGAGAGTGAAAATGGATTTAAATCTGGGCCGATTTACTGAAATGTATTTCTCTGACAGTCGTGGTGGAGGCTGGGTTAGGGTTAGGGTTAGGGTTAGGGTCAGTGCTGTTGACACTCAAATCGTACGCGTGTGTTTGTCGCAGCCCGCGTCATCGTGAATCTGAGGCTCGTGGATCTGGTGGAGGCCGTGGCCTTCCAGAGCTCGTCCTACAACTTCAGCCTCCCCGAGAACGAGCCGACAGGAGCGACGGTGGGGACGGTCCTGGCTTCGTCGGGAAGTAACATTTACGATGTTGCCTACACGCTGAAAACACACACCGAGCTGTTCTCCATTGAAGCCAGCGGAGAGATCCTGAGCAAAACCTCACTGGACAAGGAAGAGCAGGAGTGGTACTTCCTAGAAGTGGAGGCAGAGGATACGAGGACCCCCCCCACGTCAGCCACTGCAGTGGTAGGACTTTTTCCTCGTTCACTCACCTGCTGAATATTTAAGGACAAACTAAGCTCATTTATTTCAAAATGGTCAATTTTAGACCATATGACACAAAGGCCTGGTAATTTTGTTTAGTTTCAGCTTGGGGGGGATTAAAAACGTGAATGACTCTTGTCTTGGGGGGGTCTGTTTGCAAAGGTTAGTCCAAATTGTTTTGCTTGAAAAATTTTCATCCACACTAGAAACAGTAACCAACGGATAATTAGTTCACAGGGAAACGCTGAGAAACTTTCCTGTAACAGACTCTAAATGCTGGAAGAAGGTTGAGTTGTTTAGTTTTTGTGATCTATGGAACGATATTTGAAGTTTGTCCTGTTATTGGTTCACATACTTTGAGTTGATGCTTAAAACTACGAAGGCTCCAGTTATTACATTTCTGCTTCTCAGTGAAAGTTGTTAACCAGGAACCAACACGGTTACTGCTTCAGCTGCTGCAGTCCTTCTCCAGGCACCGTCAACAAGAACACAGAGGCAGAGTCACTCCGTTTAATCTTCACGGTGCTGACTAAAACGTATTTCGGGTTTTTAGCAGCCGTCACGTGGTCGACTGTTACACCTAATGTGCTGTTATACTTGAACTATGAACATGCCCAGGACTGTATCCTGACCCATTTGTCTCTGTCTCAGGTGAAAGTTCAGGTGGAGGACGTGAACGAGCCTCCGCAGTTTGGCTCTGAGGTTTACAAGGCCTCAGTGTTCAGCATCGCCCCCTATAAAACCCCCGTCGTCTGCGTCAAGGTAAACGCCTCCCGTCTGTCCTTGTGTTTCAGGAAGCGTGTTAACACTTCTCTGTAGGGTGTCGGATAAGGACAGAGTGGACAGGTTCCTCTCCTCTGGGCTGTCCGATAACAAGAGTAACCGCAGGTGTGACAAGCCGTGGTCGTGCACTTTGAACTGAAAGCCACACAGCAGCTCGTTCACACTGAATCATGTGGTTAATCAGCCAGCAAACAGTGACACGCGTCACATCATCAGACGTGTGGCGATATCTGCGCAGGAACGTGTCCAACAATTTCCCCGTCCTCATAGGTGGACTTTACCCCTGCCATTACAGGAACGGCTGAGCGGAGCTGCACACGTCCTGCTGCGGAACGTTCGCTGTGGATCTTTTCCTTTTTCAATAGTTACACGTGAAAATAAAATGTGGACACATTCAAATCAGTGAGTCCAGTGCAGAGCCACAGAGCGTATTTCCGTTCTGGAAATGTTATATTCAGCTCAGCTTCTCATTTTATCCATCAACAACATGATTATCAGACCTCTTAATAACGTACATGTAATAATAAAAGCCCTTTATTACATTGCTGCACGGGATCTATGAAGCTTTAATTGTCTTAGTGAAACTTGGGAATGTTGCCATTCGATACTAGCACATCAACCAACGATCAAAGTACAAATAGTTTTGTGCATGTCAATAAAACCTGTACTTTTCATTAGTTAATGACGGACTGATTAGAGCTGGTCGTACGTGCTTCCTTCGTGGTTTCCAGGTCGTTGTCTGCTCGTTTAATGGGATGATTATTTCTGCTCTTACAGTAAAGCCCCAGAGGAAGTAACGAGTGAACGACAGGCATGATAAAAAAATCACAAAACACACTGAACCTGAACCTGCTTACGATCTTCTGTCTCCTCGCTCCTCTGCGTGCAGGCCACGGACCCCGATGTCAGGGATGAGGGTCAGCTGGTCTACAGCCTCTCAGCAGAGAGTCCCGACTTTGACGTGGATCCGTCTTCAGGTCTGGTCTACGTGGTGTCGGCAGCAGGTCTGGCTGGAAACACGGCTGCGCTGGAGGTGAAGGCCACAGACCCTCGAGGGCTCAGTGCCGTCACCAAGGTGGAGGTGAGCGTGAAGGCAAAACAGCAATAAAATCGATCAATTAAAACCGATGCATTAAAGAAAACGTCTTCCAAACCAACGTGGGTTTCCTCTGCTGTCAGGTGTCAGTGCAGGGCAGCGTGAGCAGCAGCGACATAGTGATCATCTCCCTCAACCAGGCGGCCAACGTGGTGGAGAAGAAAGTTCCCGAGCTGGAGAAGTAAAGCCACTGTAGCTCAGGATTACAGGCAACCTGAGGGTCATTGTTTCCCGTTTATTCAGCGGGTGTATTAATTTTTCCCCCTCAGGTCTTTGGGAGCAGCTCTGGGCTGGACCGTCAACATCATCGAAGTATCGAGCTCTAACGGAGGAGTCGTCGGCTCCAGGTTGCCGAGATCTGCGGCGAGGACTTTGGTCAGCTTCATCGCTGTGGATGGAGGAGAGGTGGTTCCGTCTGAGGAAGTCACAAAGTAAGAGTCCGGCTCGTGAGCTGTCAGCACGCGCACGTTCACTGCACACAAACGTGATTCCATTGCACTTACCAGGAAGCTGCAGAGCCATTCAGACGCCGTGACTGCGGAGCTGATCAAAGTGTTTGGGGAAGGATTTCACTTCGACGTTCAGATGAAGCCGCAGAGTCCCGGGTCCGACCAGTCTGCCGTCATCGCCCTGGGCGTCCTGTTGGGCCTGAGCATTGTGGGATTGATCGTCACTGTTGTGCTGATTATCAGGTGACACCTGCTGGTGACAGAGCTGAGTGTTGGCAGCCTGTAACTGTCAGGAGTTCGTCAGACTGTTGAATTCTTCTTTCCTCAATTAGTTTTAATACGTAGATTCTCTAGTTATAGTATCAGTGTCCCGACATGTTCACTCCTGCTAAGACGATTAACTGTCAAACTGTGTGTGTGTGTGTCCACATTCTGTCTCAGGTTTAAGAGGAACGAGAAAAACTACGATTCAGACAAGGAGAGTTTTAACATTGACCGAGCTGCAGCAGGATACACGTGAGTGCTGGGAACTCTCTCCACAAACACCCTCCAAGTTCTGCAGGTGACACGGTTTTTCCTCAACCGACATATTTTTTATATTTCAGGAACTGGTCTCAGAGGGATTCAGAAACTACCAAAGAGGTAATTCATTTATCTTCTACAAAGTTTTAAATACTGGAATATTTGTCACAGTTTAAACCTTCTCTCTCTAAAAAAAAAAAAAAAGCACTTTGGGCCTCGGCTGTTGTTCGGTTTTCTATGATCTAACAGACTTGGTCTGTGATACAGGGACAGATGAGACCAGGGGACGATCCTCAGAGGACGGACAGACAGACCGATGACGACAGCGTGCGGAATTAAAGGAAACAGAAATGGGGACGTTAACGGGAGCTGCATGTCCTCCCTCTGATGCCACGGGACTGAAATTAGTCAGGTGGTTTTTTTCCATGTCTCACAAAAAGGAAATTTCAAATAAATGTATCATTTTGTATTTTGGCCCTTTTAATGTGTTATTTAGGGCTGATTTTAATCAAGAGTTAGTAACATTTTTTATATAAATATGAATTTAGGCTTCGTACAAGCAGCTTGTTTTATTCCTGAAACGAGCTCCTGCTTTGTTCGGTTTGAACTAAAAATAAAAGATTGTAGTTGCAATTGTCAGGATTATTTCCTATTTTTTGTAGTAATTAATTGTTGTATTTTGTGTGACAAAAATCAGAAAGCTAATTAATGATCCATAGTTTTATTTCTGGTAACTGGCAACAACAAATCAAATGGGACAAGCCTTTTTTCCCCTACTTTTCAAAAATTGTAAAGAAGACCACAGCCCTGCAACGTTTAACTTCCAAAACTCTTTGTGAATCTTTCATATCATTAACAAAATGCACTTGAATTGTACAATAAATTTCCTTTCTTTAATAATCTGCAAAGTATGAAATAAAAAGTAAACATCAAAGATGAGATTCTTCTTAATTCATAGGGGTTTTAAAATTGAAATGTCTCTAATCTCACATTAGAGACGTTTGTGACCTGTTGACTTTTTATTATATAAATAGTGTCTCACACAGCTTAGAATTACTTTTGCCTTTGTTAAAATTTTCTTCTTAATGAAAAGAATTATGAAAAGAAGATGTTGACATAATGTGTAGGTAACAATTTTATTGCATCTTAAATACAAATTACAATTATCTTTTCAAGTGGTCTCAGGTTTTTGGGCCCTATTGTAAATATGTATTTAAACTTGAAGGAAACAAACATACAAAACAATACCCACCCCAACAGTCAACTCTGTAATAGATAAATTCCCAGTTGGATAATGACTGGGGGGGGGTGTTTTCATCACAGGAACGTGACAAGGAGTCAGGTTGTGGTTCAACATCTCTAGATGTCGAGACTCCTACAGCTACAGCACCATTTAGACTTTGTGTAATATATGAATAAGAAAATCAAATTATAAAACTACTATAGTTTATTTTTGCTACCCTTCATACCTTAATATTTGGCACCCAAAAATCACCTTAACGATCCCATTATGAAGATTATTGTCCTTGAGAACATACACATATTGCACATGCCCAATCCCTTCGACTTGGTGTATTTTGTTTTTGCTTCATTGCGCTGCCTGTTTTTAAATAATTTTGAAAAAACATGATTTATGTAAAAAATATTACATAAATGCCCCTTTTAAATGTAATACAATGTA
The DNA here is from genome assembly GCA_033026295.1 of Channa striata. Classification (NCBI taxonomy): domain Eukaryota; kingdom Metazoa; phylum Chordata; class Actinopteri; order Anabantiformes; family Channidae; genus Channa; species Channa striata. Next base: position 16,719,235 of record CM065188.1, read on the forward strand.
AAGGTGTTACTCGCCTGTTGTATTTATCTTTTCTCGTTTAAAACAACTTTTGATGATTTTGTGGCATGTTTTTTGTCTACCTAATTTGAATTACAATATACTGAATGTCTTCATTGTAGCACACCTTTTAAGAACTAGAAGAAGAAGAATTTGACAGGACTCATTTCAGTAGACATGTCACACAGCACTGTAGGGCTCCATATTGATGTATACAGTGTTGTATACAGGCGGAGAATCTGACACAGTGTGGATAGAAAATAATTCTCCTTTTCAAAGCATCCACATTTTGTTTTGTCACAGCTGGAAATCAAACCAGACTTAAAATAATTTTCTTCCAGCTTGATTTACTCAGTGTACCATACAACATACAAGTAAAATGAAAAACAGCAACTGAAAGAAGAAATAAAAAAGTGGCGTAAATTGATTTTGACACTCATACTCCCAGAGCACATAAACTGAGGCAGGAGCAACTACCTGTGTCAGTAATGACTTCAATCAGTTCAGAATAAAAAAGATACTTTCAAAAAGATCAAGGCCAAAGTTGTGGAAAATTATTCACAGAAGCTGCAAAGAGGCAAGTGACAATGTTGAGTTACATGAGAATGAGGAACCGTGTGTATGTGAGAAGAATATCCTAAGTATAATATCCACAAATGTGATGTGTAAGAGTGCAAAAAGAAGAAACCCCTCCCCATAAAAAAGACACAAGCTCTTATTTCAGGGGCACCTGGAAGATTCTGAAGCCTAACGGAAAAATGTGCTGTAGTCCGATGCGCCAAACTGTACGTCTTGCAGGACAACAACACGAGTCACCATCCAAAGACTAAAACTACAGACATGGAGGCTTTAGCATCCTGTTGTAGGGCGGCTTCTCTTCAGCAGAATGTGGCACTTGTGAGAAAAGGAAATGGGTGAGGCAACGCATCATCGAATACGTGATGAAAACCTGCTGCCCTGTTGTGGGAAGACATTTCACCTTTCAACACAAAATGACCCAAAGCACGCAGCCAAACTGACCCTGCAGTGGCTGAAGGAGAAAAAGGTGAATGATTGCACATCAGCCTAGAGAATCCTAGAAAATTTGTGAAACGCCTGGTAGCTCAATGGGTAGAGGGCAAAACGGACAATGCAGGATCAAATCCCGGTGTGGGAAATCCCAGCCTACCTGTAACCACCAGCCTCTACATCAAATGAACCAGCTCCCAGGGCGCCAACCGTGGCAGCTCACAGCTCCCCCCAGAGGGATGGGCTGAATGCAGAGGTCAAATTTCACTGTAACATGTATGTGCAAGTGTATATCTGCTCGAAGTGACACTTGTTCTTTAAAAGTCCTGAACTACCAGTCACCATCCAATCTGAACAGGTCTGTAAGGAAGGATGAACGGTACATGAGAAGACGGTATAGAGAAGTATCCAAGTTTCACAAAGAGGGACTGCAGGAGGGGGGCCTTTTTCCAAATGAGGTTATTTCGGTTTTTTGTTTTTTTTATTAATAATTTTCAGAAGTGTTCCTTTTTTCCCTCCCACCCGTATGTTTTAACCTGCATTAAGGAAACCAAGCTGGTAAAATTCTTTCTGCGCATTTTCATTTCCAACTGTGAAACAACAAATAGAACATGTTTAAAGGACGGGTGGTCGTTTTTTGCCTGTAGGCGTGAATGTGAGTGTGGCAAGTGATAAATAGTCGCTGTCATTCACCCGTTCATACACACTCACACCTGCCATGCAAAGGGCTCACCTGACCCACCAGGAGCAACTTGGGGTTCAATGTCTTCCCCAAGGACACTTTGACATGTAGACAGGAAGGACCGGGGATTAAACCACTGACTCTGTGGTCTGTGCCTTACCATCTGAGCTACAGCCGCCCTGTGTGTGAATGGTTGCACCACCTTAATTACTTACAGCAGAGTCTCTAATCGCTGCACTTATTTTACACTTTTTAACCTTCTGGCGTCCTAATAAGCGCAATGACCAGTATCGCGTCTAGTGGGTCGAGGCTGCACCTTCACTTTGTTCATGTATATTCTTCACTTTTGTTGTAGAGTTTGAGGCAGTTGTAGAGCAAAGTAAATACAACATCTAAATTATATATAGTTAATGCTATTTCGTATTATGTTTGTTATCATCTGTCCCATTACCACTATCTTGTTTCTTTCTCCTCTTTTTTTCACTCCCATTAGAATAACTCCTTCATTTTCATCAGCTGGATTTCACGGTTTCATTAAGCCCGTTTGTTGAATCATATGGGGTCAAGACAATCTTGGGGAGAACTCGTAGTGTCATTGTAAACTTTGCACACAGGCAGTGCTGTACAGTTTGACTTTTGTCAGCTGATCCGAGCAGCTTTTGGACTTTTTAAGCAGCAAATTAGGTCACAAGTTAACAGCTCGCGGATTAAGTCGTTCTACTGGACAGATTTGAAAACGGGTGAACAAGTAGACTTAGGCAGCCCCCCTGGGTGTATTGTGCATGTGTGGAAAAACACAGAGGGGACAAACGAGAACAGCAACGGCCAAAATTGATGCCCTGCTCGCAAGGCAGTACCAGTTTTTGAACTACTTGACAGCAAGAAATGGTACCAGCGTACTCTGCTATCGTGTACAAGATGGCATCTATCCAATATTGCACAGCCCTACTGACAGGAGTCCTTCTGCTACACTAAATGCAGAGACACTGAGGAACCAAACGACCACAACTTAAACCCGGGATAAAGAGGTTCACTGAATGTGGCGTTGAAGGTGTGGAGTGGGATGAGTGAGTTAGAGGAGACTGTGTAGAAGGACAGAATGCCAGCAGGACAGTCCAGATACACTGCTACTCTGGAGGAGACTGGGGAGGAAATGCACGTTTTTCTGTTTTTGTGCCAGGCAGAGTAACCACCATCAGAGCAGCTCAAACTCCAGGACTGATCGTTGTAACCAAACACACACTCTTTAATGTCTCCTGTCCTTCTGATTCCTCTGTAACTCACGCCTATGTCAACAACTCCCTTCCACTCGACCTCCCAGTAATGACGACAAGTCAGGCCGTTACTACACAGAAGCTGCACAAACTGGTCAAATCTGTCTGGATGATCAGGATATGATTGAACCTCCTTCAGATATGTCACCTTCCTGTTGTCGTCAGACAGTTGTAGCTTCCTGTTTACTGTGTTTGTGTTGACCGTGAGTTGACAGAAATCTGATGAAGAGAACGAGACACAAACGGCTGCAGTTATTAATCCATCATGTATCGACACTTTGCCGTTGTTACAGTTTGAAGATGGTGGACTGTTGCTGCTTTGATTCCATCAGTCTCATTAAAAACACACTTACACTTCCTCAGACCTGGTCTCAAATATTGTTCTCCTCCAGGCTCCACCCTGAAATGAGGAGGGGGGTCAGAAAAGCACATTCTCAGTCAGCATGCACACACACATTGTTGGATTCTTCTGTTCTAATTCAGGCTTGTATATAGGGAAGGAAACAACATAATTCAAGTCACTATCTCATACTGATGTAAAGCAAAGAGGTGACATGGAGAAAAGAATACTGGCCTCTCTGACTTTGTTGCTAACACAGGCAACATGCGCTGTCCCTCTGATGAACTCGTTCCTAATTCTGTCCAACCTTGTCCCTCCTAAGGAGAACCTCAACATCTTCATCTCTGCTGCTTCCATCTCTGCCTCTTGTCTCTTTCTCACTGCTACTGTCTCTAACCCATAGAGCAGAGCTGGTCTCACCACTGTCCTGTACACCTTTCCTTTCAGTTTTGCTGACACTCTTCTGTCACATAACACTCCTGACACTTTCCTCCACCCATTCCAACCCGCCTGCACTCGCCTCTTCACTTCTTTTCCACACTCCCCATCACACTGAACTGTTGACCTCAAGTACTTAAACTCCTGCACCTTCTTCACCTCAGTCCCCTGTAACCTCACACTTCTACCTTGCTCTCTCTCGTTTACACACATGTATTCTGTCTTACTACGACTGACTTTCATACCTCTTCTTTCCAGAGCAAACCTCCACCTCTCCAGCTGTTCCTCCACCTGCTCTCTACTCTCACTGCAAATCACAATGTCATCTGCAAACATCATTGTCCAGGGAGATTTCTGTCTGACCTCGTCTGTCAACCTGTCCATCAGCATAGCAAACAAGAAGGGACTCAAAGCCGATCCTTGGTGTAGTCCCACCTTCACCTTGAACTCCTCTGTCTGACCTTGGTGTAGTCCCACCTTCACCTTGAACTCCTCTGTCTGATCTCCCTGGACAATCTCACCACCGTCATGCTCCTCTCATACATGTCCTGAACTACTCTGACGTACTTCTCTGCCACTCCCGACATCCTCATACAGTACCACAGCTCCTCCCTCGGCACCCTGTCATACGCCTTCTCTAAATCCACAAACACACAATGCAGCTCCTTCTGACCATCTCTGTACTTTTCCATCAACAACCTCGGCGAAAATGGCGTCAGTGGTGCTCTTACGGGCATGAAACCATACTGCTGCTCACAAATCTCCACCTCCTTCCTAAGCCTGGCTTCCACTACTCTTTCCCACAGCTTCATTGTGTGGCTCATCAGCTTTATCCCTCTGTAGTTGCTGCAGTTCTGCGTGTCACCCTTGTTCTTAAAGATCGGCACCAGAACGCTTCTCCTCCATTCCTCAGGCATCTTCTCACTCTCTAAAATCCTGTTAAACAGACCTGTCAGAAACTTCACTGCTGTCTCTCCTAGACACTTCCACACCTCCACAGGTACGTCATCAGGACCAGCAGCCTTTCCGCTCTTCATCCTTTTCAGAGCCTTCCTCACCTCATCCTTTCTAATCTCTCCTATTTCCTGCTCCACAACATCCACATCTTCCTCCCTTCTTTCCCTGTCATTTTCCACATTCATCAGCTCCTCAAAATTCTCCTTCCATCTTCTCTGCACACTCTCCTGGCTTGTTAGCACCTTTCCATCTCTGTCTTTAATCACCCTTATCTGTTGCACATCTTTCCCATCTCTATCTCTCTGTCTGTCTATCCTGTACAAGTCCTTCTGTCCTTCCTTCGTGTCTAACCTGTCATACAGCTCATCGTAAGCTTTCTGTTTGGCCTTTGCCACCTCCCTCTTCACTCTGTGCTGCACTTCCTTGTACTCCTGTCTACTTTCCACAGTCCTTTCTACATCCCACTTCCTTTTAGCTAACCTCTTCCTCTGGATGCAGTCCTGTACTTCCTCATTCCACCACCAAGTGTCTTTATCTTCTTTCCTCTTTCCAGATGACACACCAAGCACCTTCCTACCTGTTTCCCTGATTACCTCTGCTGTAGTTTCCCAGTCATCTGGAAGCTCTTTCTGACCACCCAAAGTCTGAGCCCCTGTCTCAACTTCTGCCTGAATTCCTCATAAGTTTCTTCATTCTTTAGCTTCCACCACTTGGTCTTCTTTTCTGTCTTTCCTCTCTTCTTCTTCCTGACCACCAGAGTCATCTTACACACCACCATGCGGTGCTGTCTGGCTACACTCTCTCCTACCACCACTTTACAGTCACTAACCTCTCTCAAATGACCTCGTCTACATAGGATGTAGTCCACCTGTGTACTCCTACCTCCACTCTTGTATGTCACTCTGTGTTCCTGTCTCTTCTGGAAGTAAGTGTTGACTACAGCCATTTCCATCCTCTTAGCAAAGTCCACCACCATCTGTCCTTCTGGATTCCTTTCCTTTACACCAAACCTGCCCATCACCTCCTCATCACCTCTGTTCCCCTCACCAACATGCCCATTGAAGTCTGCTCCAACAACTACTCTCTCTCCTCTGGGGATACTCTCTACAACCTCATCAAACTCACTCCAGAATCTCTCCTTCTCTTCTAACTCACAGCCAACTTGTGGATCGTACCCACTGACTATGTTCACCATCAAGCCTTCAATTTCTAGCTTTAGGCTCATCACCCTGTCTGAGACTCTTTTCACCTCTAGAACATTGTTCACAAACTCCCCCTTCAGGATCACTCCTACTCCGTTTCTCTTCCTATCCACACCATGGTAGAACAGTTTGTATCCTCCTCCAATACTACGTGCTTTGCTGCCCTTCCACCTCGTCTCCTGCACACACAGTACATCTACCTTCCTTCTCTCCATCATGTCTGCCAGCTCTCTACCTTTCCCTGTCATTGTGCCAACGTTAAGAGTCCCTACTCTCAGATCTAAGCTCCTGCCTTTCCCCTTCTCTCTCTGACCACGCACCCTTCTGCCTCCTCTCCTTCTTCGACCAACAGTAGTCCAATTTCCACCGGCACCCTGTAGATTAACAGCACCGGTGGCGGTCGATGTTGACCCGGGCCTCGACCGATCCGCTATGAAAGTGGTATGGATGACTCGCATGGTTGTACTTGGCAAGTTTTACGCCGGATGCCCTTCCTGGCGGAACCCTCTCTATTCATCTGAGCTTGGGACCGGCACAGAAGTTACTGGCTTGCAACCCCTGTGGCTAGATTAGAACACCCAATTTCCTAAGTATCATTTTTTTGCAGAAAGCTATAATAGATACTTAAGTTATAATTTTAGGAAACTCATTTACTATATCGAACACAAACCACTTGTGGAGATCTCTGATGTGTGAAACATCTTCAGCCATGCCCCCTATATTAGACAATGTCTGTGGCTGCAGCAGGTCTTTCCATACCTCAGAGTGTCCAGTCTTGTGTGTGTCTCATCTTGTAGAGCAAACAGTTTATTTACAGAGCATCCTGGATGATTGTAGCTCAGGTCAAGCTCTCTCAAATGGAAGCAGCTGAAGGTCAGAGCAGAAGCCAAAAAAGCACCACCTTTCCCAGTGATCAGACAGCCTGAGAGTCTGCAGACGCACAAAACAACACACAGGAACCTTCTAAAAACACTTTCACAATTTGATGCCGTTTATTTCCTTGTTTATGCTGTGACTCCATTTTGATCCAGGTAACTATACATGAATGTGCATCAAACATCATGTGTAAATATAAGAATTCATCACTGGCAGCAAAAACGAGAAAATAAACATTTTTCATCCACTAATGTAGGTTAAATTGTGAATGGGCATCAGGTGAAAAAGTTTATCCTGACCTGAGAATTTCCAGTTTGCAATGTGAACTCTTCAGTCCTGCAGACAGCATTTTCACTCCTGAATCCTGGAGATCATTGTTACTCAGGTCCAGTTCTTTCAGACTCGAGGACTGTGAGCTGAGAACTAAGGACAGAGCTGCACAGCGACTACTACTACTTCTCTTTCGGCTTTTCCCATCAGGGGCACAGCTAATCTTTGAGAATTTACAGCTTCTCAGTCTGAAAGACAATATTTCACAAATTAACTCGAGACATTGTCCTGTGTCTTTGTTTGACACATACAACACACAGCAGGAAATTGCCTGAGTCACAAGTGTTCTCACAGAAGAAACTTTGCTGACTTCAGTAAGAGTTCAGCACACACAGGAGACTGGCTTATTAAATAAAAATTATTTAGGCTGCAGGAAAAATGTGAAGACAATGAAGCTGTGCCTCAAAAAAGGGATGCCGTGACCTGATAGACATGTCATTGACAGGTCATTATTTGCTTTAAATCCTTCAGACAATTCACAGTAAGATAGAGTAGTGTGTTCTATCCACACACAGGCTCTAACACATAATCTGGACTTTGTACTGGGGCTCACAGGATAAATATCGACATAATCTCCGGAGCAACTCCCATTCACGTTCTCACATACACGCCTCTGGATGAAGTCCTGAGATGCAGTGCATTTGTGGAACTACATTTTTAAAAGGTTACTTTTTGCTTTTCAATATTGAAATGAGAATCTTACGACAATTATACTCTACTCTACTTTTATTATTCCACTTCCCAGCCTTCTGTTTTAAATCCAAGAAAACAATTAAAGACTTTTGGCAAACTCCTCCTCGCTTATCTCTCTTCCTGGTGGGCGTTGCTACTTTGATAAGAAGGCAGCTTCACTGTGTGCACCTCAGATTTGCTGAAATACATTTTAAATAAACTAACAACGTTAATTCTTGGAATTCAAAATGAAATAAATTTGGTAATCTAGATGATACAGTGTCAAGAAGTGTATAATTAGCTTTACTTTATTAGCCATTGTTGTAAATTATGCTGCATATTTCTTTTTCTTTGAAATGAATTAAGACCTAACCTGAGAGTTTCCAGGGTACAGTGGGGACTCTTCAGTCCTGCAGACAGCGCTTGCACACCGAAATCGTACAGGTCGTTGTTACTCAGGTCCAGCTCTCTCAAACAAGAGGACTGGGAGCTGAGAACTGAGGACAGAGCTTCACAGCTCTTCTCTGTGAGGTTACAGCTACTCAGTCTGGAGAGACAACGAAAGTAAAAAAGTTGTTTCATATATTTTTTTCCCTCCTGGTACTATAAAGGTCTTCATATAAGGAAGAACGCATTAACCTATCTATACTTACACAGCTTTCTTACAGGCTTTGACCACTGGCAGCAGCCTCAGAAGAGCCACTTCTGAAGCAGAGTATTTCTTCAGGTCAAACACGTCCAGATCTTCTGATGACAGTAAGATAAAGACCAGAGCTGACCACTGAGCAGGAGACAGTTTATCCGTGGACAGACGTCCTGATCTCAAGTAGCGCTGAATCTCTTCGACTACAGAACGATCATTCAGTTCGTTCAGACAGTGAAACAGGTTGATGCTTTTTTCTGCAGAGGGATTCTCTTCAATCTTCTTCTTGATGTATCCAGCAATTTCCTGATTAGTATTTGAGTTACTTCCTGTTGGTGTCATTAGCCCTCGCAGATGTTTCTGATTGGTATGAAGTGAAAGACCCAGCAGGAAGCGAAGGAACAAGTCCAGGTGTCCATTTGGACTCAACAAGGCCATTTTCACAGCACTCTCGTAGTAGCGTCTGACTTCAGATTCATGTTCAGCAAGTTGCTCTTTTGCCACCACACCGACTCCACAACTGATGAATGTCAGATGGACGTGAAGAGCAGCCAGAAACTCCTGGACGCTCAGATGGACGAAGCAGAACACCTTGTCCTGGTAAAGTCCTCTCTCCTCTTTAAAGATCTGTGTGAACACTCCTGAGTAAACTGAGGCTGCTCTGACATCGATGCCACACTCTCTCAGGTCGGATTCATAGAAGATCAGGTTTCCTTTTGGCAGCTGCTCTAGAGCCAGTCTTCCCAGAGACTCAATCATCTTCCTGTTTTCTAAACTCCAGTGCTGATCTGTCTCAGTTCCTCCATCATACTTGATCTTCTTCACTTTGGACTGAACCACCAGGAAGTAGATGTACATCTCAGTCAGGGTCTTGGGCAGCTCTCCTCCCTCTCTGGTTTTCAGCACATCCTCCAGAACTGTAGCAGTGATCCAGCAGAAGACTGGGATGTGGCACATGATGTGGAGGCTTCGTGATGTCTTGATGTGGGAGATGATTCTGCTGGCCTGCTTCACATCTCTGAATCTCTTCCTGAAGTACTCCTCCTTTTGTGGGTCAGTGAACCCTCTGACCTCTGTCACCATGTCAACCCAGTGAGGAGGGATCTGATTGGCGGCTGCAGGTCGTGTGGTTATCCAGAGGCGAGCAGAGGGAAGCAGGTTCCCCCTGATGAGGTTTGTCAGCAGCACATCCACTGAGGTGGACTCTGTGACATCAGTCAGGACCTCATTGTTGTGGAAGTCCAGAGGAAGTCGACACTCATCCAGACCGTCAAAGATGAACAGAACCTGGAACTCTTCAAACCTGCAGATTCCTTTGGTTTCAGGAAAGAAGCGATGAACAAGTTCCACCAAGCTGAACTTTTTCTCTTTCAGCACATTCAGCTCTCTGAAAGTCAGTGGAAATGTGAACTGTATGTCCTGGTTGTCTTTGTCTTCAGCCCAGTCCAGAGTGAACTTCTGTGTTAAGACTGTTTTCCCAATGCCAGCTACTCCCTTTGTCATCACTGTTCTGATTGGTCCATCTCTTCCAGGTGAGGCTTTAAAGATGTCTTCTTGTCGGATGGTTTTTTCTGAACTGTCTGGTTTCCTGGATGCTGCTTCAATCTGTCTGACCTCATGTTCATTGTTGACCTCTCCAGTCCCTCCCTCTGTGATGTAGAGCTCTGTGTAGATCTGGTTCAGAAGGGTTGGGTGTCCTGCTTTAGCGATGCCCTCAAACACACACTGGAACTTCTTCTTCAGGTTACACTTGAGTTTATGATGACAAATTTCTGCCGGTGTTCCAGAATTAAATCACATTAAATTATTTTTGTGATTAAACTGTAAGGTGTGTGATAATTACATTTTTTAACTTCCTACTTTTGAGTATTCTTAAATAAGTCAAAAACAAGCATGTAAAGTTAGCAGGCTCCGATTAGGTGACCTGTGATTTCTTGGCTTGAAGCAGATGTGGTCTCAGCTACAGACAGCACCACTGGAAACGAATTAAATAGATTTAAAATCTTTAGGAAGAAAAATTTGCTATTAATTTCTAACCAATTTTTACATGTCAGAAAGAATCTCATTCAAAATCCCATCGCAATTTTTTGTATCGCTAATAACTAAAAATTCTGCCTTTTTTTAAAATGTTGATCTTAGCGCTGTCTAAGGCTTTATTTGACAGCAGACAGTACAGAGATAGATGAAACCAGAACAGAAGGAGAGCATATCGAACTTAGTGTCAATTCAAGCACGTTTTTTTAAAACAAGCTAATATTGTTGAGGCACGTTGAAAGTAGCTCTTAGCCAACGGAGCTAAAGATGTTGTGGTAATGTTACGACCCCTTTCCCTTCTTTGGGTTTCTCGTGCAGAGGGCTGCAAGAAAGGCTGGTTGTTATCCACAAGATGATCCTGCTCAAGACTGTGGAGATGACAGTGGTTTTCACAAGGAACCCCTCAACACTGGGGTCCCCTCAGAGTTCTGGGAACCACTATCCTACAATCACAATCACAATCACAGTCTGTTCTCTGCACATGCATCAATCAGAGCGTTTTCTGGTTACGGCCGTCTTTCTCAGGAAAGCTGATTTCTTAAGTGTCATGTAAACAGGAAAATTGCTTTCTGAGATTGGTGCAGAGGATTAGGGAAACCCGGTTTCACATATGTATACATATAACCAGAGTTTTAACCTGCTTTGCCCAACTGCACATGTGCATAACAAAAAGCTGCACCTGAAGTGTGTCAAAATACCTTTTGACAGGTGCAGAAGTCTCAGTGAGAGTTACAGAAAATTGTTTGATTCCAGTGATTGCCTCTAAAAGTTGTGCAAAAAAATATTAGTTTAAGACCATTTTTGTCCAGGCCAGTTTCATTTGTTAGTTTTTTTTTTATATTCTGTGCGTGTAAACTCAGTCACAGTCTGGTTTGGTTCAGCCACCAGACTACAGCGGACAGTCAAGACTAGAGAAAAGATGGAGCTGAGCTGCCCACTTTTAAGAAGCTCTATGCATTACATTTTGTTTTGGGGACAGCCTTGATCCTGTATGAAAAACATTCAGGGCTGACTGTTGTTTTTTTAACAATAAAGCATCTTTTATGTTAAACATTTAATATTAAACTTACAAAATGTTTTATCAAGAATGTTCAAGTATCAAGTATTTTGGACTCTGCAAAAACAAAGACTAGCACAGTTAATGTCGACTAGCCTCTGACGTAACGCTGCAGTCCCTGGTTTGGACAGACCGGTGTGTTGGACACAGGGGCTCACCCCTTTTATCCGGTCTCGGTACTAGCGGGGTCACAGGATAAATGTTGTTGTCTAACTGACATTTAGTTGTTAACATACACCTCCTGCGGAAAAATTCAGGGGTATTTCAGAAGTCCAACACGTGTGACAGAGGTCATAGACTTTTGACAACTGTATCGAGTTAAGACAAATTTTTTCCGTAACTTTATGGAAATATAATCAGTATGTAGACTCAGTATGAAATTATTATCTAATGCCCAGATATTTGTGTATGATGCAACCAGTTTAATTTCTGCATTTTGTATAGACAGCGCAGTATGGTCCCCCACTGATCGACGATCCAATACTATTCTACGCAGTTTCAATGGTGGTGATTACTAATACATGGTTCTCAAACCACTGCACCCTTGAAATAAAATTAATAAATAAAACATTTGTACAGGCCTTAAGATCCTCTAGACGTTTCAGGGTCAGGTGAGTGACGCTGTGAACTGCATCAATTGTTTGCATGAGTAGTCGCCAAGGAAACCAATGTTTGTATTGCATTCTGGCTGTTAGAAAGCAACTGGATATTGTATTAGACCAGTGTTTACGCTCTGGAAGCCACGGTTTTCTTACCGTGCTCGGGGAAGTTTAGGTAAGTTCAATAAATCTGCAACAGTTTTTGTAATACACTGATCTCCGGAGTGGATCTTTTTTGATCCATCGGAGCAATGCTGCCAAAACGATATTAGTGGTAATGTGATCCTGCCCAACACAGCACAGAGGCACAGACAGAAAAGGAAGAGTTGAGGTTAGGTCCGGCTTCTGAACTTCAGCTTAATGTGTATATTTCTTGAATATACAGATTAAATATTTCTGTGCCAATTCTCCGTCGTGGTAAATTGTTATACAAATCCTCTTACCTCTGTTGAGATGGTCAGCCAGCTCCTCCTGTTTCATTCCCCTCAGGAAGTTCAGGATGATCGTCAGAAATGACTCCCTGCTGCTCCTCCTCTGCTCCTTATCTAACCCGTCCAACACATCCTCATTCTCCAAATATTCTGAGTCCTCTGAACTCAGAACCTTCTGGATCTTCTTCAGCTCCTTCTTCACAAAAGTAATAACGTTCTCCTCCAGCAGCTGGAACAGAAAACTATTTTAATGACAATAAAAATGCAACATGGACATTATTGTGACAATAATAGATAGAAAGGTAGCAGTTGTACATGTACGGACCATAAGTATGGAGTCCAGGTGCATTTGATGCTGTTTGGCAGACTGACCACTGGGAACCTCTGAGCTCTGCAGGTCAACTCTGGACAAATCATGACAAATTAGCTCACAATATGTTTGTCCACAGAGAGACAAGCACAGGATTAGATTCAACTCTATTGTCATTACACATGTACAAGTACAAGGCAACAAAATGCAGTTTATGTCTAACCAGAAGTGCAACATCCAGCAAGTGCAGGATATAGGTTATAAGTTACCTCTAGAAAATATGTACAGAAGAAAATATGGATCATATTTACAGATGCTATGAACATACTCTACAGGGTTGTTTAAGATAAAGATCCTTTGGGCTAAATGTCCTACGATAGGTGTTTATGGATTATAATTTGAATTGTAATCACAAGCCAAAACATGCAGAGAAGTACATTGATGATCACCATGTTCACATTTCAGCAGACTGAACGATCATCTGCAGTTTTTGAGGAAACTGCTGAATGACAAAACTCAACTGTGGCATAAATTATTTATTCATGATTATATACAGAGGTTGCATTAATCTAATTTGTCTTTTGAGTCTTTGATATCACCTGCATGACCTCGTTGTCTAGTTTTCTTTAGCTATAGTAAAGTTTGGGTTATAATTGTATACGGGGGAACGTCACCTTTGAAGCTGTGAAGGTGATTTAAATGGCCGCTTATAAATCACTTTCATCCAAAGCATTTGTCATGTTGCAAACACTCACATGGAAATGGCTGCCATGCAAGGTGCTCACCTGACTCAACGAGAGAAATTAGATTCTAGCCCAGGGACACTTTGACATGTAGCCGGGAGGGACCGGGAATCGAACCACTGACGCTGTCGTACATGGACGACTGCCTTACCCATAAATTGTTTTGTACAGCTCACCTCTTCTCAGTAGATTGTTGCTGTCCTTTGAAATGAATCCAACGATCTTCTGACTTTGTAGTTTGGCAAGACACACAGCTGGGTTCAAGTTCAGGTGCAGGTCCTGCAGACTCTGGTGTCCCATTGATCCTGATAGACAGAGAAAAGGGGAAATCAAACGTGTCTTTCGCGCTTCAGATGAATGTCTATTGTTGTGACAACGGCAGTGTCCACATGGACAGAGAAGACAAGTGGCATGGGAGAAGAAAACACAAAGACACATGTTCACAGATATAACTCTGTATCTTCTTTGTCCCGTAGTCGTCTCTCTCCCTCTCTGTCTCCCTCTCTCTCTCCCTGTCCTCAGGTGTCCCCGGATTTGGCGCTGTGTGTCCTCCAGTGCGCAGCTACTGGTCCTATTAACCTGCTCAATGTTTTGTTGCTGCTTTTGTTGCTCTGTTCTTTTCTCTCTCCACTTTCCACTCAGCCCAACCGGTCAAGGCAGATGTCCGTCCTCCCTGAGCCTGGTTCTGCTGGAGGTTTTTTCCGTTAAAGGGAGTTTTTCCTCTCCACTGTTGCCTATAGCTGCTCAAGGGGGATTTGTTGGGTTTTCTTTAAATGTTTGTATAGTTTTGACTTTATTATGTAAAGTGCCCTGAGATGACCTTGTTGTAAATTGGCGCTATATAAATAAAGTTGTATTGAATTGAATTTTAGTACATGTAGCTCTCATTTATACACCACTAATGAAGGTTGTCATTCAGTATTTAGACAATGATTTATCCCCAAATACTTTACTAGATCTAGTAAATATGTGTTAAACATATTTGGCAAACGTACCATAATTAGTGTCCTTTTATTTCCATTCACCCTAACTGGATTATAACTTAAAAAGTACATAGGCTCAAGGAATTCCTTTCCATTTTTCTATTATGTGTAGAATAAGAGCTGAACTTGAAGCCTTACAGAAATACATTGTGATGATGCAAACGTTGTTCCTTCTTACCTACCAGTTTATGAAGCAAAGAGTGCTGCTGGCTGCCATAGACCATCACCACCACATTCAAAAAACAAACAGTCTGACAGAAAGTTTATGTATCCTGCCAAACAAGGAGCTACGAACTTTACACGTTAGTCATGTTTCAACCCTTAGTCACGGCTTCTGTCTTTGGGTCGGAGAATGTTTATGCTCTGAAGACTTTCAAGATATAAAGTATGCCCAGGTCTCAGAGCTACAAGGGACGATGGCCTATCCCTCCACCATTCCACACCGAGGCATTCGTAAGTAAAAAAAAACAAACCACTCAGGTTGTTTCATCAAAAACACGCAAATAACGATTGCAATAAATAATAAAAGGACTCATGTCACTCCGCTCTTCAGATCTCTGCACTGGCTTCCTGTAGCTGCTAGGATCAAGTTCAAAGTCTCTTGCCCACAGAGTGGTCAACTCAACAGCTCCGGCTTACTTAAAGTCATTCATTCAGGTCTACAACCCCTCCCGTCCGCTGCGCTCGGCCAGCGAACGACGTCTGGCAGTCCCAGCGCCACACAGAAGACACCAAGGAAAACTCTTCAGCTCAGTGATCCCACGGTGGTGGAATGAGCTGCCAAACTCTGTGCGATCAGCGACCTCACTCACTACATTTAAAACACTGCTGAAAACAGAACTCTTCCACATCTTCCTTTGCACTTTAAAAAACCCCTTTGTTTCTGTTCTTTCTCATACTTGCATCTCATGAAACAGAAAAACATCTTTTGTTTACTTTGACCTTTTTCTCCTTGACTTAGATTTTTTGCTCTCTTGTTCCTCTGTAAGTCACTTTGGATAAAAGCGTCTGACACATGATTAAATGTAAATCTCCTTTTGGGAATGTTCGTTAAATAGTGGTATTCTTTTGTCCACATTTCATTGTATAATTGTAATGTCTCATTTACTGTTTAACAGAGATACATAATCAGGCAGAACTGTAGGTGCATCAGTCCAGCCCTCAACAAATGTCAAAGCTTCTCCTGTGGCCCTTGGGAAAATTAATTGCCCACCCCTGACACAGACACTGTAGCGACAACTTCTCATTATTGCTACTGTCCAGAGTTGCCATAACATTGTGCACCGAGCAAAGTATGGTATGTGTCAATGTCCATAACCCTAAAAAATGTGTTATGGACAGAAGCATATGTGTCTATTGTCTGCATCTCTCCAAGGAGAGAATGCGGAGAGTGTGATTCCACCTTAAAGGGTTAGTTCATTTATTTAATTGGGTGATTTTGCCTTCATTAAAATGAAAATGTTGCTTCCAAAGTGGGGTTTAAATTCGCCTGCCTCGGGCGCTGTGTGCACCAAATTTGACGTCAGTCCAAGTTACTGAAAGTCATGACGTCATGACCAGAGTGAATGTGCATTTGTGTCAGTTTATCTGGTCGTGCACCTCCTGACTTTTTGTAACTTGGTTCACGTAGTGCAAGGCTGGTACAGTAGCGAATGAGCTGAAGGCAAGAATGTGTGAGGAAATAGGTCAATACAGACGGTACTGAAAGAGCAGCAGAATGAATGCAGTTACACACAGCATGTGTAATGACAATAAAGTTGCATTTAATCTAAAAAGTAACTAAATTTGCCAAATACATGAACCAGAGTAAATAGTCTAATATTTCCCTTCAAATTTTAGTCCAATATGATGAACCTACTACAGTTCGTTTAAAAACTAAGCGTGGTACTTGAGCAAATGTCCCACCACTGCAAAACACAAACACTCTATATTCTGTGTAATTTGAACTAAAACCGATACTCAAGGAATCAGATTAAACGGAACAACCCTGAATCACCTCAATCATTAACATTAGCTCCTGTGATGTTGTGCACTTTGAACAGTGCCTGCGAGTCAGCTTGTGTTTTCCTGGTTCTAGTGTAAATGCTCCTGAGAAAGAATACAGCGGCTCTAAGAAGAAGTAGTTTTACCACCTTGAGACCTTGTTACAAAGAACCTGACACAAATGTGTTAAGTTAATTATCTGATTCTTTTTAATCTCTTACCCCTCAGCGACTTCGTAGCATCTATCTCTAAGGGATGTGGGAGTTTTCCCAAAATGGTCCTTATTTCTGGACGTTCCACTGGCTTCTGGCTTGTCCAGTCTTTTCCTGAAAGACAGAATATATTTGCATTGTAAATTCAAAAGAACGGGACCAAGTTAGTAAGTAGCTCAGTAAATAAACTTTATTTCAAGAGCAAAGCATCGCAATTTGCTTCACAATAGCGACATTCAAATAAAAGTAATTAAACAGATGAAAAAATAAAGACAAAACTAAACAAATGAGTTTCAGCTGCTTTTTAAAGGCATCCACCATGGAGACTTCCAAAGATGAGGGGCTCCAACTTTTGCCTTGAGCGAGGGACAAAGAACAACGTGTAGCTGAGCTGAGTGACACGGGTGACTCCTTTGGAGAGAGCAATAACGTCCAAAGGATTAACCCTGTTTCTCCTCCAACTCTGGCTTATTTTAGTAGAATGGCTCACAGATGGTAAGTTACATGTTCTGTCAGACTTCTCCGTGGACCTTCCTGTCCGCAGCCTTTGGTTACCCCAACAAACAGTTGAGGAAAGAAGATTGGGAACCTGGTTACTCAGATACACGGCTAAAAAAATCTGCCTCCTCTGACAGAACTCCACTTGCCGCACCAGGTACCTACTCAGATTAAAAAAAACAGCTTTCTTGTTTTCCCGACACGTAAGAAATCCGCTTTCCCGAGAAAGACGACTCTACCCTGCTCACTTAAGTCCATGTAAACACACTCAGCAGTGGGGGGGTTGTTCAACCAGCTGTGTCATGTGCGTCATTAGAATGACATAAGCTAAAATGTGAACTACTGCAAAAGATCTAGTGGAAGCCCTTCCACAACAGATCAAATCATCCATTTTAAATATCGTGGCCAAAACATTCGAACCACCTTTTCTGGATGAAACAGCACCTGTAATTAGATAATTGTTTTGTACAGCTCACCTCTTTGCACTAGATGGTTGCTGTTCTTTGAAATGAATCCAACGATCTTCTGACTTTGTAGTCTGGCAAGACACACAGCTGGGTTCAGGTCCACGTCCAGGTCCTGCAGACTCTGTGCTCCCATAGATCCTGATAGACAGAGAAAAGGGAAATTTAAACATGTCTTTCGTGCTTCATATTAAGATTTACTGTTGTGACAATGACAAGGTGGCTTGAGGCCACTGGAGGTCTGTGGCGTGTGAGTGCATGGCATGATAAGTGTGGCTCTGGTGTGTAGTTGGGCTGGAAAGCCTGGAGCTAAGGCAGCCAGCACACAAGGGATGTGGCATGGGGATTGGGTGCTGGGGTGGCCGTGGTTGTCTTGGAGGTTTGGTGGTCCAGAGAACAGAACAGGGGAACAAGGACTTGAAGCTAGTGAAGCTAAGTAGCAGTTTGCATGCTGTCTGTGACTAGTGGATTTCCTCCCACACTCCAAAGACAAGCACGTTATGTTCATTGGTGAGTCTAGATCTGTAAGTGTGTATGTCAGCATTTGTCTCTGTTGGCCGTGACACAGGGTGGTACCTGCCTCTCAACGTATGACAGCTGGGATATCATTTACAGCTCACCTCTTCTCAGTAGATTGTTGCTGTCCTTTGAAATGAATCCAACGATCTTCTGACTTTGTAGTCTGGCAAGACACACAGCTGGGTTCAGGTTCAGGTCCAGGTCCTGCAGACTCTGTGCTCCCATTGATCCTGATAGACAGAGAAAAGGGGAAATCAAACGTGTCTTTCGCGCTTCAGATGAATGTGCATTGTTGTGACAACGGCAGTGTCCACATGGACAGAGAAGACAATTGGTACGAGAGAAGAAAACACGAAGCTTGGAATCCTGATATTCCCCACACTGCACCCAGCGGTGTATGAGAATGCTAATTTCTGAGTGAGACACTTTGGAAATTACCTGGACTTACTTGTCTTTGGGTTGTTACCCTTAGCCCAAAGTCTGGATAATGTGAGTGAGCCTGTGCGTGCACAAAGCGTGCTGCTCTGTCCCAGATCGTTGTGAGGATTTAAAGTGAGCAAATGTTCGTGACGACAATGTTTTTTATTAGGCAACTGCCACTGCGTATTTTATCATTCAGTTTTTTTTCCCGCCGCTACATGCTTTATTAGGTCGTGCGTCATGTACGCTGTAACCAGGCACCTTTCATCCATCCCCAGAAAGACTGCGGTGGCCGTAGCTAAGTTGGTAAGGACCGGAGGGTCAGCGGTTCAATCCTGGTCTCAGTCCTAGGGCAAGACCCTGACCCCATGTTGCTCCCGGTGGGTCAGCTGAGCACCCTGCGTGGCAGCCATGGCCACGGTGTGTGAATGACAAGCTACACTGTAAAGAAGCTACAGAACTGTGTGTGCTACTCTGAGAAATCAGCTTTCTCAGGCAATTGGGAGTTTACAGCGTTTACATGCACAAAGGAAAGAACTGAAAGCTGATTTCTTAAGTTTGATGTAAACGATAAAGCTGGTTAGGGGATTGGGGAAACCTGGTTTCTTCAGGTAGATCTATGTTGGAGAACGCATTTCTGTACCATATTTAAGCATAACCAGGTTTCTAATCGGCTTTCTTGAACTGCACGTGTAGATTTACTTTTACACTTTTACATCAGACTTTACCTGCAGCTGGTATATGCTAAAGTCAGGAAAAGACCAGGATTCCAGTGCATGTGTGAAAAAGGCTAAAGTCTAACCTACACAAGCATATAGAAAACTCCACACAGAAAGGCTGCAGCAAGGTGGGATTTGAACTGGGGACGTAGTGATTCAGAGAGGTTGATGAATATTTGTTAAAAAAACTTTAGTTTAAACACTAAAAAACTAAATGAATGAAGGAGGCGTAATAACCCAGCTTATGGAAATGAGTGTATGAATCAGACTGCTTTCCAGTAGTTGAAGAGAAAAGAGAAGAAAGTGAAATTCGGACCACTGTAATCTCCTCGTCTACTGCAAACTTTTACATTTTTCCCATCCAGGGGTGTGAGGTGGTCATGTGGCTCAGCATGCATATCATGTAGAGGCAGCGTCCCCATGTTCAAATCCCAACTGTTGGAGCTTTGTAGCATTTGCGCTGGTTTCCTGTCTCTCTATATTGCTACTAAGTTCAAACAGTAAGTGAAAAGTTTTGAAGCAGCCTTTATTAAAAAACTCCCTTCTGAAGTATATTCAATCCCATTTTTAAAACTCTCTGAAGCTGCAAAAGTCACCAACATTACAATGAGAGTCACGGCTCACGTCTTTGCAGCGGGTGGTTGGTGTCCGCTAAGAATTCTGAGGTAATCAGTAAACTGGTCACTTCTGGGGGACATGCAGCTAGGTCCAGGTCCAGGACCAACAGATCCTGGTCTCTCATCCATCCTGCCAGAGAAAGAGCACGGCTCCAAACATGTAACATAACTTCTCTCAATAAATAACACATTTTACATTATGTTAATAAAACCATACCCGTTTCCAGCAAACAGTTGTCATCCAGTTGACCCAGTCACTGTAAAACCAGACTAGAGTCTTTGAAGAGTCTGGTGTGTGCAGCTTTTCTGGGCTTGAACCCAACACGGAGCTCAGAGTGTGAATAATGACGGAGCGATTGTCAATGTTGAGCTCTGACACGGACAGACACAGATCCATCAGGAAGACGTGTCCTAACTACTACTGATAATGTAGCAACAACATATTTCAGCTAACTTTATATTTAGGGCTTTAGGTTTTATTATTATATGAACGACTATTGCACTGTCAGTGGACATTTCCACCCCAGTAGGAGACCGTGTCTAGTTAAGGCCTGTTCTCCCTTTTTGAAGCAGTGTAGGTCAGTAAAAAGCCAATGTGAAGTGGATTTGTAAGAACAGTTACAAACACACAGGGAAAGTGATGCTTTACATGTGAGATTAGTGGGTTTAACAGGTCGGAACATTTCTCACCTTCACACTAACCTGTAGCAGACACACGAAGAGGAAGACGGGCCTCAAAGCAAAGCGACCATCGTTCCCAGTGGAATCCGGTTTCTAATCCGCTTCAGTCGTCAGCTGCGAACTCCAGTTAAAAGTAACGACGATAAATGGGACAAACGAGTGAAACGTTTCCAGTTCGTGTCACAGTTCGTTTGCCTTCACACGGAGGTTCGGACCAAGAAAATCTTCTGCGGCACAAAGTGAACGAAACCGAAAGTATTTGAGCAGGAAGTGCGTGTCAGAGTCCGCATATGCATTTAATGGCTGCTGAAAATGGTTTAGCATCAAGTTTTTCAATGAGATTATTTCAGAAGTAGCGATGATGAAGACTTGGACCAAATTAATAGACGTGATTAAGTAAAGAAACCAGAAATATAGAGGAAAATTTTGTGTTTCTCCATGTCTCACAAGAAGTGACATTTTCTAATTTCTTTTTTAATTTGCTCATCTCCATAATGAAATGTGGCCTGAATCAAATCAAACACGTTCCCATCGGTTTTCTCAGCGTAATTATTAAATGTGTCTTTCCCGACAGGTTCGGCATTTTATTTAAATATGAATTCAATACTTTGGTTTATTCCTGAAATGAGCTCCGGCTTTGTTCAGCTTGAACAATGTGACGTTTTTAATTTAATGGTCAGGATTATTACATAACAATAGTTGTAAAGCTAGTTATAGATCCATAGTTTTGGGGCACGCCTTTTATGTTGTCACAGACGTGACTTCTTTTTCTTCTCTTTAATTTTCTATATTTGCAAAGATGTGAACTTTAAACTGCCAAAATCTCTGTCAAAACGCAATTAATTTGCACGTTAAATTTCCTTACCTGTGTGAAATAAAAACATCAAAGATGACATTGTCCCATATTCAGATGGGTTTGAAATTGAAATGTTAATTTCTGACACGTACAACTGCAAACACTAACATTACTGACATATTTGTGGCCTGTGTCATTTTTAATGTAACATACAAATAATCCAGTGGCGTCTAGAATTACGTTCACCTTAAATGTTAAAACTAATTTTTATGTCTTTTTTTATGTCTTTCATGTTTAAATATTTATAGCAGCTTACAGACAGATATTTTTTATATTGATTAACTTGACATGTCCATGTTCAGTGTGATCACATTTCTGGAGTAAAAATAATCAAATGACCAAACCGACACAGCACTGTGCAAACGCAACAATACTCAAACTCTGTCAGTGATGAAAACAAAGACATTGATCTTCTACTTACCAGGTGTTTGGAGCATTCATCGTTTCGTAGGTCTCTGCTGCAGAAGAGTGAATGAAAGAATAAAAACCTCACACCTCCATGTTTTTCTGTTTGTAATTCTTCATATTAAAAACTGTTTATTAATTTATTCTCTATTAAAATAAAATCAAAGAGTCAGAACACAGCAGAAGAAGCGAAAATAAACGATAGATTATGGAATGTACTTCAGTAAAGAAAATAAAAGCTCCAGCTGGTCCAACATGGGGGCTTTATTTCAACTACAGTCAAATAAAGCACCGCTTTCATATATTCATATATATATAAAGATATTTATATATATATTTATATAGTTTTCATATACACCTTCAGGCAATGACTAGAGAGGATTCTTTACAGAATCAAGTTTCTTGTGGTTCTCTTAATTTACAGGTAAACTTCGTTTCTGGATAATTAAACCACAGAAAAGTCAAGGCAACTTTCTTTTGCCTCGTTCATAAAGTACAAAACTGGCACAGAGGACGACCATTTTATACACAGTAAAAATGCAATAAAATTAAATTACATACAGAGGAGACAAAAGTTCTGTAAACCTTTCCCCGTTACAGCAAACCTCAAATAAAATCACTTTCCAAAACAAAGTCAAATCAGTATAAAACACACGAACAAAACTAACTTTTTTTGCCCTATAATGTGCCATAAGCTTGTACGACTTTTTCGCTTTTTTTTTTCGTGTTTGTCGAACGATGGGGTCGTCTGTGCGTTAGGTTTTATAGAGCGAAACGACACGGCGGGAGCCACTGAAGCTGGACCGACTGAACATCAGCAGAAGGCAACGAACAGCAGCGCACGAACAGCAGAAGAAGAACAACAGGAAAAGGTGTTTTTCTCTGAGCAGATTTCAAAAAAAGAGAAACAAAGAAAACAAAAAAGGAGAGAAAGGAAAAGGGTTTTCGTTAAAGACGTTGCGGTGGCTGCGGGTGGATGACGTCATGATGAGGGCAGGCCTTTAGCAGACAGTTTGGTAACTATGGCGATGGTGGCTTCCACCGTCCTATGGAGCATGTCCAGCATGTCGGGTGGGGCACTCGGGAACACCTGTGAGGAGGAGGTGTGGCCGCTGCAGGCCTCTGGACCCTCCCCCACCAGCCCGAGGGCTGAGGGGAAGGCGGCGTCCTCTGAGAGGGGAGGGGCCGAGCTGCTGCCGGTCTTTAAGCTTGGCTCCTTCGCCTCGTCCTGGGCCGACGCCGCCTCGTCCCTCCTCCCCTCCTGCCGATCGGCATCCTCCTCCTCACCTGTTGCTATGAGCTGCGGCGGATCTCGCTCCTCCCCCTCCCCCTGTGCAAAACCCTCTGCCGCCTCCTGCAGCAGGGAGGAGGACGAGGAGAAGGAGGAGGAGGATGACGAGGACGCCTCCATCTTCTCTTCTTTGGGGGAGGAGTCCAAGTTTCCCGAGGAGACGGGAGCGGGGTCGGGAGAGGGCGGGTCCTGCTCAGTGCCGGGGTCAATTAGAGAGGACGAGTCACGCGTCTCAGTGTCCGAGGTGCTGGTGGGGGTCAGCGCCTCCTGGGGGTCGGGCTTTGGCTCGCTGCAGGAGGCGAGGGCGGAGGAGGAGGAGGAGGCCACGCAGAGTGGAGCTGCTGCAGCTTCACTGGGTCTGTCGTCATCGCTGCTCACCCTCCGCCGCTTCACCGGAGTCGCCCCTTCATCCTCGGCTGACACACAAACACGCAAAGTTAATATTCACATGGACGGAGCCACTGAGAAGTTGATAATAAAAGCCACTTAAACCAAAGGAAAATTCAGACATTTACATTAGGAACAGGTTTATGCATTAGGCAAAGAAAATGATGCTTTCGGTTGCACCTTTGGCCTTGTGGTCCTTGGCCTCCAGCTCCAGAGCGTTGCGCTGCTGGACACAAACACGGCAGCGACCCAGCAGCTCCTGCAGGGCCGGGCAGAGGGCCGGGTCGAGGGCCTGGGGCGGCTGCACGGACAGCAGCAGCACCAACGCCCTGAGGTCCTGATACAGGACAGAGAGAGGGAGAAATGAATAAAACAGGAAGCCGCAGACAGGACGACTGCTGCATGCGTGTGTGTGTGTGTGTGTGTCTGTACAGCGTTGAGCAGGCCGCTGATCTTGCTGAGCTCCAGGCGGTGAGCAGCCAGTTCAGGCTGCAGGCTGTTCTGTTCACTCAGCAGGTTTGTCACCAAAACACCAATCAGGTTGGAGCAGCTGGAGCCGGACAGCACCTGGACCTACACACACACACACACACACACACACACACACACACACACACTTATTACCACGTGATTAAAAAACAGCTGCTGTAACAACATCATTTAGACACACAGAGAAGCCGTGTGACTATAAAAACTAACAAAAAAACTCTTTGATGACCAGTTTTTTCATAAAACATCTGAATTACTAACATCTGAAGGTAATTTGCCTTGTTCTCAGTAAACCAGGATCTATGAGGAAAAAACACACACGCCTTCACCTCTACATGTCAGTTATTGACGTATTCATGAAGATTTTGCACCTTGTGCAGGAAGCAGGTGAGGAAGGAATAGGCCACGTTGTTGTTGAGAAACGTCCTCTCGTCCATCAGGATGCACTTGATGTACTCGCTGAAGGCCGGGTCCTCGCACAGCAGCTTCACGCACGTCTTGGCCAGAACAGACTGAGACAGCAACAACACGGAGGCATGACTGAAACTACTCCTTCTGCAGGTGGAGCCTCTGGAGTTTGAAATGTGACGTACCTGTGACTGGCAGAGCTCCGTCCACAGCTTGGGGAAGAGAGCGAGATGGAGAGGGAGTCCTTCATACGCTATCAACACACCTGAGAGACATGAGTTTTATGAGAATTTCGACTAATATTTGCCTAAATGCTCCATTGTTTGTCATCTTGTGTTTCTTTGTCACATTTGCTGCTTTTTAGGTTTTAAATAATGTGCCTCAACTGAAAATTGTACGCACTCAGTTTGACAAGCGTGTCAGTGAATTTCTCGCAGTTGATGGCGACACGACACAGCAGGTGGATGAACTGGTGGTAGGACAGGAAGTAATCCAGCAGCATCCTGTCGTACACCTCGTCTTTACCCTGAAAAACAAACGCACTCTTTGCTTCTGCGGAGTTCACGCACAGCCAACAGAACATTGTTAATCTCACTCTAGTTTCGGTCGAGCCGTGTCCTAAACGTCACCTTGCTGCTCTCCACCATCGAGGGCAGCAGACACATGTTGAGCTCCGGCCTCGGAGGTCGGATGTTGTTTTTGGCTCCCATCAGCTTCATGTTCTCTCGGCAGGGCAGGTACGGACCGAACGACACTGTGGGCAAACACACGCACTGTGTGTTAAATATCTGTTGCCTGTGTTCGACTGCAGACACTGTGAGCTTATGTTGTATTTGTTGGTAGCTGTGATCCCTTAAAACGCTGCCTAGAGCTCAAATATAAGTCGTCTACTACAATTAGTTTATCCATAAAAATATGATGGCAGGAAGACGAGAGGGAGGAAGACCAAGACAGAGGATGAAGGTGAGACTCACTGGGGATGTTGCTGTGGTGGTAGGTACAGTGGTTGTGCTGCAGGAAGGGAACCAGCGTGTGCAGGAAGTCGTGTGGGCTCAGCAGAACGAGTTCTTTCAGAACATCTGCAACAAAGCACAAAAAGTCACAGCGTGCAAACCTCAGACCTGCATCATGGTCTGTGGACTCCGTTAGAGACACTTGGACAAAGACATGAGACAGCCGTCCCACTGCAGTGTTACCTAAGCAGGCGTTGCGGAGCTCAGGAGGACTGTAGGAGTTGAGGAGTGTGAGCAGCTTGTGGGCAAAGTCGATCCTCTCCTGCCACTGGATCAAAGCCTGCTTCACATCTACAGGAGGAGACGGGAACACATCGGGTCGACGGTCAAACCTCTATGTTCGTGTAGACGACCAGGTGTGGACTCAACATACATACATGCTGCTCACATACTGCCCAAGTGACTTTCTGACCTTTGCGCTGCAGGTACGGCCGAGAGGCTTTGAGGACAGACAGGAAGATGGAGAGCAGCTCCACCAGGTCTCCGGTGACGTGGCACGCCGTCGCCTCGTGGTACATCATGTGCAAAGTGTTGAAGGACTGTGAAGACGGAGATCGTCAAAATCAACAACCGCACCAAGTCAGACAGCAGAAGGATCAATCACTCGTCCAACTACGACTCCAAGTCCACGCACAAGCTTGTTAATTTTAGAATGAGTCGAACCAGTAATGGAGCCTGTGCCTGAAACCCATGGAAACGTGAAAACATTAGTGCCTGATGCAAAGAGGAGATCCGTGCCCCTGATCCTACCTCAGTCATGAGGATGAGTCCTCTGTTGAAGACCACCAGTAGCCGGTCCTCATCATTCTCCAGCAGAACCCTGAAGGCACTGAAGGGACCAGCAGGGGAACAGTCATCATCGTCAAAACAGAAAGAGAAAGTCTTTTGATGTTGTGTGTGTGTGTGTGTCCTACCTGATGAGTGTGGTCCAGCAGGAGCGTCCATCCAAGCAGCGCAGGTAGCAGCTGATGGTGGTTTTCTTAAACTGTTTAATGTCCTCCAGCTCCTCCTCCCTCATGTCAGCTCGCTGCGCCACAAACAGCTGCATCAGGTTGAACAGCTCCTCCACGGCCTGCAGAGAGCAGCAACACACAGCAGAAAAAAGAGCTTTGGATGTGTCCTGTGACCTCAGAGGTTTTTGACAATTTGTACGTTTGTAGGTTTGATATTTCAGGCAAATTTACTACATTAGAGTTTGTTACTGCCACGTTCTCGGTTTGTCCTGTTAATACACCTGAATGTGAAACAATCTGACAAGCGTGGGCCCAGAGATCACAGGGTTCGAAAAGGCCTTTGACCCAAGCCTGTGTATGAAGCGAGCCGAGTCAATCAAAGAAAGCAAGAAAAACAAGAAAACAGCCGCAAAGAGCTGAAAAAAAACAAAACCAGAAAATAATTCAAAACAACTAAACACAGGTAAAATAAGGGAGGTACAAAATGACATGACCGACAACTGCACTTCTGCTTTGATATGTTGGTTTTGCTCCTATGTAAGAGACGAGGCTTTTGGGCCATGATGCATGTTTGACCAAGAGCCGAACATCAACCAATCCTGCAAAACAGGAAATATGCTGATGAAAGGCTTAAACCAACAGCTCAGAGGCCGTGCGGCGTCTCATTTCTGCTTTGTCAACACAAACCCATTTCTGCTGAAACGGCTCTCAGCAGGCTCCACACTCACCCCAGGGTACTGGCTTGCATGTGGCGTCAGGTTCTTGAAGGCCCACTGGATGTTCTGGTGCGAGGCGAGCTGACGGGTGAAGGTAGGCGACTGCTCGCAGCACATGCGCAGGATGCCGTAGTAGGCGGGCAGCATGCCGCGGTTGAAGAGCACGACCTCCTGGTCGTCGTGGTCGGCCAGGATGTAGTTGAAGGCGATGTTCTTGGTCACCACCGGGTTCTGCACCACCAGACGGACGTTCTCCGGACAGTCCACGCACACGTTGTACCAGAAGGAGAGCAGCGCCTGCTTGTTGTGGTTGGTGGCGATGGCCGGCTCTGACAGCTTGGGCTGAAGAGGAGAACGCGGTCACACACACACAACCACAAAGCTTACGACACAGGAAGTACCACCTGTACTACTGGGCTCGTCCACATTATTTAAGGTCTACGAGCTGTAAAGTCATATGTTGCTAAACCCAAATGTACCTGGAAGAGGT
This sequence comes from Channa striata, assembly GCA_033026295.1. Taxonomy (NCBI): domain Eukaryota; kingdom Metazoa; phylum Chordata; class Actinopteri; order Anabantiformes; family Channidae; genus Channa; species Channa striata. The sequence continues at coordinate 16,746,932 of CM065188.1, forward strand.
TCCAGAGGTCCATGAAGTATCCGGAGAACATGAGTTTCTCCGTCTTGGAGATGAGGCAGTAGGTCATGAAGCTGAAATACTGCACCAGTTTGGTGGTGCCGTGGACACTGGCGTCCACGTACAGCTTTGCGCGTCCCAGCAGCCCCAGCAGCAGGTTGTAGACCTGGTGCAGGACCACGGTAGTGTCGGGCGAGAGCGGCAGCTCACGAGTTGGCAGGTGGAGGGAGCGCGTGGAGCGGAACATCTGACGGAACGAGTTGCTAGGGATGAGGGAGACGAGGAGGTACGCCGCCGCTGGAGGAGGACAAGACTCGGTTAACACCAGGAGGAAACGTCATTTCCTCTCTCTGATCAGACTCATTTATAGCAATCATCTCGGATCAAACTAAGTCGTGCTGCTGGTTCATTTTGACGCTCTGTGCACCAGCACACTGGACCTGAAATAAGATCTGTTAAGAAAACTGAGGGTCGCTTAATAAAATAAGAAACTTAATCTGACTGTATGTTTCATGTATTTTACACCAAGTTTCTACCACCAGCCCACATGTCCATTTTCATTAGGGTGAAACAGCTTAAATGTTAGGCAAACACGAAGAGTCTTACAGGTGCGGACTCGGGGGTAGTTGTGTGCCAGCAGAAAGCGTTCCACCCAGTTCTCCATGTTCTGCAGAACCCAGCTGTGGGCCAGTTTGTTCCTGGGGGTCTGGACAGCCAACCAGTCCAGGCACTGGGACGGGTTGTACTCGATCACCTGGGACAAAGAGTTTGAAGAAACGTTTTTAATTGGGTTACCTTCACAAATACATTCAAAAAGATACTTTATTGCTGTCAAGTACAGGTTTCTGTGGCTCCATTTACCTCCCAGATCCTTTGCAGAATGTAGGAGGCGAAGGAGGGCATCCCCGGAGGTCCACCCGCAAACTCCATCAACATGGTCAGCAGCTTGAAGAAAGGATTAGCAGCCTGAGAGAAAAAACGAAACACGTGCGTAAACAGGCTGCAACTTTCGAGCAGAGGCGTAAAATGATTTGCCACTTCAAAAACAGCGTCTTACTTCTGGTGTCAGTTTTGCGATGGAGGTAAAGAGCATCGACACAATCTGGAGAGAGAAAACGCCAGTGAACAGGCAAATGACATATTTAAGAACATTTGTTTCCAGTTTTGCATATTCAAAAGCATTTACAGATTTCTGAGTGCGAGCGTTTAATGAGAGAAACCTACGTGCTCAGCCAGACGGTTGTTATAGCGACAGAGGCTGAAGATGAGGTTGCAGGTCTGTCTGATATTGATGCCGTCTCTGATGTGCTGGAAGAGGAAGGGGAAGCCTTTCCCTCCGGTCAGCGCCGCCATGTCACTCTGAGACAGGGTCAGATGTCTGGACAGAGACGAGACGCCGTCAGTGTTGGGTTTGGTCTCCACTGACGACTCTCGGACTATTTGACGGCGTCTGTGTATTGCTTGCTTACCTCTCTGAGCGAGACTGCTCCACCAGCAGAGCGATGAGGGCGATCATCTTCTCCAGAGCGGCGGGGCGATACTTCTCCTCCGCTAGAGACAGGATGTCCTCCTCCTCATCCTCCTCCTCCCCCTCCTCCTCTGACAGCACCTCCACCTGAGGCTGAGACCAGAACACCTCATTAGTTTTGTGTGTTTTCACGCTGCATTTACAGCGTCAGGTCGTCCGGGTGTGAACCTACGTTCTCGGGGCCTTTGGTTCCCATGTAGAAATGCACCATGATGGAGATGGCTTGTAGTGACAGCAGGAACTGACTCTGTGAGGGGAAAAGCAAATCAGCTTAAAAACTTTGAACCGTAACACAAGAAGGTTTCATAAATCAATCTGAGTACATTTATGAAATATACTGTACTTTTATGAATAACTCAAGAGCTGGAGCAGTCAGCAGAACTACTGAGGCCTCTGACAAACAGAGGAACACACACATCACAGTCTGCTGTGGACTCACCTCCTCCTCGCCCATCTTGGCGAACTCGTACAGGAAGGCGAAGTACTCTGTCAAGTGTTTGCTGTGCGGCTTGACGCCGTGCTCCATGATGGACAAGAGGGTCTTAACGAAGCGAGTGACGCAGGATCGGCTGCCGATGTCCTCCACCGGACCGTCCATGTCATCCGAGCTGGGAAAAAGGAAAAAATGTTCACGCTGAGCATGATCAGGTCCTGTCCAAAACATCTGTAACCTTCTGAAGTCTGTCTGAGCCTTGTGTGTTTCGGTCCTGCGAAGCCACAAGTCCTCAGTGTCCACAGAGACACTGAGTGACACACCGCTCCTGTCCCGATTTCTGTCGCCACCTGATTTCACAGACACAATACGGTTTTTGCTTGTGCTGGACACCTCAAATGGCAGCGGGACTGAACTGCTTTAATCCTACAAAGCATTTAACAGAATACATCTTACAAATTACTCTGCAAGACTCTTTGGATAAAAGTGTCTGCCAAATGACTCAATGTAAATGGAAATCTTATTTATAGGCGCCTGTCACGGTCATCTGTGCAGGACATTTCCACACATTCAATCCCAAAGTTCAGGACCTTAGCGGGGCCCCACAGGGCGAGTGTGTGCGTGCGCAAACACTCAACAGCCGGGCAGAGACAACTCTGACGTACCCGTCCTCCATGCCGGGCTGCAGGTAGAGGTGAGCATGAACCGGCCGCAGCCTCTGTATGACGTGGATACACAACCTCTGGAACATCTGGAAGGCCGAGACAGAACTCAATCAACAATCTCACATGAGCACTGAAGCTAAATCCAGGACACCTGCGAGGAAAACCAGCCATTACCTGTCGGACTATCTGATTTGGACACTTTATAAGAATCTGCATCGGCCACCAGTTGTCATCAGCCATACGATCCAAAAACCACTGTAGAAAAAGATGAATACTTCTGTCATACATTCATTACCAAAATCATAAATAAATAAAGCGCATTCAAAGCAGTGATCAGACCTCGCAGGCAGCCTGGCTGTTGTTGAACTGTTTGGTCAGAAGTTCGATCCACTGCAGCATGGTGGGCTGCAGCAAACACAAAGACACACATCAGCCAGTTTGTCACTTTATCCCCGTCTCACTGTCTCAGGCGTCCACAAATTAATGAGTCCTAAATAAAAGGTAAGTGGGCGTTACCTTCTCCTTCGAGTGAATAAAGGTTTCAAGGACGAACGACGTGCTGAGCTGCAGAAAAAGATTAAAACATGTGAAACACTGAAACTTGGATATCACAAAATTATGTGCAGCAATATAAACGTGCTTAATGTGACTGTTTTTGCAGAGAGCAGTTTGACGTTAAAACAGCACGAGGGTCAGTCCTCCCCACGGTCACATTTCGAGCTGTTTCTCTCCATTAGACTTTCATCAGGTATGTATTTATTCATTTGGCCTATTGTTATTTGTTAGAAAATGCACATTATATTTTCACAAAGGCTGAGGTGACATCGTTACTTGTGCCCACAGATATTAACAATGACCAACAAAATCAACCATTGGCTTCATTTTTTCCCCCAGTAAAATGAGTAGATGTTCACTGCTTTTGCTTTTCATATCACCATATGACCCTAATGCTATAAAAATAAAGCTGACATCTGAATTTGTGACATTTCTCACCTTGGCAGTCATGAGTGAAACAGCTTTTGGGTCGGGCAAAGTGCTGGGGATGCTGCTACAGAGCTGCCACATGAATCTAGTGGAAGAAGAAAGACAGATTGTGGCTGTGTGAGCGGTGACACTAACACTGACAGGTTTCCCGCAGCAATGGATCTGATACGCACCCAAAGTAAGTGTGTTCAAATATATTTTTATCCTGAAGAAACTGCATGTTGTCGTGCCAAATCCACTAAGAGACACACAGAAATATGGATGTAACGCGTTAAACCAAAATACAAAATGTGGTTAAATAATTTAACGTAGAGCCCCGTTACCTCCAGCAGATCGGGTGAGACGTCGAAGCTGAAGTCTTTGCCGTTCTCCTCCTCCAGCTCCACCCTCTTATAGAACAGCATGTACGCGCTGTGCGTCTGCAAGTCCGGGAGACATTTCATTACTCGTTTCAGGCCCGACACACAGAATCAAACTGAATCAGCCGGGAAATTCCCCTCACCTTCTCAAAGGAGAAATCCATGAACTTGTCAGTGACGGAGTCATACGTTTTAGTCTGAAAGATAAAATAAAAAACAAAGGCCGTGAAATGACGAGAATATAGCGGCGGAGCTTCTTTCGGGCTCTTCTGGCTGCAGCTCGTACCGTCATCTCTCCCCCGAAGCACTCTGAAGCCAGCTGGGCCGAGTCGAAGGGCTTCACCTCTGCGTCATTGAACAGGTACCTGCAAGAATGTTAATGATGCGAGTGAGGAACCGGACAGTCCCTGATACCGAGCTCCTTCACACTTTCCATTATCTGCGCTGAGACACGCGTTTGCTCTCACCACTTGTTATTCTTGTAGGCGTGCGGGTTGACGATGTCTCTTATGAAGCTGTAGTAATGGCCACCGTCCGCCGTGCCCGTGTGCACCGTGACCCCGATGAGGTCGTACTCGTAGCTCTCCGTGGCGTTCGCTTCACGCTCTTCTCGAAAACCTGCAGCACACAGCCAACAAACCAGAAAATGATGAGTTTAGCATTTCGTTCCAGTATAATTTTATTTTTATCTGAGGTAGATTTAAATATCTGTTGTTTTCAGGGGGATCTCCTTTTACCTTTTTAAAAAAAATCGTATTAGAGTTTCTTTGGTGATTTATTGTTTAAACTATTTCAAATGAAATCTGCCACTTCCTTTTTAATTGTAAACAGTACCAAGACAACAAAGTGAGGAATTGATTGCTTTATGAAAAATAAATAATTTGAATTGAACTGTTAAAAAAAATTGAGGCAGGGCAAGAAAAGACTTGAAATTATGCAGCTTATTAGTAAGAGATCAGACTGATGGTCGGGTATCGAAAGAAGCCGTCTTTGGGATGCACGGGGATGATAGTTTTCTTTGGAAATACTGTTTCTCCATATAAAATTGCAAAGAATTGAGAGATTTCAACATGTTCCATTCACAGCATCATTAAATTGTTCAGAGAATCAGGGGAAATCTCCGCACACAAGGGACGTGGTAAAACACACAAACTCGTTTGAATGGCCACAGTCGTCAGGCCCTCCGGCAGCTCCAGATTAAAACCAGACACGGTTCTGGAGTGGAAATCCGAAATCAGTGCACGGGATCAGAAACATCTGAAAACCATTGCCAGTCAACACTTTGCTCTGCACCAACAAGTTAAAGTTAAAACGCCAACACACGAAGAAACAACCATTGACTCGGAGCTCATTGGAAATGGACAGACGTGAGGAGGAAAACTGTCCTGTGGTCTGACACGCCAAAATCTAACATTCGTTTTGGAAATTATGGACGCTGGATCCTCCGTCCTGAAGAGGAGAAGGACCATCTGACTTGTAGCTAAATGCTAAGCCTGTAAATCAGTGAATGTGGTGAGCGTGTCGTGTCCACCGACCCTCCTTCCGCTCCCCTTTCCCCATGAGGAAGTCTTCAGTATAAGGGGTCATGTCCAGCCGCAGAGGGAAGGAGAAGTGGGTGTTGACCTTCTCCTTCATCATCGTCACCATGTTGAAGGTGTATCTCATGGTGTTGAAGCTGAGGATGCGCGGCAGCTTCTTGAAACAAGCCCTGTGGGAGGGGGCGACATAGTTTAGTGGACGGATTCTTTTCAAACCGACGACTCCTGCTGCTTCAACAAAGTCAAACGAACGGCGTCCAACCTTTTCTCTGCGCGGACCTTCTTGCCACACTGGGAGCAGGTGTACATGTTGTCCCCCTCCAGGGTGTCTTTGATGGTCACCTCGTCCAGAGATTCCTGCACAAACAACGACAGGTCAAACTCTGCAGGAACCTGCGGTGGGGGCCGTGCTCAGCCTGGTCCGTGTACTCACATAGATATTCTTCATGTCTGCTACCTGACAGCGGACAGTGTAGAACTCCTCTGCAGTCTGACTGACGTGGTCACAGTCCTGCAGCACAGAGACAAAGTTTCACTCACGTTCAACGAAACTCAAATGAAACTACTAATTATGTGCTGACTAAAGGAAAGGAATTCAGAAGAAACTACCACACGCAGGTACTGTACTGATTTAGAATCAAGTGTCTGAAAGGTATCGACAACTTCATCCGATATTCATCCTCAGAACAGAACCCATACGCATTGTTGCCATCGTTTATATCATTAAAATCATGATAGCGAGCAACATCACAGCTGAGAGCAGGGCACGATTACTAGAACTCACCAAAGAGACGACGTTGTTGGTGATGACGCCACCAAAAAGAGTTTTTACTGTGTGTTTCTGAGAGAGAGAGAGAGAGAGAGACAGTAATTACAGTAGATACAGTACGAGCTCCGCAGATCAGCCATTCTTTCATTTATAACTGTTCAGGACAACGACATATTCTTGTCATGTTGAATTATAATGTTCCGTACTGCTTTCGTTTTGTTCTTGATGAGGCACTGGCTCAGCAGAGACAGCAGGTGTTGAGAAAGTTTGAATCTGGCTCTCATACACATACTTACTGATATTACATCAACATCTTCATCTGGTCGTAAACAGGTTTTTGTTTTTCCTGTGTAAAATCTCTAAGTGAAAACCCGTCAAGCTGCTGACGAGGTTTTTGTTGAAAATCAGTATTGACAAAAGTAGAATCTGGGACGTGTAGACAGTGCCCATCGTTGAGCGGTCGTCAAAAAGCTTGTTCAGAGACGCTGTGCAACACAAGTGGGCCTTAGTTCAGCTCTACATGAAACAGAGTGTGGTTACCAGCTCCTGCGACATCTCCTCGATCTTGGTGATGAGGTCGGTGAAGAACTCGGTCATGTCCTTCTGCTCTCCAGTGTTGAGAGGCTGCTTGTCCATGGTGTAGGTTTTACAAAAGGGCCGGGGGTTGTAGGCTTTCCTCTCACTCTCCTGAGCAGACACCGTGAAGGAGAACAAAAGCACAAGTTCACATCATAAGACGAAACAAACTAAACTAACTGCATTTTAACGCGGCTAAAGAGGATGAATCTTCATAAATCAACAATATGATTAACGTTGAGCATTACAGCAAACTCACCATGAGATATGTGAACATCTTCTGCAGTTCCAGCAGCGTGGTCTTGTGTTTGATTTCCTCAGAATACTGCGAACACACACACACAGGCATGTTAAAATGACGCCGACACACCCCTGAGCTGTTCTCTGTGCAGGTACTGACCTTGGCGGTGAAGACGGCCTGCCGGGCCTCTGGGATCATGTAGAGCTGCTGGATGGTGGAGGCCAGGTAGCAGGTGGCTCCCAGGTTGGTCAGACCAACGAAGCGACACTCGGCCCGAACGTCATCGTGGGGCCAGTAGTCCCACTTGTACGGAGCGTGAGAAGCTGCAGAGGAAAAAAAGGGCAGAGGATTTGAATCTTTGGCTTTTTTACTTCATAAATCATCAACGAAAAATTCCTGCTAAACCAACATTTGTCAATATTCCTGATATAAACCTGTGTGTAAAGATTTTTTTGCAGTCATGCATTCACTGCCTCACTGGTGTGAACTGTATGAACTATGCGGCTCGTTTACAGCTTAAAATGTTGCCACCATTAAAGAGCGTCTTCACCAATTTCCAACTTCCTTTTTGCAGCCTCAATTCAGAGTATAAATGTACATGAATGCTTTAAAACTTCCCTCTAAATTATCTATATTAAAATATTTATCTGTCTCTAGCTGGACACTCTTCCCAATGACATCACCTGGAGACGTTTGACGTTATTAGGAGTATACATGATGTCATCTGGGGCTGCTCTGTAAAAGCAGCCTGACCATGATTTCTACCTCCACCTTACCAGCAATCAGAGAACATAATCTTAACTGAAGGTTCCTCTAAGTGATGTCATCTGGAGGCATTTTTTTTTAGCTTGAACCAGAGACATATTTAAATGTAAGACAGTCAAACGTGAGTGTAATGGCATTTAGGTTCATGTAGAACCCAAACTAGACCCAAAAGAAACCGGTTTAAAATCAGTGAAGACGTCCTTTGGTGACATTTGCTGGACACAAACAGAGGAAAAGCTCAAACTGAATCAGAGTGTCCAGGACTGCTGACATGGACAGAAATGAAGTAAAGTAAAAATAACTGTACACAACAACTACATAAGCATATTTTGACTTTCTGCAACCGATTTACTCTAAGGTGTAAGAATCTGTGGCTAAAGTAAAGGAACCAGCATCTTCACCCTGCATGTGCTGCGACATGACCCAGTTGTGGAGAAGCCTGTAGTTCTCCACCGAGCCCTTCACCGTCTCCACCAACAGGTCGTAGGCGGCGGCCCGGGCAGCGTGGGACTTGCACTTGGGTTGAGCACGGTCTGCCAGGCTGGGGAGGAGAAAGAGGAGGTTGTGGACATCCCGCAGGAACTCCTGCCCCTCACGGGAGAACTTGAAGGGAGGCTTGTGCTTGAGGACGCTGGTGGCAAGACGCAGGAGACCAGTCAGCCCGTCGTCCTCGATCATCCCGTCCTGCTGGTCCAGGATCTCACGGCTGGAGGAGAGAACAACACTGAGGTCAGGTTGGGTTGGTGAGTGTGTTTCCCAACATGCTCTACAGGTCATGAGAAGCTGGTTCGATCACAAGCTCAATTTTCTAAACCGAAGACAGCGTATCACCTTTGGAGGCTGTTTAAGCTGTTGCTGAGAATAACTACATGGTAACGTCACAACAAAAAAGACAAAAGTAGTAAGATGGAAACTAAATCTAAAACACGGTGTTTGGAATCGTGTGTTGTGTCTTGTTTTTGGCAGCTTGGTGCTGCAGTAACGACTGGTTGTTACCGACAGGAAACTCTGGAGAGAGAAACACCCTGATCCCGTGAGCGCGAAATTCGTACGTTCTTGTGCCAAAGCAGATATGGAAGCAACCGGGAACTTTGGCTTTAAACTCAAATTTGTGCATGAAAAAAACTAAGGCACAAAAAAAGCTGGAAAGTGATGGACATAAAGGCAAAGGCGACATCAGTCATGGAGCCTACAGGCAGAGATGAAGGCTGAATAATTAAAATAATACTAACTGCACATAAAGCTGTAGTTTGTGAAGGTCTGTTTCAGTTGTCAGTCGCCAATACTGGTCGTAAATGTTAAACATGCGTGAAACTGGATCCTAAGACTAGAACCTTTACACAGCACACGCATAATGATTGGTTCTGCCCAGTCAGCCAGACTGGCACCAACCAGGACCGACTGTACAGCGCTCAAATGTGTGTCCACCTTCAAGCAGGTGGACTGTCTGACCTTCGGATGCAGTCGGCAAGGTGTCGGGCGAGAGCGTCCAGGTCCAGCAGGGTGGTCTGCATCGAGCCGGCCAGCGACAGAGAGGGAGAGACCTTCTGTGAGTTCAAACAGACCAACACTAGCAACAGTTCAATGAAACATCACAACGGGTCAATATGGTGATCAGCGCGGTGCTCAGCGGTTCCCACCTGGCTGGCGTCTTTAACGTGGATGTTGTCGATGAGTTTACAGAGCAGCCAGAAGTATTCCTTACAGCCGGTCCTCAACAGAGGCTCCTCCTCATAGTCCTCCACCTGCAAAGACAGGCGTGACCATGAAACTATGCACATCCAGGATTTTACAGGTGAGCCGAGCAGCAGCAGTGTCAGACGCGAGGTTGTCCCAGTGTGTCCAGCATTAATCCCACAGCAGGGACAACACCTTCCAGACACAGACTGAATTCACTCTAGCAAAGCTCAAATTGAGTCAAGTCATCGTCCCTGAGGACTTCTGACACAGAGTGTAGCCTGCGGATGAGGTTCCCTTCCACGTGCACTCTCTGTGAAGACTGAGTGTGTGTGTGTGTGTGTGTGCATGAGACCCACCCTTAGTGGTTTGAGAGCCTGTGCGTCAGGCAGGAACTTGAGCAGCGTGGAGGCAGCGAGCAGCAGAAAGGATCGGTTGATGGACTCTCCGCCCTCCAGACCGGACAGGGAGAGCTTGTACAGGCCGTTACACGCCTCGTGTCTCACTGCCGGCTGACGACAAAGCACATCGGACAAGGCGCTGACTGAAACGTTTCATGGTTCACGTTCTAGTTCAGAAGCAGTTGTAAAGCTGACGGCAGACATTACTTCTCTTTTTGTGGTTTGTTTCATTTGTAGTTATTATATTTTCCTGCTTAAATGAGCCTTTTTTAGAGGTTATTTTTTTGCCCCAACCACTGATAGATAGTCTTACGGCTTCTCGGTCCTGTGGTTTAATGTTTTTACCAATTCAATCATTCACTAATTCACAGTCAAAGAAACCTCTTTAGGTTGTTAATGAAGTCATCCAGTCAGGCGGTTCCAAGTCAGAAAGAAAATCTTTGATTCAAACGAACCCTTTAACGCGTTCAACAGGAAGGTCACATTATATTAGTATTAAAGCATCTTTAGATATGTTTGAAGTTTACAAACTGTTTTACATGGAGAAATTCAGATTTATCACTCTAGACGCGAGTCCTGCAGATTTTAGGGGCTGGCTCACCTCAGGCACCAGCAGGGTGAGTTTCTTCAGCCAGTCGTGGAGGTGGTCGCTGTCGGCCAGACTGGACTTCACCGTGGAGGAGCAGTGAGCCCAACTCACCAGCAGCCACATGGAGTAGTGAGTCACTGGAGGCAAACAAACTTCTCATCATGCTGCAGTTAAATGCACCGACTCGTATTTTCCTGATGTGGTTCTGTGGTTTATGAAGACTGTTTTTTTTTTTTTAAACTGTGTCAAATCATTTTACACATTTGTTGCATTTGTTTCCTTTTATCCTCTCTGACTGATTAGCATTAATCATGTTCCTGACAATCCTTAATAAACTCTCACCTTCGTGACGAGATCTGTGGTCTGACTGAGCCTTAAGAACTCTGTTGAAAAGAAAATGAAACGTAAATCATACTTCAATTGCTTCATTAAAGGGTTATGTAGATACAATGGTCTCGTATCCTGTCACCTGTGTGCAAGGTTGTCGTAGGTGTAGGCCACGTTAATCAAGCGCTGGATGAGGTTGGTACCTTGGACCAGGCTGAGAAAAACCTGAAAGCCACCAGACAAACCAGCTGATTGTGACATGCCAGCGTATCCAACACGAATACAGCTGCAGGGTCGTCCAGCTCTCTGACCATCGCTGTTACAGTAAAGTTTACCTCAGTAAGGCGGGGAATGTGCAGCCCTTTCCCGTGTTCCACCGTTGACTTGCGGGACTTGCCCGGCCACGCCCGTTTTCGCTGGCTGTCAGCAAGACCAGACCAGGAGAAGACATCGTGGTAGGCAAGATCCAGGTCTGCAGGGTCCACAGCGAACTGACAAATGAGCTTCAGCAGGCAGGCCAGGCAGTCCAGCAGCCACTGCACAGGAGACACGGGGCGGACGAAATTACAAAGACCCACCAAACATTTTGTTCAGTTCTGACTTTGACTTTTTGGGACTCAAACTGTCTCACCACAGTCCAGGACTCCTGGTCTTTGGGCTCCAGGATCCCTGAGTTGAAGATCTCCAGAAGAAGCTGGAGGCCTCCAGAGGAAACAAACTGAAGAGGAGAAGGCAACACAACACAAAATTCAACCTCAGCTGACGGTTATTGCAGTTCACGGCGTGTGTTTTCATTTTTAAAACTAGATGTGTTGGTAATTGTTATTTATGGATTTTCAAAGTCAAAGAAATTAAATCCGACTATTTCAAAGCTTCTCGTTGACTAAACAACTCAGCAACGTTTTTCCCCAAAAGGGCCGTGATCTGTGTTGTACCTTGCAGCTCCAGGTGTTCTTGCTGTTTTCTATCTGATCCTCACTGGAGTCGTCTGAGTCTGGATACAGATCACTGTAGCTGCCCTGAAAGTAGTCCAACACTTTTCTTAAAAGTACGTCTTTGTTTATTTTAATGACAAACAACAGAGGAATTACACAATGTTTCTATCTCTACTTTTATGCCGACAAGGTGTCTCTCTTACGGTGGACTCTCTGTGGATGCGTCTGTTGGGTTTGCCCAGAGCCTCAATGATCTCCAGAGCGTAGAGCAGCTTGTGGGGACTTTTAATCTTCAGCAGCTCCTTCCAGCACAGACCCTCCCCGTTCTACAAAATAAAGGAATAAAGAGAGACGCTGAAAAACTGAATCTGTTTTCTACTGGAGACTCAGCCATGAGCTCGTTTGCTAAGTGTGACGGTGACTGACCGTGTCGTCTGAGATGTTCTGGAAGGCTTGCAGCATTTTGGGACACGTGGGAAGAAGCATCAGCAGCTCCCAAACCCGGCGGGACAAATTCTCTGCGTGGAGGTGAAGCTCCTCGCAGCGTGAACTCTGCAGGAAAAACACGAAAGCTTTAATTTGACTGTAATAAAAAGCAATCACCGAACGACTAAAAACATCCCGTTCCCTCCATCGCCACAGTCACCTCAGGGCTCTCGTGGACTTTCTCCGTGCTCTGGCTGGGTGGTTTAAAGCAGGCCAGCATCTCCAGCAGGTCAAACAGTGTAGTGAGGTGGGGCTCCTGCAGCAGCAGCAGCATGGGGATGTGCTCCTTCTGGGGAGGGGGCAGACAGGAGGCTGGCAGCTGGACGCCCTCCCCCTTCCTTTCTCTCCGTGGAGCTCCGAGAGACACAAACACCATCTGGGACAAACGTGACACAGCAGTGAATCACTTGTGTTGTACAAATACTGTAACAGTCGCAACAGTTTCTCCATCATCTGTTGTCAGTAAGTAGTGAACTCGATTACTGAGCCCCGTCACCTGCATGTCTTTGAAGCCCAGCTCATGCAGAGTCTTCTCGTCATAGTCGGTGGTCAGTTCGTGGCCAGAGGAAATCATCCTGACCGGTCCCATCAAACCACCTGCAGGAGACGACGCACAGACTGTTCACACCAGCTTTTACACGGCGGCTTTAAAGCAGCGACCAACAGGCTGTAGCACTGACGTTTGTCTATGATGAAACAATAAGGAGCTGACCTGGGAAGTCTCCTGGCTGCCTGCCGCTCTGGCCAAACTCTTGCAGCTGAGCCTGCTGGTTCATCTGCTCCTTCTGCAGGTTCTCGTACCAGTGGGTCACCTCAGCTCGCAGGTCTGCTACCTGATCACTGGGGTACATCTCGATGGTCATCTGTTCAAAAAGAGGAAAAACAACAGCACAAACAATTTGCAATGAACTGCAAATTCATAATTATTTTTTTAAAGGGACATTTTTCAAGTTTTAATACTCCTATCAAAAGTCCGGTGACAGAGTCACAGTCACATTTAGGTGAGCGCAGTGCTGCTAACTAGAGTTTGATGGAGTCAAAGGTCACCTTGTCAGGCAGGCCGGCTGGCTGACACACAATCCTGAGCGGCAGAGACTGCTTGTCACTCAGAGCTTTCAGGTGGCTGCTGATTCCCGTCCCCTCGATCTGCCACTGCCGTAGATGGTAGGCGAACCTGTCAGGGACACGAAAGCAGACAATGACTTGGTTCTCTTTGTTACGCTGTGTTACAGCGAGACCACACGTGAACTCCTCTGGGGTGTGTACCTGCGTCGAAAGGCCTCCAGGTGTGTTTTGAGCATGAGCAGCCCCCTCTCTATACTGGTCAGGCTGGAGTGAGAGTCCTTCTCCAGGTTGGCTGAAGCCATCAGCAGACTCTCCATGCACTTCCTGATAAACTCCTGCTCCTTCTCCAGGCCTGTCTTCCCAGCTGGAGACGTCACACAGGAAGACACGAGAGATGTCAGATTTCCACATTAAAAGCACGTGTTTGTTGCCAAGTGGGAAAAACCCAAAGTAGTCCCCCGTGATTTAAAGTCATAAAACAAAATGGGTTTCTGTTTTATTCATCTGAAATTGCATGTTAACGATAGAAGTGCACTTCATGTGCACGTCTATCTATTCAAATGTCACATGGCTTGTGCATCGAGGTTTGCAAACCGCGAACTGACCGTTGATGTAGTAGGAGTTGATGTACTGGATGGCGGCTCGGCTGATGTCGGCGGACTGCGCTCTCAAAGCGATCCCCCACAGCTGGTCCATCCCACACAGCTGCACAGACACACAAGGCTTAGACTTGATACGTCCCACGTGTTTGAGTTTCGCATTAGAACCGTTATTGTCGTCACTGAGCACGCACACATTAAATTTTTCTCTGCATTCAACCCATCCCCCTGGGGGGAGCCCGGGGAAGTATAAGCGGGGGAATGTAAAGAGTACCTCGCAGCTGGAGGCGTTGTCCAGGGCACTGGTGGCGAGACGGGCCAGGTTACAGAGGTGCTGAAAGAGGTTGAGTCCCGTCATGCTGATGGTCTCTGGCTTCAGCTGTGGCATCTGGGGACACACAGTAATGTAACAACGAACCAACACCAGCGCGCTGCCGCAGAGAAACCTCAAGGCAGTTTTCAGTGGGTTTTCACTACAGCTCATCTGATGGGAACAAACTATAAAACTAATTTAAATTCTGTTAGTGTCCAACGACCCAGGAGAGTTTAGAGACAACTTTTTTGCTTGCCTTATCTGGTGTAACTCTTTGGCCATTTTCACCTCAGGATCAGGAACCTTTTGTGAAGTTTTCCACAAGAGAAACCAGGATCTAAATTTAGTCCTACCTTACTGGCTTTTTTAAACCTCTCCTTCCTGTTAAATGTTCGTGCTCCCTGTCCTTGTCTCTCACCTTCTCCAGAAAGAGGTGTTTGTAGGTCTCCATGCCCATAGCGTGCTGGTCCTTGCTGCGGACCTGATTGAGGAACCAGTGCAGTGCATCATCGTAACATTCGGCATCCTCCACCAGACAGTGCCACAGGATGTCCACCTGCTCCAGACTCAGTCCTGACACACGGAAACACACAAAGTTCAGCTTTTAGTCTTATCAACTATATTTAGATGAAGCCTGGATGTTCAGCACTGAAGATCAAACTGGGCTAAATAAACACTACTAAAAACACCTGTTCCCCTCAGGGTTCTGTCATTCTCCCAGTGGCTCTGCTCAGGTTGCATAATGAGATTTCTTTTAGCATAATTCCCTGAACACGTGCAGGAAAAAACAGACACATCACAAGCATTGGCAAACATGCTTTTCTCTGGCAAATACAACCTGAAATGTTTTGTTTAAAGATCGACTCTAATTGAGAACAAATATGAAAACTAAAAAACAGAACCTCCATCTGAACAGAGTCTTTTTTAATACATTCGTATCACAAAATACATGTATTCTGCGCTCTGCACTTGTTGAGTGAAGAGCATTGATGTTATGTTGATTTTTGAGCGTTCTTGTGGTTAAAATGACAAAGATCAATCCAGATGTTTTTTTGTTTTTATGAGCAGATGAATCTTACTGAAGTGGTCTGGAGATCCCAGCGTGGAGAAGACACAGGTGAGGAACTGCAGACGGACCTGAACCTCCGCACTGTGGCTGTACCTGCAACAACACACAGCAGGGTAGAGGCGCCGGTCCAGCATCAGACAACTTCCAAGAACCCGCTGAATTAAAGATCTTCTCTAAAACAGCTGGTGTCCACAAACCACGTGAGGAACATTACTGTGACTCACAGTGCAAACTTGTGCCGATGATCCCGAACTTCCTGGATGTAGTGCTGCAGGTCGTCGAAGAACAGTTTCATCATGTGCAGCTCCTTCTCGGCCCACCTGAGCCAGCCAACAGCCACATAATTACAAAGCTTACACTTTACATGCTTCAACAATATAGTTTTCCCAGACCAACGATTTTTGGATAAATTATGCAACTAATAATCTAATAACAGTTTTGGTCAAAATGTAATAATTAGCATTACCATACTTACCCAATACTTTACTGTGAGCACTGTGTGACGCTGCTGACACACTGGCTGTTTTAACACTGATGCGATCAGAGGCTGACTTAGAGTTACAACGGGGGAGACGTTACTTACATGGTGATCCAGTGAGTGTCGTAGCTGGAGCCAAACTGCTGAAAAGTGCCAAAAAGTTTGGGTAGGAGACGTAAGGAAACCACGACGGACCTGAGAAACGAAAAGGAGCAGAAAAAACATTTAGGAATAGGAGAAGACAGCCGGTGGTCCTGCTAAACCTTTGGTTGAACATCTGGCCTAAAAAAGGTCAGTTGGATTCCTGTGCAGAAACCAAACCACACACACCGTTAACTGATCCAACTGTCGACCACTGGACTCTGGAGGTAAACGCTGCCGACTATAATCTCAAACCCTTTGACACCGACTAGCACATTATCATTTGGCTTTGTTATTTCAGTTGGGATTGACTGACACTGACGTTATGTAAGAGACCAATAATCATGTCTGGCATCTAAGAGTCATGAGCACGTTCCTTCATCTATTAAGCCTTTCTATATTGCTTTTTTTGTCTGTTGCAAAAAGTGAAAGTATTTCTCCAGAATGAGTCTAGAAAAACAAAAAACTTTATTTTACATTTGGCAGGTTAATTAACACATTTAAAATATGTCTTTACTACTAATGGAAACAAGCTTTTTCCATCATTTTGAAATCCATGTGTTGGAGATGTTGAACATCCTCAGTAGAATGTCAGCAGAGCTCAAAGTTGGAGTGTTAAGAACTATACTAATTTGTAGGTGTAATAAAATTACATATGAAGCATTTTTCTGTGTGTCTTCATATGTGACACCTGAGTGAACAAACTGTAAACTTGTAATCTTATGTGTAACGTATTCCCAGGTCTCGTGTAAAGGCCTTGATCTAAACGAGATTTGTTCACTACTATTTGATCACAAAAAGGAAACGGAGAAAATATAAAACACATTTTGTAGCTGTATGAACAGATTTGCACTTTTCTTTCTCTCGCTCTCACCAAAAAAACACGTTATGAATGATGTGTCCGATTCTACAGATTTTCAATCAAAGTTTCAAGAACCAAATTTCACAGTCGTATTTCTTTACAGACTGTGGGATTTCAGAACCTTTTGAGATTTATAGACACACACACGTATTTCATCTTACCTGTGGTGGGCCAGGTTGTCAAGGCAACCCTCTATAAAGCGCATTCGAATCTGTCTGTCGGTGAACCAGCAGACTAGTGAACACAGCAGCTTCTCCGCTTCATTAATCAGACCCTCAGAAAGGTGGATCTAAAAGCAGACAGAGTAAGTGATTCCAGATGTAAGAATAATACTGTGCATTTGTTAATGTAATGCTGCAGTGTTTGAATGAGTGTGTGTCTTGTGACTGGTGGTTTTAGTTTTAGTTAATCTCACTTCTGGCCATCGTAGATGACTGACGTGTACACAGTGCATGAACAGTGCTTACACCTGTTCTTTAAGGTTATGCTGTTCATTTGTTCCCCTAACATGATGGAGGTTATCTGAAGCACTAACTGTGGAAAGTCAGTGCAGCCTTCTATTGTTTGCTGGTTGGAATGTGTGAAAAGACCGGCTGTAGAGCGAGACTCCAGGTCGTACCGCGTCCTCGTCCTGCACCAGGTCCCACAGCAGGGTGTTGCCCTTCTTACAGACATTGTCCAGGTTGATATCAGTCACGGCATGGCTGCTGGAGTACTGGTGCTTGTGAACAGCTGGACCTGCAGAGATATAGCGGGTTTACATTACTAGCCTGTTCCGGCCCTTTTTTTCGAGTGGAAATTATTTCACTGGTGGGAGTTACGCCAAAGTAAAAACAGCTGAATGTGGCTCGCCTTGTACAAGGTGCTCGTGGTAGATGGAGGCCAGGTTGGGGAGGTGCTGCTGAAGGTGGGAGCTGAGCTCGGCATGGGAGTTGATTTGGACTAGCTCCTCCTCGCAACCTGACTCCTCCCCGTCAAAATCCGCCATGTTCTTCTCCGACTTGGCGCTGACCTGGGAGCTGCTGCAGCTCACATCGTCAGCACTCAGCATGTCTTCCACCATGGGTCTGAGGGAGAGAAAGGATTATATAAAAGGCGCCAGGGACGGTGGCGATTCCTAAACCCGGACGTACCTGTGCGTCGAACTGACACGAACAGTAAAATCAACCTTACCCTTCATGGTGATGGTGGTGGTGGTGGTGATGGTGATGGTGATGGTGGTGGTGCTGTGGGCCAATGAAGCGCCGGCAGTTAAAAAGTTCACTGCCCATGGCTTCTCCTAGAAAATCCCCAGGCCGTGGCAAACAGGGAGGTTCTTGAGGCCCCTGGACCATCTGTGAGGGGCCAATGTCTGATGGCTGCTCTTGTGGCTCCGCCCCCTCAGGCCGAGCAGACGACGACGTAGAACAAGCATCCAACATCCTCATACGACCTTCTAAAGATGATGATGCTGCTGTGATCATGACAGAAGAAGTCTCTGGACTAAAGGGGAGAACCTTGGATTTGGCCCCACCCCCTGAACCACTGGGCCCCGCCCTGGCTGGACCCCTCACCAAGCGCCTCCCCTGCCTTCCTCTTCCTCGACTCCGTCTGCTCCCGGGTCTCCTTCTGCTGACCGCCTTCAGCAGCTGACCGGTTCCCCTCATCGTCGTCCTCCTCCTCCTCTTCCTCCTCGTCCTCCTCGTCGTCTTCCTCTTCATCCTCTTCCTCCTCCTCCTTTAAGGCCTCGCTGTCGACCATGTCGTCAGAGTGCATCTCGCTGCCAGGGCTTCCAGCTGACTGACTGGCTCGGCTGGAGGCGGCTTCGTTGCTGGAAGCTTCGCTGCGGCCGCTGCTGCTTCCCGGCCCGCTGCTGCCTTCTTCCACGCTGTTGGCCGTCTCGTCTGAGCTGCCCTGCATTGACTCCTGATCAAACAACAGACAAACCAACATACTCCGTCTACACAGGTGCACTAGGGCATCAAATGGAACCATCCTGACGGCCCCGTACCTCATCTTATCAACATGTGCCCTAAATCTGGTGTCTCTCTCTGCTCTTTCCTCTCACACCTCCTAAAACCCTCCAGACAGTGCTACATATCGATAGTTATTTATTGGGGTAAAAGGGACAGGAGCTAATACTGAATGAGTACTGAAGGCCGACTGGGAATACTAAACAGTAAATCATCCAAAACTATTTTAGTAAAGATCAATGATTTAAAAACAAAAAAAAACAAGTTTTTTTCATTAAATGTCACATGTGAAAAAAATCAACCTGTTGTAGTTTATTTAAATTCCATAGTCTATAACCTTTCAGACTGTGTGTGTGTGTGTGTGTGTGTGTGTGTGTGTGTGTGTGTGTGTGTGTGTGTGTGTGTGTGTGTGTGTGTGTGTGTGTGTGTGTGTGTGTGTGTACCTCTGTGTCGGACAGCCTCTGCTGGCTCCTCTTGCTGCCCGTCATCATTTGATCATCCATCTCCATGTCACTGCCTCCGCTGTGCTGAGTGTCGCTGTTGTCACTGCTGTCTGGACTGGCAGCTGGAGAACCTGAGACCAGAAAAGGTAAGACTCATAAGCAAAAACTCAATATAAAAAAACTAAAAAATAAAATAAAATGATAATAATATAACAATAATAATGATAGATATATAGATGATTAAATTCTCCAAAGTGATCAAGATCACCAAACATCACCAAACGTACTGATCTCTAAACTATTTGACAGTGAAGCTGAGGAATCTGTTCACTTCCTGTCTGGTTGAATGTCACATTCAGCATGCTACACTTAGAAACATTCACTGTATGGTGTATATGGTGCACTCATACATACAGAAACCCAGAGAGAAAAAAAAAGACTGACGTGTGACAGGATAGGAAAAGTTGAGGAAACCTCAACTCAATGCAAAAGTGCAGTGAGAGAGTTTAGCGACAGACAGGTGATAGTCCAGCAGGAGCGCCCTGACTCACGTGGGAAACAGAGCAAAGAATGTCTTTGCTGCCTGACATGTCATTTAAAGGAAACAGATGGGCCACAGGGTGAGCCGGCTGACTCCTGGCATCAGATCAAGTAGTTTTCTCAGACATGATAAAGCTTCTTTTGAAGCTTAAAAATGGATTATAAATGCATTTAGTGTTTTAAAAGGATTCACACTCGACTAAACGACACTAGACTGACCTTTCTTGTTGCCCATGGGGATGTTGGTGTTAAGCAGGGAGGCAAAGGAACTCTGCTTGGAGAGCTGGGCCTTTGCTGCCAGGGCGTTGTTCCACAGAGCCTTGATCAGCATGGAGGCCAGGTACAACGTCTGGGGGGAGGAGAGATACATGAGCGTCTATCAAGGGAAATCAACAGTGGCTTTTCCGGCTGTGTGTGTACCTGCTCTGTGTGGGCACTGGGGTGAAGGCCTGACACCAGGTTGAGGACGTGTCGGAGAGGCACTGGGTCCAGGTTTTTGATGAGCGAAGGAAAAAGGTCGTGGATGTAGCGGCTGCAATGTTTAAGCTAAAAGGCACAAAAGCAAAAAAAGCTATTTAATACGTGAGTGAGCACGTCTTTTAATAAGGTCTGTTGGTACATAACACACTCCATATATGCAGTCTGAATTATTAAAACTTTAATAAATGATCCACAACAGCTACAGCCGCTATTTTCATCGTTAAAATTAAATCAATGCTGTGACGATAAAAGCGGCGCACTGCACGGTGCAGTTCCACAGAGAATATAGTTCCTTGGCCAATATAAAGCTGTCAGGTTAAAACCTGGCGTCTTACCTGAGCTGCAGCCCAAATACAGTCGACGTGCTGCGTGCTGAGTCGGCCCTCTGCAGCCAGGAAATTCAGGATCACCTGGCACTGCTTAATGATCTGGAAAACACACACACACATTCTTCAGATCTTGTAAACAGAAAAGTGTCTTTTGCATAACAACTCAAAGTAATAACCTTAAAACACACAAACTCTATCAAAATGCCAAGTGTGTTTATACACAAGGCTGCCGCTTACATTACGGGACCAAAGGTCTCACCTCGATGTGCAAATTTGGTCCAAATATGTGCTCCACCACATTGTTGTGTATCAGCCAGTCAGCTAGTTCCTTTGCTATGGACCTGGGAAGATGAAGCACAAACCACAATCGATGTTTCTTCAACAGAGCAACAGGTGCACAGGTGTTCAACCTGTTCAAAACCTCAAGGAACCGTTTGAATAGGCAGGAGAGGACACAAAACATCCCCCTCCTCATTCTCCGGACCCACTTTTAGCCCTGTCAAAGAAATGCGGGCCAGTTACTCCAGTACACGCACAGGCCTGGGCTTCGACTTGGACCCTGACTGTGGAAAGGATCCCCAACAAATCGAAGAATAGGCCCAAACGTTACCTATAACAAGGCGTGCAAGACATTCAAGATACCAGCTCCCCGTTAAAACGAATGAGTGTCTTATGAAGCCCGAATTTAAATAGATCCACTCAGCGTGTGGAGAATTCACCGCAGCTGAGTGGTGGTGCTCAAGATGTTCCCATCAAGCAAATCAATTAAAACCGATGTGATGTTTAAAAATAAACATAATAATAACACTGCAATTTACACACACACACACACACACACACACACACGACACTTGATATTAATAAAAATCTGTCGATTAATAACAGCAAACTCAATGACATTTTTAAATGAATATTTTGGCACTTTCACCGGCTCCTTTACGCACAGGCGTGTGACTGCTTCTAATTAACTTACGTTTCGGTGTCTGACACCAGGGACTCGTTGTTGCACACATCGTTGAAGGTGTGAAGCTGGTTCTGAGAAAACACACACAAATATGTTCCATGATGTGTGAGGAAAGGAAACACTACATTTTTATTTTATTAAAAATGAAGAGAAACTCTCTCTGATCTGGCGGCTGTAATGTGCACACAGAGTGCAGACAGACACAGATCTTTTCCCGGGGCCTTTAACAGCATAAAGTTCTGTGCTCTTGTACCATCGTGTATGTCTGTACTAAAATGACTCTGTAACCGTCTGCCTAATGACTAAATGTAAATGTAATGTCCTATTCAAATGTACTACACACACAGATACATTCCGGACATATTGAGTTTCACCTTTTGGCTCTTCGTTCTTGGCACTTTAAGGTCAAATATCGAATGCAAAGAAAAAAGATTATGTTTTTGTTTTGAAGGTTTTTGTTATATTAGCAGGAGACACATTGGTGCGCTGCCTGCTGCTGTGATATAAAGATTAAGAACACAGTGATTGTTTGGACTTGTACACAAGTGAAAATCCAGAGCTACATTCTGCATGTCCACTTATATACAATGTAGAAATGTACAACAAATACCACGTTTAACGACTAAATCTGTTAAAAACCTAAACATTACGATGTAATAAACTGTTTACAGTCAGTTCATTCTGTGAGACTCACTGTGATCTGGCTGAGTCCAGCGAGCCTCATGGTGAGCGTGGGGGACATGAAGTACTTGAAGGCGAGGTCCAGGCTCTCTTTGTCGAAGCACAGCGCGCTGTCCAGGGGCTCCTTCACCGTGCTCCACATCAGGTCGGCCATGTTGCGTGCCGCACTCTGCCGCAGCTCCTGGTCCGACAGCTTACACAAGTACCTGCGTGCGGGGTCCAAAACGTGGTTCGGTCAGTCATGACAGGAATTTGATGCTGCCAATGCTCTACTTCAAGAATGCGCGGAAAGAATTTGAAGTAACTTTCCCCAATGATGCCATTTGGCTAGGATGAGGAGATCTGTTAAATTTGAGGATGCATAATTCAAGCTCCTCATGTTCCCACTATTAGCTTATGTAAAAGATGAATCAGTCAGTCATTAGTGACATTAGATGAACACCACAATGTGTAGTGCTGCGGAGCATTAAGACGGTCTTTGGCGAACTTTTTGTCGAGCAGTGACTTCCTCCACAGCACCACGCCTTTCACACCTTACATTTTGCCTTTGGGGTGATCTTGGCTGGACACGCAGGAGAGAAGCTCCCGCACAAAATCTTCATTTATAGACAATACGTCTACATTTACATTTAGCGACACACACACACACACGGTGCTCATCTGGCCCACCGGGAGCAACTTGGGGTTGTCTTCCCCAAGGACACATGGACACCCAGCAGGGAGGGAGGGGGATCGAACCGCAGACCCTGTGCTCCGTGGACGACTGCCTTACCCTCTCTAAACTACACGTTCTTCCATTAACACCTGACTCCAGTTAAAGCTCAGTGACATCAGAAGCCTAGTGTTACACTGCTTCATTACATCACATTTAATGAACAATTTATGCAGCAAACCAGGAAATTGCTAACTTTTTCCTGTGACTGTGATACATGAAAATTCTACAGATTTTATCCACAATTTTAAAAACCAACAGCACCAAAGTTAAACTTTTGAATGTCCTTTTTCTTGGATTTTTTCATTCAAGTAATGAAACTTTTCACACATCTAAAAAACGTTGCTGGTATGTATCCGATTAATATTTCATCACACTGTGTTTGCAGCCCTCTGCGGGCGTCCACTGACAGATCTGATCATCGGCAGAGTGCTGCTGACTCATGCAATCTTTCCTCTGAAACTCAGACCTGGACTAGTTTTCAGATATTTCCTGGTGACCTCGAAGACTAAGGTTTCCTGCTGCAGGGGTTTGGGTTTGCTGATCAAAAGCAGATTTAAGACGAAAGCTTCCAAAAACCAAACCAGAGTTAACCCCAAAAACATTCCCAAAATAAACTCTGAAGGGAATAAAGTTTTGAAAATGAATATCAGACTGCTGAACATTATGTCAGGTAGAGTACAGTCAGTTGATATGGAGCACTGGCCAGCAGATGGTTTATCCATTTAATTTATTAAAACAACTGTGTGGATCCTTTCTCCAGAAGTTTGACTTGACCTGTGTCATTTATAAATGAGTACTGTAGACTTATGTGCTTTGAGCTACATGCTAATATCAGCAAGCTACAATATTCACAATGACACGATTGATATTCAGACATTTAGCAGATATGCCGTTTACCATGTT
Organism: Channa striata; assembly: GCA_033026295.1. NCBI lineage: Eukaryota > Metazoa > Chordata > Actinopteri > Anabantiformes > Channidae > Channa > Channa striata. The sequence continues at coordinate 16,770,736 of CM065188.1, forward strand.
CACTGGCCTGGTTTCACGTTTTAGCATTGCAAACATTTGTTAACAGCGAACGTCCTTTGTTTTTCAGAGTCACATCTGCACACACACGGCGAAAACAAGAATCAAAATATATTTACAGATGTTTCTGGATGTGTGCACTGCACACCACAACGTGGGAACTGTGTGCATATGTATCTCCACACAGACACGTATACACGAGGTGTGAGTACGCGCAGGAAAATCTATTTGACCCGTGTGAATCCAACCAACCAAGCAAAGCTGTTCAGTGTTCACGTCACTGCTGTTTCAGCCACTGATCCAGCTTTGTAGTGAGTTCTGATGGTGATTTTAAATCTAAAAAAGGTATTGGGTTCCATAATTGTGACCCTTTTTGATAACACTTGAACGTTGTTTTGAGAAATGTAACAATTATATTGAGTTATGCTGAGTTATTGCTTTCAGAGAATTTACAATGCTGCCATTTCATTGGTTTTTGATCCATCATCTTTAAAGTTTATTTGTATACTGATTAGCTTTTTTTTTTTTAAAGAGTAATTGTCTTATTCCCTGCTCAGGGAGACTGAAGAGTCAGTGAAGCTGCAGAGTATCAGCCAGCCTGGATCCATCACATGACCAGCTCTGCCTCCTCCGGGGTCATGTGAGGGGAGGCTAACTGGAGGCCTGGCAACTGTTGCTATGGTGACAGAAGCTCTTCCTAGCAACTAACGTGTGGTACTTTGGTATTTAGGGGAAAAGAGCCGGAGCGAGAAAGGTGCACTGACTGAGTGAGTGAGGGAGAGACAGAAACAGTGATCCATTAAATCCAACGGGAAGACTAGAAACTCGAAAACTGCAATGTTCACTGTTCTTAAAAAAAAAAAAAGCATTTAAAATGTGTGATAAGAAGACTTCATTATCCATTTATGTTATCAAGCTTCGGCACAAAGTAATTATCAGATCTACGCATTATTTTTATAATACCACATATACATTTATCGGGGACAGCGCACAGTCACAATCTCGTGTGGTAAGACGAGTTGTGTTGTACCGGCTTTAGGTCATTTACGTCTGCAGTCGCTGGGCACGCAGACACAACACACAGGAGACAATAGGCAGACAGGCGCATTTCCGTACATACAACTGCACATTGTCGAGCACACAAAACTGGACGGAACCACGCACTGTGAAATTAATTCATTGCACCCCTCCAACACATGCGCACAAACGTCCCCCTTTGCTTTATGTACAGTCAGACACCGACTGTACTGTGTCCGATCTGGTGTCAAAAAAGGTCTTTGGCTGGCCGATTCCAAAAGGTCACCACCAACACTGTGCAGACGCTACATTTGTTCGAGTCTGATCTGGGCTGAGAAACTGTTAAATGTTGTGCAGACAGTTAAAAAAAAAAAAAAAGGTCTACAACTAAATGTCAGCCACTCGGTCAAATATAGCACAGGCCTTGGGCTGTGACCACAAGCTCTGAGTAAACAGAATAAAATGTTCTCATCATTTTTACTATGTCACAGGAGCTGAATGAAGGAGACGTGAGTGCAGAGGCTGCAGAGTTTCCTTATTCAATTACTTTTAATTTCACTATTGTCAGTTTAACTGCAGCCTCCAAAATGATCACACATTTAAATGAAGACCTCTCAACTCCAACATAAAACTGAACACGATAACCTGCATCAAGGAGGATTTGTCACAGGACGCGATAAACGGACTAAAATTAGATTTTTCCTGGAAGGGACCAGATTATACAGTTGGAGAGTGATGGAAAGCATTCAGAATTGGAGCTAACCAGTGTGTTCCTTGACACCCTATTTTGGTCCCTTTTTTAAAGCTAACTGCAGTGTCCGTCGAAACGCTGACACCTGGATTGAACTTACCGTATTACATAGGTGCGGAATGGTATGATGTGCTGCATGACTGCAGGAATGTGCAACCATATTCGGATCTATGGAGAGAAGCAAGCAACAAACGACAACATGTGAAAACGCGACAGAGAATCCACAGTGTCAAACAACACACACATTGGTTTATAGCCTAACAATACGGCCAATCATCAGGGCGGGGTTCATTTATGAAGACTGCCAGGCTAAACAAAATGTATAGGCAACAATTCTGACAATTCAATGTTTTTTCATTCCTGAAGATTTATTAATATTATCATCTTGAGTTGTTTTACATATAGGCTGAGTCAACGAGGCTCTCAGAAAGGCCTCTGTTGCTTGGCGGACTCACGTTGGACACGATGGTGATGAAGGCGTGTGCGATGGGGAAGGGGAGGGTCTCTGGAGTGCCCAGCTCGAAGCACTCCTTCATAAGAGAGAGGCCGTGCTTCCCGCAGAACAGGCAGACGTAGCGCAGAAGATGGAGCGGCACCTCCACGTCCTGATTGATGAAGACAAACAACATCAGATGTGCAAGTACGTGCCTTAAAAATGTCCCACCACAAGCACAAGTGCCACTTCAGACTCTCCACGTGATCAGAAACATGGAGCAAATGCTCTAAATTCTAGCACAGAAAGTACAAAAGTGCAACACTGTTATTTACAGATTGAAGGAGGGAGCTACTTTAAAATCCTGATTATTAGGTGTTAAAACAAAAGCTCGGTTTTGTTCAGAAAGTGACAAACTACAAATGTTTTGGGCTACACACCTGGACAATGAAACTTTTAAAGAGAAGAGAATCCTGCACAAAGCAGGAGCACAGACCGATGGACGATGAGGCTCGGTGCCCTGTAATAATGTGGGCGTTGACAAAACAACCAAGGGGGAAGGAAGTGTGGACAATATTTAGCTGAACACAAAACTGTCCCTGAGTCAAAAGTCACAAACACATGCACCGAAACTCTGATCAAATCCTTCTAAGTTAAACTGAGCCGGAACTGAACACATGCAAACTCGTGACTCATGGCTTTCATACGGTGCGTCGTCTTCTGCATCTTATTTCTAGACCTACACTGGTCACTGAGGAAACACAATGCCACATTTGTGACACACACCGAAATGAGATGTTTTCCCGTTTCACAATAGCTAATAAACAGAGCTGAAGAGCATGAGGCTTTGTCTTTGTGTTTTACGTTGAGCATAATCCCAACATGGAGGATTGTTGTTTAATTTTATTCTTTTTATGTGGAGACATGTGGTCTGTCGCTCTCAAGAGGACAGGACAAAATAAAGTCCAGCAGAGAACTAATGGCACCAACATGAAACCTCAGAGTTTGTATTTTAATAGTCAGCAGCTGGGCATCAGGTTTCGGAGGTCAGATCTGATCACCTAATAAGCTCACATCAGTGGACAAACAGACCTTCACTGAGGCAAATGCAGAACACATTTCACACCATTACTACTGGATTTGTTCTATACAAGCGCCTGTGATGTTTTTACAGCTGATTACAGCAGAATAACGGAGCATTAAACTGACGGAATTTGAATCTCACGCTACATCTAGCTCGATTCGAAAATCCTGTTCAGTCGTGCCAAAAACAGATTTCTGCAGCTCTGTGACGTCACACACCAACAAAACACTGGAATAAACAAAGGTCCCGTGTGAAATCTGTGCCTCTTCGGCGGTTACGTGACACCGTTTGCCATATACGGGCCCTGATGTAATTCTGTCTAAGAACGATTCCCAACGTGCCTAAGACCCACATCCAGTTGGTGTCAGCCCCACAGCCTCCACTTCCCCTTTTCTGGAGGCAGCACAGCCGTCAGGGTTTTGAGCTTATTTATGCACTTTTCCAAAAACTTTTTTTACGATGGAATAAATAACAGACTACACGACTAACACGAGAACAGTAGATGAAGTTTTCAGCATTTAAAGACAATGTTCCTTCAGGGAACGGACGTCCAGGACCAGTAACTGGTCTGCACAGCTGGACTTGACTGACTGGATGCAGCTAGCTAAATGCAGCAGTGCAACAAAACTCTACTCTGAAATGAAGATTAAGAATATGATCTTACATTCATGTCGCAGAAAGAACCGAGGATGTTACTTTCATGAGCAGAAATGTCCTGAAAGAAAGGAAGAAAAAAAATAACAACAATAGCAGGACAAGACAAGAACAGAATAACGATAAGGCTGGTACTAAATTCAGACATTTCTCAATTACAGACCACTGTTCACACCAAGGATGTCAAAGGGAGCGTGAGCAGAGAAGAGTGTGTGTGTGTGTGTGTTCTGCAGAAAAGGTCCAGCGCATCAGTGTTTAAACACCACAGTGTGTTTCCATCAGAACCCGAACAAAGAGGCACATCTGTGAGTCCACAAACACAATCACCCTGATTCGTCCGTCTGTCCATCAGACACTGACAAACAGTGTCGAGTACCTGTTTAATATTTCGCGGTTGGGCAGAAAATCAGTTCTGCTCTCAGCTGATGTTTAGCGGTGCTCGAACAGCAGTAACACTGGCTGCCTGTGTCGTTGCTTCTTCTCTCTTTTCTTAAAGGACACTTTCAAACTTTGTGGCTCTGCTTGTCAACAAGCAGTGATTTAAAAAATGTCAGACATCCCACCTCCTCTCGTTCCCGCTTTTCTTAGTGTGCAGGCTTCTCATTAAAGGACATTAACATGTAGCCACCTGTGTGCGTGCTGCACAGTGCAGCTCACCGGTGTTTCAGACGCACCGTGATCAATGCAGGACATACTGCAAACATTACTGGGGAACACTCATGGTTTTTATATATCTATTGTTTTTATTTTGTTTTGTCTTGAGCTCATGTCAAAAAAAATCTAAATGTATATTATCCACAACACACACAACCACGTCCAACCATAAATAAAGGCATTAAAGGTTAAAAACTATTAAGAATTATTATTAGATATATTTAATTTAGATTAGATATTATATATATATATATATATAGAGAGAGAGAGAGCTACTAGGTTCATTTCTTTAATGATATTTGATTTTGATTAATTTCAGTTTTGGATAAAGCGAGACACTTGAGGACTTTGCATGAGACTCTGAAACTGGGGATTTTTCGACCAAATATTTGATTAAGAAAAAAAAGTACAGATTAATTGTTACTTAAAATAATTGCAGTTGCAGCTCTAAAGAATATTATGTGTACTGTCAAGTTCTCTCGAACAGTTGCAGAGACAAACTAATAACTTAGCTCACATAGGCTCATGACATAAGTAACTATCTGCAAATACATAAGCAATAACCAACAAGATAATGCAAAAGTGAGATATGTCAGAGGGTGCTCAAAAGATGATTCTGTTAAGTGTTAAACATTTGTTTCATGTTTAAAAAGTTTACAGGTTTCGGTGTGTGTGTGTGTGTGTGTGTGTGGCCTGGGACTCACCTCTATGGTGGGGTGTGTGTTGTGTTTGTAGGCTGTGTAGAGGGGGAACTGGATCTGGAAGATCTTGGCAGCACACAGCAGCAGTTTCTCCCTCTCCTCTGTGCTCCAGGAACTGAACGGGTCCTGGTTGTCGCAGCTGCTGCTGGCCCCTACACCCCATCACTGCAGCTTTCACCAGGCCCCTGTGCTTCAACCGGGGCCTTTTCCTGCTGGTTGTCCCCCTGATTCTGATCCTTGCTCTGGATCTTCTCCTGGTTCAGGTCAGGGGCGTCAGCGTCCTCTTCTGCAGAGTCTCTCTCCACATTCACATGCTCGTCCTCCCCAGGTGAAGACGGCCGGGGGAGGCCCCCAGGCGCAGACTCGCCTTCACTCCATTCAGAGCCTACCCCATCAGTCCCAGATATGCCAGCTTTATGGGTATGGTCCTGGACACTGCAGAGGCGGTCTCTCAGGCTGCTTATCTGAGCAATGACCAGGTTAATAAGAGCGTAGACCAGCTGGTTGAAGACCTCAAGGTGCTTGTACTCTTTGAAGCAGCAGAGACATTGCCTAGGGACACAAGGAGAAAAAAAAAAACATGAAGCAGATTTTTCTCAAACCTGTTGCACCTGCACCTGCCATGACTAATTTCTGAGCAGCTATAACAGTGTCCGTGATATTTCTCTGCAGTAAGACACTGTGGGAGGTTTCATTCAAGTGTTCAATATTACAGTGAAAACCATCATTAGTAAGTAAGTCAAAAGAAATACAAGCGGGTCAGCTGACTACTCAGGTACCACAATTAACAGGCCTACAGCACTTGTGAGATGTCAGGTCGTTTCCTTCTCACCACATGCATTAACTGATGATGTCGCAGTGACATATGAGAGGTTTAAAACATTAAGTCATTTGTTGCTAAATCAATCCAAAGTGAGGTAACAAAGGAAGGTAGAAAGGTCAGTCGGGCAAAAAAAAAAAAAAAAAAAAAAAAACGCTGAAGACTCTTTAATATTGGTAACTTGATCCACCATCGTGGGAGCACTGGGTTTAAGAGCTTGATATCTTCTGTTGTGTGGTGTAACCGCCACCAGATGCCGTTCACTGGCAAACTGGGTCAGAGGCATTACCCACCTGGATGAGGATCCATAGGGAGTGAAGGTTGCTAAGTTGACCAGTTTGTATGCAAGTGTCAGAGCTTTGAACCCAATCTAAGTGGCTACGCGAAGCAAGTGCGGAATGCTAAAGAGTGGCGTGACATGTTCCTATTTGGCTGATCAAAAATGAGATGAGTTCCGCTGTGTTTTGGATCATCTGGAGGGGTGAGATTGTGCTGCTGCCATCCTCTCAGCAGAGGAGACAGGACCAGCACCTGCATGAGCATCTGTGCAGCACAGTCCTGTGAAGGGTAAATCCTCTGCCCGAGAGACTGAGGAGATGTGGTCAGGAAGACTCGGCTGGTCGTCCCCGATGACCCCAAGATTTCAGGACAGTCGCTGAAAATGACAGGCTGATGCTGATGCTGTGGTGTGTGCGCTGTGTGCACAGCCAATCCCCATCAGAGTCACTCTTAACCAGTGTGTCAAAGGTCAGAAGGACGATGTTAACCAAAAACAAAAAAAAGAGGTACTGCTGATAGTTCCTTCACGGTGACTCAGCCTGTGTGTTATACTGCCTGACTTCCTCTTCACGGTCCTTTCAGACACGTAGCTGCAACGCTTACCTGATCTCCTTCAAAGCCAGAGCAACAAATCGTGGCTACAAATCGTCCGCTGACTAAACATTAATGATACAAAGAGCAGACATGTCCCTGACACACACAGATCTTAAACCTGAACATAACTGCAGTTGACCCAGAGGAGTGAGAAGATGTTCAGATGCCCGAGAAGATGTTCAGATGCCCATACAGAGAATTTGGCCTTGTTTCACTTCCTGTTGTTTATCCTCTGAAGCACTACCAGATAGAGCTTTTTTTTCATCATCAAACAGCAAAGCTTGTCATATTGGTCTTTAGCTGTGGTCAACTTTTGGTCTGGCTGATCCTACTTGGGATTAACCTTCCATAAGTTGAGTTAAAAGGTCACACGCTTCCCTCCTAAGAACCTCGAACATGAGAAAAAACCCTCTTTGCTTGGATAACAATTGAACTCCTGGCACTTAGACTTAGTTCTGATGCTGTTTTCCACTGTCCCAATGCTACTTAGTCAGCAATGTTCTGCTGGAAAGTGGAGGCACAGTCATATTTATTACAGCATTGACATTATTCACACATTATTCACAGATGACTGCAAGTTAACCGAACGAGCCTCTGGTGAGTCGATAAAATCAAACTGAAGGACACGTGAACAGGAGCTTCCCCGGTAAAACTCAAGGAGATCTGAGCTTTCGTACCGACTTCACAGCCTTCATGACTCTACTGTATTTTCCTGTATGTGCAAGAACTACAATGCAGCAATTTAAAAACTTCTCGTTGTAGAAAGAAAGAAGCACAATGATGTTTTGTCAGCGTGCTTTACACGCATTAGTTAAGTCAAAGCACGGGTTTGTCACTGCCAATCTTTTATGATTGATAACGGAAGAATTGCACAAATACAGCGCAGTCGACACACGGAAAGACTGCTTCTTGGCAGTTTGGGCGAGTGACTCAGCAGATTTGAGGTCGGTGTCCTGAAGTGTCCTTGAAACACCAAACCTAAAACATTCCAGCCGCCTGACTGAAAACAGACTCCAAATAAAATTAGATTCATCTTCACTCGGAACTTTTATGTCATCTGATGGCCTGGACTGATCGTACAAACTGTAGACAACGTTCAACGCAACTGAGAACATTTCAATGGTTTGGTGCAGAGGTTTGCAAAATGGATTTCGTGAATACTTTGTTTTTGATGGGGGTCGCAGACATTAGGTGGCACAGCACCAAAGTCTGGTGCTAACAAATGAGTTGGACTCATTAAAAGACTTAGCAGCACTTTGCTGGAGCAAATAACACAACGATGGCCGTGCAGCATCTTGGCTGACGACGGGGGTCTCCAGTGCCACTGACAAGGCTGCTGTTTTTTTTTCCTCTGTTCCACTTTAATCCTGAGGACACACACCCTCTGTTTATACCAAAAACATTTATTAAATCAGTGTTCAGTTCATTCAGATTTGTAAACTGTAACAGAGTGCCTCATCAGATACAGCTGTCCGGTTCACTTGTATTGCATTTGCAGCTCAGCTTTTGTTTCGTTCGGCTCAGTGTTGAGAAATTGCGAGACTAAGATGAAGTAAAAGTATTTTGCAGAGAACTTCAGTGCACATAACTGCATCTGGGACTTGGAAAGGTCTGTCTTGTTTAGTTAAAACTGGGGGAGGCAAAGAACTGCAGCTGCTAATTACAGTTTGGAAAACTCATTCCTAAAACAGAGGATTGAGAGCAGCAAACCCATAAACCTTTGCTTATCCACCGTAAACCGCGTAAACCACCGTCAGACTGCGGAGCAAGCAGCACTGACCTCTGAGTCCAGGAGCTGATGTAGCCCAGCACTCGCAGGGCATGTTCCTTCTTCAGCTGGAAGCTGCCTTCGCTGCCGTCTGCGTCTGATACTGCGGAGAAGCGAGACAAAAGACAGAGTGAGGACACATTCGAGAAAAATGTCATCATGGCACTTTATTGTCTAATAAATATAATGAACAACATGAATGCTAAACGTTAGGCAACTCGTCAGAACAAGCAAAGTATCCGAATGAATGTGCAGTGGGTTGATTTCGAACACAAAGGTAAGCTGGCAACTGGAATGAACTCAACTTTCAATAAGCGTGAGACAGATGCTGAAGTTAACAGCTGGCTGGATGTTGCCTTTTACTGTCGACTCAGGATGGGAGCCAGGACCATCTACGGGTCCTGAATGCTAACAGCACAATAGCCTACGCGGGCAATGGTGGGGCTCTTCTTTTCTTACATCAAGAACCGCGACGGAAGCGTCAAGGAGCAAGCATGAACTGTGGCCGACTCCAACGTTTGCGACATTCCTTAAGAAAATAACCAATTCCCAAATTAGTTCCCACAGTTTGTCAATGTTTTTTTCTTTCTGTTTCTACTGTAAAACACAAAGTGGTTCTAAAGAACCATCAACAGAAAATAAAGATGTTCTCTTAAACACTGCGACATCAGATGTAATTTGGAAGTTGCCCAGTACAAAGACACTAAACTGCTGTTGATGTTTTTGCCCTTTAAACATCTGATGTGGATTTGGGAGCAGGGCCGGAGAGGATACCAGCGCATGCAAGAGCCACCTGGGCCAAGCGGGCAGGACATTTCCCATCTGTGAAACGTGTGTTCAGAAACTGCTCAGAGGATTCAGAACCGAGGTCTGCTTCCACGCCGTGGCGCCCCGAGATCTGAGCTGCGCTGAAATCGAGCAGACAGAAGTCACGAACAGGAACACGCACACAGGTGCTAACATCCAACCCAGTTTATGGCTGAAGTTCAGCGCAGATATAAATAAAACTGAGAGGATACGTTCACACTGTGTGATCGCACTCGTCAGCTCAGCAGTGACTCTGACATCCAGTCAGGGTGGAGGTGTTTGCACTAGAAGGTTCCAGTTGTGACACAGTTCAACTAGCATGTGCTCGTGGTACATGGGCCGGCTGCGTGGGGGGTCAAAAGACAGCAAATGATGCTTTTTAGGTCCAAGATAGAGGCGTAGGTGCCACCACACTTACACCATAATTTTAAAGGGTTTCATTTTATTTGTTTGGGGCAGAACACATTTTAAATTTGTGTGTTTTCCCTGTTCTTTTAATTTTTAGCTGAGATTAAAAATTAAGTTAAGAATTAAGACCAAGGCAATATTTTAACTCAACAATGCAACGGCCTATTTTATTTTGTTTAGTTGCAAAAAGCGACCCATCAGCCTATGGAGACGTTACTGTTCTCATCCAATTCTTGCTGAATGTTTGTGAGGCTGCTAAGGCCTTTTATTTTGAGGAATTTTGAGGTTAAAACCTGCTGAAAGTCACTGGATCAGGGTCAAACACAGGAACTCCCATTTCCTACTCAACTGAAAAACACCAACCTCACACAGCTTCATTTCTAGAAAACCCCTTTTCTAGATTTGAATTCAGAAACTGTCAGCAAGGCCGTCGTGTTTCTGAGGCGAGATTTAAGAAGACTGAACAACTGAAGCCATTAGTCAATTAACAGAAAATTCACCAGTAAACACTTTACCCGCTTTCTGTTTGTAGAACTTGTGCATCTCAATTAAATTGTAAAAGTCACTTTAACTCTTTCGTGGCGCACATGCTCGCTCATCGTGCTGCCGTACAGTAAGTCTGAACTTTGACCACATTTCCTCCTGTGTTGCGGTTTCGCTCAGCTCTGGCTTGACATTTACTGTGAGTTCACAGGGAGTGAGGCCTGCCCTCCAGCAGCAGTTTGTTCAATATAAAAAAACAAAAGATCTTTATTCATAAGTTTTTACTAACAGCACTGACAATCACCCTGTTCTGTTCAAGAGCCCCAGTGACTCAGCATAGACATGAAAGCGAAGCAACTAAACAGAATTCTGCCATTGTTTATTGTGTTTATACTTGTGCATTTCCATGTGCTATATAACATTACAATTATATGTGAGATGGGCGTTTTTACCATTACTTGAGGAATCAGTTATTGTTGTGTCACGGACACATGTTTCCATGTATTAGTTCTGTGACTAGTTAAAGACAGATTATAAACTGTTTCACACAAAGAAGCTCATTATTGGTATTTTCATTAATGATTAATTCCTCTATTGTGTTTTGGTCATAAAACGTTCGTAAAACTTCCCGAAACCCAAAGTGACACTAGAAATGTTTTTGTTTTGTCAAACACATGTTCCAAATCCCAAAGAGGTTTAATTTACGCTGCTATGAAAACAGAAAAGCAGCACACGCTTTCATTGTTGAAATCCACGTGGATTAGGACGAACACAGCTCGCCGCCGTAAAAGCGGATTCGGCCTCACACACACATGCTGCTCCAGCACATCGGAGGTCGCAGGTCACGCACAGACACAGCACATGGAGCTGCCATTCTTGTGGACCGAGCTGCCACAGCTGACGGCACCCTGCTGCGGGACAAAGCTGGGCCCACGTATGGCTCGCCCAGTTTAGAGTGGAAGTTGTTGGACCCCACTTTTCACAACCAGACATCAACCTCCGGCGCACACACACACACAGGTCAAGTGCAAACGGAAGGCACGTCACCACGACCACATCTCTGGTATATTCTTGTGCCTGAAAATGAAGGCAAATCTCTGCAACCGCCTCCCGAAATACACCGTCTGCTGTGGCCGCAGACACCAGCATATGTTCTTCAACAATTTGTAAGTGAAATGTTAAGTGTTTTGATATTTTTGGTCGTACAGCGTACAGTGTGATTTAGACATCTCCCAAACAACAGGTGGCCACAACGCAATCTTAAATGTAACACGGGCCTTTCTATGAGCCTACAATCCAAACCAGCATCAACGAAGGCAGGACACACACACACAGAGTTTCTGAGGACGCATTAATCAGATCAAATTCAGATTTGCATGTTGTGTTGGAAAACTACAAACAAAAATCAATGTATCCGCTCACGTTCCGTGTAAGCACAGACCAGGAAGGAGCTACGAGCTGCCCAAGAACCGGGGAGACTTCGGACTCACAACAAACTCCATTAATTCTGAAGGGTTAAGTAAATGTCGAAACAAAGCGAAGGAGCCAGAGGCACTGAGCCAAGGACACGGTGCCGATCCAAACTGTTGCCAAGGAGGGATTCAGCTGAATGATTAAAAAAAAGATGGGCTGAAGATGTTCGACTCATGTCCTACTTTGAGCCTGCTCAGATGATGGCCAGGATTTCTTGCGTTGACCTCGTCACTCTCAACCCCGTGAAACACAGAAACACTGTGACATTCGTTCGAATCTACATCACACGGTCTTTGGAGGCAAGAAACCCGCATTCACTGTGATTCCGCGGGCACCATTTTCAGTGTGGATGTGTGTGTTCCGGGCCATTCCTACAGAGCCTTCACACACACTCTGTTCTTCATACACATCAGGCTGGACACACACACACACACACCGGTAACACATATGAATCACGGCCCAGCAGCAGCTTTGACTGTAGCCGGGAGACAACACGGCTTTGTTCCAGGTCGTGCAGGTAGCCCGGAGGAGCAGCAGCTGGGCCCGCTTAGCAAGCCTCGGCTCACGGCTACGCTTTAGCAACACGGCCGGGCTCGTGTTTACGTGTGCTGGTTCCGCCCGACGTTACCTGTGTGCTGGTTCCGTGCGGCGGGGTTCCGAACGCTTTTCCCACTAACGTGAGCAGGGAGTTCGACAGGAAACGTCGGTCTAAACACACGGACACACTCACACAAGCTCCCGAGGATTAACGCCGTGCCTCGGTGCAGCCATTTACGTTCCGGGCTTCAGCTTCGTTGCCGAACGACATTTATTTGTCGCCGAAACACGCGACGCGTTTCACGGCACCGTCGTGTCAGCGGCGGAGGAGACGGGCAGAGTCCGGACCGCTAGCGGCCCACCGCACAACAATGGGCGGCAGCGCAGCGGACGGACCTGACAAACACGTCAAACAAAGTCAGGCTGCGGCGGCTGCTAAGCTAACTTAGCCAACTTCCGAAGCCGTCCGAATCGGGCCACGGCAGGAGCAGCGTGGCCTCAAAACGCTGCCGTGCACCGCGTCCGGCTGCTCTAACGTGTGGCCGCGGTGTCACAGGGAGCGAACGACATTTAACGGCGACTTCTGCGAGAAGTGTTTGACAGACGGGCCCGAAGCTGACTGCCAGTTCGGAAGGGAACGTAGCGTTTGCATCCATCGCAAACCGACCGAGCCCGGTGCGAACGCACGGCTGTCACCGAGTCCACGCTGTCCGTGTGTGTGGCCGTCGCTTCCGCAGCTCGGTGGCTGCACGGTCCGGGCGGAAAGGCCAGTTCAACGGGAAGAAACCCAAAGTTCTGTTCAGCTAGCCGCCGAAGCTAACGAGCTCCGGTGGGCAGCGATGCTAACACCTCCAGCAGCCAAGTCCAGCATCGTGGGACGTAAATAAGAAAAAAATCTCCACTTACTTTCATTTAAAACCTCCACCAGCTCGGCGCAGTTTTCACACATTGTTCATGAAGAGGGACGCCGGGGCACCCACTCAAATCATTGCCGTGGAACTGTTGTTTGCTGCCAGTTGGTTGTTTTGAGGGGTGAGGAAAAAAGGCCCAGTGGTGGGAGCGATTGGTGAAGGTTATTCCACTGAACGAGACCGGGGGGAACCGCAGGGCGCAAAACGGGACTTGCATCCGAGCGAAGCTGGGACACGCCAAAAGTCCGGAGGCACTGGACGGCGGAAAGCGAGTCAGTCTCCAATCTGAACGTTCCTTGAGAGAGTAGACACAGCAGCCATGTTGAAAAAGGAGGAGGGGGGGCGAGCAGCGTGCAGGCGCTTCGGGACTTTCCGTAACGGAGCTTTCGTCTGTTCGGGTTTTTCTTACGTCTCGCGATATCTTCCCAATAACGGACCGTTTCCAACCTTTGCGTTGATGTGAAGGGCAACTGCGATGGAATCAACGTATATATAACTTGTAATGAAATAAGTCAAACTACAACAGAAATATTAATTTTAATAAAACACGTCAATCTAAACTATTAGTTCCACGAAAAACAATCAAATGTTTTGTTTATGTATATGCACTAACATGAGATTACCTGTTTACGCTCAAGCTGCGTCACGTGTCCTCCTGTGCCTACACGTGCTGACGAGGATCACGTGGTATTTACAGCGGTTAATGCATAAAGAAATGAAAATTGGCTCCATCTTGACAACAAAATGTAGTACGTGAGGAATTCAACATCGTGAAGACTTTCAGTATATCCTGATGTTACTGATGCTACTACGTTCGTATATTCACGTCCAGTCACAAAAAACACTGTCAGTATTTGTGCTTTTCTTCTGGCTCTGTACTGATACTTGAAAAGAGTATTGGTGCTTACTATTGTAAAGTGAAATAAATAATAAACATAAAATAATAATAACACATTCAATAATATAAAAATACAGCACATTAAAGGTTTGTCCTTCTGTCACAACATTTTAGAGCATGTACTTGAGTAAAAAAAGGTGATGTCCTTGTGGAGGACTTTTTAGGCAGACGCTCACTTGTGTAATTATGAAAGCTCTACCTAATCTGACAGAAGTCCTCGCCCTCTTCCACACCTCAGACTGTCCCAGGAGAGGAGATTCCAAGAAGCCTCAGAGACGGTAAACAAACATCAGGCAGAGTCCAGATGTGGTGCTTCCCAATCCAGGTGGACGGAAAGGTAGTGCCTAATCAAGCAGACGCTGTGGTGGTAAAAAAGGAACGGGAGATGGCAGTGGTGACAGACACAGACAGGAGGAGCTGATTCTGATTTACACACGGATTTGCTCTGGTGTGTTCTTGATCTTTGATTAAATATATTAAACACACACGACAACAACTAGATCATGATAAGGTTTGTGTACTTTTTTTCACTGTTGTGCACCTGTGTTACATACGTCTCACTTGCATATTACGCGTTTTCAAAAAATGAGGGGGGAATGTGTTTCTATGTCCACCAGTGTGACAGATATCAGACACCTGCTGTTTTCTATTCAAATCCTTTTCAGTCAGCCCTGACTCATCCATTTTGACAGTGAGGACAGTTAAGATATTTTCTCACTAGCTGAATGTCAGAGTTTTTGGTGTGTCGACGTATAGACTAGAAAAATAAACCAAAGCAAGTTTCTCTCCTTGGAATGAAACCGGATTCAAACTTGTCAGCCTCCTGTATTTCAGTCTAGATCAACATCACACTTAGAACTACCCATCTGGTGTTACCAGTTTAACCTCTGACTGTCTGCACAAAAGTAGATCTACTTTTACCGTTTAATATCAGAGAATGTGAAGGGTAATTTTATAATCACTACATATTTATTTAAATAGTTAAACTGTGGAAAATTAGCTCTGTCTGATTTCACTGAAGCAACCTTCTCAACAAACTTTCAGCATAAGTTCACAATCTTTCCAGTTTGTCTTTGTACCACAGTCATACACCCTTAGCAACCAGTTTTGCTTGCTGTTATTGCTCCTGTTTGTAAGGGCACTAAAGAAACTGCTCAACGTGCTTCTTATGGGGGGGGCAAATCTACAGGGGTTTCCAAACACGTCATGTAAAGTGGATATCTGTAGGACTTTTAGCAATAAATACCATCTTTTTGTTATGGTCTTTCCAGTACAAATCAATAGGGCGAAACTATCTGAAAGAAAACTGAAAAATAAATAAATACAAAACACTTTCCACAGCCCTCAGATCTTTGCATAGAAAGCAGAATCACACAGCAGAAATGTGTAAAAATAGCCAACTTTATATTGTCAGAGTACTAAGACAGTCTAACTGAAGCTCTAAAAGAGAGCCTGAGTAGCCCAAAAAAAAAGAGGGGATAAAAATAAAACACACACTGACAATCCCGAACAAGACAACGAAGGAAGCAAGAAAATACACGTCTGCCCCTTAAACATCACATTCATCTTTCACTGTGCACATGGCACTTTGGAAACCAGTCTGTCAACTAACCATTGCCAGTGACTCAACACTGTGTATATTACATATTAACAAGTAGGAGGGAGCTGAATTTAGGAGGTGAAACATATGAGAATTACAAAAAAAGTTACTTTTATCAACTTCATGCATGTGTACAGGAACCATACGGCCAAAGAAAGCTTTAATTAGCAGAGAATTAACAAAATATGGCATGTTACACAGAAACAACCTTAGTATAAAATGAGTCTGAAGGACAGACAAATGAAGTTGTGCCGGGGGGGTTTGGGGAAGCAATTCTCATTTACATATTGACATTGATTTGGTCGACGTACAACCGAGTGCTTGGGTCCTTCCTCTGGCCCCTCATTCTCCTTTTTTAAACACACGCAGTCTCACACAAACACACTTCAAAAGCTCTTTGTCAACAGAAGGCCTCCTTGTTCTTGTTCTTTCCGCTTTTCCTCTTCCAGACTTGTTCTGTACACGCAGGTTGCTGCCGCCTCAGTCGCACATCTCCTCTGGCAGCTCGTGGGGGTTGAGGATGCCGGGCACTGACATCTGCAGCTTGTGTTTCTCCTCTTGAGCTTGGCGCAGAGCTGCCTCCCTCTCCTCCAGGAAAAGGTCCGTTGTGTCTTCGCCAGCAAACTCCTGAAGGACCACACAAGCAGAGGCTCAGCATCCCTCACACATGGTTTTAGATTCTAAGTATCTAAAGGGAGGGAGACCTGCACCACTCAAACTTTCCACATCGTCTCTCCACTAACAAGTTCAAATAATCTTAGTTCTGCTGCATATCTGCGCTTTCAAATAAATACGATGGGACCCCTATTGTTTTGGACAATGGTTATTTTATACAGGCAATTAAAAAAAAAAGTCATCAGAAGTCATCACTGTGTCGATTATCATGTTAAATGCATCACCTCTGCAGACCCCTCCACAAGTTTAGAGCAGTTTTATTCAAAAACAGCACGTCGTAACTTGATGACTTTGTGTTGGATGACAGGAATACAATTATGAAGTACAAAGAAATATCCAAAAACACTCCAAATCCTTTACCGGCCCATCTGCTCATCTTTCTTTAGAGATAATTTTGTTAAAGGAATAACATCTAACATGTTTCTTGAGCGACAAACATATTAGCTAGTGCAGCAGCGGGACTTCCTAATGTCCTGTGGCACAGACAAGTTTCTGAACTCAGACGTTAGAAGAAATAGACTCATTGTTGGGTTTAAACTTTCTGTTTGACAACAAAAGTCACCGGCTTTGCCCTGTAAGATATTGCATTTCTTGTAACCTAGATGCGAATGGCCTCCTAATTTTACTTTACTTTCTTATTGCCATATTTCCACTTATGGTTTTGTGCTGCCGTTTTCTCTGAAAACTCACCTTGATTTGCACCAGGAAGTCTCTCAGGTGCTCCTTGAAGGCAGGAATGTCCTGATTCAGGCTGAACAGACCAGTTACAAACACCTTCACCTGAGCACTGAACACAAAACACACAATCAGCAAACACACAGCAGGGTGAAAAACGAACATCCACACATTCTACCCCTTTACCTGACAACTCCCATGGAAGGACTACCAACTTGGACACATGCCACATTGGAAATGTTTGCTCCTTTCTTTTAATTTAAATTTTTGCATCTTTAACTAAGTCCTTGCCCATAAACTCAGTAACTGGCAGCACTAAATGAACACACAGAGCTCGTGTGGTTCACCTGCTTAGCTGCAGCACACTTACTCCTGCAAATGGGGGAAAGCCGTCTTCAGCAGGTTGGCGATGTATTCCTGGACGTGCGCCTGGTTGTTGTTGGGGCTGGCTGCACTCAGGGCCACACTAACCTTCCCCTCCTCCACCAGATTGAACATGTAGGCCAAGATGGTGGTGTGCATTGTCAGACCTACAGACCGGGTGAAAGGCTCATGAGTTTTTTCTTTACTGAATAAACCTCTAGACACACACACAGACCAGATGACACCACCTCAGCGTCTTTACCTGCAGTGTGAGAGGTATCAGTGACCACAGAGAAGATGTGCTGCAGAATGTCACAGAAGTACGTCTGGTAGAAGCTCTGTGCTGCTGCTTCCTCTGTAGACACATTCTGCAGGAGGGTGTAGAGGATCTGTAGACCTACAGGTGACAGGGAGATGCACATTAGAACAGAGGAGAACAGACAACAAACCAACAATTCAGAGCTGGTCTATAAGATGCTTCCCTAGTTTTATTCAGATATTTGTACTGGCTAATTACACCACAGAAATAACCGACATTAACAGTGCTCTAATTGTACGATTTCATCCCTTGCATAAACATTTGATGAGTTTAACCACTTCAGCTAGTTCATTATACTAGTTCAGACCTGTGTCAGCCACGTTCCTCATCGTGTGCTTGAAGGCCCAAATAATGGAGTCAAGGATCAGTTTGAACTGAGCCGGAGTGATGGATAGGAAAGCGGGGAAACACTGGGAGGTGGCGGCTTGAAGGAGGTAGAAGAAATGGGTTCTGTGTTCAGGGAATTCTTCAAAGTCCTGATGATACAAGAAGGGGAAAAAAAAAAGGAGTTCAAGTGTGTAAGTGGGTGGAAATATTTCAGCCACCATCCTGTTTAGTCTTTAATACGCGTATAGAACAGGCTGTTAAATGCCGATTTCATCTAGAAGCGTTCACAGGACATTCGCCTTTTCTACATCGCACCTTGTTGATCATGTTCAAAGTGCACTCGAAGACTGCGTCAAAGATCTTGGGGATTTCTCCAGTGATGTGGGCTCCCAGCTTGTTGACGATGGCTGCCATGGTGCTGAGGACCTCTGGCTCTCTGGCAGCAGGGACGTTCCTCTGGTAGTCAATGAGCACGGCCTCCAGCAGGGGGGGCACGAAGTTCTCTGCCACCTGAAACCACAGGATTACAGCAAAACCCATTTGTGCTTCTTCTGCAGTGGTTGAGTTTGGAGCATATTTCCGACTTTGTGTGTTCCATGTTTGTGATGCAGATAGGGTCGCAGGGACAAAAACATAATTGCAGCTTTTGTACAACAACAACAACAACAACAACAACAACAACAACAACCCACAGGGAAGCGACCTTCAAACTGTTATTAAAGTTGCTACAGACAGTTGTTTTGACTTCACTGGGTTATTATTTCAGTACTAATTGCTGCTACAAAAAAATACAAATTTGAAAACATATTTAAATATATACATTAAAAACACTCCTGGAATAACGTAGTCAGACTCACCATCTGAGGGTCACTGGAGCGACTGACCCAGCCTGAGATCAGCTTCAATGTCTCTCTCTTTACCGTCCTCATACTTCTGATGAGAGGCTGCTTCGTCACCATCTCACCTGTACAAATTTTGGAAAAACATAAATTCACACTACTGTTTGGCTGTTAAAGAATTTGGTACTTAAGCATTTCGAATCTTTTCATGTGTGAAGATAGATATAGTTTCAGAAATACGAATAATTTTGCAGAAAATTGGTTCAAAAGTTGACAACTAAAACACAGAAGATACAATCTGGTGTTTTAGCAACACACAATGGGCGATATAAGTCATGGGTGATAAATAATGTAAAGTTATGAAATTACAGTATAAATCTTAAAGAATTTGGTAAAGGCATGGGAAATGTTGCTTTCATATGTGAGATAGGTAGAGCCCTGGTTTTACAACAGCTCAGGGTCTTGACAGGTTTTGTGGTGATTTGAGGTGTCTGTGAATTATAACCATATGTGCGTCTTCCACTCCTCTTAAAGACACGGACAGTCTCTTAAATTTGAAAAAAAGTCAGACATTTTTACGTTTATTATCTGTAACAAAACTTATATGCGGGGACACGCAAACCCGATAAAAGACTGACCGTTGGTCTGCACAGCTGACGAGATGTTTTCACTCAGACATTTGTAGACGTTTAGCATATCCAGGTATATTCTTCCTAGCTGGACCACGAAGGGATGACCAACAGCTTTACAGGCTCGGACGTTTGTCTTCAGGATGCTGCCCAGCTGACGCACCGTCTCTGCGTCCTTCAGAATGTCCACATTCTGCGACAGAGAATCCAAAATTCAACACAAGGAGCCATTTCCAATAAACATCCAAAAAACGTGAAATATAACACCTCCAGACGACCTGCCGTGCTTACCTTAGTGGCCTGCTGAATGATGCTGTCCCAAACCTGGTTGGGTAGCATCATGTACTTCTCTATCAGAAGCTCCTGAACTGCCTGGTCTGTCTGGGCCCCGATCATGTAACCCACTGCCTCATAAAACGTGTGGACCTGCGTAGACGAGGGGCAAAGAGTCAAAACTGACACAACACCAAAAAAAGTCCACACTGCACCAGTGACGAGAGGACTAAAGGAGTTCAGAGCGAGAACCGACCTGCTGCGGCTGCAGGTCACAGATGATGGTGTTGATGTTGTTAAGGATCTCGTCAATGAAGGGCATCACCTCTCCCACCTGAACCTGGACAAAATGACGCCGACACTTCTGTGCAATCTTGATGAAGGTGTCACAGGCCATGTCCTGCACACCATCGTGGGTCTCTGCGAAGCGCAACAGGATGAGACACACAGGTCTGTGATCTTTTGATTGATCAGAACCACACATCTATTTAAAAAGTATTTATTTTGTGTGACATACATTTGAGACTTTAAAAAGTAATTCAAGGACAATTTTTTTTAATCTGCTCCATTTGGGCGATTTGGTTTTTCTCACCATGCATAAACTCAAACAGCTTGTTGACGACGGTCTTGAGGAACTTCCAGTGGGCTCGGAGGAAGCGGGGATACTGACCCACGATGTACATGATGTTGGATGCTATGATTGCCTTGTTGTCCTTCCCTCTCTTCTGCTCACACAAACCGAGCAAGTCCTGAATACAAAACACACACACAAGCAGTTGGTTGGTAGCTGGAGTAACGATTCTACTTGCCTTGTACCTCGCTTTGGAAAAAAGCGCCTGCCAAATGAGTAAATGTCAATGCAATCCGTTTTTGGCTCCTACCTTGATGACAGTCACCAGGAACCTCTTCTCGTCCTCCTCGTGCATTGCCCCGCTAATGGAGCCGATGGCCCAGCAGAGCATGTTCAGGTTCCTCCATGACCACTCTGTGCCATTCACCTGGTTGTGGAGCTTCTCTGTCATGATGCGTTCAGTGTCAGCATAGTCCAAATGGGTGAGATACACTACACATGCAAAGAGAGATTGACAATTTATTGACGTGTACTGCCTGTACAGATAACGAAGACTTAAATCTATTACCATCAAACATTTTAAGTTGTCATGAATAAGGTAATAAAAGAATCACCCCTCCTCCTGACTTTGCAGTAGCACTATGCTTCTAACAGTGTGATGAAACAGTAATAAAACAGCAGGTGTTATTCTTTCTTGGAAATAAAAGCTAAACAGGTGTGAGTCATTTTTTCAAAAAGGATTTCCCTATCATCCAGGTATGAGTCGTGTTGTTTACAATAAACAGGAAATACTGGAGTAACATGTCCAGGAAATGAATTTGGTCTAGGAAATGTGTGACTTAGTAGGGGACTGAGTAAAACGAATAAATCAATGAGTAGGAACAAAAGGCGTAGACCATTCAAAATCTAAATGCTAAATAGACATGGCATTTTTTTAATAATTTATTTTTACTTTTAAATGTGTTTATCTAAAACAGAATTTTGTCTTTATTATAAAAGGCATGAAGGAACGCACCAAGAGTCTCCCTCATGTTCTTATAGAGGTTGATGGCATCGGTGTCCTTCATAAACTCTCTGACCACCTCCCCCTGGTCATTTTCCACCACCAGCACCTCCTCTGGTTTGGCCATGCGGCTCACCATCAGCAAACGCACCTGCAAGAGCAGAAAGTTGAAAGTCAGCGGCAGCCTGCAGCACAGCCCGACATCCACAGTCCAAAACCATTAGGCCCACTGCTTCAACATTTCAATACAGTAACAAGACACAAGGTAATGAAAGTCTATTTTCCAAACTAGTTGGGCAACACTTAGGGAAACTAATTATTCATTTTTAAACTTCATCCTGTGACTGAACGTGTGAGGACAGCCTTACCTGGGAAAGGACAGGCAGGTAGAGGTGTCTGCGCGGCGGCACGTCAGACAGCAGTGGGGTGCTGGAAGTAGAGAAGGGACTCTCTCTGTAGAGCTCTGCTGCCAGGTGGTTCCAGTATTCGAGGCAGATCTTAAAGATCTCAGTCTCCTCCACCTCTGACACCAGTAGCATGTAGTGCAGGGCCTGGGGACAGGGCAAAGTGCGATGAGGTCACATAATATCACAGTCAATGGGAATATCAGGGTCGAGCCTGGATTTGATTGAGGTCAGTGCCATTAAAGAGATGGTTCACAAAACTGTAACTGTGAAACTGTATTTTTTAAATTGTGTCTGATCAATTGATTTGTGTGACTTAAATACAACTTCTCCTGTTGTCTGCTCTCCCAATGTCTCCATGCCTTTCCCAGTGTAAATTAGTCTCTAATGTATGTTACTGCAAAGGTGCAGTCGGGACACCCAGATGAGGAGCAGACAGTAGAGAGACTGGGAAAGCAGTCGCAGGATATGAGGGGGAGTTTTGTTGCCAAGAACCCTGAAGCAGAAATGACTAAAAGCCACCAGCTGAGTGTTGGTTTACTTAACCAGCCTTCCCACACGATACGCTCAGCCCAGCCTGAACTTACTGAGACGTTTAGGCCTTTTACAGGGTTTCATACCTCCATGAGCGTCTCTCGCAAGTTGGGCCTCTTCTCAATGAGCTGGCCGTGCTCTTTGAGGAAGGTACAGAGGAACAGGCTGAGGTTCTGGATAAAGTTCTGCTCATCATCCTTCCCATTGGAGTAAGCCACTCGGATGTTAGTGTTCAGAGGCAGCATCTGATAAAATGACAAAACAACAGTGAACAAACTTTTTTTTTTTTCATTTAGCCGTTTATCAAATGATTTAATCCAAAGAAGCTTATGAGTGATGGACACACTAAGGAGCAACTTGACCACGTGTGTCCTATTTAAATTTAATTTAATTTGTGGACATGGAGGAGCTGGAGAACAAACCACCAACTCTCGGGTGGTGGACAACTTCTAAGCCTCTTCTATTTTATTTATACTCAAACTTCATTTAGCTGTGATTACAGGCTTTACAGTGTGCTTGTTTGTTTGAGGACGCCGTATTTACTGTAAATGGATTCAGCCTTTAAACCCAAAGACCACCCATGAAAAGCATTTAATATAAAATCAAATCCAACCCAAGCAACTCTGCAAACTCACTGCAGGGGAAGCGCGGGTGCATGCTACGGAAAAAACACTGTAAAGATGTTTGGATTTGAGCATTTGATAGATCAAAAAATATTTATACAATTCAAAACAGCGTTTAGCCTCAGTCCCGATGACCGGTGTTGTCCATTGTGGTGGTTTGCATTATTCTACAAAAGGTTTAGGATGAGAACAACTTCTATCAGAGAAAAACAAACACATTTTACTATATACTAAAACTGTGAAGGAGAAGTTTGTTTTTCATGACCTTATATAGTAAAACTTTAGTAAAGTACTGAAGTACAGACATGCAGCCATTTTACGGCTTTACAAATTGAACAGCACAGGAACTCTGGCCCTAATTTTATAACTTTAACATGACCGACTGTTACCAGGGTACGTTCATGGCTGATAGCCAAACTCTGCTCCTCCTGAACGATTTTGCACTTCCACTAGCATGACGACTCCACTTGCAGCAGGAGGAGCCGTTTAAACCCACCTGGTGAGGACTGTGTGCATATTCTCAAGGTAAATACATCAGACCACGTGAAACCTTTTGCTTTTTAATCCCTTTATATTTTGTGCTTGTGAGCTGTCATCTAGCTTCTCGTTTATTCCCCGTCTCAGTTACATCTCTTGTAAAACAGCATCCCTCCATTTTCTATTTTGCTGCTTGTCATCCCTCTAACCTCAGGCAGTCTGCCAAAACGTACTCGCTGTAGTTGTGTCAAGCGGGTGTCAGATTTGATGTATACAGGAAGCTCAAGTGAGTCAGTTTCCCTCTGTGCTACCTGAGCAAGGTCAGTGGGACCGAAACACTGCTGTGAAAAGGATTCTTCACACAAATACTAAAAAGAAGAATGCATATTTCTAAAGGAAACACTTATTTTAATCTTACTCTGCATATTAATAAATTCTGACAAAATCTTTACTCTATTCAGTCCAGGGACTAAAACAAATTATTTTTTCTTGATAAACTCTGGTGCATTTACATCAATATTACGACAATCAATGCAATAATATGGCACTGTTCCTCTTAACCATATACAAAAAATATACAAGCAATACAAATCGTTTCATCCATGCTCCTGCTGAATTTTTTTAAAACCTCTTGCTTTCAACCGGGTTGTTCCATCAGAAGTGGATAAATCACAAGCTTGGTTTGTGACAGATGTGTTATTTGTGTCTATTTGTAAGAAAAGCGAACAAAAGAAAATCATTTGCTCTGACGAGACAGCGTGTATGAAAGCAAGTTGTTTCTTCACCACGCAGACTTAATGCCCGTGACTATGTTCGGGGTAGGAGACGTGTGGCAGGAGGACGTTTGCTTTGTGGGTTTAATGACAGAGTGGACACATGTTATTGCACATGTGCATAATAATAGTGAGCACCGCTCTGAATGTGAGTCGATGCGTGTGCGTTTACCTGTTTGAGCTGGCTCATGGTGAGGGTGAACAGGTTGACGAACTGCTCCTCGTACTGGTTGACGCTCACTCCTGCAATCTCCGTCAAACACTTCAGTGTCACGTTGCGAAACATGGGCACGTTCAAAAACTGAAACAACAGTGGTCTCGTTTAGGATGAATTCAAAGTTCTCACCCATCGATCAATCAAAGTCTTAATTTACAGACCTGATAAAAAATTGGGTGAACACACGACAAAAATACAAAGTAACTATTTCATTATCAATTATTTAAAGGGTTGTCCAGCATTTGGCTTGTAGACGCATTTTCCAAGTGTATGTAAGCGCACTTTGTGACTGCACTTTACTCCATGTGTTCGGGGTTTTTTGATTCATTCTCATACCTTGTATACCAAAGTACTGATGAGCTTGGTCTCGAAGATGTAACCTAATGGAATCCAGTTCAGAAAGCGTAGGAGGGTCTCCAGTGTGGAGTGGACCAGTGGGGCATTCTGGGAGTTTTCCTACACAGAAGGAGGAGGTAAGATTGTCAAACTCCACAATAGTATGGATCAGAGACACCATGCTGGAAACTGTTTGGTGTTGGTGTCTACATCGTCTTACCATGACAAACTGGCACAGCTGGAATATCTGGGAGAACTCATTGCACATGCTGTAGGACGAAAAATATAAATCATATTAGCCACAGTAAAATTCAGTTACTCCAAGAAAAAGATGCTTTCATTGTCAGTGCTCAGCTTTGGATGGCGCGCACACACACACACAGGACCCGCAATTAGATAAAACTACAAACATGATCACATGCTGTATAATATAATAACTCATATACAGTGGGGGAAAAAATTATTTGAACCCCAGCTGATTTTGTAAGTTTGCCCACTAACAAAGAAATGATCAGTCTATAATTTCTATGGTAGGTGTATTTGAACAGTGAGAGACAACAATAACAAAAAAAATCCAGAAAAATGCCTTTCAAAAAAAGTTTTAAATTAATTTGCATTTCCATGAAGGAAATAAGTATTTGATCCCCTATCCGTCAGCAAGATCTCTGGCTCCCAGGTGGATCTTATACAGGTAACGAGCTGACATTAGCAGCCCTCTCAGCTCGTTACCTGTATAAAAGAGACCTGTCCACAGAAGCAATCAATCAATCCAGATTCCAAACTCTTCACCATGGCCAAGACCAAAGAGCTTTCCAAGGATGTCAGGGACAAGATTGTGGACCTACACAAGGCTGGAATGGGCTACAAGACCATCGCCAAGCAGCTGGGTGAGAAGGTGACAACAGTTGGTGCAATTATTCGCAAATGGAAGAGATGATAACTGCCAATCTCCCTCGGTCTGGAGCTCCATGCAAGATCTCACCTCGTGGAGTTTCAATGATAATGAGAACGGTGAGGAATCAGCCCAGAACTACTCGGGAGGAACTTGTCAATGATCTCAAGGCAGCTGGGACCATAGTCACCAAAAAAACAGTTGGTAACACACTACGCCGTGAAGGACTAAAATCCTGCTGTGCCCGCAAGGTCCCCCTGCTCAAGAAAGCCCATCTACAGGCCCGTTTGAAGTTTGCCACTGAACATCTGACTGATTCAGAGGAAGACTGGGTGAAAGTGTTGTGGTCAGATGAGACCAAAATCGAGCTCTTTGGCATCAACTCAACTCGCCGTGTTCAGAGGAGGAGGAATGCTGCCTATGACTCCAAAAACACCGTCCCCACCGTCAAATATGGAGGTGGAAACATTATGCTTTGGGGGTGTTTTTCTGCCAAGGGGACAGGACAATTGCACCGCATCAAAGGGAGGATGGATGGGGCCATGTACCGTCAAATGTTGGGTGAGAACCTCCTTCCCTCAGTCAGGGTATTGAAAATGGGTCGTGGTTGGGTATTCCAGCATGACAATGATCCAAAACACACGGCCAAGGCAACAAAGGATTGGTTCAAGAAGAAGCATATTAAGGTCATAGAGTGGCCTAGTCAGTCTCCAGACCTTAATCCCATAGAAAATCTGTGGAGGGAGCTGAAGGTTCGAGTTGCCAAACATCAGCCACAAAACATTAATGACTTGGAGAGGATCTGCAAAGAGGAGTGGGCCGAAATCCCCCCTGAGATGTGTGCAAACCTTGTGGCCAACTACAAGAAACGGCTGACCTCTGTGATTGCCAACAAAGGTTTTGCCACCAAGTACTAAAGCACGTTTTTCAAAGGGATCAAATACTTATTTCCTTCATGGAAATGCAAATTAATTTATAACTTTTTTTGAAACGCATTTTTCTGGATTTTTGTTGTCATTGTTGTCTCTCACTGTTCAAATGAACCTACCATAGAAATTATAGACTGATAATTTCTTTGTTAGTGGGCAAACTTACAAAATCAGCTGGGGTTCAAATAATTTTTTCCCCCACTGTAACTCACTTGTACAAAAAATAACCGGAATGTCATTATTAAAATAAGCAACTTTTCATATTTTACCGCCTAAACTGTGGTCGTTGAAAGAGTAATTCATTTATGTGGGCACATAGCAGACAGGACATGGATGTACATGAAATGATTTGGCATGAGTCATATCTCATCAGTTACCTGTCTTTTAGGTGCTTGGCCTTCACTTGGGTCATCTGGCCGCTAGAGAAGTCAAAAACTTCTTCACTGAGTAGTTTGAGGATGATCATATTGTTCTGACACAGGCTCTCGCTGGTCCGACTCGCACCCACAATATCGCTGATGAATGTGGGCCAGTGCTTGGGCCATTCCTGCTTCAGAATCTACAGTGGTCCCGAGAAGAGGAGCTTCATGTGATTAGTCGTACTGAATTGTGTCAATTGTTGCTCGTGAACTACACATAAATGTGTACAAACCTGTACCAGGATCATGTTTAGTTTCGAAATATACACTCCCTCTTTCTGCAAATAAGCAGTGAGAAAGAAAAAAAGAGACATCAGCATCAAGCGGCACAACACATAAACGAGTAATTATATGAGCAGCATTTCACATTGACATAATCTCACCTCCAGGTTTGCAGGATCAGAAGAAGTCTTGATAATTAACCCAACAACATACTTCTTAATTCCTGAAAACATATTGGCATTTTATGGATTTAACACGCAGATCCCTTAAAACAATCTGGTATTGTTCAATGCCACTGAACTGATTTTACCTTCACACTGATGTCTTGGGAGAATCTTCCAGCGGGTTTTTATGACTGTTTCTAGAATCTGCAGTGCATAATACTGAAAGTAAAGTGGAAATGTATTAGAGTTAATCAACAGCTAATTGACAACAAACAAGGGACAACCACAGAGGCCTTTGTCAGGTCTCCCTGTATATGTATAGCAATCTGCAGCTAGAACGTATAATAGTGTTCAATACTTAAAGACTGAAACTTCACCAGAAACTCAAACCAACAACAGAAATGATTCTGACAGCACCAACCGGTGTCATTAAAACACTTTCCGCAGCAGAATGACAAACAGCAGTAATTGATGCATGCACAGAGCTTCCAGTGGCTGACAAAAAGGACATGCTGATAAGGACAGTGGAACTGAAGCACAATGTATATTCTAAATTCTCTGGCCAGTAAGCCCTGACATGATGCAGAAGAAGTGATAAGAATCCATTCATATCTATTATACTTGTCCTGACAATATCAAAAAGCAGTTTGGTTAAATATCAATGTGCGTGCTGTACTTACTTTTGTTTTCATGTTCTGTGAAAACTCCAGGATGGTGTCAACCCTCATCCAGGCATCTGGATGATCCTTGAGGTTGGTGAGCACCTCCTGGGCCACTCGTTGCTACAAGACATGAATAAAGCTTCACTGAGGAAAAACTGTTTCCATCACGTGGCACAAAGATTTAAAAGAGAAGCAGGATGAGAGTTTATAACAGTCTTGACTATTTGCGAGTGGAAGCCCAGAGTGGAAAGGAGCAGTCCTCACCTGGGATCCAATGTCATGATACATTGAGTTGACAACATTGTCCAGCAGATTGATGTCTAGTTTCTGACTGAAGTCCAGCAGCTGTCTGGCTGGGTGATCCGCCAACATCGTCATTTCTGCTGGCATAGAGCTTCTGAGGACCAGAGAGGAGAACCAATTTAAACTTCATTGCTACTCTGATTGCGTATGTGTGCGCGCGCTGCTGTCTTTGTTTAATTGTCATGGTGCCTTCTCTTATAGATTGCCGGTTGTTGAGGCAGTTTAACTTGCATTTTTGTGACCTGCCAGAATGGATCGCAGATAAATATTGCCTGAAAATCACATGAAACATGTATTTTAATATTGCACAGTCCCTTTTAAATAAATCTTAAAAAAAGACACTAGAGTCCATAATTTTTTTAAATATCACTAGCTAGGTCAAATAATTGGCTTGGCTGAAGGTTTCTAAGAGGTCAGTGTGTGTGGTGGACCATCAGGCTTTGTGCACACTTCATCAGATGTAGCCAAAGCAAAACTGACTGATGTACTGACAACATCAGAAGATCAGATCATCAAGAAGGAAGACAGAAAAGCATCATCAACAGCGACACAGAATTATCCCCATAAACATAAGACTTCCGTCTGTAAATCCTCAAACTGCTTGTTTCCAAGTTCTCCAAAGGCCTCTCTACATCACACGTTCTAAACGGGGTCAGAGACAGATGACATAACTGAGTTATGCACAGTGGAAAATTCCTTTATGTGAAAAGCCCCTGTGCACGGTGTTATTTAATCCCACATCAGAAAGGTAACTATGAGGGATTAAATATATTTAATCCCACATCAGAAAGGTAACTATGAGGGATTCATCCACGTCATCGCACGCATGGCTGTGAACATGTGTAACAGTTAGTCAGCAACAAGTTATTCTCGATCAGCCCAAATGTGTCATGGAAGCCGGTCCTCGTGGTCCAACTGTCGCTTCCATTTAAAGGCATCCGAAGACGAACGGGAAACGACGCCCCCAGCTGGCGCACGGAGCTGCGGTCACCGCCACCCGACTCACGCCATTGTTTTGCGACTTCTGACAGCAATGTCGCGGGCGTGGGGAGGTCCACGATCCCGGCCACACGATCCCTGTGGCGTCCTCAGTTTGTCTAACTGAGCCAAGTTAGCCCACACGCTAAAACGACACTTCCTTGCAAGTGCCGGATGCAAACGTTAGCACACGCTGGGTAAGTTAGGTTAAGGTCGGTCTCCCTTACCTGGTGTGTCCGGTCTCCGCGTCCAAACTGGTCTTGGTGAAGTCACTTGACTTGCAGTTGAATCCCACAGTGTCGCTGGTGTGAATGCGCTGAGAGCCGTGGCGCTATCTCATGGCACACGCTTACACCGCTCCTAACCTTGGTTAGCCACAAGCTAATGTTAGCGCCCCGAGTGACACTAAGATCCAGCCAGCGCTGCTTTAAACGCACCGTTACGTTGTGCCGCCGTATTAAAAGCGCTCGGCAGTTCGCTGCAGTCTGTTCTGTCGTGTCGTCCGCAGCCTCCGAGAACACATTTATCTGTAAGTCACCGCCGAGTCCCAAACAGGCTAATAGCAACTTAGCATGCTAATGGAAAAGTCAATGATTGTTCAGGTTTACGGGCTAATGTACCGTTAAGCTATGCTAACAACACGGGTTCACGGAGTCACACTTGGAGCGGTATTCCGGGTCATAATCACGAAGTGAAAAAGTCTTTTTTTTATTTCTGTTTCTATTCGCACACACTGTTGGAAAGCAGAGGTATTTTACTGCGTGCAAGTGTGCTCTTCCTCTAAGCTCATGCTTCCAACCACGGACCGGTTGAAACCGGTTGAGACCGGGATAGTCTTTCTCGGTGTTTCGGCCCGTAGCGCGCCGCGTAAAATTTGGACCATGTATCCACCCACTTATTGTCTGATTGGCTCTGTCAGGGACGACGTCATGCGATGTCATAGGCTGGGTGGAGCTGTCAATCTGGCCCAACGAGCCTCGGCGTTTGGAGCGTCAGTCGTCGAGTCCGGAACAGGAGCAGAGGTGGAGCGAGGATCGTGTCTCTACTTCCGCACGTCGCGGAGATCCGTTTCACTGCTGAGCTTCACCCTTTACTCTACCGCCGGCATCTATAGAAGGACTGACCGAAGCACCTGAACCAGACCAGCGCGTCTCAGCCCGCGTTTGTTCCCCGGTTCTTTCCGAATCAAATGCTTCAGCGCTGCAGTGTGTGGAGGCATATTGTCCTATTATGTAATAATCATAGTTTCTGGACTTTAGTTCAGTCTTGGTGTGCAGCTTCTGTTTCCACTCTGTATTTATATGTACATTCATAATTCTCTACAGTTGCTTCATCACTACAAAGACCCAAAATAATGCCGCCACTACCACTTTAACGTTATTGTCCGTGTTATTGTTTTTATTGTATTACTGTTTAAATATTGCAAATAAAACACAATATGATAATTATGGATAAACTACCCGTCATCAGTTTCTTCGTGGAGTATTTAAATCGGCGCTTCTGCGTTTAGTCGAGGCCTTTTAATTAACGTATTCGCACTGGAGTGTTGAGTTTGTTGCCTGTGATAATAAATAATTGGAATCAATTACAAAAGAAAATCGGTAAGTTTAAAAATTAAATTTAATAATTCCATGTGACATTATTAAGGTGATAATGACACAAAATAACAATGACAGATTACATTTATATAGCAACAAATATTGATAAACTTCCATAAAGTACCGTGCATTAGGCTGATGAGATGCTTTCATGATGACACGATGGCAAACACGATCTAAACATCTATAGTAAGTAAAACTTGTGCACGGTACTAAATATCCTTTGATAGCATTTTATCAATCTTTTAACTTTTAACTTTTACTGTAAATACTAAAAATTAATGGTGGCCAAGTTTGTTTTAGCTAATTTCAAATTAAGGCCTACGTAATGTGCCAAATCCATGCTACATACTAACTCTAAGCCGGTTTAAATATGTAATATGTCTACACAATTAAAATATTCTGCAACCACAATATAATGTCCACTATATTAAATGTACTGTTGATGTACAGTCGTCTTACACACTGTACAGGCTGTATTTACAATGAACCCATCAAGTTTGCTCAATTTTCTCAATAATTTCTTGAAAAAAAATCAAAAGTTGCAGACCACTTGTATCACGATGTTTGTTGCGCTTCGCCGTCAGTATCGTGTTCGCTGTCGTCTGAATAATTCTCATGATCATCTGAGTAATGGTAACTCTCATCAGAATCATCGTGATCATCGTCATGACAACCTTTATCTGAGTGGTGAACACTATCTCGATCATTTAACGAGGCCTCATCCTCTTGCAGTTCGTCTGGCTTGTCTGGATCGTCCACGTCTTCATCGTCTAGAAAGACTCTTCTGTACTGAACAGGTTCATATCCAATGTTTGCCTCAAGCTGCTCACTAATCAATAACAACAACAAAAAAACACAATCAGCACATGTTAGTGACTAAAATATAAATGTCACATTTCCTGTACTCAGTTAATAATGACAAGCTAAGGCGAGATACATGCAAATGTCAGAGGCTTTCTTCCATCTGACTGCCAAGCTTTTACAGTTCGTTAGAGTTCACTGTGATTTGCTGCAGTCCACACACACCAACACACAATGAGCCTTACAGTACGAACATTAAAATGAAAAGTATTAAACGCACTGGAACGTCAGCTACGTAAGCCTGTTCTGTCTTCCAGCACAGACACATTCACACCCTGTTTCACTCACAAAGTCACTAAATTACTTATGTAATGTTCATAAACCAGAGAACAAACTTTAAAATACAATTTAAAAGATAAAAACAAGACCAAGCAGTTCTTTCTGGACTTAAGTTAGACTAAGTAATCATTTCAGTTTCCTTGACTATTTACAATGACATATTTTAACCCTTTGTAAAAAAAAAAAAGAAAGGAATCACGCGTGAATTGAGACAGTTTGTGCTACAATAAACAGTTAAAACGCTCGTCCGGAAACAACTGATTCGGGATTAAACTTCTATTTGACTGTTTCGCTCATACTCCGGTTGCCCGGGTGAACAGATGCACCTGTGTTTGCTCCCAGCAGACGAGGAGGTGTTGCGTGCAGATCCAGAGTTGGCCGCCTTGTCGTTGATGAATTCTTCCGTCAGATCACACACGTGCAGAGCGTCTGTGTAGCGCTTCTCCGCTGCCTGTTTGGCATTTTTCTGTTATCGAAGCACATGTTCAGAAAGCCCGTGTAAATAATGGCAAAGTAATCAGAGCTCAGGAAATAGCCCACTCCCACAAACCCTCATTACTTTCTATCGGCAGCTACGCCTCATGCTCACCTGTGCAACCTGTTCCAACAGCAGCGGCCTGCCCTTCACCCTCTGCTGCATCTCCTTAATCTCCAGCTGATACTCCTTCTTGCGCTGGAGGTCTTGTTTCCTGCAGATTGCACAGAATTATGGACTGGCCCGTTCAACAACAGTTCAGCACACGTTGTTGTACTGATACCTGAATTCTTTGAGTTTGGTCTGATGAGTCTGGGACAGAGCCAGATGGGGGTCGTTGGCCTGGGCACGTTTCAACACCACCCTCTGCAGCTTCTTTTCCCGCTGCTTCTGTCGCTCCCTCCACCGCTCCTCCTCTTCCTCTGCCTTCTTCCTCTGCTCGAGCACCTTTCTACTCAGGGAGACAGTCTTGTCACAGATGGAGGAAGATTTGGATGGGATGGGGACATTGGCGGGACAGGGGTACACAGCTGAGGGTATGAGGTGGGTGCAGGGTTCTCGGGGAAAGGGGTTCCAGCCTTTGGGGATTTTAAAAACAGAAGGAAACTGCTGATGTCACTATGTCTATGCAGGGGCTTTTTAGTTCTGGAACTTTCTCTATTTCAGCTAAAATTGTCGAAGCCTCTGGGGCCCTAAAGTGGTACCTCACGGCCTCATGGCGCTTTTTGGTGGCATCTGTGACTTTGGAAGGCAGGAGCTCCAGGCTGCCAGACAGGGACGAGCAAAGGCTCGAGTTTGGCGTCCGAGCTGGTCCAGGGATGTACGGCCAGCGCATCAGCCTAGGGCTGCTCTGCTCCTTTTCTATGTCAGCCAGGACTCGTTCACGATGTGAGGAAATCTGTGAGGTCCTCAGCTCGAAGGGCTCACAGGCTGTTGTGGGCTTCACCTCTTTTCGTTTCTCCAAGTGTTTCTGGAAACGTCTGTAACTGGCGTTGAAGTCAGGTATCTCTTTGTTAATCTGGGGTCTGTGTGGGAAGCTCGTATCATTTCCAGCTGCAGCGCTGACATCTTTTGCCTTCTTACGATCGCTGAGTCGTCGAGAAAGCATGCTGGGAGGCATGGAAGAACTGTGGAGCATCTCCTGAGCTCTCATCTGTATCTTGATGGACCGATACAGCTGCTCCTCCTTCATCTGCTCCCCTGATGCTGCCGCGTACACTGACTTGGGCACAGGCTTGGCCTTGAAGGGTCTGACTTTCTCTTGGTCAGACGCTTGTTGCTGACGCAGCTGTTTGTGCTCCTTCTTCAGTCGCTCCCTTTCCAAGAAGCTGAATGGTTTCTGGATGGTTCGGAGGTGCTGCTGCTCCCTCTCTCTGGTGCTTCGCCGCCTTTCTTCATTCCGCTCCTGCAGCTCTTCAAAAAGCGGGAGGTGAACGTGAGCAGGAACAGGGCTGGCGCGGAACTTCCTTTGACACTCCGTTAGCTCTTCCAGCTGCCGCCGCAGCTCTGCGTTCTCCAGTTCAATCTCTGAGCGTGTCTTTGCGCCACACTTTCTCTTCTCTGCTTCACGCAGCGTCATCTGGAAAGGTTTCGGGACAGTCACCCTGTGTTTCCAGTAGTTCAGCGCCCCTCCGTCTTTATGTCCTTGCCACTTCTTTCCTTTTCTTTTTCGCGACCTCTCCTGGTCTCCTGGGAGGCTGCGCAGTGAACAAGACGACAGGTGGCGACTGTGAGGCGACAGCTTGAAGTCGTGCCACATGGTCTTTATGTGCTCTTTAGGAGAAAACAGTAGGCCTTTCTCCACGTCATTGCTGGCAACTTCATCCTCGTCGGATGAGTCTGACAGACCAGAGTTCCTCCTGAGTTCAACAGCAGAGTGGGACTTCCTTAAGCATCTTGAGGCCACTGGGCTGGTCTTGAGCAATGTTAGCCTAAACAAAAGAAATACAAGTTGAAGATAGTTAATGCTCTTCAAACTCAGTAAGACAGTGAAAAATGACAACGAAATAAAAACTTTAATAAGAAATAAAAATGTTGAATTTTTACTTTAGGTAAAATATCGAGATGCAGTCCTGCTATATCTCACCAACAACTTACAGGACAAGTTATTAGAAACAGCAAGAACTCGCGCAGAAAATGCTAAAATCAGACATGGCATTTTTGCTTAAAATATAATCTAAACAATAATTCCTGTGTGTCAGTAAGTGAATGAATAATGTTTGGTTCTGGTTATATAAAATATAGCAAGTGCTTGGGAAGCTTCTTTGAAGGAGTAGCTTTACAAGCGCCAAACAACCATAAATAAAGAAAAACAAAAGCTACTCTAAAGATTTAACTGACTTTGTAAAAAAAACAAATAAAAAAAACCTTCCTGCTTTTTCTTTTTTCTCTACTTGAATCTTATGAAACCGTAACACTTCTTTGATAGCACTTTACTTTGATGTTTTTCTCCTTAACTTAGATTTTATTGCTTGTTTGTACCTTTCACTTGTAAGTCGCTTTTGATAAAAGCATCTGCCAAATGACTAAATGTAAATGTAAATTAAAAAAATATATATAGCAAACAATTCTACAAAGGTCACATGCCAGCAAAGAAGCTCAAATGAAATTCAACAGATTTTATTTTAAAAAGTGCCCATTTGTTCACTGATCATATATGATCCACAACGATAAAATACACTGCTACTCATGGGCAAAATAAATGTGAGGGATGTCAGCGCCTGTTTTCATACTGTCCACTGGTTAAATACGTGCCTCCTCGAAACTACAGTCCAGGCGGGGGTAACTTCACCAAGCGCGTCACTTCTGAAGTCGCAGTAACAACTTCTCTGAACAATCGTTAAAAAGTTGCCGCGGAGCAACACTCGCAGGAAAACCACGAGCTGGATGTTCGAGAATCTTTTCAGACCATAACGATCACAGCGTTTCAGTGACAGCTTGAACCAACTTTGCAACAACACCTCAAGCAAGCGCTTCCTTTCAAATCAACCAGCACAACGCTGAAGAGAAACGTTGGACCATCCTTTCTTTGTAGAACTGCAGAGGTCATATTTCCAGGACACCTGAGGTCATTCCACAGCCATGCCATTCGGGACAGGTCTGATCTGAAGTCTCTGGGATCACTCGGACCCTTTTCAGCTCCACGCAAACCAACAGGTCTTGACCGAAGCTCTTCTCAGATCCGTTTTGCGAGGCATGGCAACACCTGACCCTGTGTTTGTACAGGACAAGGTTTCTCCGAACTACTGGTCCATTCTGGTTTCGCTGGTTGGATTTCAGGTTTGCTGACACCTGTCATTGCACCATCAGTTGCTACATTGATTGTGTATGTTCAACAGTTAAATCAAAGCAATTATTACTATCTGTGTTTTATCAGCTGAGAAATATTGTGTTTGTTGATAAATTGTTGTTGAGGGTCATTCCTTTGTCTTGCCACTGAAAATAACAATAACCAGTAGTTATGTGTGGGCTTAGCTCCTACCATGATGATTCTGACAATCACAGCTGTAACTAGAGCCAGTCTGACGCAGACTAAAAAGTGTAACTTTCACTGTTCTTACACCCAAACTACAAACTACCAGTAATTCCTTATTAATATGCCCTTATTAATTGAAGAGCTTAGCAAAGGCTATTAATTATTAATTATAATAATAATAATAGCAGAATGATAGTAACCTTTGGCCTGGTCAATAAATAGTTATTTTTAACAAAAGCTAATGTTATGGAGCCTACGTTGTTATGGAACTATGGTTGTTTGGTCATTGGTCAGTCAACTCCCACCTTACATCCCTCAGGGAAGTGTGTGAAGATTAGATCCATTCAGCAGGTTTTCTGCTTGTCAGCATGTCACTGGAATGACGAGAACATTCAATCTCGGCTTTGCCTTTTTATTATTTCACTTCCTTTATTGAATTGTATCTTCTTATTAGGCTGTAACGCCCAGTGGTGTCACACACTCCTCTTCTCTTTTCAGATGTGCTCGTGAGATATTTGAATCCCACCCCTCCAAATCCATCTACAGCACCATCGATTGATCCACGTGCAGCGTCAGGAATCCGCGCTGCACCAGCCGAACCTGCTGACTGGCCATCTGCTCTAACTGACAGGGTACGAGGAGAGTTAGTTCACAGAGGTTCAATTAGGAAACGGCTGCACGTCCTCGAAACAAAAAGGACGGACGGAGGTGTCGGCACAAGCATTTCAACAGTCTCACAGAACCAGCCCACTGTTTGTGTCTTACCTCGGGATTTATTTTTATTTATAATTTGATTCATTCCACTTGTTTAAAGTTTTCATTTTGTGGGTAGGTAAATCTTTTACTTTGTGAAGGTTATTTATATTATAGCTCAAATATTTTGCACCTTAAATTTGAAATAAATCTAATATATTATCTTCCTATTAATATTTTTCAATTGGTCAACTTTTCGGTTTCAACTTTTCGATTCTGACAATAGAAAGTCTTTCCTTTTCTTTGATGACCCGACACGGTTCATCTGTTCATCAGTTTCCTACAAACAAATGGCACAAAGTCAATTCACCTACTAGAAAAGTCAGCACAGTTGAACTGCCAAAAAGCTACTGCTGGTCTAATGCTAGAACGATTAATTTAATAAAGTTTGTTCACAACTCTTCAACATAACATGCTGCAAAATGAAACTAATTTATTCCAATTATGAGTGAATATCCATCACTGCAAATATGCAGAAGAAAAAACACCCGCTGTATTTTAGTTTTCTATATGATATTCCCAGTTATTTTGAATACGCCTCCATCACTATTTAGCTTCTACGTTAAAAATAGTTCCTGATAAAAGTCCTGACAGCAGGATTTGTAGATAATCCAAAGACATCCAGAATTCAGAAATGCATCAGTGCATGGCTCAGCTTGTTGAGACAAACATAAAGACCTGAGAACCGCCACACAATCTTCCGCTGTCACCCACCTGTGCCCTTTGTCCAGTGTCGTCATGTCTAAAGGCTCCAAGGACTTGAGCTCCAGCTTCCGTCGATACATGCGCTCCAGGTCGGCCATCGTGCGCAGGTGGGCCCTCTTCAGCTCCTCCAGCTTGCTGTAGTACTCCTCATTGGAGAAGAAGATCTTGCTCAGATCCAGGTGGTCTCCGGCCGCCTCGTAGTCGTTCCTCACGAAAGGAGCACCCTTCTTAAGACAGTCCTCGTCATAGAAATCAGAGCCCGAGTCGTCAAATTCTATCTGAAAAGGTCAAATTACACTTTCAACAACAGCGGCATAGAGTTGGACGTGTACAGCTTGATTTAAGAAAACTCAGACTGACGACTGTAATACACAAAGGTGCGTTTGGTGGCCGGGTCCTGAGCATCCCTGGTCTCCAGGACTAATCTTATTACCATGCTGCAGCAGTGACGTGGGCCATATGGTGGAGCACACAGGGCAGCTCATCATGAAAGAGCTCAGCTGACACACGCCGTACGTCAGGAGTCCGGCCGCCGTGTTTGTCAAGAACGTGGGACGACTAGGAGTTTGGGGTTTACAAAGTGAATGTGACGTCTGCTAATCTAGTCGAGGCGGAAGGCCGAAAATAGTCGGGCCACAAATAGTACAGGTCAAATCCCCTACACAGACTGGCCTGACGCCGTTTGCTGGACGCAGTTTTACAGGTTCAGGGTAAAAGAATCATTTGGGATTTGTGGAACCAAGGGAGACAGTGGTGCTGGAAAAACTGTGGTGGTCCACCACACCACCACCTCATACTGTAGCTCAAAAAAGGGAAGGGACAAAAACATCTCCAACCCGCTTGTCTCTGTGGACTTTCACGCCATTTCTACCAACGTGTGTGGAACTAAACGTTTGTTGTATAAAATGTCGAAACCACTTCAGACGACACTGATCTGGAACATGTGACTGTCCACAAACTGTCTCACGGTATTTGTAGTGGATCAGGTTTTAGTCCACCTGGATTCCCAGGAGAGGGGACTCTGAGCGGGTTTTACCTCGTCCTGGTCCCGGTTGTCCCCGGGACCCGCGGGCTTGTAGGGCAGGACTCGCTCCCGCTCGTACGACGCTAGCGGCGCCTTGGTGTGAGGGTCGACCGGCGTTTTGAGGCACGACGTGACCAGCACGTTTGTCCGGTGGGGGTTCGCCATGGCCCCTGGAATTATTGGTATTAATCGGAGGTCATGGTATAAAACACGGTCCGTGCGCCGAATGTGACAACAGTCCGCCGGTTTCCAGGAAGCAGATCTCCTTAGCAACCATAGCAACGGAGCCCAGGCTGGTCGGGAAGGAAATGACGAAGCGTCACAGGAAGTGGCGAATATGTCCACAAACCTAAAGCTTCATTCTACAAGTTCATTAGCGACCTCGGTGTTTGTGGGCTTCATTTGGGACGTTGGTTAATATTTGAGCAAAGGCAAAACATCTGTGACTCACAGCTGTACGTCAGCGAACGGAAGCGGGAAAACTTACAACGGGCAAAATGGCGACTTCGATGACGAACCCAACCCCCCCACACGCCCCCCAGGACAAACCCGTGAAATTTCTGATTTGTAAAACACATTTTAATTCTATTCTATTCGTTTTCGTGCCAAGCATCAGTTTTCCATTTTGGAAACTGAATTGAATTCAGTTTATATCTGTTGGGTGTTTTAACTTAGTTTGGGGGCAAAGCACGTACATGTTAGAGATTAAAAATTTCTATAGTCTATAAAAAAAATTAACAAATCTTCCTATCGCCAGACTCGAGAACACCAGACGTTTAAATTTACAACTGTAGATAACCACATAATCACACAGGGCACAGCTGGAGTGTCAACAACAAAAAAACAAGCCTTTTATTAAATTATGCAACGTAACGACTACAGTGGAAATCTGCACAGAACGACGTTGACGTCCTCGGATCCCTGGCAGTACGAACAGGCTTAGTTCGTACTGCGCTCGCTGGACAGACTCAAAACTCTTATCGGGTGTTCACCTGTAACAAAACAAGACACATTTTCCGTTTCCATTAAATATGAAGACAAAAACAGGAAGAGTGTTAGTGCACGTTAATACATTTTACTTTAAAGACTAAATTCAGTGTCGGGTGTGGAGTCTTACCACATCATCGATCTTGAGGATGCTGCGGACTGTCTCTGTAGCCAGGGTCAAGGCACTGATGGAAACCAGCAAAGGCTGCACCACCAGCTCCTCCAGGATGTTGGAGATCCCCCCCTGTCAAACAGACACAGCCGTGTCAATGCGGGGTTACAGCGAAACCGTGCACAGGAACGTCAAGGATGTGAGCTAACCTCTTCAGTATTTCAAAACTGAAATAATGAAAAATGACCAAGGTAGTCCGGCAGGAGAAGCAGATTTAAGGCTTTAACGTGTTACACAATGCTTTTGCTATAGCTATACGAAGGATTTTATGTGTAAAAATTATCACAGGGTAACGATCAAGGGACTAACACCAGAAATACAACTTTCCAGTTATAAACTAATTTAACAGGAACATTCTCTCTGCATTTCAGCAGTGTCGGGGATTCTGTGGACTAGCAGCCCCGCTGCACCCAGAAATATTGTCAGCATTACACTAGCACGTCTGAATGCTTTCATGCAGCCTCAGAGACAGAGCAGTCAGGCAGCACACAAGGCCCCAGACCGGAGCAGACTAACCTTGCGGACGTTGATGCCAGCCATCTTGTCTCCCTGGGCGTGCCTGTTGCGGAGTTCTGTCACAGTGCAGATGGGGTTCAGGCCGGCATTCTCAGCCAGCGTGGAGGGGATCACCTCCAGCGCGTCGCCGTACGCTCGCACGCAGTACGCCTCCATGCCGGCCAGGGTGCGCGAGTACTCTGCCAGACGCACAGCGAGCTCGATTTCTGGAGCGCCGCCGCCAGCTATCAGGGCCCTGAGGGATGGAGGAGGAAAATAAAGAAGGTTGAAAGAGAAATCTGTCAAACTAATTTTTACAAAACACCAGTAACACTCCTGAGTCATTTGTATCAGATATTATAAAAACAGGCCTAATCTAATATATGGGAACACAAGAATAAACTGTGATTGACGCAAATCAAATACAGAAAACCAACAGAAAAGCCACGATTTGTAATAAACCTGAGTTACTCTTTGAGTAGATTTTTCACAATTTGCAAACCAAATCATATTTATGAGCTTTTGTATGTATCAAACCCATTTTTGCTGTATTCTTGTGAGATGCAATGCGTGTAAGAATGCTGCCCAGCCAAGTTGCTGAGACAACCAGGAATGAAGTGAGGGCGAGCTTTCCACAGTACTGTTCCTCTGTTTGTTACGCTCCTGTAGGAGGATCAACTGCAAGAGCGCCTTTGTCAGAGGCTAATAATCATAATAACAATAATGCATTTGATTTATTCTGAAGAACCCAGAGTTACTTTACAACAGAACGGATCTGTGCAGAAATGACCAACCTCTTCTTGACCAGGCAGCGGATGACACACAGAGCGTCATGGATGGAACGCTCGGCCTCCTCGATCACCAGCTTGTTGGAGCCACGGACCACGATGCTCACCGTCTTTCCAGGGCTGGTGCAACCCGTGATCTGGAACAAGTAACATTAATGATTTACTAGAAGCAAGTGGTTTTTTTTTTGTGGTTTTGTTCTAATTTCTCATTTGTCCTCTACGTGAAAGATGGCGTGTAATTTAAATTGAAAACCCGTCTAATATTAACTCTGGGAAATCCATGAGCTCAGTACAAATATTTTACAGACCTTGACCAGCTTGCCAGAGCCATCAAGGCTGACCTCCTCTGCCAGCTCAGCGGTGCCAAGCATCTCTGGAGTGAAGTGGTCGATGTGGGCGATCGGTTTAGTGCCAATAGTCTGGAGAGACAGAAATTAAGGTTTGCGGTTTATTTTACTGTCATACTTTGGTTGGATTCTGAAGAGCCCATGGATAAGAACGGATGGAGATGGTGAAAAGTAAGGTGTTCTGTTCTTATAAACTCATTTATATGACTTTGTCAGACTTGGTTTAAAGCCACAGACTCACCTTGCAGATGAACTCAATGTCCTCTCTCTCAATGTCTTTCACTACCATGATCTTCATTTTGTTGAGGAAATGCAAGGCGAGATCACTCATGGCATCTCTGAGGATGGACTTCTGGATGAGCAGCACATTGCAGCCGGCTTTCTTTATCTGCTTCACCAAGTTGAGGATATAGGCACGCTCCTCCCGCAGCACACGATCCATCTGGGCGTAGTCCGACACCACAATCTGGTTATCCATCTGAAACACAGCAGGTCCGGAAGGAAAAGACCGACAGGAAATCATCAGCACCAAATAACAAGAGACTCCTCGTCAAAAAACTTAACAGCAGTTAAGGCTGAATTCATATCATTGTAAAATACTATAAAACATTGTTTCCATTTTTCACACTTTGGAACAGCTTTTTCAACAGCTAATTCCCGGGACTGTTAAGTGTACTTAACTGTGCCTGGCAACAAACAGATTTCTGATAATGGGACGAGGTAAAAATTAACTAATGGTTTATGAATGTTCAGTAAAAGTAGAATGTATTATATTTGTAGTCAAACACCTCAACCTTCATTTATATTACTGGTTGTGCAATCGTATGCATTTCCTGACATTGATATTATTTTACACGCTACTCCTTTAACCTCTTCTGCAAAAAAGATGAAAATCAGATCTATTTCACTTAATATGAACGTACATGCTCTGAGCCTAACTGCTATTTTTCAGCCGACTTACATCAGTTTTGGGAGGGGACAGGCAGAACTGGATGAGGCCGATTTTGGCTTTCTCCACTCGAGTCACTCCGGTGTTGGCCACCCTCTGGGTCAGTACCAGGCCCTCCACCAGCTCACAGTCATCAATGGTCCCCCTGAACACAATGCACACATGCAGAAGGATGCATATTATTACTTTTAAAGCAGGGAGGAGACGCAGCGAGTCAAATTCAGGCCTGTTTTCTTTTGTGAAAAATAAAGGGACTAAATTCAGTAGCACATACAACCTTTTTTATTCAAGTGGGAAAAAACTAAACTAAAATAAACTAAATAAAAAAACTAAAATAAAAAGAACCAAATCAAGGCCACAATGTTATAAGCGTGTCCTTAAACATCGTTTTTGTTGTAGCTATAGTCATTCCTCATGGTCATAGAGTTCACAGAGTTCTCCCTTGTAATACACTTTCAGTTTTGGAGGTAACATTCGCAGTCCTCACCCAAGCTTTTTGATGATTTTGATGTCCTGCAGGTCAACGCTGGTGGCGGTGGTCGGGTCGATGACTCTCATGACAGCATCGACACTCATTGGGGCCAGCAGGCTGGAGTACTGTGAAACCACCTTGGAGCACAGCGACGTGGTGGCGCTGTTGAGCAGCGTGTCGCGGTCACTCAGCTGCACCGGCCGGCTCATGGCCGTCAGGACCTCCACACCCTTGTCCACTGCCTTCTGGAACGACTCGGAGATGATTGTGGGGTGGATACCTGACGGGAGAAAGGAAACGTCAGTACTGACGCCATTCAAAAAACGATCAACCTGCAGAAAGTTAAAGAAAAGTGATTTTTTTTCAGTCGTTTACCAAACGCTCTCATGCTTGAGCAGATAAAACTGCATAGTAAGTATTTCCACTGTGAAAATTGACACCCCAAAAAACTAATGACCAGGATCACCCATTTCCAAGTAATCACTCGTGCTTTGACAAGCGCTTGGAACTGCACTAGAATTCTGTCCGTCTTTGCTCTCCCTGCAATGCCGTGCAGCTCTTACCTTTCTGCAGCAGTTTCGAACAGGAGTCCAGCAGGGCTCCAGCTATCACGACCACAGAGGTGGTGCCATCGCCAGCCTCAATGTCCTGGGCTTTGGACAATTCCACCAGCTTAAACAAACACATTCCAATCCAAATTAGCTCCAAATCGCAAAACATTCAAATCTAAAGGTCTAAATAAAAAAAAAAAGATGCTGAAATACAGCATTCGGATTCTGTACTTTAGGGTGGAAGTCGCATACCATTTTAGGCTGCAGGGTGGAGCACCTGCATCTGCTTCAGAATGGTGGCCCCATCGTTGGTAATGGTCACGTCGCCTTTCTCATCCTGGATCTGCAATTAAATACGTCCCTGCTTAGACAAACACGTATGATCAGCTGGGTCAGGATATTGCTAAGCCACAATGTATCCACTGACCATTTTGTCCATGCCTTTGGGTCCCAAGCTTGTCCGGATGGCATCTGCAACAGCTGTCAAAAAAGGCAGTTATGAGTTCACATCGTCTCCTGGATTAAGAGAGACGCTGTTCCGTGATATTTACAATATTAGGAGTTTGACGGTTGCTACAACTAAAAACACTGAATTATGAAGACACATTTGATATGATCATCAGAAAAATGGAGCTGCTGAAATCTCATGAACATACGCAGCGGCTCAGACAGAACATCCTTGTCCGGCTTTGTGGGCCCGATGGGCAGCGAATGTCACGGACTAGATCTGAGCAATTTTACTAATGTGCAATTTCACATTTGGTGCCACATTTGGTCGATCTGCTCTTTGTTTGGATCATACATGTCAAGGTGGCTCGTGCTGCAGGACGAACAATTGGGCATTTTTCGGGACGTAATGAATGACACAGCGGTTCTCCGGCCGAACCGGATCTTTGCAGCTGAAGCCGCGAATGAGACTCAGCCGGACACATTGTCGTATCAGCACGTTGTCCTACCTTTGGCAGCGGAAATGTTACTGAACCGAATCTGGGCCGGCTTGTCGCGGTCCACATACGCCCCTCCTTTGTTTTTGCCCCCTCTCGGTGCCGCCGTCGCTTCGGGCATCGCCACGTTATAATCGATGGAAAATATTAAGAAGAGTTTTTAGAAAGGGACCGATGAGCCCCGGAGCAAAAACACCGCGGATCGAGTTCGGATGGACTCAGATTTCGGTCTCTCCACCCGGTCTCGCTCAGAACTTTCCAGAGCCACCGGCTGCCGCGGAGGGAAGAAGGACCCGGCTGTCAAACTGCGCGGCGCACGGAGATGACGTATTCAGACATCAGCTGTTGAGAGCGACATTGATTAAAAAGTCTTTATTCATTTAAAATTGTTTAATATTCGATGTTATGGAAATGTCATTAACAAGTCATACAATTAATACATGTACATTTGTGTACAGTCCTA
The DNA here is from genome assembly GCA_033026295.1 of Channa striata. Lineage (NCBI taxonomy): Eukaryota > Metazoa > Chordata > Actinopteri > Anabantiformes > Channidae > Channa > Channa striata. The sequence continues at coordinate 16,815,553 of CM065188.1, forward strand.
GTTAAAAACTCAAAAATTAAAAAAGGCAAGACAATCCGCCATGAATCGATTGGTTTGGTCTGTTCCGGAAGGACCCGTTGAAAAGCTCTTCGCTGGATCCTGTTAACAAATGACTGAGCGCTGTTTTTTTATATATATATTTAATTTTATTGGATATATTGGTGAATTAATACCTTCTGTGTCAGGTAGGTCTCTTTGTTCCAGTGTCTGACAGCCTTTCCCGCCTCTGTCTCTTCTGAAGCTTCAGTTGGAGCTAACGTTAGCCGCTGCTACTTCAGATTAAACAGAGTATCTGGTTTTTCATCTGTGTTTCATAAGAGCAGCTGTGCAATTTAAGTGTATTTCTAAGTTCAATTTAAGTGTATTTCTAAGTTCAATTTCAGTGTATTTCTAAGTGTATTTCCTGGGTTTTTTGAACCTCTAGAGTTTCTACATCTGCTTTGTTGGAGAAGGCAACACGTGACAGAATCACCCAAATACTGGAGGAAACGTTCATAAAGTTGCTCTAAAATATGGGAAACGTACGATTTTTCGGACAGAAGATTCACTTTTGAAACATGATGATGATGATGATGATGAGTTGATTTCATGGATGTAAAATACCATCCCACATGTGCCTCATTAATAATATATGTGCAGAAATGTCAAATGTTCTGGCCTCGTTCAGTTGAGCTTGTTTCATGTACATATTCATGTAAATATTAACAATAGTATTGAGTACGCCCTCTAAAAATTCCCTCCGGAATCTAGTAGAAGATTTAAAAATGCTCAAGCTAAAGACGAACATCTAAAAATTGTACTTTAGTTACAGCACGTAAGTTTTGGTCAGTTAGTTTCCATCGCTGCTTTTGTCTTTACTATTGCTGTTATTAAAGATGCTACCCAAAATAATCCGAATCAGAATCCGAACCACAAATCAGTTTTATTGTCAGGCACAGTTAAGAACACTTCACCGTCCGAGGAATTAGTCTTGTGTCAGGTGCAAACACCAAATCTGCAGTGCAAGATGCAAAGTGCAAAGGTGTGACACAATATGAAATATGTACAGAAATAATATATACAATAAAATTAAAAATAAGATATGTGATGTAGATGTAGAGTAGTACAACTACATCAACAACTAATGAAGAGACACGGCCATCACAGTAATCTAAATTTTGTGGTCAAAAACTACATTTTGGGGTAAATCTGTAGTTCTACAAATGCTCAGCGTTTCTTAATAAATTATTTTAATGTGGGTGAATGCTTTAATCCTATCCAGCATGTTTTATTTGATTTCCTGTCTTCCATATCGATTCCTTCTGCAGTCATGCTGCCACTGAAGGAGAAGGACAGGCCCATCATCCAGAAGCTGCTGTCGGCCGGCTGCTGTGCTCGCTGCATCCTCAGATTCTGTTGTGTCAGCGTTCACGCCGCCTACAGACAACCACAGCAGGTGGGACTCATGCTGCATTCAGGGCTCTCCGCAGACATGTGCAGATCCTGAATCTTTGGCTCAGTAACAGTGACTCAATTCTTTTTCTATGTGTAGTAGCTTTTCTTCCTACACACTAAAACCAACTTATGTTTCGGGATTGATTGTTACATTTATTCAGACGACAGATTTCTTACCATTGACATTAATTATATGTTTTAACTTTGTCAGTCTTGTGTTTTCTCGTATCGAACTCCCAAAAAGTTAGTTTAAACACTTTCCCCATCCCTTCACTGGCAAGTTCTGGGCTTTACCAAAGTCCGATTTTTGTTGCAGCTAGTTCCTACGTACAACTACATAAAAAAATGTTCCTGTCTGTCTGTTCAGGTCTGGAGCGTTCATCCATTTCCTTTGCTTTAAAAGACAGAACTGATAAATGCCACAGATTCACAAACAACCAAAATTGAGTAAAAAAAAAGCTTACACGTTTTTATGTATGTGACAACTTTTACACAGAACACACTCAAGGAACTTAAGGTTTTCATCAGCAACACAGACAACAGTGAATCCCAGCGATCAGCAGCACCAGACTCCACAGAAGCAAAGGACGAGTCCCACGATGCAGCAGAATCAGACCCGCCCAGTAAAAGAGCTAAACTGGAGCCCAGCGAAACGGAAGGTGCTGCTGCTTCTGCTGCTTCTTCTGCTGCTGCTGTGGAAGCAAAGGACGAGGCGTCACGAGTGTGTGTGGTGTGTTTGGGCATCCTACAGGGGCTGTGTGACTCGTCCCAGGCTGTGAAGGTGTGTGGGCTCGAAATTACTCGTTCGTAATCACCTGCACCTGTAAACACAGCGTTTCTGATTGTGCGGCCGGTTTGTCACAGATAGCCGAGGCTGTGAAGGCCGGAAGCTATGAGTTCGACACGTTGGTGCTGTCTGTGTCTCTGCCTGCTCAGCTGTGTGTCCGCGAGGTCAGTGTCATTTTTGTTTTTAGGATAATAAATGCCTGGCCTGATAATAATGACTGTTTTCCCTTTCAGCATTCAGGCTTTCAAAGCCTGTAGAGGATCACGTGTTGATAATGATGATAAACAGCAAATTTCCAGGTTTCTGCAAGAAGTGAAGCCTCTGGGCTCCTGCAAGAAAACATTCAAACAGATTGTTTTTAATGTAGTTTGACAATGATAAATGTGGTTTATTCAGTGTTTTTGTTTCACGCAGCGCAAGGAAAAACTTTTTTAAAGTTTTTTTATTAATAGTTTTGATAACAGCAGGCTAGTAAAACCTCCAAATACGAGTATTTGGAAATACTGCAACCATTGGACTTTGGAAATTTTGCTTAAATAAAAAAAAAAAAACATTTTTGCATCTGAAACTTTTGGAGTTTCAGCTCAGTTTTTGTTTGGCCTTTTATAGATCACTTTATTGTCTGTAAATTCTCGTCCCGCAGCACTCGTGTTGGCTCCACGTGAAAAAGGAAGTAAGGTAAAGGAATTCGTGTGACGCGTTGACATCATCACCACGTATGAAACGAGGCGCGTTCACATTTTACTCCTCTGCCGTTCAGAGAGAAGGGACTGGTGCTCGACAAGGACGACGTCGTCCAGGTGAAGGAGGCCTTCAAGTGGATCATGCAGGGCCTGGTCGCCAAGGAGCTGGGTGGTGTTGCCGTGGTTACCAAGGTGCAGTAGTCTCCACAATGGCAAAAAAAACCCTGAAAATTCAATGAACAATTTTTTATTTCATAAGGCGATTCTACATTTTGTCAAGGATTCAGGTCCGTGCTCGGGGGCATTTTGACAGATGGTGAAATTCGAGCTTGCCATCGATCCACATGCAGAATAAATTTAAAATTTAAAAAAAGTATACACATTTTTAGCCTCTAATTCACTTTTATTAAAGGATTCCGACCCTTAAATTAGTCCTTCACCTTTGGAACTCACTGGACCTTTGGAACTCACTGGACCTCCAGGTCTCTCCACAGATGTTGTGAAGGGTTTAAACCAGGACACTGTCTGGGCCACTCGTGTACCAACTCTAGGGAGAGTCCTGCTGGTTCCAGACCCGTTTCCAGCGAGTTTTTTTCCACATTAAACGACAAACGTGCTGTAGAGATACATTCTGTAGCTGTTTTTGGGTTAGGGTTAGGGGTAACGCAGTAGTAACGCAGCGAGTGACTTTATTCTGAACAATCGCCCGGCGTCTTGGACTCATGGAGGAACAGGTGACAGTAGGAGTCTGGAAAGACGGCACCTGACCTCGGCGTGCTCATTCTGTGTTTCTGTTCTGTGCATCAGAGTGCGTTTGAAGTCGGTGTGGAGTTCACTCACCCGGAGACAGATGCTGACTGCCACTTCCTGTGAGTACTGAACTGCCTAATGGTCGGTTTTCATACTCAAAGCTTTTAGATTCATACCGAGTCGACTCTGCAGCTGACTTGTACCTTCAGACTTTACGACTAATGACAATTCTACAATATTTGGCTCCTGTACAATCAGAAAAGTTGTTCTGTCCCAAAACACCCAGTATGTTGATTCTGGGCATAGAGGAGGAAAACTGCTAAACTGTATAAATATTTCAGATTATACAGCAGGAAAAGGTGACAGTCGGTGAAAGGAACTGACCGCTGAACTAAAGGAATCCCTGTTTCTGCTCTTCCCACAGTGCATCAGCGTGTCCTGACTGCTTCAAACCAACCAAGAGCAAACAGGTGAGGGGGTAACGGGGTCAAATCGTGGTCATTATAATCACGGGGCGGAGCTCACTGTGTGTTTGAGACACGCAACAACGATTTGTGTCCAAGGTCTTTTGTCCAAAATGCAAAAATCGTTTTATTCAGAGCAGAAATGCCACAGTAACCCAAAGCAACTTCATCCAAGACAAAAAACGAAAACCTGCATGAAGTACCGTGCTCGAGGAAACCGCAGTGGTGCTGATGAGGGACGGGCACGTACACCTTGGACAAGCTCAGTGATCAGTTGGAGTGTGATTTCTCTCTGCAGTCGGTGTTCACCAGGATGGCGGTGGTTAAAGCTCTGGAAAAGATATCGGATGCCAGATTTCTAAAGTGAGTACGCTCATGTGTCTGAGTTGGTGACGCTTTTCTGAGAACTCTCACTTGACGTTACTGTGGATTTTGAATGTTTCTCGATAGACACTACCCCTGTCCTCCAGTGCAGCCGACCAGCAGCTGCATCTCTCAGGATGTCCAGTGTCTCCACGTGTCGGTCTTTGTAGCAGGTAACGTAGGACACGGAGTCTGAACCTTTTGTCTAAAACAGAGTCGGGCAAAGTGTGGAGGATTCACTTTGTCCTGCTGATGTTCAGGGAGATACAACAAGTTCTGTCGCAGCCTCCCTCAGACTCCCTGGGTGATCGATGGAGAGAGGAGGATGGAGTCCTCGGTGGAGGAGCTGATTGCAGCGCCCGTCCTGTCCGCCTTCCGAGCCGACGGTGAGTTCACAGTTCTCACCAGGTGCCGTCCCGAGGGATCAACACACACTTGGTCCTGGTTCGGCATGTACACTCATTTCCTCCTTCTCCAGTGGCCGCACAGTGACATGTTGGATGATTTGTAGCCTCATTCCACCTTTACGTATTTGTGTTTGTATTGCAGGTTTTAATTTCTCCTCCTCTGGCAGAGAGGACGTGGATGTCCGGACTCTCGGAAATGGTAAAAAAAAAAGCTGCACTGTCAGCGGGTTTTCTTACCTTGAGCGTTAAGAATAATAAGAGCGTGTTTATGATTTTGTCTTTCGGCAGGTCGCCCGTTTGCAATGGAGCTGCTGAATCCTCACAAATCCAGACTGAGCAGAGCCGAGATGAAGCAGCTGCAGGAGGTGCTGGTTCCTCTTCATACACATCAGAAATGATATGAGGGGCTCTGAGGGGCTCGCCGTGACCTTTACGTAGGGATTTTCCCCGCAAATGAAAAGTTGCCACTTTGATCTAGAGCACCGTGTTAGAGCGGTTCCCTCCGATTTCCACATGCTAATCTTTACTTTTGTCTGGTGCATGTTAATTTTCATCCCTTTTTTTGTGTTTTGTGTTCAGACTATTAACAAATCTTCCGACAAAATCCGAGTGAGAGACCTGCAGATTGTTACGAGGTGAGAGAGTGTGACTGACTGGACAGTTAAACATCCAGACAGTAGGTGAACTTTAAAAAACGCTGATAGAAGCAATAACTGTGCTGAGTGTGTGAACACGCAGAGAGGCCATGAGTCGGATGAAGGAGGGCGAGGAGGAGAAGACCAAGTCGTACACGGCTCTCGTCTGGACCCAGAAACCCATTCAGAGAGAAGACATTGCCTTCATTGACGACATCAAGGTCACAACACACACACACACACACACAAAATATTCAAAAACAGGCAGATGACGTGGAAAGAAATAGACTTACAAAATATAACATAAAATTTAAAATTACCACAGACAATGTGAACGAGAGGGTTTTGTAATTGAGTGTTTTATCAGTGAGTTTACTGAAATTTGAACAGTCTGTGTGAATTATGGTTTTAAAATCTGTAAATGGACGTTAGACCAACAGCAGAGAATCGAGATGCTGCAGGAAAAACACAGCGTCGAATTTACTGGATGAAGTTCAAAAGATGAGCTCAACAGTCTGGCTTCTGTTTGTCTCATCAGGATCTGACCCTGGATCAGAAGACTCCTCTGAGGGTTTTGCACCGCCGTGCACTCGCCGTCAGACAGCGGGTCATCCACAGCATGAACGCCCGATTCCTGGACTCTCATCACTTCTACCTGGGCCTGAAGACGCAGGCTGGGACGTATCCTCACGGAATCGCTTTTCCCCTTTGGTACAATCATTACAAAAGTTATTGGTCTGACACCGCTGACAGGGTCGATGTAGGATTTCTGGATTTAAAAAGTCACTGTTGTTTACAAAAGGCTCCTTAGCATCAGCCACCAGTTACATCAAAGAGTTTGTCCACGGAGACTTTGGTCGCACCAAACCCAACCTGTGCCAGCTGCTGAAGACGGACACAGACATCCTGGAGCTGGACGTGGAGGTGAGACAAACGAAACCACAGACCCACGTGTTCATTCAGGCCGTTTCCACTTCTGTGGAGAAACAGCAGTTAGTGTGTGGCGGCCACGTCTCGTTCAGTCGTCATCTGTGACTCGGTGCCGTCCGTTACGTTTGGGGTTCGGTTTTATTTAAGCCCATTTTTACACATTTCATCGTTACGTGTTTTTGTACGTTTGGAAGCTGCAAAGTTACGTCATGGAAGACGTCATGTTTAGTGTTTAGTTGCACATACAGCTTGAAGTCGGCAGTTTAGCACCTCACCAGCAGCTGGTCGTCTTCTACCGCAGATAAAGGCAGACGTTAGTCGGATTCAGCTGGATTCTGCCTCGCCGTTGTCTGCAGAGGCATGAAACAGTTTTATGCCTGTTTCTCAAACGAGCTGGAAAGCTGGTAAGAGCTTTCCCGTTTAAACACGGCTCTGAAGCCACGTCTCCCTAAAATGGAGGAACGCTGCTTTTGGAAAGAACCGTGACCATTCATACATGTTGACTGTCCCCGTCTGTGTCTCCTTCCTCAGTCTGTGGATGTGGACTGGCCTCCTGCCATCCCAGAGTGAACTCTGCCCTGCTGCACTCACATGGGCCTCGTCCTGTGTCCAGGTTTCACCTCAAGTCAGGACCACGGTGGTTCTTCTGGGCAGCTTGTGCTGGTTGGACTGTAGCCGTCTGACGCCTGCTCTGTTCGCAGTCTGCGACCAAAACGCAAGTGACCGTATCTTCAGCCGGTCAATAATTGAAAACACACTATAACAGACTTGTTCTTTTGTTATTGCTTTTAGGCAAATCATGTCGTAACAGGTCTGCGAGCCAGCAGCTCATTACACCAGTTACTTGTTTGATCAGGCGAGTAAAAATAGCCGCTTTAATCTTCTAGAGGTTTCACCACCGTGGCACAAAAACTAAAGTACAAAAAACAACTCAAGTTTGTGTGGGACCAAAGGAGGCGTCACATTCTTTTTGGTTACTGTCAACGTCAGGGGACAAGAACGTTTCTGTAAGACTTTGATGAGACTGTACAGGGACGATTGGATTTGGCAGCAGTTTCAACTCCAGAAGCTCTTGAAAAACATGTTAACGTTTTGTCACACCTGATCAGGTCACTCCCAGCAGGATGACAGGAATAATTATGGCCAAATCGGAGTCTCATCAATATGTTTGCACATTAATAGCTAAGTTACCTGTGGGTTACGTCGAGATTATAGCAAACACATGATCTGGGACATATTACAAATCGAGGCCTGTGAGAAATTACAAACAAAAAAAATCACCAAAGTCTAAACATGAACAATTAAACAGATTTTTCGAGCTCAAACACACCCAACATGATTCAGATCAGTCTCAGCCTGTAATGTAAAGTGTTTACAACGCTTGGCAGTGTTTTGTTTTTTTATTAAAGTACTTTTTGTAGAAATGTATGTGTAAAATATTCTTTAGATGAAGATGAACACAAATCAGCCATAACATAGAATAAAATGTTTTTCCTAAAAATATTTAATTTAAATCATAAGAGCTTAACGACCAGTCAGCACATAAAGTGGTGAAAATTGCCTTCATCTTTACCAACAGCGCCATAATTACCATGATCAGTGGATTAATTTTACTTTTGTAATGAAAACAGAGACTCTGCTCAGTAATTTTGCCTCTCTGATTTAAAATGGCTTGTGATGGAGAATGTTTGTAGGCCAACATTTGGAACTTGAGTATTTGTTCAACAGCCTCTGCTTTGCAGGGCGGCCATGCCGACCCGTGTGTTCTATGATTTATTAAGGGCAGTGTTAATGTTGTGGCTGATCGGTGTAGGTTCATATTGGTTTATAGGTTTGACGTCAAACTAAATGAAGAATGAAAAAAGAAGAATTGCAGCAATGCTTGAATAAAAGCAAAGCTGTGTTTGTTTTTAAGTAAGATATTAAAAATGTCAAATCTTGGACCCAGCATGTTTACATTTACATGTTTTTTATTTAAAAATCGCAAACAGTCGTTCTAGATTTGCTGAATTGAGATGTTGTGTTTTGTGTGTGACCTGGGAAAGACTGAGGAAAATATGCTGGAGGTGAATCTTGTCTCGTAGCTTTGACTCGTAATGTAAAGAGTTGAAATAAAGAGAGTGGACAGCAGAAACCCTGAAATGTATTTCTTTTAATTTAATTCAAAATAAATACTAACACGGCAACGCAAGTCCACTACTGGGGTCTTGCCCTAATGTTTTGGTAAGAAAACAAACAAGCAAATGATACAAAAACAAAAAATAAAGAGACTTCAGCTAATGCATCATCATCATCATCATCATCCTCCAGCGACTTTCAACAGGTGCCTTTTTCACGACATACAGGGAAACACGGCCTAGAATGACGAACATAAATAAATACTATGGTGCAAAAAAAAAAAAAAAAAAAAAAGGGGAAAAGGAGGAGCAGGGGACGATGGGAGCGACCTGATGGAACCAGCACTGCGAACGCGTGTCAGCCGTGGTCCCGCTTTTCCTTCCAAAGAGGGTGAGGGGGAAACAGAAGAGACAGTGCAGACTCCACAGTTACAGTCACGTCCTCGTTTTTCACAGAAATGTCTGGAGTCATTCGTTTTTGGGGACCACGGCAACTGGTGGAAGCAGGGTGCAGTGTTTGTTACCATGGAGACACCATCTCGTGGACTAGAGTCTGTGCATCACCCACAAAACAGAAAAAAAAACAATCAAAAACCAGTGAGCAGGTCCAGTTTTTGACTCTTCCATCTTTGTAAAAGGTCTTTGATGCAGTTTGAGTTGATTTATTTTTTTCATCACCGAGCTCAAAATCACACAGCAGGAAAAAATGAAAAGGTTTGTCTCGTCTGACCAGATGCCACTAAAGGGGGAAAAAGGCATTGCATATTTACATCAAGAAGTTTTGGGGCGACTCGACGTTTTCTGGCAGTTCTCACAGTCTTCGCAAACGAGTGCGTCACGGCTCAGTTTCCTCGTGATCCGCGACGTGATCAGTGATTCCTGATCCACTCAGTTCAGTTTTGAAAAAGGTGTGTGTGTGTGTGTGTGTTTCCAATAATACTGACAGGGTCTGGAAGCTGGAAGCCACGTTTCTGTTGTGATAAATAAAGTTTTCTCTTCTCTGATCTACAACAATCTGTGTATCTGCATGTGAACATTTCGCCTTTTTCATTCGGACGACAACAAGCAACGAAAGTGTGACGCTGTCGGGTGCTTCCACACCTTCGCAAGGACTCAAACTTTCTAGACTTTCACTGGCTGTTCGATCGGTTTCACACTTCTCTGCCCTTTTCGCCATGTTTACCTGGGAGGACGAAGCCTCAGAAAACCAACAGCTCTCAAGAAGCCACGATCGCCACGTTGGGCATCCAGGCGTGAGTAGGAACCCGAACTATGACCACAAAGGTGTTTTCAGCTTCAGAACAAAGTCGACCGTTTTCTCCAGACGCAAAACTAACGACACATTAACTCACCGCACTGGACGTGGGCGGAGGTTCGAAGGTCAAACAGAATCAGATCCTCTAATGAATCAAACGATTGAGTCTCGTTTCCGATTCAATGCTGTGCAGCTCTCAGGACTCACTCAGTTTCCAGTTTCTAACAAGCTGGAGCCCGTCCAGCCCTGAACTAAAGCCCCTTCCTGAAGGAGACAACGCTCCGTTTTCTCGAATCCTTACAAATGATCGTCAGTATAAAGAGTCAGTTCACCCACAGTGATGCTTGGCAGGACAGTTCAGCAAAGTGACGTGGTTATTTTCACTGTGTCTCTCTAGTGAGCCGACGTTCACACGGGGTTAGTTTGGTGTAAAGGAGAAAAGTGACGAGAGTCAGTAAAAGCGGGAAACTGCCTGTGGAGCGTGTGTGGTTGGTTCCTTGTCGGCTGCCGTAGAATCATTCACCTCTGTGAGAGATGACAGCTCAAGGAAATGATGAAAACACAATATTATATTCCATCTGCCTCTAACGCACAAGTTTCACCTTTAAAGCTTCAACAAACTGTGGAAGCCCAGACTTCGTACACTTTCCGTACCGAAGTCTACGTCCGATATAAGCCACAGACCAAAGCTGCCTGATCACCAACAGTTCGCAGCAGTTCGTCCCTGTTGAGGGGAACAGATCAAACAGAAAGTGGGAGACACTGTTTTCACCACAAAGGTCCCCAAAGCCACAATCGGTGTGTCGTGGACAAAACCAGTTCTCAGTAGGAGGAACAACAGCTACCGTCCAGACATATTCAGATCCTATTTTTATCTTGAAGGAGCAGGATTCGTGCGTAAATGTTCGCCAGTTAGTCAGAGCACTGGCGTGGCCGAGGTCCTGGCCTCCGCTACGTCTTCTGGGAATCTGCCGCTGTCATCAATCTGTCATGACACGATTGTTAGACTCACTTTATTTAAAGTAGAGTTTTTAACAAGAAACATGCCGCACGCGAACCAGTTTGAGGATTCCAGCTATTTCTGCAGGATTAGGAGCTTCATGCTAAATATAGTAGCTCTGAATTGACCTAAATCAATAAATAAATACAGAACTCAAATTTATCGCAGCATCATTTAGGGAGATTAAATAAACAAAAAACAAAACAAAACCGAGAATCGTTAACTGGATAAATAAAAATGACATTTGAAGGAAGGGACAAAGATGCAGAGAAGAAATTAATTTGCATTTAGATGCACGACATCGATCGTTTGTGTTCACGCCTGAATCTGTTCACCTGAACGCAAACAGATTTCTGGAGAAAACTGTCGACTTTGGTCTGATCGGCGTGGACGAGTCACAGCTGTTTCCTGTTTCTGAGTGAAAATATGTGCGTGTGTCCGCTACGACAGCACCCGGCTGACAGCCCGCCCCCATTTCCCACATCCATCCATCCATCCATCCATCCATCCATCCATCCATCCACAGATCACGTCTCCCTGTGTAAACATCCATCCCACTAGTCCTACAGCTACGATGAGGAAACAGACGTGAGGAGGAGAAGCGGTGAGCGAGCAGAGAAAGGCCTCGTTCCCCTGCCGGCTGAAGCTGGAGCAGTTGGCTGAGTTTGAACGCGGTTGTGCTCTGTGGCGCCTGAGAGAACTGTGCAGTTTCTGGCAGTTTAGTGTTTTCTGTTTCGGAAACAAAAGACCAACTTAAACCTAAAACACACGAGTTAAAAAAGAAGAAATACGGGAGCGAAGTCGAAACACTGCAACAATGGAAGGAATGATCCCGACTCGTCCGTTCTCATTTTCTCCGTTTTTTTTATATGTTTTCTCTTTTTTCAGCTGCAGACAGTGATTTTCTTTGCCATGGGATGGGGGAATGTGCGCTGCCATGGCAATCGGATGAAAAAGAACCTTTTTTTGTTTTTTTTTGAGTCAACCATGCACTGATTCTCAAACGAAGAATGACGACTCACAACCCGACACCCGCCCGCCCCCTCCCAGAGAAACACCCTGTCGGCTTATTACGAAACGTCTGCACATGTAAGGCAACATTTTTGGTTTTTTGTTCCCTAAAACGGCTCTTCCAAATCAAGTGCAAAAAGTCAAAAGAAAGAAGAGGAGGAAAGAGGAAAAGCCCCAAAACAAAGATGGACGTGGGTCGACGAGCGAATACTGACGGAGAGAAAAAATAAATAACAAAAACATTGCCTTCTGCAGTAAATAGCGCTGAAAATGTAGGAGACTTATTTTTAGTGTGGGGAGACCGACTGGTGTCTATCCCACTGTGCAAAAACCTCTTTTAAAGTCCCTAGAAAGACTTCTCCCCACCTGCGAGGAGGCAGAGAAGGAGAAAAAGAGGGGAGACTGGTATTTTTTCCTAAAATGGCTACGTGTTTTCCTCAAAATGGCCACGAATGGGGACGATACTCGCTGCCGGGCCCGAGCGCTCACTCCCGCCCGCTGGCTGAGTAGGAGAACTGTGGGAAATGGGGCCTTCGCTCGTTGTCCGCCGCGTCCATCCCGTCCTCGTCGTCTGCGGAGACATAAGCAAAGACAAATTAGCGCCAAACGCTCTACTTGCCGCGGCAAAACAGAAAGTGGTGCCACCGCAGGCACGAGCTCACATTTTTCTGGTGGGGTGATGGTGATGGTCTGTGCTGTGAACTCCTCGTCGAAGTAGCGCGTGTCCGTCTCTGAGCTGACCTGGGGCTGGAAGGGCGGAACCAGCTGGGACCGACAGGAAGAGGACGGATAAGGAAAAAAATCAACAACCGCCACCAGCTGAGGGAAAACCTTTCACATCGAAGCCTTTTCATTTCCGATTCATGCACGTACGACTGCGCCTCCGAGTGCAGAGCGCCGTCTTTACATGTCTGAGCAACACAAGCTGTCGCGTTGGGTGTATTGGACTTTCCTTACTGTAGTCCTGACTGGCGTTGAATGTGTTCTTGTCTGTGACGGTTTGTTCTGGTTTCGTGTTGACAGACCACACACACCGAAAACACGACCACTTTCATTTATTTGACATTGATGTGGCCCAAACATCACGTTCCTCACACAACAAAACCACAGTCTGAATCAAACCTCAGACCGTCATTTTATTTGATTTCAAACCTTTAATTGTGGAATGAAATGACAAAAGCATCAAAGGTTGTGGCAGGCGCTGCAGGCTACTCAATCAAGTCGAACCCGTAATAAAAAAAATCTACTGAAACACCTTCGCACAAACATATGATGTGGACGGAACTCGAAGACTTTCACGAGTTGAACAGGAAACGGCTGAGTGGCCCTGCTGTGTTTGGACTTTATTTGTTGCAAAGACGTGAGGTAATTTTTTTCTCTCCTGTTCTATTTTAGTGTCTTCTTTAAAAATAAAAAAAAATCAGGTAACCCTGGCACCAGAATATCTCAGGTACGCAGTTTAAATAAATCACCACTTAAGATGACCTCTAGTAGCTAAATCCTGCTCTCACCTTCTTGTCGTAGACATCCTGCCAGTCGATTGTGCCAAAGAAACTGTGTCGCATGATCTCCTTAGCGTCATCTGGTCCGCCGCCCAGCCTGTCAACGAACACACAGAGAGAAGACGACGACGTTCAAGTCAGACTTCAAACGCTCTCACAACGTCTCTATCAATGGAACCAGAATATCCACCTTCTACTGATCCCAAAATAACGTCCCGGGGTGAGCGAGTTTGCTCTCTGAAGCTGCAGCAGCCTCGTTTTACCGTTTTCTTAGTCGGAGACAGAAAAGTCCTCAGGGACAATCAAGACTGGGAGACCGAACGCTGATCTTCATTACAACACGCGTGAAGACGTGCGTTTAGAATCAGGTGTGAGCAGGCGCTGCGGGACGAAGGCCTTTAAACCTCTTGAACCCACCTGCATGTTTAGTGGCTTTATTAATCACTAAAACCTGAACAGACACATGAACTGACGCTGGGGGTGAGAAATATTCCATCAGGCCTGGAAACAACGTGTGAGGAGTCACCAAGTCACATCAGATTCTTCAGATTTTGTTTTGTTGGACACAACTTTGACTCGACATCTTTTTCTGACATTTACATCCAGCTCAGTCTGACATCAGCGGATGTTTCAATCCGTTGTTGTGGTCCCTGTGCGTGAAATCACCACGGGTCGCGCAGCCAGAGATCAATGTGAAGCAGATCTAGCATCACCTGATTGGCCAAAACCTGGTATGAAAAAAATCGGTGATTGTTTTCTTTCTGTTTTCGTAAACGTGATCCGAGCCATTTTGGGGCCCCTGCCGCCGTAAGGTGAACACGGGCTTTATTTCAGGCTTTGGCTGAATCAGGTTACGTTTTCTAACCTGATTTTCTCACTCGCTCATATTTCTGCCTCGTTTCTCTCCCATCAGCTCTTCACCAGAGGCTGATGGGACACGACGATGGAGAAGAACACGCAACGAAGGTTCCAGATTCGACTCTGGCCCTGACACGAGGAGGCTGCGTGCCTTTCTAAAATCCTCACGCCACGGCCGCCCATGCACTGCCATATTATCACGAATACCAGTTTCTGCACCTTTCACTCGTAACGTGGCCTTTTCCGTTTTTGGCGCCGAGAACACGCCGTCCACTTTTCCTGACAACAAACCAAAGAGTCTGACCACAAAACGTGTGTGAGCTCAGGGCCCCATTTGTGTACAGAGTTCACGTTTGGCTTCCTCCTTATGTAATAGCGTTTCAGACTTCCTTTCTGGATGCAGCATGACTGTGTTTAGTGACACATTTACTTTGAGTTTTACTGCATTTCAAAAAAAAGTGCCAACCTAGCTGGAAATGGCGTTTGGCAGTTGCATTTCTACATCATCATTAACCCATCACCAATCAAACAGTGACAAAGATGTAAATCCCTGTGAACCGAAGGTAAAAACGTTGTGTTCGGCAGACTACCACTGCCTGCTTCCTGTCAAAGCTGACATTTGTGCGCTCGTACCGTTTGTTGGGGTCCTTGATGAGCAGTCCTGACAGCAGCGACTTCGCGTCGGCCGACAGGGTCCGCGGGAACTTGATCTCCTCCATGAGGATCTGCTCAAACAGCTTCTCGTGGTCCTGGTTGTAGAACGGCAGGCGTCCGCACATCATCTCGTATGTGACTACGCCCAAACCCCACCAATCCACCGCACGCCCGTAGTCATTGTCCTCCAACACCTGGTAACATGCAACACAGAAGAAAGTACTGAACAAGCCTGCTGCCGCACGGCGTCTGTGCCGGCAGGTTACTGGTTCCAAGCCCTGATCTGTTATAACTCAAAGAGCCAGTTTAACAATTCAAGTCGAGCCTTTGCATTTTCTCCTGCCTACGTCGGTACTTTTGACCTTGGTATATTCGATATCCTCTTTCATATCCTCTTAATGGGAAAATAACTTTCAAAAACTCCACAAACATCCACATTAGAAGAAGTGAAATGAGTCACTGACATTCTACCTTGTCATAAAGACAAAACTTTGCTGCCTTTGGAGGAAGTGCATCTTCAGGAACTTCCACTCTGGCTCTAACACTCAGACGCGGCGGCTGTCATTTAGCTAGTGCACAACAGTTTCTGTCTTGATTTCGTCATGGGACTAAAACACGTCTGAGGGCTCGGTTTTGTTTCCACATACAGTTTAGGGTTAATACTGGTTTCTGTTTCATTTAGCTTCACGTGATTACAAGCCATTCTTACGGACCTCAGGAGCCAAGTATTCCGGTGTCCCACAGAAGGTCTTCATGGTGGCAGTGTCGGTGATGCCTTCTTTGCAGAGGCCAAAGTCCGTGATCTTGATGTGTCCATCTTTGTCCAACATGAGGTTTTCCAGCTGGAGGGAAGAAAACACTGTCCTCATGTCGCACATTTACAGTCTGAACATGTTTCTCAATCAAAACCTAATTTAGAGCGTTTTAGTGCTGAGCCAATGCTGTCCATGCAATTCATGGAACTTTACAGAAGACGGTCGAGCTCATAGGAGATGGAGAACAAATGTGAACAGTAAATTTAAAACAATATCAAATAACAAAATAAACATATGAAAATGATAATTAACTCTACAAACCACTGAAACAACTCAAGTATGAGAGACCCTGCCCTAAAATATTCCAACACGACTCGGAGCTTTTTCAGCATCACGGAAACTTGTCATTCTTCATTCTGTTCAGTCCTGAACAGTTACAGGAGAAAAACGCGAGGATCTGAGGAGGCGGCGGTTAGATGATCTGATGTGAAACTGCGCAGCAGCAGTGTCAAAAAGTTTGAATATTGGAAAAAAGTAAGTTGTTTTATTGAAATTCCCATAAACCGATCAGGTTTAAAATGAACCAGGTGGCCAAAGCTTTTCATTCCCTACAGTGCGACTCTGGTGCTGCTGCACTGGACTGAATTAGGTTGTACGAGTGATCGATGTGTTTTCTTTACGTGAATAAATGATGGAACGTACAGCTCATGAAAATCCAAAACTCACCATCTTAAAAAAACATTTGAATAAATTACTGCTCGTCCACAGTGAATTCCCTGCATCTCTCTGCCGAGCTGCGTACACAGCCACAATCATGGGGTAGACTGCTGAGTCGGCAGTCGCCCAGGGGACGCTCGTCGAGGCACAGAGGGTCACTGCTGCTGCAACGAAGCCCATTCATGGCAGTTGACTGGAAGGCAAAGTGTGACAGGAAAGAAGCACAAACCGGCACGATGGCAGACATCTGAACGCTGCTTCAAGAAGTGGAGTGAGAAACGTCTTCCTGGGTCTAAGGGGAAATAGAACTGGGCTGGTGCTCAGCGGCCCAACGTCCACTTTACAGATGAAAGGAAGTGCTGCGTTTTATTTTGAAATCAAGGTGCCAGAGTCTGGACGAAGAGTGCTGGTGTCGGTCCACTGTGTCCACGCTGGCGTCCACTGGGAGGTTTCTGAGCACCTCACTCGTCTGCTGACTAACTTCATGGAGACACTCTTTTGCAGCAGGACTCAGCACCTGCCCACAGAGCCACAGCTAACAAAAATAGGTTTGCTGAGCGTGACACGAACATACTCAATTGTCCAGTCAACTCCACAGACAACTGATCAGGACGAGAAAGGACAAGAAAGACCTGACGAGCTGTCAGAGGCCTCCAGAATGTCTAATGCTTTGATTTTCTTGAGCTGTAAGTTCTAATCGTTCAAATTAAAACTCAAACAGGGAAATGTGACTTTACTTCGAATGAGTTTCACAAAATAAAAAAAAATCTCTTTCTCGCAGATACTCAAATTTTGGGGGGATGTAGTCGTACTCATAGCGGTTTAAAAACACGGAGTTCAGGGCCAGGCAGTGAATGTGTGACAGCAGTCGGAGGAAACGGTTCCTGAGCCTGGTTCCGTCTGCGTGTTTCACCAAATGAATTACAAAGGAGCTTTGAAACTAAACTTCCTGCTTTGATGTGTGTACGCGTGTTTTCAGACAGACGGCCACTTTCTCCCACCGCCTATTTTAAGGAGCGAGACGTCCTCGTGTCCTGTCATGTTCGTTCTGTGTTGGACTTTCCTCGGATGTCCCCCAGAGTTAAGTGTGCTTTACCTTCAGGTCACGGTAGACGATCTTGGCAGAATGCAGGTAGTCCAGAGCAGAGACGATCTCAGCGCCGTAGAAACGGGTGCGGTCCTCGGAAAAAACTCGCTCTCTCGACAAATGGAAAAAGAGCTGCCGGGAAGAGAAGAAGCAAAGGTCTTTACATGCCTCAAATGTCTTTGTCACATCAAGCTTTTGTTTTTCAGCAGCCGAAGCCTTGGAGGAGGTGGGATGGAGGTCAAATGGCACGGGGGCACGGCGAGTGTCGAATGTGACCCGTAAACTACAAGTCGCCCTGTGGCCACAGAACAACGGGCGTCTGTGTAACCAGCTAACGAGTAACATCCACTCGTGTTTGTGTAGGTGCGCTGCACTTTTCCTCACTCCAATCAGATTCCTTCCACCTTAACATTTATGCGTGTGTTTGTTCAACATTCTTCAATAATTCTCGAAATAACTTCCGCGCTGGAAAAAACCAGCATCAAAAGCATTTTTGAAAGCGATGCTGTGACCTCTCACCTCTCCTCCGTTGACGTACTCCATTACAAAGCACAGCCGGTCCTTAGTCTGGAACGAGTACTTCAGAGACTGCAAGACAATACAGAAATATTTTTGAAACTCATCACTGCTCAGACCTTTTTTTTATTGTTTTTAAGAAGAGAAGCAGCTTCGTGGACTGAATGCTTCCCCCCATGTTCACTCTGCACAACACTTAAACAAAGACTCCTAACTTCAAGTCACGGCCACACAGCCTCACAACTCAAAAAGCAGGAGGCGAAGTCGCCTGGATGCGGCCGTTTCTATGTGTGTGGGGCTTTGTGCAATCTGCACGGCGGTACTCACAGTTAGGAATGGATGTCGAGTGTTTTTTAATACCCTACTTTCTGTGAGCGTGTGAGCAACTTCGTCCTGTGATGCAAAAGGAAAAAGAGGAGGCAGAGCCATTAGTCAAGAGACAAAAGGAAGCTGTGGACGATTCCTGCATGCGTGAATCAGACGAGCGTGGATGTAACCACAGAAGTGTCAAAAACAACAGCTGCCAGAAGTTAACTCACCTTGGCTATGATGACTTCCTTCTTCAGGATCTTCATGGCGTAGTAGGTGCCGCTCGCCTTCTCCCTCACCAGAATGACTTTCCCAAAAGTGCCTTTACCCAAAAGCTTCAGATAGTCAAAGTCATTCATTGTCTGCACAGAGAAACAGAAGCACGGCGTGATGACACACACACACACACGTGATGACAGCTGCTGGAAATACTCAAACATGACCTAATAATATCTACGTCTGTCTAGTTACGCACAGAAGGAAGAAGGGCCGACTGTGGTAAAAAGACCTTTTCACAGAGCGAAACGAGGATGATTAAGCGAACAAAGAAGCACCACCTTTCGTTTATAGTGGCTGATTGAGGTGTCCATCTCCTCCTCGTTGACATTCTCAATCTGCGAGGTGGGGCTACACAGGATGCCCTCCTCCTCCTGTTTGGCCAGCGACTCTGCTACCATCTGGATGGCCTCTGCCCACTCGTCCCTGCCGAACGAGACAGACAGTTAACAGCAGAGTTGGTGTTCAGGCGCACGTGGAGTCCGCCTTAGACCGGCCGCAAATCCTCAGAGCATCTCTCCACTGGTCAACGAGAGACGGCCAAACTGGACCACTGACCCCCAGGTGGTGGGGAATGCATGGCTGAGTCTTAGTTTAAATCAACAAAGGCTTGCCGTGACGTCCAGCAAACGCATCTGTAATGTATTGAAATTAAAGTCGTGGAGCCCGTGTATTATTTTTAGCAGCGTCTCTAACCCGATGGTCACGTTCAACTGTCAGATTCTCCCTTTTTAATCTTTATTCTTACTGTGTCGCCGAATCAAAGCTTTCGTTGAAACAGGACGTCACCCGTACGCTGCTCCGTGACTTCCCAAAATAGTCTTGGAAAGATTGTGTCTCAACTTTTTGTCACTTGGCTTTGCTGGTTGTTATTTGTGCACTAACAGACAGAGGTTTTTGAAATGTGTGTCCGAGGGACAGAGAGACTCTAATTTGGCCATTTCCTGACCTTCAAATCCACTTTGCATCTGCGCTGATGGAGACAAATAACAGATGATTAACGAGCTCTGGAACTAAAAAGATGGAATTTTGGAAACCTCTCCACTGTGAGATGAATGAAGGTTTATCTCAACTTAAACAACCCTGACTTATCACATCAACAGCTTCACCATCCGCTCACTGAATTATTATTTCCTATATCAATTAACTGTTCAATATCATAAGGATGACGTCATAATTAAGAAGCAAAACGTCCTGCTCAACCCTGTGTCTCATTCACAGGTACCTTGAGATCCCATCGGCTCGGACACAGCAGCATGTGGCTGGACTGTCCCAACAGCTGCAGTAGAGTCACACAGGTTCTTGATTTCTTCCTTATTAATAGGTCAGAAGTGTTTTCTCTCTGTTGCCCGAGTATGATCACCCAGCAAGATTGTCCCTGAGCAAGACAGCCAGCGCCAAACCGTGGCAGCCCTCTGCTCCCTCAAGAGGGCTGGGTTAAAGATGCAGGAGTAAATTTCACTGTAACATGTCTGTGCAAATGTACATGTGATAAATGGGACTAAAATAAAAGTTCTTCTTCTTCTAAAAACGATCCTTTAAATGCTGCCGGTCATGAACTGTCACTGCGCTCTGTCACTCATAGTCTCCAGCACCAGGTAACAAGACATAATGTATACATTTTATTGTTTTTGGGAACAAAAAAACTTCAACACTTGGCGTCCAGCCTCCACCCCAACGCCCCCCCGGCTTCCCGTCTTTCTTCTCCGTGTGTTGACTGACTTCTGTTGCGTCCAGAAAAAAACCCTGGAGTCCGGTTTAGGACAGAGGAGCAGGAGAACGAAGACCTACCTTTCGTCAGGAGTGTCCACGTGGAATGTCCTCTCGATGACCGTGGTCCACTGGAGACAGCGTATGATGAAGGTGTTGGGCTTGGGCCGCTCCGTCTTCATCAGCTGACATTCTGGCAGCCACACAGAAAGAGGGACAAACTGCATCACAGAGACACTTGTTGGAGTTGCTGAAATTCATGATGATCTGTTTGTGTCTCACTTGCTACAGAGAAGTTGTTGAGTGGGTACGCCAGGTCAGAGTCCTGCGGTTTGTCCTTGTAGCCGATGAAGGAGCCGTCTGTCTTCAGCAGAAAGTAGCGCGGACGCCAGTTCTTGATGTACTCACCTGCAAGGAGCAACAGCGTGACACTGAAGACACATCTGCTGAATCGTTCAGGGGCTGATCGGTTTTTGTTTGAAAAAAGACATTTTGTTACAGTGAGATCATTTCCAATCTACAGAAGAATGCCCGTGGCAATGAGTTCTCGTTGTAACAAGTCCACTTTGGACTCATTTGATTATTATCCATCCATTATTTTAACCGCTTCTCCTCTTCAGGGTCACATGAGGCGGGTGCATATCCCAGCTGCCATTGGGAGACGCAGAGTCCAACCTGGTCTCAGTCTGTCTCAATAGAGAGACACGGAGGCGGACAGACAACCATTCACACTCACAATCACACCTGCAGACAATAAGTCACCAATTAAACCTGACATGCAGGAAACTGGAGGAAACCAACGCAAGCACAGGAAGAAACCTGCAAAGTCCACACAGAAAGGCCACGGTCGGCTGCACATTTGAACCGGGGACGTCCTAGCAGTGAAACAGCCGCGCTAACCACTCCACCACAGTGCTGCCATAAACCGACCATTATTTATTACATCAATTTCCCAGATCAATGTAAATTTAAGACCCCACACAAGACAGACATGTTTTTAGAATCGTGGAAAATCAATGTTAAAAACATGTTACAGCATTTAAACGTCAAGGCAAAGCAAAAGTTTTCAGCAAAAGGTTCACAGATGTGTGTGTCCGAAGGTTCTGTCCGCTGCATCATATTAAGACACACTTTTGAAGAGATGACTCCTAAAGACGCAGGACGAAATCCAGAATCCTCCAACTCAACAAAAACGAAATAAAACCTTGCAGAGTTGCTGGTGTTCCCTCCGTTTGTTGCTACAGCTGCAGTGAAGCGGCTTCAGGCCGTTCACACTGACCATCCAAGCAGTGTGAAGAGCAGCAGTGTGAAGAGCAGCAGTGTGAAGAGCAGCAGTGATTCAGCAAGAAAACCCGTGTCTGTCTTCACTAGTGTTTTGATGCTATTTATGTGACACACTTCAGAAACTGTGAACCCAATCAGCCAGACACCGTCTGTCCCGTAAATCCCCAAAACATAGTTAGCGTTTATGAAATAAACCTAAAACTATGAGTAAATTCTGACTCTGTGTAAAGTTCACAGCTCTGATACGACAAACTTTACATAAGCCAAGTTTAAAAAGTTATTGTACATATAAAAACTCTTTTCATTGGCATCTTGGAGAAAGCCTTGACAAAGTCACACCAGCCACCGTGGAAGACTCATCAATTTTTGTGCTGCGTATTGTGCAATAACATAAGTCTACAAGTGTTTATGCGCTTTAATCTTCATTGCTGCCCGCGATTGTGTTCATTCAATTTTACTTTTTACTACCACAAAGATCATTTTAAACATCTGTATGATGAGCTGATGATAAACACGTTTTTGCCGTGTTGATTCTCTGACTCATCAATTGGTGACATAACTACAACAAAGTCCACAAATATCTCATGGGCAGATGATGACATCAGCAGCATCCAGGAACCAAAGAGCATCTGTATCAGTGACCAGCGGCTGAACCGCCTCAGCATATGTCTGACAAATCAAACCTCTGACGAAACTATTCTCACACATTCGATGACTCACTCTGTGTGGTGAGGACGACAGAGACTTCAGCTCAGAGACAGAAATCCGACACTTCTGACAGACAGACGACGGACTTCGAAGGGCTCGGCTCACCGCAGCCGAAGAAGGGAAAGGTGAGAAGCAGCCAGAGTTTTATGTGGCCAGCTAATAAGAATCGTAACCTGCAGGTGAACACGGTCCCTAAAACACGTGAGCAGCAGGACGTCTTCAAGACTTCAGCAGTTAGTCAGAGCCCAGCGTAGCACGGTCCAATGCACTGTAAGGTTTTCAGGAGTCCAAAACCCAAAGTTCCCAATGTCACGAAACCAAACGAGAGCAACAGGAGGCTCAGAAAAGTGGGCCTGAACCCAGAAATCTGCTCAGCACCTTCATGTGGGAGAAGCAAAATGACGACCTGTCAATCACCAAAACTGATGATTTATTTTTGATCCACTTCCCTGCACCATTAGAGGAGAGAGGAACAGAAATCCCTTAGAGCTGGTAAAGGCTCCTGAACGTTCTGAAAGTTCCCTCAGCCTTCTCTTTAGTCCCCGTTCTGCTTCTAGTTTAAAACAAAAAAAACCTCCAGATGACATCTTCAGGAGGAGTTTTTCCTATTTTGAATTATTTATTTCATATTGTCACTAAACTTCAGGGTTTTGCTGGACTGACCTGCTCCGACTTCTACAGATGTTGTCAGCAGGAGAAGTCTCTCGAAACACAAATCTATTTTAATAAGGTAAATTTACACGCGCTCCCCAAAACTACAACAATATGACACAAGTTACGAGGTGGTGGAGCTGCCCTTGAAAACGCTGCCGTCCCGTCCAACCCTCATCTTGTTCAACAGAAAATGTGTCGCATCAAGGAAGCAAAGATGCTGTTTGAGGACATGTCTTCTATGACGCGTCTTTCATCTGGTGGCTGAAAACTGATTCCACTGAAACACGTCCTCGTGAACAGCAGCTTTTAAAAACCTGAAATAGATTTAAACTCTGCAGACAAGACACACGCTACTGCCTTGAATTCAAAGTTCAAAGTTTGCATTTCTCTATGTTCTCATTGAGAAATTATTTTTCAACGTGTCCTGAACTGTGTGTCACCTCCAGGTTTGGACCTTGACCAGTGCGTCCAGCTGCTCAGGGCATTTTCTCTGAGACGGCTTTTAAACGGAATTAGAAAAGCACGCAGAGGTGCAATAAACAATTCAGGGACTTGTAGGGGCCGAAGAGGAAGGAACCGGAGTGTTAGGTCATCTTCTGGATGCTCATAGTGGCACAGAGAAACTTCCCCCTGCCTGCCAGCCACACACACACACACACACACACACTCTAACCAGTGTGGGAAATAACAGCAGCCAAGTGCGGCTCAGACTTGGCTGCGGCCCTGCAGAGTCGGCCTTCTTCGCTCGCGTCTGGCAGGTAAACAACCATTGTGTGGAGGTGCTGTTCTTCAAACTGGCAGCGTGGTTTAGGACATGTCCACACTGAGCTGGATAAAAACACTTTCTCTGACTCAAGCCGCTGTTTCGACAACAAAACAAATGCATGTGTGCGAACACATCGCGTGGACGGGGGGGGGACATCTCAGCGCAGCGGTGCATGAGGCAAGAGCTTTACCCGGCTGAGATCCCGGCCGTCTGACGGGCGTCCTGCCAGGTGATGTTTCTGCATTCCACTGCGAACAGAACCTTTCAAAAACAAGTGTGTCCCAAATTCAAGCCAGTTTCAGATTCCATACCAGTCAAGTGTCACACTGAAAATTCAAGCTGTCGTGTTAAAAACTAAATCCACCCGTGAGAGGCGGGGTCCACCTCAGACAGACAACCGTTCACACTCACAGGCAATTTAGAGTCACCAGGTTCCCAACATGCATGTCTGGGGACTGTGGGAGGAAACACGCACTAACCCAGACCAGGGGATTCGAACCGGGGACATTCTAGCTGTGAGGCGACAGCACTAACCACTCAAGCACGTGCTCATTTTTAAATGTTAAACGGAAGCTCACAGGCAGAAAGTCGTAACAAAACATTAGCTCATTAAAATATGGGAAGCTAGAAAAACATGGCTTACTTCCTCTTTTTAAATGCTGTTTACAATTTCTGCTTTTACATTTGTGATGTAAATTTTTACACCCTCCCAAGCCTGTGCCGGTCAGGACAGACTCTCCATGGACGTCCACATCCGGTCTGAAGGTTTGTGTGCATCAGACCGTCTGCAGAAAACATGAGAGGGAACCATTTACACACACACACACCGGACGAGCTGCGATTCAAACCACCAGCCCTGTAGCTGGTGGCAAACCTGCTCTTCCTCCTGAGCTGCAGGCTGAAGGGATTACACACGTTGTTCAGTCAAATCTAACAAATCGAGGAGGTCACCAGCAGCAGCTGGGTTTACTTTTGCGAGCACATCATTCTCCATGTCTGCTAGTTACTGGGTAGACAGCCAACAACGTAGTTCAGGTGTCCAACTAAACGGCCGAAGAATCGGAAGGAGCTGCAGCCATGTGGCTGAAAAGGTTTTATTTTCCACTTTCTGTCGGGAAAAGACAAATCTAAAGCCACACACACACACACACACACACACAGATGAATAAAACCACCGACAGCCTCAGAGAACAGAACACAAACATGTTTCAATACAGCTGTCAAGTTTGCAGCAAATCAACTCTGTGCAAAAAAAACTAAACCCAAAACAACTAAAAAAGAAGAAGTGACTTTGAAGAACTGGTGAGCGTCGTCGTTTCTGTTCTGTCAGAAAATGTGGTGGGCCAGTCCGGGCTTAAACTACCACCGACTCGAACCGTCCTCACGTCATCTGACAACCGAATATCCGGATTCGCTCTAGCATCCTTGTTTCACAGGCTTCGCGCAGAAACGGGTTTTGTAACATTTCATATTTGCCTAGTTAGTGTGTAACATTATCATCTAAACAACAAGTGTATGAACCTGCTCAGATTCCAGCTCGTCTCAGAATCACTTTAAGCACTTCAACGCTGGTTACATAAACCCCGTCTGCAGCGATAAAAGTCTTTTCAAAGGCTGCATTTACACAGACGCCGTTAAATCGTATTTAATGCATCAACATGGTCAAACAAACAACACGCGAGGCCCCCAAACCCACGGACACTGGTTTTTAGCAAATGTTCCCCGAACATGAGGACGGTTTCAACAGTTTAAGAGTCTAAATAAACCAAAAAACACTTGGCGATCAGCCGGGCTCAGACCTCGGTCCAGACTCTGACACCACAGACGTAAACCTCTGCGCACTGAATGTTTATTAGTGCTGAAACGGTTTCATTCAGCCGTGATAACCTCAGAGACAAGCCCACCTCTTTTCTGGACCCAGCCTTCCTTGACGACGTTCTGGTCGCTCATGGTGGCTTCTCCTTGTCACCAGTTCTCCCAGTTCTCCCAGTGTGCTCACCGTGACGGTCTTGGGGAGGAGGGGGTAGTGAGACGTTGGGCTCGGCTGAAGCCGCTTGACCTCTGACCTCCAATCTACCTGCGCCCACTCTCACCTGTTCCCTGCTGGACCTGCGTCTGTCCTCGTCTCTCCTTCACTTTCTCGTTCGTCCTCTTGCCCCGACAAACCCAACCTCACTTCCTGCTGCTGTCTTCTGTCCCTCTCCCCTCTGGATTCTTCCTTACCTAGTTTAGATTTGACTCCCCTCTGTCTCTGTCTGTATCTCTCTCTCTCTCCCTCCTTCCTTCCTTCCTTCCTTCCTTCCTTCCTTCCTTCTCCCTCCCTCTCTTTTTCCTAGTTTTTCCTCACTCTCTCGGCCTCTCAAACTCCTTCTTGGCGTTCTGCGTTCCGGCGCTGCAGCGGTGAGTCAGCCTGGAAGGAAACGGAGGCAGAGAAATTAGAGAGGGCAGAAAAAACACAGAGCAGGTCAGTGGATCGTTTCCTTAGCCTGGCAAACACAGCAGGCTGCTCCTCATTGTTCAGGGTCTTAACACACTTCCTGTCTCCTTACCTCCTTCTCTCCTGGCCTCTTTACATCTTTTGCTCCTCACAACCTCTCCTCCTCCTCCTCCCCCCCCAGCATCTTACCTCCCCCATTTCTTCCATTCTCCATTGATCTATCACTACTTCTCCCCAAACGTCTTTCCTACTCTCCTCCATCCTTGTTTCCTTTGTTTCTCACCATCCCTGACTCGGCCTCTTTCTTGTTTCCTCATTTCCTTCTTCCTTGCTGAAGTCCTGTACCTCCCTCCTTCACTGGGCCTTACCCATTTTCCCTGCCTCCTCAAATCAACCCACCCTTCATTCACTACGTCTTGCTGTTCAAATCAGTCCTTCGCAAAGTACTTCCACCTGCCTACATCCTTCCTTCTCTCTATATCTCACCTTTTCCTCACCTCCTCCTTTCCTTCCTTTGTTCCCACCCTTTCCCACCTTCTCTCCCCTCATTTTCCCAAAGCACTTTCCTTATTTTTTCCTATATCCACCCTCATACTTCATTTGCCCTCCTCTTCTAGTTCCTTCCGTCTTTCTCTCACCCTTTTTGACCGTGTCTTCTCCTCCTTCCCTTGTCTTCCTCCTCGTTTCCTCACCTTCTTCATTCTTATTCCTTCTAATTTCACTGCCTAAATGCTCCTCCATGTTTTCCTTCATCCTTCACCTCCTCCTTCCCTTCTGTTCTCCATCAGTCCATTACTGGTTAACTACTTCTTCACTCTAGCTGACTCAGTCCTTCCCTTACTTCCTCCCTCTCCTCTTCACTCGTTCGGTTTCTCACCCTCACTGGTTTGTACTCCCCCTTTTTTTTAACATCTCCATTTTAGCGTATCCACTTTTCTCCTCCCTTTTCTCCCGCTCTGTCTCTCATCATTCCTGTTATGACTCTGTCTACTTGGAAACTGAAACCTCTCTCCCACTGGTTTCTACCATGTTAGGTTAGTCCAGCCTTGTGACAGGCTTTAACACTCTCCTAACTTTCGTGTCTTCTTCCTGAAGCCCCCTTCACCTTCTTTTTTCATTGACATCCCTGACTCACTAGTCCTTGCTCCTCTCCCATTTTGCTTGCCTCCTCACATCATTTCATCCTTTAATCCTTCTCTTGTGTCCTTTTCCCATCAATTCTTTACCAACTACTTTCCCCTTAATGTTTTTACTTCTTTTCTTCTCTTCCTTCCTTCTTCTGGCATTTCCTACTTTGACTTCCTGAACCTCTTCACATTATTCACCTGTGTTCTTCACTCCTTTCTTTTCGTAAATCCTTCCTGTGATCTTCTAACCACTTCACTTCCCTCCTTCAGTGACCCCTAGTTGCCTTGTCCCCATATTTCCCCTCCTTTGCTTCTTCCCTTAATTCTTCATCTCCATCACATCTTTCCTATTTTTCCCCTGCCCTCTTCCACATTTATTCATCATTTCCTTGTTTCCCTTTCTTCTAACCTCATTTCCTTCTTCCTAATAAAGTCTGGTACCTCTCTCTGTCCTTCCTTTTCGTCTCTCCATACCACCTTGACCCCAGCAGCTACTCTCTTTACTCTCCTTCCTCTTCTCACTCCACATTTTCACATCACACACCCCCTTCTACATTGTCTTCTCCTCTACCTTCTTCATTCCCTCCCTGCCTCATCAACCCGTTTAACTTAGGTAACACATATTTCAAAAGCTGTTTTTAAGAGGTAATTTTAACATACATCGGTCAGACATAAAGCAGACCGGTACAGGGAGGAAAATTTGTTATCTTGTTTCAGCGGCATGTAGAAGTGGGTGGGATATTTTAGGCGGCATGTAAACATTTTGTCCCTGAAGTTGATGCAGATGGTGAAGTTGAGCAGAAAACATGAGTAAGTATAAGGATTTAAGAGATTTTGAGAAAAGCTAAACTGTGATGGCTAGACAACTGGTATTAAAGTAACTCAAAAACTGCAGGTCTTGTGGGATGCTCCCAGTCTGCAGTGGTCAGGACCTACCAAAAGTAGTCCAAGGATCCAATAGAAGGGCTACTCTACTTTAAATGACTGAAAAGGTTCGTGGTGGCTCTGATACAAAGGTATCAGAACACAACACATCACATGTTGCTGCTGATAAAGCTGCAGGACTGCAGACTGATCAGGTGCTAATGGTGTCCGGCGTCCAGCACCTAAGGTGGCCCACAATGAGCATCAGACCACAACGTACCTACAGAAAGTGGAAAATTTGGCGCCAAGATGCAGAAACAGTTCTAACGAGTTTCCCCAACACTAACCACCCAAACCCAACGTCTAACCCCAACCATCTGGTTCATATTCTGCAGAAACCATCAACTTCCAGCTGATTATATTGATCATAAATTAAAAAGCCGTGCATGCCGTCCTGCTATCCAAGTGTCCAATTTTACAAACAATTTGATAAATATGAAGCCACCTTCTTTTGTGATCAGCAATTAAAGAAACAGGCATCAATATTGGGGAAATGAGTTTTAAATCTCAGTTACATAAATTTGCACACTTACAGACGGGCAGAGGATGTGTGTACTAAAACCAGATATAAGCAAAGTGCTTATTGATTTTTGGCATCTGCTCCGTCTTTTTAGTGCACAGGGTTAAATCAAATTAGAAATGCCCCCTCCCCAAACAATGAGAGGGAATCCCTACCCCTGACCTCCCTTCATTGTTCTCTACTTCCTCCCTCATCTTGTCACCCCTTCCCCTTTTCCCTCCTTCCTTGCCCTGTTTCTTACTTCTTCACCTTCACTTCAGCTGGTCGCTCTCCTCTTGATAAGTCTTCCTCCCAGCTTTTCCTTACGTCTACGTCTCTCTCCTGGTTTACCGGTCTGTCAACTGACCACCCACCCTGCGCCGCACACATATCACCTCCGAACACACTCCTATTTGGTGGCAGCTCCATTTCCTTCGCAGTAAAAAATAAAATGACCCTTTGCTCCTCAGACTACAGCTGAATACGTTTCTTCTAAATCCCTGTAACCTTCAAACGTGTTTCAGCTATGAAACCTCACACTCCTGAATAAAAACGCGGACTGCCGGGCTGGTTCACCTTGTTTCGTGTCTCCGTTTCCTCAGGTTTCTCGATAATGTCGACTTAAGCTGTGAAGTAGCAGCAGGAATGTGAGGTGCATATCCAAAACTGCTCACTTATGACTGACTGTCTAAATTCAGTTTTAGATTCATGGAGGCCCAGCACCTCCATCCAGACAAACAGGAGTAATGTGGGGTGTTAGCTCACTTCCTGCAGACACAATCCATCCGACGCTGAGGTGAAATAACAGTGAGAAGCACATTTCCCATTTCAAGATCTCAGAGGAAGGACTGGAGCAGCTGCATGTGTCACCGGCTCACAGCAAAACACCACAACAACTCTAATGTTTTCCTTCAAATATTCACGGACTTCTTTCCTCTCTGGATCCTTCTGCCAGACGACAGCACGATGCCGATTCATAGACTGCACGTCGGGGGCAAATCAGTCAAACCAGGGGCGGAGGAGAGAGACACGTCCCGCTTGTTGTGCTTCACCTTCTCGTCCCTGAAAACGTCCTGATGCCGAAGTCGTCAGCATCACATTATGAATCTATTTCCACCCGCGGCGATGATTCTGCATCTTCGTGCGTTCAAATCCGCCGCGGCTGTACGTGCTGGAGCCCGAGTCCGAGCATCTCCAGCGCACACGTCCACCGGCAGCGGCTGAACGACGGTCCGGCCGCCGGCGACAAAAACAGCGGCTGACGGGGGCAGCAGCGCTCGGCCGGTTCGGGGCCGCGGGCCTCGGTGCCACGAACACGCTCCGTCTCCGGCAGATTCTCGGCCGCGTCCGACTCCCGCGCCGCCCGCAGAACAAACAAACACGGAACGAACCGCTTTTGTTTCACGGGCGTGTGGCGTCATTAGCCGTTACATAACAACATCCGCTTGGCGTGATCCGCTCCACGGCAACAGCCCGTGCGGGAAGAGACGTGGGCCGGGGACGTTTGCACCGAGCGGTCCCTGAGCGGGCAGGGTCAGGACACGGTCGCTGTGTGAACCCGGCCGGCCTGCGACGGCTCGGATGGAGGATGCGGGCTAGCTGGGGATGCTAGCGGGAGCAGGGAGGAGGGTGGAGGGGAGGGGGGCGCTGCTACCGCCGCGTTAGCCGGCCGGCTAGCTAGCTGTCAGGCTGGCTAAGGGACAGACACGGAGCTTTAACCAGCGCGACGACACGAGTCCGCGGTTCATTTGTTCGGCTCGGCCGCGGAAGGGCGGCGTGTTCAGGTGCGGATGGGGGACACCGGGGAGGTGGGTGAGGGGGAGTGGGGGGAGGGAGACGGTGGAGGCTGGGGTGTCGTTCATCACGGAGATGGGCCGAGGCCAGACGGACGGTGCCGCCACCAGCCTTCCCCTCCCTCCTGCGGCAGCATCCCTCCCGGACTGGCGAACCACGGAGCCCGCTAACGGCGGCTAGCTAGCATGCTAAGCTCCGCTCCCACCCGCTCCGGGCTCCAGACGAACCCGCTCCCCGTTCCGCCAAACGACGACCCCCGGCTGCCGCTGCCCCCCAGCCGCCTCCCGTCCCTGCGTCTCGGGACCATTCCCGCTCCCGCCCGCGGCACGTTAGCGAACACGACGATGAGGAAGAAGCAGAACTCACCTGGCGCTCGAAGAACGGTAGGATGCCCCCTGCTCCTCCTCCGCCTCTACGGCCACTGGAGCATCCGACGGAGCGACGTCCCTCAGCGCTGAAAACGGCAGCAGGACAGCGATGGATCCATAGCCGCCGGTCCGCGTCCGAACAAACGAGGGTTTTTGTTTGTGACCCAGACAGACTGCGGCGGCGGCGGCGGCGGCGGCGGCGGCGGCAGACAGACAGACCAGCTCGGCTCCTGCTCTCTCCGCAGCTCCGCCAGGAAACCTCGCTCGGCTCCGCGTCGGCGCGTCACGTTCAGCCAGATCGGACTGGGAGGACTCCTGGCGCGTTCAGGGCCGCTGGGAAATCTGCCCGCCCGTGCACCCGGTGACCCAGGCGGCTGGGGAACGGGATTGAGGGGGGGACACACCCAAAAACAAGCATGAGACCCACTGACAATGTTCTGCTCCACTTCATGTTCACCGTGCACGTTTTTATTCATAAAAAAACGAAAAAACAGTGTGACACGCAAAGTGTTTTACACACAGTTGAAATCTAAAATGTTCAGGACTTTTTCTCCTCAATTCTTTAAGCACTTTTTTTAGTTACATATTTTTGTGATTCACATTTAAGCACCAAGCTGCAAAATAAAGGAAAAAATAAAGTCACAACTATAGTAAACAAGCATTTCTGTAATTAATATAAAAAGTACATGTCAGAGATTTCTGCGACCTAGAATCTGTCAGCGCTGATCACAACCATGTTTTGTCCTGGCAGATATTTAATTCATGAAAACACATCATCATGCATTAGTTTGTGATGATTTATATGAAGAATATGAAGTAAATAAAGTGGTAAATGAATGTAGTACAACAGGTAGTTGCACTGAAAAATAACCCCCTTTACAAAATATCATACTCTGAGTAATTAGTCAGTGTTCCAAAACCCCTAAAACATTAAGTATTTACATCATGTATTAAGAAGAAAGGTGTAAAATCCAGACGTTTGAGAAACTATGATAAACTAAAACTGTTAATCACCAACCAGTTAAACCAGCGTTACTGCAGTTCTTGTCCGGGGACCAGAGTCCACCACACAGAACCCAGAACCAACCCGGACACAAATACTTGACAAGCACTTTCAAGAAATCTACTGATATTAGCAACATCAGACAATATTTGTTTGCCCGAAATCTGTGCTCAAGGATCAGATATTAAAACTGAGTTGAGATGGATTTTCATCTGAACGCTGCCCTGTGATGACGTGTCTCCGTGTCCTTCTGCTGCGAGGCTGGACTTTACGGAGAGCAGTGAAGGCAGCGCCCCTCTCCTCATGGCATCCAGGCTTTTGTTGGTCCCCAGCTTTTGTTGTCTCTCCCCTTCTTCTCCCTCTTTCACTCTCTCTGTGCAGGATTTATGTCTTCACCAATATTTCACCGCCTCTGATTAACTGCAGACACCGAGTTCTCTCATCTCTCTGCCGGTTTGTGTGTTGTGTCATGGCAGTTGGGATATTTTGCACGCTGACACGGATTTTTTTGCAGACTTTATGGTGTTATTGATTTATTTAGGATTGCCCAAACCTATAGCACCCCCTTCCCTGCCTCCCTGCCTCCCTGCCTCCCCCCTAACCTTCCTGTGAATGGAAGCTTTGTTCGAGGACCCCGGGCTCAGCCTCCATAGACAGAACTGCCACTGCTGCTTTGCATTAAATCAATTACATCAATTATTATCTGTGAAATTACAGTTTGGTCCTTATTATCAGGTCTGCCAGGGTCAGCAATGTCATGTGACACTTTCTGCATGTTATTATATGTACTACGGCAGCACAAAAAATTGAAATCATGGAAATGCTTTTATCATTTCCTGCATTGTGGAGGCTACAAATTAAAAAACGCTGTAATAAAAGTCAACACAAGATGTTTTAAAAAGCATGAAGCTTTATTATTAATTGTCATTGCAGCTTTCTTGCATAAATGTGCTCTTTAAATTTCCTTTCAATCTGAATATTTAATAAATTTTTACCTAGCTTCAGTTTTCATGTAAGTATGAAATTTTAAATGACAAAAAAATTGCGATCATTGTTCTAGTCTTGGAAAAAGTTGTGTCAATGTCATTTAAACAAAATGAAACAATAAGTACTATGAATCTTAGCCCTGGCAAAGCATTGCGGGAGCTGTAGTTGTTAAACGGTCCTCTTCCTTTTCTTTCCAGCAGATGGAGACAACTGTTCAATTTTTTTGAAATGACTCAAACACAAAAGTCCATTTGAGTCAGAAATAGTGAGAGACTGGATGCTCTAAGGAACCGATCCAGTCTTACATATTTGTTTGTATAAAATCTATGAACGTCTAGGATGGGGAAATTCAGGCGTCAGGTGTTCACATCATCGGATGATGAGGTGGGAGTCTGGCAGGCCCTGCTTTATTTAGCCAAGACAAATGTGTGTGTCATTATCAAAGTCTGCTCCAGTTTGTCATAGTTCAAACAAAGGAGATTTCTGAAGAAATTCGAGGAAAAGATGGTGATGCACTTTAAAGTCCACTAACTTACAGTTTTTAGTTCATCCAGAATATGCACTTTTTGCTAATTCCATCAAGTCGGAGGTAATTAGAGGAACCAACTCATTTACTGACTGTTTTAAACCAACTTAAAACAATCAGGAACAGAAGAACCACGTCACCAGTGGGAGGCAGGAATTCAGAGAAGGTGCTTAGTCTGTCCTGGGGTCAGAATCCTGAAGGATCAGAGCAGATCAGATCCTTGGAAAATCCTCTGTTGACATTTGCTGAGGACGGAGGGAGGATTGGACGTATCAGAACTACTGCAAGTAAAACTTCCTATATTGTTTATCCTTTCTTTATTTATCCTTTATTAAATTATTACATGCAGCACAGGGGCTGGTCTGAGCACTGGATCATTACAGGCAACTGACAAGAGTATCGCTCTTAGACGTGCACGGCAGAGATGGAAGGGGTGGAGGTCTGTCAACTTCAAATTCTGCTACAGTCAAATGGTGTAAGCTTTTTTTTAATAAATAATGACTGAAGATGATTAGACAAAAATAGAAAGTCATGTATAACACGTTTTTGAAACGTTAAAGTTACACAAGTAGACATTATGTTTTTCAGTGGATCAGTCTGTCCGGTTTTTAACAACTACAAGACGTTTAAAGTGACACGTTATTTGTTCCAGCTTAATTAATTGTGTTTAATGTGCAGAACACGCAACTTAAAATTAGTTTATGGTTTGAAATAATAATCCTGAGTTCTCCAGTAAATTTACATCTACCTTAAACAGTTTTTTTAGTTGTGGAAACTTAATTGTAACACAAGTTAGAAGAAGCTGAAATTAAATTCCGGTTCCAGTTGACTTGCCCCCCCACCACCACCTGGAATGGCCGACCCACAGCTGTCACGCTGAGGACCAAGTGTTGGACCTGTGCAGAGGTCCGAACCCCCAAAGAGCCGAAGAAGCTAAAGGCCTCTCATGTTGTGGCCAATTGCACGTGTCCGAGCTGCAAGGAGGAAGCCACCAGAGACCAAACTCTGTGTTCAACACGAACGTGGTGGGGGCCGCATGAAACCACCTACCCTCACTGACTGAGCTCTGAATTCTGAGTCGTACGGGCAACTTTTACAAGAAAATCCCTTTATCCACCTGAAGCTCAGCAGAAAGGATGTCAGGTCAACCTACCAAATACTTTTGGTAATTTTGTCAGTTCGCACAGGAAAGTAATTCAATGCATGTGTGTGTTCATGGGACCCACTGTGTCCACTGCAATGACGTTACCTCAACCCAGACGGAGAAAGAGGGAGATTACGGTTGCTAGTGTCAGATTGCTCTGTTGTCCTGGTGTCCAGTGTTGTGTCTCTGGTCTCTGGAGAAGCAGTGGATCAGGTGGATTTGTACAGATGTACTTACTCAAAGAGAAAAACCAAAAGAACGAGACGACAGGTAGGACAGAGCGTTTGGGTGACGGTCGTGCCGTTTTGAAATCTGCAAACTGCTTTTCTGCACTTCTGCACCTAGACTGAGTTTTAACATATTTTGAGCCTGACTTCAGGGCCGGGGACAAGGAGGGGCCAGAGGTGGCACAAGCCCCCCAACTATGACATAGGTGCCCCCCTTGCTGAACTTTGAGGTGGATTAAAATGTCTTTTAAAGTGGTTTTAAGTTGTTTTGTCCTGTCTGGTTTTTCACTGCCTATATCTTTGACATTGACGTTCATTTTGTGTGTGCGTCTCTGCGGCACTCC
Source organism: Channa striata (assembly GCA_033026295.1). Taxonomy (NCBI): domain Eukaryota; kingdom Metazoa; phylum Chordata; class Actinopteri; order Anabantiformes; family Channidae; genus Channa; species Channa striata. Next base: position 16,850,565 of record CM065188.1, read on the forward strand.
TCCCTTCCTCGGCTGGTTGCCGGTTCACTCGCCCTTTGCCTTTCATCACCTGCGTGGTTGTATTTAAGGGCTGGTGTGGAGTTTTGGGGTTGCTAGTGTGTCATGGTCCATTCTGGTGCTTCTTCCTAATCCTTCCTTCCTTTCCTGATCTTCAGCCTTTGATACTGGCGTGAGTCTGTTCATAGTTCTAGTTTGTTAGTCTTCTTATTTAATATTACTGTAATATTAATCTCCTCTGTTACAGTGATTTTCGGTTATAGTGTTACTCTTCTCATTAAGAATGTATTTTGTTATAATCTTTCTGCCTGAGATAGTATTATTATCTCATGTCTGAGTGTAATGTTCTCTGTATTTTGTGTGATAATAATAACTTGTTTCAGAAGTTCATGTGTTAATAAACCTCCTGCACTCATATCCAGTTACGGAACCATTACAAAAGCACTAGATCCACTGGAATTAGTTTTTCCTTTTTTCCCTTTTTTTGCTCGGCCTTAAACTTCGTTTCACTGTAGATCCAACAGAGTCAGCGCTCAGGACCTGGTCTTGATGTTTGGTCGGCGATGGCAGGATCTGGCGTTGCTCTGAGGCTGCACGAGTTCAAAGAGTCTCAAGCCTCCGGAGCCACTGATGGACCAGCTGTGCTCACACCAAAGTGAGTGAAGTGCAACCAGAGCTGGAGGTGGAGGAGAACAACTGGCACGTTAGTTATGTGAAGGTAGCGATGGTACATCGTGGTGTGATATGAATTTATGCTTTAGTCCAAAAGTGTTTCCATCAAAATATGACGTGACAGTAAAAACCACGTACTTGGACTATTTCCACAGTGTGTGACTGTACTGAAGTAAAGTTGTGGTTCACAAGCACATTATTAATACACTGACACTAAACAGCGCTTAATTTTATTGATGACTGAATTTCTAGTCGTTGTGCAGTTGATCTATTGACCCAGAGATTTAAGAAAATGTGTCAGTGTAAAATCAGCGATTGGGAGTTTTTGTCCCTTTTCTCTACAGACCATCACGTGTGGGGAGAGACGTACATGGGTTATACCCAGGACAGGTGGGCAGAGTCCACACTGTCCCAAAGGAACGTGGGTAAGAGTTTTTAATGAACTACTTGAGAACATTTTTCACATCTCTGTCCTTAACTGGATGTAATTTGTCACTACAGCTAAGAACCAATATTATTAGTTTTTACTCCACTTGATCACAGTCACGAGACTTTACACATTTTAATTGTGAGATTTCGGTATAAACGAACACACACCACAGCTCTGGTCAACAGTTTCAGCTCCTGATTGTCTTAAAGTGGAGGAACGATAAGTGCTGAGGAAATGTCTGATGGTGGTGCTGCAGGAAAATATTATAATGTGATATTACAAATTCCTCTGTGATGATTTAAAGTTTGGCATCTGTTGCAGCTTCAGCCTTGACAGTCGAAGGTCTCAGTTTCCTTCTACGAACCATCAGCATCCAAACTACCAGCAGAGTTTCGACATCCGGACCCTGAAACCTGTGTCCACCCTCCGTCACAGTCCTGCGGCGCCGGACCAGCGCCTGACCCCCCAGACGGTCTACCAGGAAGCTTTTGGTCTTCAGTCTGCTCCCTGTCCAGAAAACACCTACACGATGTGAACTCTTCAAAACCCTCCAAAAATGACGTGAGCGTTTCCTCCCACAGTTCACTAGCAGGTTAATCTGCTCCCAGCTTGTCGACTTTCTGCTGATGATTTTAGTTTGTACCTGACGTGATTTAGACCTTTACTTTTACAATAATTGTACCAATATCAGACAGTGTTAGGACAAGTGGGACGTTTGCTGCACTTTTACCTTTGAGGGAAGATATTTCCAACATCTTTTGGCTGGTGACTGAAGTAACGGGCAGTTGTTTGAGTTTCTGTGCAGCACCTACAGCGGCCACACGAGGGCGCTGCAGTTCACTTTTACCTGGTTTTACCTGCAGCTTTGTCACAGTTTAACCAGGAGCCTGTTGGATGAATCTGTCCAAATAACAAAATACACGTGTCACTCAGAATGAAACTGGCACTTTTCAATGGAAGATTTCTGTTCATGTTCATATGACATTTAATCAAAACTGAGGATGAAAATGATAAGAATGGAATAATGATTGTCTGTTATGATTTTATGTCAAATAACCGTTTACGCCAGCAGAAAAATAAGTTTGCACGTTGTTCTCAAGACCAAGAAGCAGAATTGAAGAACCGATTGTTGGTGGTTTAATGTCCATGTGGGATTTCGATCGCTGCTTTGTCCTGTTCTCAGTCTTTAACAGAGCTTCTATCTGCCTCCTTAATGTTGCTTCATATTTAACAGATAACATTTCTTTACCTCTGAGCATTAATATCGGTACTTAGACGTGAAGCTCATTAATAAAAAGTCCTGATAATGTTTTATTCTTTCTTTATGTTTCTCTGGTCCCAAACACCTGGAGTGTGATCAGTAAAGACGCTGGAACATCCATCCGTCTTTACATGAGAGACAGACCAAGTTTCCTAAAGTTTCATACGTCACACATTTGTTTCATGTCGCTCTGCTGCTGGCAGAACATTTCCCACCATGCAGCAGTTGTTCCCGACACACATGAACATGGTGAGACTCTGGGCCACGACAGTTTCCTGTTAGATAGTCGCTGAACTTGGAGCAAGACAAACACGTGTATGAGACAAAGTTTGTAAAGTCCTTTAAACGTTCTTCATAAGGACAATTTGCCGTTACAAATATGTTAATGAGCATTAAAATTTAGTCACTCTTGATTTTTCCATCACAAAAACAAATTTCCAGCATGAATTTTATGCAAGAAGAAATTCAGTGTGAAAAAAATACAATAAGCTGAAGTATGGACTGACACAGGCTGGTTTATTTATCAAATTTTCTATTTTATATTGAGTCAGACATGCAGGATGATCATATGAAACTATCTATCAAGTGTAAAGGCTTCAGTAGAAATTCCCCAAACTCAACGAGAAAATGTTTTAACCATAAATTAGCAGTTTGACAATCATGACTATCATGGTATAAATCATTATTAATGAGCTGGAGGAGGACGGGGGAGACCTGAGATATTCAACTCAGCTTCACCTGCCACTTGAACATATTCAGGAAAATACTGCTTTTCTTTAAATAATGCCTTTTTTTGACCAACAATTCTCGTCATTATGAAATTTTATTCTTAATAATGACGGTAATCATCCTTTGAAGGAATTCTTGTTTTCTGGGACTGTATTTGCTACTACTGGACGGATGATAAGATGCAGATTCATGTACAATTTTATGGCCTGTTACATTTACTGCCACAAAAACAAGGAAGGCTTTATAAAACCGTTTGGACGTAAAAAGGGAACTAAATTATCTTTGCTCATCAACAATAGGAACGGCACAAACACAAATTCCCTTGAAGACACAAAATGTTTGTGGTGCCTCGAAATGATTTTACTAAATTCTACTGGATTTAACTTTCAGGTGAAAATATATATTGTTCTGTCACGTTTTTGTCGCATCACTTACATGATACAGATTTTTCTGGCTTGTAAATGTCACTGCAACTGAATTTATAGCTAAAACCAGATGCCCGTCATATTTCACTGGAAAAGCTGAAAATCCTGTGACTGATCAGTGTGTGTGTCAGTGCCAGGAACATCATACAGACATGAAACTGAAATTGTGGCAAAATTTAGGAGACACACAAATTAACACAAAGGTCTAGAACTGTTACTTTTTTTGTGGAAGTAGAGTTGCTTGGTGAGCATCGAAGCAAAGCAAGGCATTTGTTTCTTTCCAAAGGCCTTCGGATCTTGGGGGTTTTCAACGCTCCTCATTGACACTTTTCTGTTGACCAGGGTGAGTAAATCGACAAATTCGAGGGAATCCCCAAACTGCTGAAGCACCTCACACAGGTCTTGGATGAACCAGGAGCCAAGGGCTGTATCTCGGAAGGAATAGTAACCTTAACAACAAAAGGGACAGGGACTGAGTGAACATGAGCGACGTTCTAGATTCCAAGTAGGTTTAAAACTTCACCTGCAAAGTCTGAGGTGAGTCAGATAAAGTGACTCTATGCCAGTTTGACAGAGGACTCACCTTCTGCCACTGAATAGCACATAATGAAATCAGCTCCAGCAGGGAGGGTTTGTACAGCACCGGCCTCCACCTCATTCTCTTCACTCTCTGTGGCACTACAGGCCGTCACCGGGTCATCGAATTCACGTCCGCGACACGCCTGTCGACAAACACGTGAACTCTGACTTCATCCTTGAGGCTTATTCATTTCCAAGAAAGTTTAAAAAAGCAAAAATGGAATGTACCTGCCAAATGAAGATCTTTGGCTTTCCTGCAAGGCTTGGGCACTCGGTTCCTTTGAACATGGCTGTGATATCCCGAATGCTTATCTGTCCATCGGAGGCGTAAACGTTTTCATCTTCACCGTGGCTCATAAAGGCCAGTAAAAAACAATCTGCCTCTGAATGATCGGCCGTTGCAGCTGGTGGGACGACAGATTTCAGATGTATTAGTTTTAGTTAGGTGCAGTTATTACACGGCTACATGGATCTTACAGGGGATCGTGTATCCACTTACCTTTAGTGATCTCACTTAGGACTTTTGCTTTGGTGTAGTCATTGTAACAGAGCACTTCAAAGCCCAGGCCCGTCAGTCTTGAAAAGAAGGAAAACTAAGTTGGATAATGACAAACAATCACAGAAGGAGAAAAATATCTAACACAAATGTGGAAGGAAAAAACTGGACTGAGAAAGAGGTACGTTTTCTCCAAGTTGTTGCGGTCAACCCTGGTTCCACGCCTGGTGGACATGTTCACTTCGAAGTATTCCTGGTTGAAGATGAGTGCAAGGCCTCGTGTCTTCCTGTTCATAGTGTAACATGCTGCTGGACCCAGATCTGAAGAGCTTTGATAATACGCAGGGAAGACAGATGTCATTATGTGAGCGCCAGCGTTAAATAAGAAAGTCCAGCTAATATCAAGCTGAACTTACCTTCTGCTGGAGCCATCGGTCACTGTTGGGTTCTCCGTGCGTTCTCCTGAAAACACACACACACAATATAAGGGTCAAGCAGCCGTCGACCCAACAGCTTGGAATCGTCCTGCCCCACAACAGGTGGGTGACAGGTGGAGCAAAGGCCGCCCAGAGACCAGCCGTGCAAAGTGGCACCTCAGTGTAAGGCAGCAGCTTCGTCCTTCAAAGGTTTTTAATGTTCTAAAAACAGTGAATATACTAAAGTTTATGCTTATGTATTGTTGATAACAATAGTTTATTGACCTTGTTTAGCTGCTGACCACACCCTGTTTATTAATGTACTTTGACCTCAGCAGTAAAATAACATCCGATTTCTTGAGAAGTTTTACTTTTGCTTTGCTTTCACAACTGCTCGGCTCCTTGAACGCCGTTAGTGAACATTAGTGTCTGGTGCTGTTTCGCAGACTTGAGCAGGACTTCCTGGAAAGGTGAGACCGAGACAAGACAAGATACTGACAACTTTGTTACAGACTTATGTTGTAGTAACGTGGCGACAGAGAAACAAATTCACAGCACAAGAATCCAAATCTCTAGTTTTAATAAAAACATTTTACCTCCACCAGTTCCAGCAGACATGTTCTCAGGTTGTCTTCCAGTAAGTCGCCTGCGAGAGACATGAACTGGGTTAGAGCAGAGGACACTGATATACCTGCTTTGGACCCCGCCCCTATCATGTCATTGGCTGACAGGTCGTCCTCGCAAAATCGAAAGTGAAGGTTTAAAAAAAAAAACAGCAGATGAGTTTGAACAGATTCAGACGTGTTTCTTCAGGGTTCAGTAAGTTTAAATGTCCAGGCCGAGACTTAGACTGTAACACGAATTTAGTTTAACAAGTGAAGAACAAGTGAAGAGGAATCGATTTGAATTTGACCTTTTCTGTAACAGTAGAACAAACAAGCAGATGTAAATTGTTTGCATGTGTCAGGTGTCAGGACGGACACGCAGAGAAGTCTGGGATTTATGAGGACCTGCTGTCTTCAGCTGACACGTCGACGAGCAAATATTTCACTTTCAGTTAAGTAGGAATGTGAACAAAGACAGACATGAAAGTTCTTCAGAATCACACGCCTAAAAAATCTAACAGGCTTATTTACTTTCTTCTGTACTTTCTCTTTGACTTGTTTTATCGGATCATAAATCTTTCAGTCACATTTGCCAAAACTGTGTTTGAAAAAGAAAAAAAAAAACAACCTCTCACACGCAACACAAAAATATTTTCTTAGTTTAATCCTTTAAGGGGGACGTTCAAAAATACAGTTATTAAAGTGCATCATGTACATTATCTGCTCGTCTCACTAAAAGTCCGGCAGCCAGACCCAGCAGCAGGGTCCACCTGTTTAAACTGGTTCCCAATGACAGGAGAGATCCACCGATCTGTCCTCTGGGTGGTTTGGGGAGGGACAAAAGCGAAAAATAAGCCCAAAAATTTAGGCCAAAACATCACCAGCAATAAAAACAGCACCGACAATGATAAATAACCACCAAATGAAGACATGCATCAATAATGATGCACATTATGAGGCCAAGTTTGTAATAGGAGATTAAAAATAATAATATGTGGCTGTAGTTTTCGATTATAATAGTTGTACATTAGTCTTGTCGGGGCGGGCGATGTCTGAAACATCTTGAATTTACTGAATGTCACGACATTTGTTCAATACTCAAATTAAACACATTTACCTCATATTTGCACTTTATCATTTAGAAGTTTTGTTTCCTATTTGAATACAGTTACTTATCATCACTGATCCCACCACCATACAAGAGAATATTCCCTTTGGTTTGTCCAGATAAACTACACAAGAGAATATTGATTAAAAGTTGAAGCAGTAATTATATGTGAAACAGACATGATCTAATATCTTATTTCCATCTGTTTATCGTCTCTTGGCCAATTAAATGCTGCTCAGCTCCCTGATTAACAGCTGCTGGGTGTGTTGGGGATTGAATGTCTGACATGCCAATATTTCCTAATACAAACATGCAGCTGTGTTGCATATTGTGAACAAAGATAAACATCATGATTCCTCAGAATGAGACAACAGGTCTATCAGACTCTGTTCTGATATCTCACGTATTTTCTTTTTCAAATTATTCACACACCTACAATACAAACAGACTTTTATCTAACAGAGTTTCTTGTTAAAACTGAAGCTGGCGCTGACATAAAAAAACCATGTGAAGCCACACAGCTCTGGCATCGCTGCCGTTTAATGGAACGTGGAAGTAACTGAGTGTTATTTTAATTTAATATTCGGCCAAATCTTTGAATCTCTCCTCTTGCTCAAAAACTCCGACAGAGATTTCAGGGTTTTTCTATCACATATCCAATCCTGGTATCAGTCTCTCTGTCTGAACGTCTACAAGGATTTTTCTTTTAAATGAGAGAAGGTTAATGTGATTAAAGACACTTACATTTAGTTTCTGGACTACTCGCCTTAGAACCCTGTGCTTCTCTCCTACCACTGCTAAGACGACTCCAGGAACTTCCATGAGTATGGAGCTCTCCACTTGTTATGCTTTGTTACTTTTCCACGGACCTCGTTTTCAGCTGCTTTCAGTTCCTTCAGGTCTCACCGCGTACTCACTTCCACTATACAGAACTCGTCTGTCATCCTGCCAGCTCTCCACATTTCCATAAGACCCTATTCATTCATAAGATTTCACTTCATTGTTCTTTCTCCGCTTCGGAATTAACCAGTCCTCCCTTGCCATGAGCCACCCGGGTGTTCCTACTGGCTGAGGCCTATTGTGTCATTCATTCATCTGACAATAAATCATTTTCTTGCAATCACTTGTTCTTGTATCTATTTGGGTCCTCTAAAAGAACTGCCATCTGATAATATATTCAACATGAGATGATGTTCTGAGTCCTCTTGTCTTTTAGAGGCTGCCTGAGGGGATGCATTCTTTCACCACTGTGGTTTGTGTTATACACTGAGTGTCAGTCACATGATTACATAATTAAGTTTGCCTATGACTCAGTAAATGTGACACTCTAACAATATTGACAGGGATCATGATCCAGGTGTGGACGATTTTAGTGAATGGTGCAAACATTCTTATTTAAACTTATTGTTGCGCCGTCACCGTGGTGTGTGGCAGCTACTGCGGGTGGTGGAGCGAGAGCTACGCTAGCCTAGCCTAACAGGTGCAGCTAACTAGCGGCTAGTTGGGCGCTAGAAGGCTAACCTAACCTGGAAACTACCCAGGAGCAAGTGAGGTCACTCGTGCCCCAGACACCGAGTGCCTCAAGCTGGTGGACAATGCAGGTCCTGCTCAAGGGGGATTTGTTGGCTTTTCTCTAAATCTCTGTATAGTCTTGACGTTCTTATGTAAAATTCCTTGAGTTGTAAATTGGCGACATATAAATACACTTGAACTGGTTTAACTCTGATTCCTTCCACCCTTCTTCAAGCATTACATTACAGAGATCATCAACACTTCTCTCACAACAGGCACCTTTCCCACCTTGTTCGAGCAGGCCCAGATTACTTCACTGTTGAAGAAGCCTTCTCCTGATGCCTCCCTTGCAGACAACTACAGACCAGTCTCTCTTCTTCCATTTCCATTCCAGAGTCTTTCCTAGAACAGACCTTCGACATAACATCACCGTCAACACTGGATCTGCGGTGATTGTCTCCGCCAAGTCAGCCAGAAATCTGGAGGCCATCATCAATGACTAACTGAGCTTCACTCTAGGTCGTGTAGATTTGCCCTCTTCAACATCAGGAAGTTCAGACCCTACCTCTCTGAGTACACGACTCAACTCATCATGCAGGCATTGATCATATCATCATCATATCATATCATTGATTAGTGCAACCCACTGCTGATGGGGTTACCGGCATCCACGACCAAACCCCTGCAGATGATTCAAAATGCAGCAGCACGCCTAATTTTTAACCAAGCAAAAAGGACTCACGTCCCTCCACTCTTCAGATCTCTGCACTGGCTTCCTGTGGCTGCTAGGATTAAGTTCAAAGCTCTGTCTCTTGCCCACAGAGTGGTCAACTCTACAGCTCCGGCTTACTTAAACTCATTCATTCAGGTCTACAACCCCTCCCGTCCGCTGCACTCGACCAGCGAACAACGTCTGGTGGTCCCAGCCCCAAACAGAGGACACCAAGGAAAACTCTTCAGCTCCACGATGCCACGATGGTGGAACGAGCTGCCAAACTCTGCACGCTCCTTCTTTGCATTAAAAAAAATCTTCTTTTCTGCTCTTTGTTGTACTTGTACTTGTGTTCGTGTTCTTGTACTCATGAAACAGAAGCACTTCTTTGATAGCACTTTGCTATGATGTCTTTTCCTTGACCTATATTTTTTGCTGTCTTGTACCTCACTTGTAAGTCGCTTTGGATAAAAGCATCTGACACATGACCAAATGTAAATGTAAATCAGAAACAGAAAACTGTTTATTGCCAGGCAGAGTTAAGAACACTCAACAGTAACAAATGAAACACTTGTGTTATCTAGCTTAAAAAGTGCTGTATGAATACAGTTTTCTACAAGTCATGGCATGTGCTTGGAAAAGGTCTTTAACTTACTGGAAAAAGTGAAGAAAAAGCTGAATGACTGAAAACACCTGCGGGGAGTTTCAGTCTATCAACACTGCCAATATAGTTTGTCTTCAGCTGACGTGATGACAGCTGGTAAATGTTTGAAGAACAGTTGTGTAGTTGTGTTTCCTACTGTGCACAAAGGGCGACAGCGTTGTTGAATGAGTAACGAGTCCAACAGGCTGCACTAAGTATATAAAGCTACCTCAGATTTTCTCCCAGGGCTTTTTCTTTTTAATAAAAATATCTAAAGCACCGTGCAACATGTCAAGTAAAACCTGAAGATCAACACCACTCGCACACACTTTCAACACAAAACACATTTTTATTTGTTTAATCCCTTTAGATGCTGAGTAAAAACACAAACTCATTAACCCAGTTACTCATTTAAATCATCACTGTTGCAGCCAGTTGGTTTTGGATGTCACGACTGCAGACTAAACACAAGGTCCAGTTAGTGTTCAGGCAGTATCCTGACAAAAAACTTTACCATGAAGACAAATAATCACTCTGGGTAACTTAACAGCTGCTTTTCTACGCAGACCTAAAAAATAAAGTGCCACAGCTTCTCTAACACGATAGTCCCCATATTGTAGCAACATTTATCAGGAGAACGTTTAATGAATGAATAAATGTGAGTCCTGTTTTTGGCAGCACTGGCTGTACGCTGGAGTAATACACAGAACATATGCACTTTTATTGAAGTCATACGTGTTTGAAAGGCCTATAACTTTAATTTCAAAGTGATGTATGTGTTTGTGTTCAGGTGTGTGATTTAGACCTACAGCCTGTGGTGCCATAACGTGAAGCCTCTGTGGGAACATGCACCAGGCAAAATGTAAGTACAATAAAGGAACGTGAATGGGAGAATGTGTCAGGGCTGTGTTATGATGGTCGAGTCATTATGAAGGTCTTGACTAAAACAACATGCATTACATACATCCAGCTTCTCTACCCAATGAACTACCAGGCCGCCATACTGGACAAACCACCCAATAAAATATGGGTTCTACGTTGGTCCTTGACCCTGTACAGGGGTTATAAGACTTCAGTACCTGTGGTGAAGATGATGAGCAGGAGTAGTTTTACCAAACTGTACAAAAGCAGGTCTTAGTATATGTTTTTACAGCATCATGTGTCCAAGAAGGACAGATTGTGATTTATTAGTGTAAGTTACTCTCTCTAAAAGCTACATTCCTCCCTAGAGGAGCTTTGTTGAAGTTCAATTCTTGCAGTGTTAAGTTGGTTGCTGGGGGTTGGAGCCTGTGCCAGTTGTCACTGGGCAAAGGGTGGGGTCCACCCTGGACAGGTCTTGACTGTGTCTCAGGGCCAACACAGAGACACAGGAAGACAGACAGACAGACAACCATTCACACCAAAACCAGAGTATCCTGATGAAAACCAAGCAAGCACCAGCAGGAACATGAAAACTCTGCACAGAAAGGCCACAGCTGGCACATGGATTCAAACCTGGAACCTTCTAGCTGTGAGGAGGCAGTGCTGACCACTCTACCAATGCGCTAGATCTAACGCAGCGTGTCATAAAATATGGGGTTAACCATAACCTGTGGCTTCAGTCTACATCTTTTTTCTGACTGCAGAAAACTTCATTAAAACTACATGTTTATTGTGTCTCATGTGCTTCTCTTTTCCAGAAAGTCCTTAAACATTTTCCCTCCATTTTTAACAAATCAGCTGCTGCTACAGATTCTTTATTGACCTGAGATTTTCTTATTCCACGTTCTAAATATAATACTGACTCCATCGTGCCCCTCCTTTTCCTAGAGCCACTTTGACAGCTGATCAACATATGTTGTTACCAGTCTACATATTCATGTTCCCACATGTTCCTTTTACTCTGTACTTGCACATGGACGTACACGTCCACAAGAGGGAAGTATCGCATTCGCTGAAAATGAAAAAAAAAGTGGGGATGGGGGTTATAGTTTTCATTTAGAATTTATCGTCATTAAAGTTCACAGAGAGACTCTGAGTTAACAGTTGCAATTCACAAATTCACAAATACATGATGTATCTGTTTTATCGCCTTTGTAATTACTCAGAAATGACATGACGACACAAACTCCTTAGAGAAGAAGAAGAACCAAGAACAAGGCCTTTAAGGTTTTTGCCAGTTAATTTGCATTTAGGCATATGAGATTTAGCCAGTAAAATAAGGTAATTAGAGACATAAATCTGACGTGTGAAACTTGCTCTCTGAGCTGCCAAACATGAGATTTATTTCTAATATAAAGTTGGAAACAAATTCCCTTCAGTGTGAATGTTATGAATACAAATAAAATCCAAAATAATAGATCTTCTAATAAAATAAAATACTGAATAAAATAATAATAAACCAACATATATGAATATTGTAAATTGTAATGTATCAGCATGAACATCAAAAAGTTATGAAGTTACGTTCCTCATTCTGCTTTTCCGTCACTTTTCTGTCTGATTCTTTTTTCTTTTTATGATCTCAACTCCTGACCAATCAGATTCTTCATTTATTCATCTCCGCACAACGTGTAGTCGCTCAGGTCAACCAAGTTGTTTAGGCCAGTTTAAGTTGTTTCCTGTCCACAATCCTTACAGCTAAAAGTCAACGAAGAGTCTTTTTACTCCACTTTGTCCCAGAATCACCACTGACCTCAGTGCACTTTAACAAAAAGTGGATCAGTTTTTCTGAACTCTCCTTCTTCATCCTTGTACCATTTCATGTGCATGCAGACGTTGATTTTGAGGACGAAGAAGATGCTTTTGGTGGCTCCATGTGAAGAAGAATGGGGGAAGGAACCCGATGCTGAACTTGCACTTGGTTCTACTTCTGTAGAACTTGTAAAAACCCATGATTCAGTGTTGACATCTGTGTCTCGGACCATCTTTGGTTAACAAATGTGCAGTTTGAAAGCAGCCAAACCTCCTCTGGACGGTTCTCTGAGGTGGTGACGCTCTGTGCTTAAATAAAAAAAAACCCTCAGTGACCCTTCAAACCGGAAAATCTCTTTCTATTTCTCCTGTTGTGAAGATTCTCACACGTCCAGGTCATGGTGTAATGTTATGAGAACTACAGGTACCACTGAGCAATAATAATTAATAACTAAGAATATTTACTTAAACAACCAACATTTCATGTATATGTGGAAATGTCCAGTCAAAAGTATTGTGATATTAAATCAAATTTGAAGAATCCATTTCAAGACAAAATATAAACTAGTCTGAGTGTGATTTTATTCGGCCTGTGGTTCCATCAAACATTTACTCATTTTTCCATCAAAATATTATGTTTGACATTTTTCATCAGATTTTCATCCGACTCGGATCAAACGTTATGAAATCACTAATGGGAACTTATTCATTAGGCTTCTGTCATTAGTTCATAGTTTATAGTTTTATGACTGTCTCTGTTTTACTTCAGTGTGTAACAGTTTTTTAGTGTCCACAAACATCTGTGGACATTTCAAAGCTGCAGTAGCTTCACTGGATCACTAGAGGACGATGCTGGTTCACCGGATGTTGAGTGATTCAACACAGTTTTCATGCCTCTAACTGGACGGGATCATTTCTTTACCTGATTTACTTCACTGCTGTGTCTCTTTGTGTGACACGTGTCCTGGGGGAGGACAAGACGACAACTGACACGCAGAGCAGCTTAAATATTTGCTTTTCTTTGACTTTCAGCACAGAATATATACAGAATGTTTTCAGGAAATAATGGAAATTTGTCTAGAACTGATTATTGGATGAATATGTGTCTGTAAAAACAATATTGGTCTGTCATGCAGAATGGAAGACAGCAGTGAAAATATTGTAAATATACTTTGGATGTAAGTTACAGTTTTCTGCTCCATCATAGATAGACATTAAATCAAAATTGATGATGAAAATGTTACAATGTAAGTGTACACAATGATATTTCTATTTTTCAGTATGTTTATTACCTGTTGGTCATCACAATTTCTGCTGTGATCCAGCAGAATCACCCCTCAACTGTGAAAACATTTGTTTTATCAGTTATTAATGTTTTTATATGAATTATTAAATTAAACATAAAAGAAACTGTATTAGTAACATGAATTTAGTTTAATAAATGAGGAACAAAGCAGAGGCATCAGTTTTTATATGAGATTCTGTATTTGTAGGATATGCAGGATGGAATAATGATTATCTGCTATAATGTCAATAAACACTATAGACAAAGCAGCAGAAGGTAAAAGATTGACACCTGCAGGATGTGTTGGTGATTTAATGTCCATGTGGGATTAGTGTATCGTGTCGTTGGCTCACACGTTGACGTGCAAATATTTCACAAAACCTTTGTGTGACTATGGTGTCAAAGAACAACGGCTCGATTCTGCAGAATGAGATGGATGACAAGTCGAACCCCTGTCTGGAACTTACTTCCTCTTTCACTTTGGTTTAATTTGAAAACTATTTCAAACAAAAAACGCTTGCACGCACTCACAACTCAAAATACAAATGACTTTTACTGCAAACAGATTTATTTTTATTGGATGTTTCAGTAAAAATACATTTTTCAAACGAATATCTAGTCCCATTTCCTTATTAAAGTTCTTGCAACTGAGTTTAAAATTGTTTGGACTGAAAATTTGATTGATCTTCAAGTTTCCTTTTAAGTTAAGACATTTTTTCTTCTTTATTTTTTTATTTAATGGTTGAGGTATTTCTTTGTTGACTATGTTGAATAAGGGGTTGGACGATTAAGTAGGTGTTTGACGTTCCCACTGGATCTTCTACACTATAGATGAATAAACCTGCAGGATTGGGCATTAATTCTTCAATTTTGGTTAGTAATTGATATTAAACTACTGGATTTTTCTTGGGCATGTTCTTTATGTTCTTTCAGAATGTGACCCAATCGAAGATTATAAAATGAGAGAAGTGGCCCTAGAGTGGAACCTTGTGGCACTCCACAAGTTGTGTGAGCTGGGGAGTGGGAGGAGGAGGAGGAGCTAAGTAGAACTGAGAAAGTTCTGGATCATAGTGGGCAGTGAAACAAATTTGATCTCTTGGCCAGTGGCGATACTGCAACGTCCACGTTGATCACATCGTACACTCTGGTCCAAAGAGGAATTTTCTCATAAGAAGTTTTTACAAAAGCAGAGGCTGAAACAGTCAATACATCTTTATGAGACTCATTATCCATTGTATCCCCATTCCTGTGTGCAGGGGGTGCAGAGGTGCCACTAGGCCTCCATGTTTCTCTCCAAGAAGCATCGTCATCAACCTGCGGCACTTCTGACACTTCTGCCCAGGGAATGAACCTTTTCACAAAGTTACCAGGACGTGGAATAGTTTGTGTTCAGGACACAGACTGAACACACTGGACCTTCTAGATACAGATACACAGTTTGAACACTCAGCTGATCTCCATTGAACTAACAGCAACAGTGATGATTTAGGTGAGTTACTGTGTGAATTTTTGGGTGAATGAGTTTGTATTTTTAATCAGCTTCTAAATTGATTAAACAAATGAAAATTACATGTGTTTTGTGTGTGTTGATTTAAATTTTAATTTAAAAGAAAAAACACTTTCAAGGCAACTTCATTCAAAGCGCACAGCCTGTTAGACTCGTTCCTCATTCTGAAGAATTAAGCTGTTGCTGTTTGTGCACAGTTGCTAACGAAACTACACAATTGTGAACATCTACAAGCTGTCATCATGTCAGTGGAAGAAAAACTATATGGGCAGTTTCAATAAACTGAAACACCCTGCAGGTGTTGGAGCCTTTTCTTCTCTCTGCTTCACACACTTTTTCCAGTAAGTCATAGACCTTTTCTAAGCAAATACAATGAAGAGGATGTAGGCTGAGGTGTCAGCTGGTGTCATGACATCAACACCAAAAAATTAATAAAAACAGGCACAATCGTTGGTTTTGAAAGACCAAGTTTTCCAAAACAACCTCAGTGATGAACCCAGGGTCACTGGCTGTGTTTCCACCTGCAGCTTCCAGCCACAAGCTGTAAATAACAGCCTAGATGAGCCTGAGCCCCACCTGAGGTCCTTCCACCCTAAATGGCAGTCTTACCTTGCTGGGGGCTCATGCTTGTACTGCTGGATGACATCGTCTACTGCCTTCAGCTACTGATCCGGCCGCCACATGCACCTGTCCCACACAAAAGCTTTTGGGCAGCAGCTCAGGACATGGTCTGAGGAACATCTTGCTAGGCACAGCAGTGCAGGATGATGGACTCGATAGAACATCACACACTGCCTGGATCAGGAACTTGAGTCTAGCTAGTTTGGAGTTCCAATGTTCTGCCCAGGTGATCTTGCAAGTAATTTTATTGCCTCAATTATTTCGGGCTTTAACACAACCACTGTCCAGCTTTGGCTTTCTTCTTCTACACAGATCAGCTGACTTTCTCTCTTCCTGGGGCTTTGACACGTGTCTGAAACTGTCAATATTTCAGTGGGAGTTTATCACTGATTTTCTCGCCAAATATCTAAAAACTTGCACCACCTCTACAGACCGAATATATATTTGAGAAGGGGAGCAGGTTCAAAAGTTAACAATCATGTTAAAATTTTGACAAATGTGTATGTTTTAAAAAAATGTTTGCACCCTTCATTAAAACCCTTCACCAATGAATCATGATCACTGTCACATTCAGTCATAAACAAACGTAATTATGTCTCCCCTCATAGTGTGATTGATGCTCATTTATGTATAACACAGACCACAGTGGTGAAAAAACGCATCCCTTCAGTTTAAAGCAGATCAGATGAAACATCAGTGACTCACATTTTCTGATCTTTCATTAAAAAGTCAGTCAACCACCAGATTAAACCAGGGGCAAAGGTAAAAGTGATAGTTAGTCTGCTAAATTATGGGGTTGGATACAATTAAAAATAGAGGAAAAGTTAATCAAAAGCAGCCGCACAAAACATCATTCAGAGATTCTGGACCAAGTGGAGTAAAGTTCCTACAGGAACCTCTGTCTGCCCTGGAAGCAAACTGGAAGGGATCCAGTTTTTCCTGGATTTCACGTTTGATCTCATTATTAATAATCCTCTCAAATACCTTCATAACCAGAGAAGTGCTACAAGCAGAAAGAATCTTGAGCATAGGTACAATATCACAACCCTTCCAGAGGCCAGGAAACGTTTTTAACCTAAATGACTTAGAATTTCACGCAAATATTTCAGCCAGTGGATCTGGTTTCATTGTCTGGGCTCTAAAAAAGTCAAAAAACAAGGTCAGTGTCAGCGTCAATGTGCGTCTCCATCCGCTGATCAAACAGACTCATTTCTAAAAACACAGCATTTTCAAAAATTAATCATTCAGATCAAAGCAATAAAAAAAGACATTTCAATTCCATGTCTGACTTTTACTTTGTAGGTAATTCTGCAGTCGTTTCTGTAGAGATGAATATGAAAAGCTCATATTTGAAAGCCTGTTGTAATTACATATTAATATTTTAGCCTCACATCTTATCATGAGCTTACATTTGTTACTAACCAAAGTGTTTCAGTGGTTTTTAAATCACAAACTTACATATTTAGTAAAGAACTACCCGTGTTTAGTTCCTCACTGCAGCTGTTTCAGCTCTTTAAAGAAAAAACAATCCTCTTACACTTTCCGTCATTAAACATGCAAATTGTTTTTTCACCTTCTTTCATTTATTTTTTGTTGAGAAATCTGTGCACATCAGATCCAACACTGATCTCATGTCCTCAGACAAGTTGTGCTATAAATACACTAATACAACTGTAGGGCGACACTGCAGAAACTTCACACTTGTTGAAAAATTGTAGCATATATTAAGTTTATAAGTTACGTAAAGGTTTTTTTATCCTCAATAATTATTTTGTGTATACTCTATGGATTTATGCGTGTGTTTGTACAAACTTATATGACAAACTAGTGTTTTAATCACTGATTTTTACGGTGTAAATAAATAAGTAAAAGCCGACGACACTCGTTCTACTTAGACAGTTTGATAATAGTTACGAGTTACTTTTTAAAAACTGAGACTGTGTATGACAGACTCTAATGATTGTATTTATACTGTGGAATTAAACTAATAAAAATAAATCTCTATATGATATAAAATCACTTGTATTTTGTATTTTGAGTTTTTTTAGGTGTTTCACTTGACGGAGCAAACAGTTACTTAACAAACGTGTTTCAATCAGTTAACAAAAAAAGTGAAAGAGAAATAAAAGTACAATGAGAAACTTGAGAATAGAGTCTGTTAGACTTGTCACACGACTTTTTCTGAAGAACCATGATTTTGTTTCATTGCTCACATTATGGAACATACCTACATAATTGTTTTGTTGCACGTCAACATGGAGCCAAAGCCACAATTTCCTCAATGAACAAAGACGTAAAATCACTAACGCATCCTGCACGTGTCAATCATTGAGCTGTTTTTATCTTCTGCTTGTCTGTCCTGAAACAAATATGTGCAAACTGTTGCTGGCTTGTGTATCCTTCAATTACAGAATATGTGATATTAAATTTAATGCCCCTTCTTTGTTCCTCACTTATTAAACTAAATTCATGTTACTGCTACAGTTTAAGTCTCAGGCTGGAGATTTCAATGTTTTGTTGATCAGTTTTCACCATTGACAACTAATGTACCACTGTTATGTTTAATTCAATAATTCCAATAAAAACATTCAGAACTATAGACAAATATTTTAAACAAGAGCTCACAGTTTAGTTGTGATTCCTCTGGCTCACAAGATAAATTGTGATGGCCAACAGATAAAAAACAGATTGTAAGAAGAAACGATCATTATGACACTTTCTTGTGCATTTGATTTACTCTTTGCACTTTTACTGGACAGTTTGATTTCTTGTTTGGTTCATTTCTTTGGGGCATCACACTGATGACAAAGGGACATCCACAAACCTGTGGATGCTCCAGGTGTGTCACCTTCCGTCGCTCCAGGGGCATCGGGTACTGATGCTGCAGGTGAACTTTGGCGTTGGCTTTGGAAAACAACTTGGGGGTAAAGTTACGTTTTGCCTCCTTAATACAGTAACACTGTGAAACAAAGCCCACGACATCTCGCACTAGAGTCGCAGCCCGGCCTTGACTGGCCAAAACGTTAGAATAAGCCTGAGACTTCAGTAAAATTATCAATGAGGAAAATGATTCGGCAACTTCTTATGGACAGATAAGAGGCTCCTCCGCTGTGTCCACTTCTGTCCGGTTACTTTCCATCTCGGAATTGACTGTGAGTGTGAATGTTTGTCCGTCTGTCTGTGTCTGTCTCTCTGAGGTGGACTGGACACCTGTCCTGACCTGGACCACGCATCTCATCCAGTGACAGCTAGGACAGACTAACATTCACAAGTTTGACCCACTGCATCTTTTAATTCTTTAGCTGTTATTTTTCACAATAATAAAATTCATATTTTATTGATCTACTTTATTTTTATTAATGTCTCTTTATGTTTATGTTGGTGTATGTTTCTGAATGAGATGTTTTCATATTAATAATAAATCTGTATATAATAAAAATGTTTTGCCTGTTGGACTTGTTGTGTCCTTCTGACGACTCCTGCTCTCGTCCCACAAAGACACTGAAACTCGAACTCACCCTGCAGGTGTTTTCTATAACTTCCCCTGATCGAAACCGAACTGTAAGTTCTGTTAAACGTCTTCCTCACGTGTCCAGTTAGTCATTTGAAAATGATGCAGAATAAAGCCACAGTTTCTATCAACCCTTTAAAAATCCACATCCCGACAGAGACATCAAGTCTGTTAATTCCACATTTGAAACCGTATTTTTGTGATTTATAGCAATAATTGTAGTTTTGCCAATATTTTTGGGGAACAGACATCTTCCCTTATTTGGATGAAAATTTGAAATATTTTTTATCCAAGAGAAATAAATTATGTCAGTAAGTTTCTTCTGCTTCGCTTTCATTTTGCTGTTTTGCTCTTGTCATTGTTCCGTCTTGTTAGATAATCACGGGAGTGGTTCTTAGCTCAGCAGATGATGAAATGCGTCTCGGAGGAGTTTCGGACTGTATATAAATGATGCCAGGCACGTTTTCAGAGTCAGAGACGATCACTGGAGTCAAGATGAAGATACCTGAGCTGTTTCTGCTGGCAGTGCTGGGCTGCAGCCTGGCAGAGGGGACGACTGTGTTGAAATGTGACCTGATGGAGCAGCTGGGGAACTTCCTTAAAAACCCGGGACTGGTGACTGGAATCAATTCTGGGCTGGACTGTAAGTAAATATTGCATTTACTTTACAACTGAAAACTAATGACTTCAAACATATTATAAATCTATGCAGCAAATATGAACAAATTTGCATGACATGTAAACACAATGTCGCAAGTTCTAATCCTTCTTGAGACCCCAATCTATTTCTTTGGGGGCAGTGTGATGGGCAAGCACCTGTCGTGTGTGTGTGTGTGTGTGAATACGTGAATTTGGAGGAACATTATAAACTAACATGTTGATCTACCAAAGATTCACATCAACTGAAGTATATCCCAGTTTATAGGTTATAATGTGACTCCACTTACTTTGATCTACACAAATCATAAAATTGGACTGTAATGGGAAATAATTCTCACACTAGTTTATGGATTTGTGTACTGCTTTTTAAAATGTTTTATTTTCAGTGATTTCAGTAAATTGTTAATGTAAAAATGTGTAAAACAAATGGAGCCTGTTGTTGAAGGTCAAGAGTTCCAGTTATTATTTTTATGATCCTTGTTAACTGTTTTCTAAACTAAACTTGTTTCACTTTTACTCAAACTTTTTGTGCTGTTTTTCCTTTCAGTGCCAGGCCACAGTCTGAGGGAGGAATGGGGGAATGTGTCGGAATGTGCTCTGGACAAAATCAAAAAACTGGGAGAGAAAGTTGTGATCAACAATATAGCCAAGTGTAAGTAAATGTTGTGTTTACGTTATAAACACTGAATCTTAAGGATATGAAAAATACAGTAAATATATAAAACTGCGTGACCACTGGGTTGCTGGTTAAATCCCTGGTTTTGCCAGTGTCTTTGGGCGAGACACAAAAACCCGGTTTGTCCCAGTTCGAGGACCTTCATACGTGGGAGCTGATAAATGTGAATCAACGCTGTGAGCAACATGTTGATGATCAGCTCATTTTAATTTGATCACAGTCCACTTACTTTCTATGTAAATGATAAAAAAATGGACTTACACCAGCACAGAAAAAAAACTCTCGTTATTTTTGGATTATTGCTGTGAAATTATATACAAAACGCATGTTTTCTGCAGGATGAATTGTGACACTGTTTCCATCAACCCAGCTTCTGTTTAATGAACTAACATGCTGCACATGTCATATATGAATCGAGCCAAACACTAAAAGCATAAGCACAAAGGTGCCTGGTTATGTCGCAGTATTATTTTAACATTTGCATGTGATTTACTTAGGGCTGACAGGACACCGCCGCATGAAACGCCAAATGTTTTATCCAGTAAACTCGTTCACTTACAAAATCAGCAGGCACAGCTCTGCCAGAGTTGTCAGTGCAGTGACACTTTCTATCACCTCAGACAGTAAAATAAAGAACACCGACCCTCCGTTAGGTGACGAGGGAAACACAGTGTTCAAAATGCATCAATCATCAACCATTTGTGGGGATCATGAGACCTTAGAAATTCTAAAGCACAAGTTGAATTTTGGTCTGCTGGTGGTCTTATTAGATGCCAGTTCAGCTCTTTATTTTCAGCAGAAATCTGCCCGATTTATGGAAGTGTGGGTCAAAAAGTGAGATGTGTGGACACGTCTTCTCAGTCTGATTTTCTCTTTTCTCTCCTCTCTGCAGATATCTGTAAAACGGCTCTGAAACCACGTTTTAAATCCGATCCAGTTCACAAGCCGATCGTTGAGCCTATTGGCCATTTAAACTCCCTCAAACAGAGACTCACGCAATTAATTGGCTCCGCTCATTCTCCAAAACTACAGAGAGTACAACCAGCTAGAAAGCCTCAAGCAAAGGTCGAGAGTGAAGCACATTTAGCAGCCAGGAAGCGTGGCCCAACCAAAAAGACTAAACCACCCATTATCGTAAAGCCACGACGAGGACCACGGTCTACAAAGGATGTGGATGCTGCCTTCTGCAGCGATGGGACAAACGCAACATCCAACGTCTGTGGTACATCCTGCGAGAGTGAGTTGGATTTTTATTTTCGCAACTGTAGTGGCGTGCACACACGGAATGAGGAAACTCTGACTTGGTGTCATTTTATTCTCGCCCAAGAAGCCAAATCTACAGGTGTAGCTGCCTGTCACCCCAGTCACGGTGTTGTAGGTATTTGGCTTAAAGGACGGTCAAATATAGAACCTCACAAGACGTCAAACTTGGATTTATGGATGAACTTCCCTAAATCTTAACTGGGCCTTTTAACCATCTACCGAGCCCATAAGGAGGTGGAGTACACCTCTACAACTATGGCCCCAATGACGAAACGATAATGATACGATACAATGTTCTTGTCGTTTTCCAATGAATTTCATTTTGAATAAACACAGATCCACTCCATCAAAAGACAAAGAAGTCTCAAAAATAAATGTCCGACTCTTGTTACACCCTCCATTTCCTAATTTGATTGATTGATTAATATTAGTGTTGCTGTCTATTCCTCTTATAAACACAGTATAAACGGAACAGGGCACAAACATTTACCCAGGATGAATAAAGTGACAACTGAAAAAAAAAAACTAACAAAACGTCAGAATGCCCAGAACACATTTTCTGGTTTTTAATCTGACGTGTAACTGTTGTAACTGATGGTTGAGCAACAGTTAGACTGATGTGCAGATGTGAGAGACTGTTTGAAAGTATAATTATGCCTTTTCAAAGCTTCAGAGTGTCAGTCACATATGGATTTCATAAACGACATTTAATAAGACGAGAACATCTAGGTTAGACGAGGTAGCTCCCAACTCACGCACTAGGTGACTGTGTGTGTGTACGAGACACTTAACAGGAAATACATTTCACTCATTTCACATTTTTTCTCTCCTCCAGACCGGACAGAAGGTGACCTGGCGTGCCTGCGGAAAGTCTCCACCGTTCTTATGTAGGATACTTTTTTATTTCTTCACAGTGCAAATTACAGGTTGATGTCAGACGGTTTTTGGAGTAAAAATGGAATTTGCTTTACTTTTGATATTTTTTCTCCAAGGGCCAAGAGGATTCCTGGGTCGAACTACCCCACGAATAAACTGTAAGTTGACCTCATTCATCGATTTAAGATTTTCTAAAAATTCAAACTGTTGAAGATTGACTGAACTGGTCACATGCACAGTTCAGCTGCCGAGCTTCGCCTCCCCCCCCTTGCAGCTCAGAGCTGTTTGCTGCAGCATGTAGGGGAGCGAATACTTTAGTTATTACTTTAAGTAGGTGAGATGAAGCAAACGTGAACATGTGCATGACATCTGTTATGCAGATTTGAAAGTTTCGTGACGATCCTGCAGCAGCTCGGGTCAAATGGCTCACGGAGACATGACTAACATGATGAGGCACATCATCATGCAGAGTTTTGGACGTGCAAAGCTAGTGAATGTTTGGACGGGGTGATGCTTTTCTGGACCTGTGGTCCAGCACTGACCACTGCTTTATACAACATATGACATGAAAAATTATCAAGTGTATCAAAACATCATATTAAGAAATATATACAGCAGTAATAACGAGTGAATGACTGTGATACCTTATGTCATGATTTTTTTTTCTGTTTTCTAACAGGCAAGAGGCGCTTGCACTGAAAGTTTGCAAGGAGCAAGTCACTGACAACATCAATAATGAACGAAAATGATCTAGGAAGCTTTACAGTTTTTCTTAATTGCTTAATTCTTACTTCTTTTTTTTAATCAAAGTGTTTTTTAATTTAGTTTTTCGAAACTCTAACAAAAACTAGAAAAAAAAAGGTATGCAGAATTTCGTGTGTAGACTTTGCAAAAAGTCTGACTTACAATTGAAAACGCGGTTGTGGTTCTTTCCGAAACGTCTAATTTTAGTGTGTGATCCAAAACTTTGATTCAAATCACCGAACAAATTCGTGGCCACTGATTTGTGTCCATAATAAAGTGAAGCATGTTGAACTTACTGTGTCGTGATTGTGTCTGACAAAACTCTGTAATAAACAAGTCATTACCACATTAACATGACAGTTGATTGACAGTTGTAAAGCTCTGTTAAAGGTACAATGTTCAAATTCATCTGGTCTTTTCATAATACAGACTCATAATACGTATCTCAAAAAACAAAAGAGGGACCTGTTGGGTTCTAATAAAACTTCAGTCAGTGAAAATAGAACGAAAACACTAAGACTGAAGAAAGCAGTGGTACGTCCAGGTAACACTGAACATCATCTTAGGGATTATGCCTTTTATTTTGTACATATTATATATATTTTACTAAAACAAACAACACTCCTTGTATATGTGGAAATGACCAGTTAAATATGATAAAGTGAACAAACAAGACCAAATGTAAGGATCTAACTCACCCAGAGATCCAAAAGCAGAAGTCACCATGAGACCAGGGCTATCGTTTAAGAATATTTTAGAAAGAAGAAAATAATAATTTAGGAATACAAAAATGAGACAGGAAAACCCAAATATAAACGCTCACTACTTAAAGTAGGAGGATAATAATAAACTAACAATTTGGAAACATAAACCGCTCACTGTGAAGATAGGAGGAAAGGAACAAAGTAAACTGAAGAAAACAAAAGTTCAATAGTCATATAGGAAAAAGATGAGGTACTAACGAGACTAAAAAAGATATTAATAACCAACGTGAACAAACCTACTAGCACAAAAACGACTAAACTAACAGGTCTGAGTGTGATTTTATTCAGCCTGTGGTACATCTTTACCTCGTGGTGTCACTGTGGTTCCATCACACGTTTACTCATTTTTCCAGATGGTTCATTATTTTTGAGGATTTTCATCATATTTTAATCTATCTTTGATTAAACATTTTAAAATCACTAATGGGAACTTATTCATTACGTGTCTGTCAGTAGTTCACACAAATATTGGACATGTACAAAAACTGCGACTCATAATTCATAGTTTTATGGCCGTCTCTGTTTTACATCAGTGTGGGGCTGTAGAGAGTTTGTCACTGGACCCTGATCAAGAATCACAGAGTGGATCCTCAGGGGGGTTCTGGTCATTTCCATTTGTAAAGTCAGGATCCTGTGTCCATCTGGGTCTTTGTTCATCCAGAGAAAGAATTGAAAGTGTTTCTAAACACACAGCTGTTTGATTTTTGCTCTAAAAGTTGATCTAAGGAGGCGTCTCACAGTTTTTTAGTGTCCTTCAAACATGTGTGGACATTTCAAAGCTGCAGTAGCTTCACTGGATCACTAGAGGACGATGCTGGTTCACCAGATGTTGAGTGATACAACACTGAACATAAGAATATTTTCATGCCTCTAACTGGACAGGATCTGCTCCCTCTTGGACTTATGTCCGAACTCCACGTACTTCACCTACAGAGGCGACTTCTACAGACAGAAACATGCCTGTGTCATGGGTTCCCCAGTGTCAACTATTGTTGCCAACCTGTAAATGGAAGAAGTGAAGAAGAAAACACTCAACTCCTTCCTGGGGACAGCACCAACCCAATGGTTCAGATATGTAGATGAAACCTGGTTGAATATCAAGATCCAGGAGGTTCAGGTTTTTACAGACAATATACAGTATATTATATTATGGATTAATTATAGGTAAAATATTTTTTGGGGACGATGGTGGACTGGACATAGTGTCTGACAGTGGAGCTGATCTCAGATCAGCACTGAGAGTCATCTCCACTTCTTCTGGTTCCTGTCAGCTCTGCTCTCCACTCGACCTCCCACTAACATGCTCCACTCACAACATCTGGATCATCAGGACAAACATCTTCCTCTGAACACACACAGATCATCACTTCCACCTGCAGAGAGAATGAGAGAGAAGAGAGGAGATCAGTGAGTGTCTGCAGAGACTCACTTCATCAGCTGTCAGTCAGTAGAACCTTCAGTCCTGTTCAGAGCAGCTTCCTGTCAGCTCTCAGGTGAACGTGTTGGAGTGAACACACACAGACCTGCAGAGACTTGTTCACTCCAGTCCACAGTGGAAGAAGCTGCTGAGAGTCCTGAAGGCTTCATTACTGCACAAACACGTCAGTGATGGATTGAACCACAGAGTCACTGTGTGTTGATGAACATCTTCTCTGCTTTGCAGATATCAGCTGACAAACCAACATGGAGGCTGCTCTGATTGGCTGACTGTTCTCTCTGTCTCTGTCTTTCTGTCCCCATTCTCCTCTCACAGCTTCACTGAGAAGGTTGGAGCTTTACAGGAAATACTGGATCTTTGCTCTGACACTAACTGGGTTTAGTACAACACTGCTGAAAGCAGCATGGACTGACTCCAACCCTCTACTGACCTCAGAGTCTCCAGTCGACAGTGTGGACTCTCCACAAGACCAGACAGAAGCTTCACTGCTGAGTCCCACAGGTTGTTGACACTCAGGTCCAGTTCTGTCAGATGGGAGGGTTGGACTTCAGAGCTGAGACAGTGTGTGTTGTGTCCTCTGCTGTCCACAGGGACAAACTGACAGTGAACTTATAATCCTGTTGGATTCAGACTCACCGTGTCTCTGACTTTTCCACTTTTCCTCGTCCTGCTCCGTCGACACAAAATAAAGTGTTTTCTTCCTCTTCGAAAACGACAAAGTTTCATAAAATGGCGTCGAACCAACGTACTTCCTGCTTGTTGCTGCGTTTGAACATCGGGACTCAGAAAAGAAAAAGATCAAACAGTTTCACGAGTCTCCATGTCTGGTTAGAAGGTTTTCTCATTGTTCTTCTTCTTATCACAGATTTATATCAGAGACCATGTGAAAATGTGCAGCGTCAGCAGAGCTGCATTAATTTAGTCAGATTTGATAAAACATTAGCTTAGAACAGACTGAGTCACTGTGAACGCACCATCTCATCCTCTTACTTTCATTTTCGGAGCTTCTCTTATTCCAGCTTGTGTCTCTGCTAAACCCACTCTGACATTTGATCCGTGGCTTCTCTGTGCTGCAGACAGAAGGAGACAGCGTCTCTTCTTCTCCACAGTCCACAGGTAAGACTCAGACACTGAGCGTAAAAGATTGGTCTGGTTTATTAACTGAATACTTTCAGGTTCGTGCTGTCTTTGATCCACATCAGAAATGTCCCTTTTGAGTCCAAACAGTTCCTCATGGATGACATGTCTGACTGCATGAACTCGCCTTCTTATTATCTGTCAAACAGATACAAAACAGAATCAGTTATCAGGACGTCACACACCAGCAGCTGGGAGGACAGGACTGCACAAAGACTGTGCAATCTCACAATGAATGAAATGTGGCTAAAAGTGAAATAACCTGTTACCTGTTTTTTTAATTACTGCATGGAGGCTCTGAAGAGAGGAGGAAGAGGACGAGGACGGCTGGTATCTGAGGACATGAAGTCTTTTTCATGAAGAGCACCCAGAGAGGAAAAGACATGAGACATGTCCACAGACAGTTTTTACTCAATATGAGTAAGTCTTTAACTGCGAGGACAAAAAAATAACCACAACGCTGTTTAAGTAAAGTCAGTTACGTGCAGGATTTGTGTCTTTTCTTTGTCACTGAGATTTATTTTAAGACATAAAACAAAAGACAAGGAGATGTAATAGGACAGGCTTCTGAAAAAGCTCCACCTTTCTCCATGTTTTAAATCCTCTTTATTAGAGGTGAAGGTTTTGAGTGATAATAAAGTTACACTCATACAACTAAACACAAACTAAATCAACATGAAACCTGGAGGTGATTGACTTCAAGATCAGCTGTGAGGCACAGAGTTAAATCAAATTTCTTTGCTTCCCCATTTGTACAGTTTGTAATAGTTGAAATAAAGTTTTCATCAGAGCAGGAACATATCATTTGTTGAATCAGGAGGTTTACGTTTATATAAAATATGTCTAATGAATGGTGGACAAACAAAGAGTGATGAACCTCTGCACACACTTTGACACTTCAACAATAAGTTAGTTACAGAAAACACAAGTCCACTCAATGGTTCCTACAAAGTTTAATAACAGAAACACAAAAGGGATAAAATCTGAGTCAGTTTGAATGATATTTGTAATGTCTGATTATTGATCATATATTTGTGGGAGAATGACCAAAACTTTTTCAATAAACATCATCACGTCTTTGTTAAAAACTGCAGATTTTTTTTTTTTTTTATCACTACAGATGAGTCACGTGTGTCCAACAGCAGGAAACTGGTAGAAGAAGAGTTGACATGGTCTGTCCAGATTTCTTCCAAAAACCACACAATACTCCTCAGGTGTAACTGTAACTTTATTTATTAACCCCTTTAAAATAACTAGGTTGAACAAAATCTGCTGTATAAGTTAAGACATAAAATATTCAAATAAAACAAGATAATGAGAAGTAAATAAAAACCAACAATTTAACAAAAAATAAATAAATAACACACATAAAATAATGTCAAAACTCAAACTGCGTCAGTGAAAACAAATAGGTCTTAAGAAACGATTTAAAAACAGGCAAGGAAGACGCCTGTCTGATGTGCAGGGGCAGCTCGTTCCACAATTTTGGAGCTGCTCTGTCCCCCGACAGGAAAACCACCAGCAGGTTTCTGGTTTCTAAGCTGTTCTGGTCAAACAAAAACTTATTCTTGTACAATATTTAACAGCTTTTTCATATGAAACATTCGCGGGAGAGAAGTTGTGTTTATAGATGAAAACCAGGGTTTTTGTGAGTTTACATCACATCTGAATTTTCTCATTAATGACTTAAACAGCTGAATAACATTTCGTCCATAGATTTGACAGTCTGAGGATCTAAATTTCAAGACTCGAGATGTTTCTGCCTCACAACAGGACTCTGGTCCTCAGTGACACGTCTCACTGGATACAAATCTGTTTTACACTTGTCACACATTTGACTTTTAGTAAAAATCCCCTGAATATGTGACTTTCTTTAACTGGTTTTCCACATGCCGCAGTTATTTGTCAGCCGGGGACAAGTTCCCATATTCATGTGTCTCAGAGGGACGTCTCTGTGGTTCTTAGTGCAGTTCACTGCTGGTTTGGTTTTTCTGTCTCAGCTGCTGTAGTTTAATCCCACACAAACACGTGTAGGAAACATTTATTTTCCAGCCGCTACAACAGTGAAAACGAAAACATTTTCAACAACCTCCTGTCCCTGTTTCTCATGTCACGTCACATTGGGACGGTCTCATCAGTAAATCAGGAAAAAGTTTGGACATTATGTCACAAATAAAGTCAGATAAATCTCATTTTAACTGCTCGACCAACGTGTCTTCTGTGATTCCTCTCCTGTAATTGTGGTGCATTTATTTTGGACTTTTACTTATTCGGAAATATTTGGATGTCCTTGATTTGTTTTAAAGGGATTTTAATGGATTTAATTGACCACAGAATACAGCGCTGTATCCAGCTGTGAATATGATGCAGAGTCTCTATATTTGTTGTACGTGTCTTGGAGAAAAGATCCTTTGTCCCTCACAGTGCTGCTATAGAAAAGACAATTTATGTGGGAAAACTGTCGTCAGCGTCGCTTTCATCTGTGTCGGATCCACATCAACATGCTGTGGTGATTTATTTTACACTCATTCATACAGTCAGCAACAGAGAGGATCACTCACAGAACCCCAGAGGTCAGGCAGGGTCAGGTCTTCAGACTGAGCAGGGTCCAAATCGTGGCCCGATGGACAGTGGAATGGAACTAGATGCAGGCTGGAACGTGGCGCTGAGAATGTGACAGTCTGACAGCAGGTAAAGGAACTGAGGGGGACAGGTGAAAGTGATTAAAGGTGATCAGTGAAGCCGTCGTGAACGTGAGGAAACCAAAACAGGAAGTGACCTCAAAATAAAAGTCTGAAGGGAGAAGTGAAGTAGTCGATCGTGACATCGTGTCCTGTGTGTGAAGCGATGTGTCGTTCAGTGTCGTTCAGTGAAAAGCTACGGAACCCCGGAAGGGACATGGTTGAAAAGAAATTTATGGGGGAAAAAAAAATTATCGGGGGAAAAAAATAAACTAAACCTTTGCGAGATCTCGCAAAACTTTTAATCAGAAATATACTTCCGAGTTAGTTAGTCACCGTGGATAACACAACAATGGAGGACACGTTTACGGAATGGGAGCCATTCATAGAACTTTACTTTGAGCTTGGCCTCAAATATAAAGACATTAAGTCAGTGCTTAGTAGTAAACATCATTTTCACATCAGTGAGAGACACCTAAAGAGAATTCTTAGGGCGAGGGGATCCTCTCGCCAAAGCCTACTCCGACCTGGCGGACGTGGTTGACTTCATCCGTAACCAACTGCAGAACTCCGGACAACTTCACGGGTACCGGTGGATGTATGTTAATTACGTGTGAGGAAAGACGATGTGCGCTTGGTTCTGAAGGAACTGGACCCCAGAGGAGTGTCATTAAGGCAGGCAAGACTTCTCTAAAGGGCCCAACTTCATCTGGCACCTGGACTCCTATGATAAACTTAAGCCATACGGCATTTGTGTGCATGGATGCATTGATGGCTTTTCAAGAAAAATAATTTGGCTTAATGCCTACACAACAAATAGTGACCCAAAACTGATCGGAGGGTATTACATGGAGTCAGTGCAGCGCTTAGGTGGCTGTCCTAGAGCGGTGAGAGGTGATCTTGGAACCGAGAATGGTTCAGCGGTTTCTCCGTCCCACTCAGCCAGACGATCCCCTTGACAGTTACCTGGAGGGAGCCAGCACTGCCAGTCAAAGAACTGAATATTGGTGGGGGATTCTTCGCAGACAGTGCGTGCAGTTCTGGTTAGCCTTATAAGGAGACCTCAGAGAAAGCGGCTTGTTTGATGGTGGGCTGCTGGACAAAAGCCTTCTCCAATTTTGCTGCCTGGGACTTATTCAGGTGAGTTAATTCATTATAATTTAATTATGTAAGAACACAAAAATTAAGGGGGGTGGATAGAGGAGAGGGGGGAGATATGGGAGGAATAGGGTTTGTGTGAATATTATATTTTAGTCCTGTTAGGTTCATATGAATGTTGAGGATTTGCAGTTGCCTGCCTAAATGTGTGTTGTTTTAACAGAATGAGCTGGATGAAACTGGTCAGGTTTGGAATTCACACCACATCACCTTCAAAAAACCTCAATGTTCCCAGTGGTCGTCCCAATGTGATGTATTCATTACCTGAACTGTACAGGACAAGAGACTTCCTTTCCCCGGTTGAGGATGAACATGTTCAGCTGTGCAAAAGTGAATGTGTCTTTTGGTTGACTGTACCATGCGATCCAGACGTATATGAACTTTGCAATGTTAATCTAGCCACAGGGATTGCAAGCCAGTAACTTCTGTGCCGGTCCCAAGCCCAGATAAATAGAGAGGGTTGCGTCAGGAAGGGCATCCGGCATAAAACTTGCCAAGTACAACCATGCGAGTCATCCATACCACTTTCATACCGGATCGGGCGAGGCCCGGGTTAACAACTGCCGCCACCGGTGCTGTTAACCTACAGGGTGGAAATTGGACCACTGTTGGTCGAAGAAGGAGAGGAGGCAGAAGGGTTCGTGGTCAGAGATAGAAGGGGAAAGGCAGGAGCTTAGATCTGAGAGTAGGGACTCTTAACGTTGGAACAATGACAGGGAAAGGTAGAGAGCTGGAAGACATGATGGAGAGAAGGAAGCTAGATGTACTGTGTGTGCAAGAGACGAGGTGGAAGGGCAGCAAAGCACGTAGTATTGGAGGAGGATACAAACTGTTCTACCATGGTGTGGATAGGAAGAAAACGGAGTAGGAGTGATCCTGAAGGGGGAGTTTGTGAACAATGTTCTAGAGGTGAAAAGAGTCTCAGACAGGGTGATGAGCCTAAAGCTAGAAATCAAAGGGGTGATGGTGAACGTAGTCAGTGGGTATGCTCCACAAGTTGGCTGTGAGTTAGAAGAGAAGGAGAGATTCTGGAGTGAGTTTGATGAGGTTGTAGAGAGTATCCCCAGAGGAGAGAGAGTAGTTGTTGGAGTAGATTCAATGGGCATGTTGGTGAGGGGAACTGAGGTGATGGACAGGTTTGGTGTAAAGGAAAGGAATCCAGAAGGAGAGATGCTGGTGGACTTTGCTAAGAGGATGGAAATGGCTGTAGTTAACACTTAGTTCCAGAAGAGAGAGGAACACAGAGTGACATACAAGAGTGGAGGTAGGAGTACACAGGTGGACTACATCCTATGTAGACGAGGTCATTTGAGAGAGGTTAGTGACTGTAAAGTGGTGGTAGGAGAGAGTGTAGCCAGACAGCACCGCATGGTAGTGTGTAAGATGACTCTGGTGGTCAGGAAGAAGAAGAGAGGAAAGTCAGAAAAGAAGACCAAGTGGTGGAAGCTAAAGAATGAAGAAACTTGTGAGGAATTCAGGCAGAAGTTGAGACAGGCTTTGGGTGGTCAGGAAGAGCTTCCAGATGACTGGGACACTACAGCAGAGGTAATCAGGGAAACAGGTAGGAAGGTGCTTGGTGTGTCATCTGGTAAGAGGAAAGAAGATAAAGACACTTGGTGGTGGAATGAGGAAGTACAGGACTGCATCCAGAGGAAGAGGTTAGCTAAAAGTAGGAAAGTAGACAGGAGTACAAGGAAGTGCAGCACAGAGTGAAGAGGGAGGTGGCAAAGGCCAAACAGAAAGCTTACGATGAGCTGTATGACAGGTTAGACACGAAGGAGGAAGGACAGAAGGACTTGTACAGGATAGCCAGACAGAGAGATAGAGATGGGAAAGATGTGCAACAGGTAAGGGTGATTAAAGACAGAGATGGAAAGGTGCTAACAAGCCAGGAGAGTGTGCAGAGAAGATGGAAGGAGTATTTTGAGGAGCTGATGTATGAGGAAAATGACAGGGAAAGAAGGAAGGAAGATGAGGATGTTGTGGAGCAGGAAATAGCAGAGATTAGAAAGGATGAGGTGAGGAAGGCTCTGAAAAGGATGAAGAGCGGAAAGGCTGTTGGTCCTGATGACGTACCTGTGGAGGTGTGGAAGTGTCTAGGAGAGACAGCAGTGAAGTTTCTGACAAGTCTGTTTAACAGGATTTTAGAGAGTGAGAAGATGCCTGAGGAATGGAGGAGAAGCGTGTCAGAAGTGCGTTTTTCTCTAGACCCAGAAGTACAGGACACAGGAGGAAGATTGTGAATGTTTATTGAAATTAGAATAAATGCTGTGAATGATAAGGGGGGGGGGGTCGTCGCAGTAGATGGTTTGAGGGGAGTCGTGGCAGTAGACGGCTTGAAGGGAGGGCGGTGGGGGTCTGGAGGAGGGTCCGAGCCAGGCTGATAATGGATGAAGTCCCTTGGTGGTCGAGACGGAGGCCGATGGTGACGTGAGAAGCCCTCCGGGCGCCGGGCAGGACGCCGAGCTGGGGGCCGGCGTCGACGTGAGAAGCCCTCCGGAGACCTCTGCACTAAAACAGGCGCCGGACGGCCTGCCGCTGACCTTGGCGTAGGAACAGGAACTAGATGAACCGCAGATGACCTCAGCTCTGAAACAGGAACTGGTGCGGGGTCTGTGCAGTCAGCCACCTCCTTGGAACCAGAACCAGGAACAGGAACAGGCGCGGGACTGCAGTCGACGGCCCCCGTGGAAACATGAACAGGACCAGGTGCGGGACCGCAGTCGACGGTACCCGTGGAAACAGGCCCAGGGACAGGTGTGGGACCGGTGCAGTCAGCCACCTCCTTGGAACCAGGAACAGGAAGAGGTGCGGGACTGCAGCCAACGGCCCCCATGGAAACAGGACCAGGGACAGGTGTAGGACCGCCTTCAACGGCCCCCGTGGAAACAGGACGAGGGACAGGTGTGGGACCGGTGCAGTCGGCCACCTCCTTGGAACCAGGAACAGGAACAGGAAGAGGTGCGGGACTGCAGCCAACGGCCCCCATGGAAACCGGACCATGTAGTACTACTGGTGAAAGGGAGGCTGAGGCATGAGCAGAGGCCAGGACCAGCACAGGAACATGAGCGGGTTCTGGTAGATGGTTGGGAGACTCGGAGACAACCTCTGTGTCAGGAGAGTAGTTGGCTGGCTCAGGAACAGGTGGTTGCAGCAGGGCAGAAATATCCCTCCTGAAAGCGCTTACGCCTTCCCGGACCCGGTGTGCCCGGGGCAGATCCAGTAACCTGGGCCTGGATTCAAAGAGGCCCTCCAACTGGCCAGCTGCTGCACAGCGAGCCTCGAGGTCTCCTGGGGTCACCGTGGTCTCCCAAAGTCTTAACAGTAACTGACATAGGATGGGGCATTGCTGGCGTTGAGTGGAGTCCAGAACAGGGTCCGCTGGCAGTGGGGAAGGAGAATGAGTCTCGGAGGTTGAGTCAGAGGGATGTGGCGTGCTAGGAGACCTCGGGTGGTGGGGCTTACGGCGTCTGGCTGGTCGTCTCCTGAGTGTGGAGGTGTCGTTGGGCTGTGGCTTAGAATCAACGGGAACGGAAGCAGACTGTGGAGCAGGGGCTGGACGAACAGGTGCAGGATAAGGGACAGGAGGACAAGAGACCGTGGCTGAAACTGGTGAGCATGGTGTGAGAGTCTGGATGCGGTTGTAACGTTTACTGTGGCTGCTCTTGCTTGATGAGGTAACACTGGGGTGTATGTGGGGCATCTCTGGATCCTGACCCGATGGAGAGTAGAGGAAGTCCGAGGCTTGAGCCTTTAATTCCTTCCATATATTCCTTGCCTCCAACGGACTTAGGAAGACCGGGTCAGAACCCAGAACCGGCTGGGAGGGTGACATGGACAGTATTCCAGAGGTGAGGAAGTGGGGTCGCTGACCAGGGAGATTATTGGACTGTGGTTTCATGGTGACTTCTCCTCCAGTGTCCTGGGGGTCCAATTGTCTGGCCAGATCGTACTGTCAGAAGTGCGTTTTTCTCTAGACCCAGAAGTACAGGACACAGGAGGAAGATTGTGAATGTTATTGAAATTAGAATAAATGCTGTGAATGATGAGGGGGGGGGTCGTGGCAGTAGACGGCTTGAGGGGGGGTTCGTGGCAGTAGACGGCTTGAGGGGGAGTCGTTGGAAAAGACGGCTTGAAGGGGGGGAGTTGTAGCAAAAGACAGCTTGAAGGGTCTTTTGGTGGTTCTGGGGGCAAAAGACGGCTTGAAGGGGGGAGTTGTGGCAGTAGACAGCTTGAGGGGGAGTCGTGGCAGTAGACGGCTTGAGGGGGAGTCGCGGCTGAAGACGGCTTGAGGGGGGAGTCGTAGCAAAAGACAGCTTGAAGGGTCTTTTGGTGGTTCTGGGGGCAAAAGACGGCTTGAAGGGGGGAGTTGTGGCAGTAGACGGCTTGAGGGGGAGTTGTGGCTGTAGATGGCTTGGACGTGAGTCGTGGCTGTCGACGGCTTGGACGTGAGCCGTGGCTGTAGACGGCTTGGACGTGAGCCGTGGCTGTAGACGGCTTGGACGTGAGCCGTGGCTGTAGACGGCTTGGACGTGAGCCGTGGCTGTAGACGGCTTGAGCGTGAGTCGTGGCTGTAGGACCGGCAGACAGGCAAACAGAGTAAATCCAAACCTGAAATAATCTGGCGTGGTGAAAGAGGTTCCTGGAGAACTTGAGAGGAGTCAAAAGGCGAGCAAGCAGAGTAAGTCCAAACGTGAAAAATCCGGCGTGGCGAGATACTTTCCTGGCGGCTGCAAGGTCGTCATGTGGAAAGACGATCTGGCAGCAAACTGTGGTGAAGTCCAGGTACAAATAGACAGGGGGAACAGGTGAAACCAATTGAGGGCAATCAAGGGTGGTGAAGCTGCCTGAGCCGTATTAGAATTGGACAGGAAGTGGAGGAGAGCGGGTAACAAAATAAAAGTGCAAGGGAGGAAGTGGGGCTGAGGAACTGAGTCATGACAAAGCGTTCTGGTGCCGATCTTTAAGAACAAGCGTGACACGCAGAACTGCAGCAACTACAGAGGGATAAAGCTGATGAGCCACACAATGAAGCTGTGGGAAAGAGTAGTGGAGGCCAGGCTTAGGAATGAGGTGGAGATTTGTGAGCAGCAGTATGGTTTCATGCCCCGTAAGAGCACCACTGATGCCATTTTCACTTTGAAGTTGTTGATGGAAAAGTACAGAGATGGTCAGAAGGAGCTGCATTGTGTCTTTGTGGATTTAGAGAAGGCGTATGACAGGGTGCCGAGGGAGGAGCTGTGGTACTGTATGAGGATGTCGGGAGTGGCAGAGAAGTACGTCAGAGTAGTTCAGGACATGTATGAGAGGAGCATGACGGTGGTGAGATGTGCCGTAGGTCAGACAGAGGAGTTCAAGGCGGAGGTGGGACTAAACCAACGTCTTTCTAAACCAGAGGGAGCAAGGTAGAAGTGTGAGGTTACAGGGGGCTGAGGTGAAGAAGGTGCAGGAGTTTAAGTACTTGGGGTCAACAGTTCAGTGTGATGGGGAGTGTGGAAAAGAGGTGAAGAGGCGAGTGCAGGCGGGTTGGAATGGGTGGAGGAAAGTGTCAGGAGTGTTGTGTGACAGAAGAGTGTCAGCAAGACTCAAAGGAAAGGTGAACAGGACAGTGGTGAGACCAGCTCTGCTCTATGGGTTAGAGACAGTAGCAGTGAGAAAGAGACAAGAGGCAGAGATGGAAGCAGCAGAGATGAAGATGTTGAGGTTCTCCTTAGGGTGACAAGGTTGGACAGAATAAGGAACAAGCTCATCAGAGGGACAGCACACGTTGCCTGTGTTAGCAACAAAGTCAGAGAGGCCAGACTGAGATGGTTTGGACATGTGCAGAGGAGGGATAGTGAATATATTGGTAGAAGGATGTTGGAGATGGAGCTGCCAGGCAAGAGGGCGAGAGGACGACCAAGGAGGAGATATATGGACGTTCTAACAGAGGACATGAGGTTAGCTGGTGTCAGAGAGGAATATGCCCAGGATAGAGTGAAGTGGAAAAGGATGATTCGCTGTGGAGACCCCTGAACCAGGGATTTGTCAGTTTTTGAAGTTGGTTTATCTCATGGCTACTCAGATGTGGCTGTTGCACTTGACTTTTTCTGGTTTGTCTTTCTTTGTTTCCTTAGCTGATGCTTTTTCTGTCTTTGAGGCTTTCTTTTTCTGGATTATTGGCTTTGAATGTCGATTTGTGCTCTTGATTTGAATTTCTCACAATCTAAATTTCTCAGTCAAACTCAGCACCCCCCACAATCCCACAGCTGTTGAACTCTTTCTTAGACTCAAACACTGTACCTCACTCTGTACCACAAACTGTCACTCATTCAGTCAAGATCAAACAAAGTTGTTATATCTTACCACGTCATTTACATTCCCCAAAACTACTGAACTAATAAAAGTTACACCTGTGACACCATTTCTAATACCCAGTCTAATTATACTAGTTAATTACAACACACAATGATGGAAGAGAGAGACCAGTTTAGATGCCTGTAAACGGATGTTAAACTAAGTTACCAGTATACTTTTATTTTTTTATTGGCTAAAGATACTGATTAATACAGAACACCATCTTTTGAATATGCCTCTGTTTAAAGAACTATACACCCCTACCGCTGTGCCCCACTTCTCCCTTCTAAAGTGAATCAGGATACTCCTACGTTACAGGCAACAGTCCACAATGGTAGGGCTAATGGAAACGGTTTGGTTTGGGTTGGGCCCTTCCCCTCTTACCTTGTTTCTCTCTCATGTCCTTGATGCTTGTGCAGAACTGTAGCTTTTTTGTGACTTAATTCTTTCTGTGTGTGACAGTCAGATCATACCTATACTTTACTTTGAGTCTGTTTACGTGGGATGAAGTTTCCCAAAAGCTTGGTTTCCATTGACCATAAGTGTGGACTAGGCCTGACTGAGATCATTGATGTTGAACACCCGCCTTCTAAACGTGTTCAGGACAGCGTGACTAATGATTGGAGCCAGGCATTTTTCACTATGAAAAAGTTCCAGAACATCTGTTCAGCTTTGTACAAACTTCAACTTAGAAACTGCATTTTGTCCTGGTAACGTCTAAACAGTTCTAGTCTGTCCCATTCTGAAGCCACGAAATATTTCATTGCAACAGTGACAATAATTGCGTTGTAACTTGGCAGTAGGTGATCCCCGGACTAGACGGTTGTCACTGCTGACAGAAGTTTTAACCTCCAAATGCCTTTTTCTGTAGCATAATTTACTGACATTTCTAAAAGCTAATTTCTGCAGTTTTTCTAAATCAGTTGTGTTATCCACGATCACTGCATTTACTAAAACAAATGTGGTTGTTATCATGCAGCCTGGATTTAGATTATTTTTTTAAGTGTCATATACCTACTTTGTACTAAAACAAAAACCTCCCGCTCTGTTAGATGACCTTTTTAAGGACTTTATTTCCACCACCATTAGATTACCCCCCATTGCATTTTTTGGGCCTGAACTCTTCAGAGACTCTTAGTAACATGCACAGTGACCATGATGCAGGTTGGTGTCTAATGTGTTTCTGTAATGGCTAGTATTTGTACAGAATCAAATCACCAACCCTGGTCTTCATGCACAATTCCTCCACCAAGTGAGCCACTGAAGGAAGAGGAACACCAAAAACAATCATTACTGATGAAATTCGGGCAACTATTGTAGATAAGGTCCTTGTTCATGGGATGATGAGGAGGAAAGCAGTTGCTTGTGATGCGGATGAAGTCCTCTGGCCAAACCCGGCACAAAACCTCCAAAATGTTCCAGTGACTGAGCAGTAATGTGCTAAATGTAAATAATCACACTGACTGTATTTTTGTCTTAACTGCATTTATAAAAAACATTTTGTTAGTGTCACTAAATGAAGAAAAGTGATAAATCTACAAACACCTGCCACTTGACAGATGTTTACCCGGATATCTTCGTTTTAAGCACTTTTTATATGGTCAGAAGATACGATTGTAAAAATACTACTGACTACAAAATGGCCTTTTATTTTTTTCAGATGTTGCCACTGTTTATGTTGATGTGGAGAAGAGGTTCTTATTGAAATTAAAGTGTGTAGTCACAGAGTTATGTTACAGGTTAAGAAAAAAATACACATCACAATGCTTTACGTGTAATTTAACGATGCACCTTTTTTGTGTTTTATTGCTTAATTTTTTTCTCTTACATAAAACATGGAGCCAAATTTAACACATTTTCAAAACCAGCGTAAAACATAATCAACACAGGACGTCAGTGACAATCAGTGTTGGAGTGAACATGTTCCAGTGACAGTAGTAGTTTTATCATCTTTTGGCAGGTGAAAGAGGAATTTAAAAAAATGTGCAAACTTGCAGTTAAGGCCAAACGGGATAATTTATTCCCCCGAGTCTTTCAGCATATCTCACTGACAGAAGTGCACGTCTCCACATCCTGCAGCTTCTTTTTTCACGTTTACTGGTAAAGGTTTCTGCTGCCTCTTTGCAAACCAGCGCACAGGTCTGCTTTAGGAGGGAGAACAGTAGAGATGAAGTCACAGTTCACATAAAATAAAGAACAGTAAAAACAAATGGTCCTTTGCTCACAATATTTTATTTCTGCAGAATACCAACCTCGGGCCTCGGCTCTCCAATTATGATTAGAATTCAAAGCATCAAACTCATTTCTTTTTGGAAGAAAATTGTAAAATGAGCCACTTTTTTCCCACCGCCAGTTTCACAATCTCTCCTTCCAAATGAGATTAATCTCTTTGTCTTTACTGTATATGCACATTGGGATTTGTGGCGTTTCTGAATCTGTCGACTCTCCTCAAAGAAATCTGCTCTCTTCCTGTTTCCCGTCATGTCACTTTTGCCACTGATTCTTCCCAGTTGTGCAGTAAAATAGGACAATGCATGACATGGCACATCAGCTGATGTTTATGCTACATATAATGATCCAAACTGCCCCAAACATGGATTGGTGGAAAAGCATACAACATACAACTTCAAATAACCAGAGCTAACATAAGAAAACACAGGAGTGAGGATGAGTGACAAAACGTGGAGCAGGGTCGGTGAGATAACCACTTTAACTACAACTGGTAAACGGTAACCAGACTGATTGAGGAGAAACATAAAAACAAGCAGACGTGAATCAGGCTGAGTGAAACAAGGAGACAACACAGAAAACAGACGGAATGAATTATGAAAGGTAAATGTCACCTCGATGCGTGGATAATGAGACTAACTCAGACCTGGGCAGAGGAAATTAAGCAAATCACACACGGAGTCGGCGGAGTGAACCTAAATGCCGGGCTGGCAGAGCAATCAAAACTAGACACGAAGACAGACTAAGTGAACCTGAAAAAACTAAAACCAAATAAACACGATAAGTTTAGCTGAGCAAGAATATACACATGAAGACACACAGAATGAGCTAGAAGCCCAAATATATCATTAGTCAGTGGAGTGACCAGAGATCAAAGTAGGACAGAGGGAATCAGAGACTGTCAGAATGAGCAAAAGAACCAACAAAGAAGGCAGACAGGATGAAATAGAAAACCTAATATGGAAACCAGTAGAGTAGACGGGGAAACACTAGGTGGCACGAAAACCAAAACTAAACATCTCAGTCTGAACAAAACCTCACACAAACACGAGGAAACATCAGGACGTGATAACCAGGTGATGAAAACAATAGTGGAGAAAATAAAAAATCCAAACTAATTGTAAATATTAATTTACAATTAATTTGGATTTATTGAATTTATTGGCGTTAGAGAAAAAGACTGATTCAGATACATCTACAAGATAGAAACCAGGAATTCTCCTCAATTCCACAGCATGGAGCTGCAACACAGCAAGGAACACAGACTTTCCACTAGTTCACAGTCACTAAAGCAGCCTGTGAGATGTTGAGACGACTGGAAATGTTGGTGTGCCGTCATCAACTGATGCGCTGAAGATCTGAAGGAACCAAAGACGACGAAGGACGAGTGTCAGTGTATGTTCCACTGGCAAAATATTCTGTGGACAGATGAAACATAAATTGAGTTGTTTGGAAAAAAAAAGGCACAGCACACCAACATCAAAACCTCATCCCCACTGTAAAACATGGCGGAGGGAGCATCATGGTTTGGGCCTGCTTTGGATAAATGAATTCTTTATCATGCCAGGAAAACGTGAGACTCAGAGGCTGGCATACAAGGAATTGAAATGCTGTGGCATGACCTGAAAATGCTGTGGCATGACCTGAAGAGAGGGATCCACACCAGACATCCAAAGAATATTGCTACACTAAACCGTTTTGTGAAGAGGAGTGGTTCAAAATGACTCCAGATCATTGTGCAGGTCGGATCTGCAACTACAGGAAACGTTTGGTTGAGGTTATTGCTGCCAAAGGAGGGTCAACCAGTTATTAAGTGCAAAGGTTCACATACTGTTTCCACCCTGGACTGTGAATGTTAACATGTTATGCTCATTTAGTATTATTCTAAGCAGACTGTGTTTTTCTATTGTTGTGACTTAGATGAAGATCAGAGCACATTTTATGACCAATTCATGCAAAACTCCACGTAATGCCAAAGGGTTCACATACTTTTTCTTGCAACTTAGTTGTACAGTCTTGTTCCTTTATAAAGGATCAGCAGCTTCTGGCTTGCCCCTTCCGAAGTTAGGGAATGGAAGTGTAAGAGGTCTATTAAATCGCCTGCAGAGAGAATGAGAGAGAAGAGAGGAGATCAGTGAGTGTCTGCAGAGACTCACTTCATCAGCTCTCAGTCAGTAGAAACTTCAGTCCTGTTCAGAGCACAAGTGGAGCAGCTTCCTGTCGGCTCTCAGGTGAACGTGTTGGAGTGAACACACACAGACCTGCAGAGACTGGACTCCAGTCCAGCTGACAAACCAACATGGAGGCTGTCACTGAAAACACACGATCACAACAAGCTTCTGGCCGCTCTGATTGGCTGACTGTTCTCTCTGTCTCTGTCTTTCCGTCCTCATTCTCCTCTCACAGCTTCACCAAGAAGGTTGGAGCTTTACAGGAAATACTGGATCTTTGCTCTGACACTAACTGGGTTTAGTACAACATTGCTGAAAGCAGCGGACTGACTCCAACCCTCTACTTACTCCAGTCTCTTCTGTGTCCTGTGTGGAAACTCTGAAAAGGGAAATGAATTTTCTCGCCGCTTGATGCTCTCCATCAGGTCCAGTTCTCTCAGATAGGAAGGGTTGGACTTCAGAGATGAGACCAGAGAATCACTGTTCTTTGAAAACGAGCAGCGAACCAACCTGAATAAAGAATCACAGATGTGGATCAAATCATTAGTAATAATCAGATATGTGCTAATCAATGGTGTTTTCTCTAAAATGAGCAGAGTGACTTTGTCCTTGTGTTATTGTGGATCATCATAATATCAGCCTTCGACACACATCATCCAAATGTCAGCACAACATTCATACACACATTCATGTCAGCACTGATTCACAACATGCTGCTCACCTCACTCACCTCTGGAATTACAAGACAGACATCAAATCACATGTGACACAAGAAAAACTTGCAACATTCAATGATTCTCATTACTTAACAACAGTAAAGAATCTCCAACAGTCATTTAACTGACCTCACAGTCTTCAGTCCACATGAACTGAAAGAATCAAGGAACACTGTTGAAACACACATGTTGGTTCCTCTCAGATCCAGTTCTCTGAGATGGATGGTGTTGTTGGACTTCAGAGTTGAGACCAGGTAATCACAGCTGATCTCTGACAAAATGCAGCTCGTCAATCTGAATAAAGAATCAAAGATGAAGTTTAAAAAAAACAAAGTTTCTGTTTGAAACCACTAAGTTGCACTTGCACAAAAAAAAAATTCTGCCTTTTCTTGTACTTGCATCTCATGAAACAGAAGCACTTCTGTGATATCACTTTGCTTTGAGGTTTTTCTCCTTCACTTAGATTTTTGCTGATTAACTTGTAAGTTGCTTTGGATGAAAGGGTCTGACAAATGACTAAATGTAAAAGCAGTCTAAAAGCAATTGGAGCCTTGCTGATTCCAATTCTGTTGTATTTGTGGGGAGGGTCTGGTGAATTTTCTAATAGCTATGATTTTGTTTGTGAAGGTCATGAAGTCATTGCTGCATAGCGCTGAGGGAAAACTAGCCTCAACTGAACTATGGCTCTTAGTCAGCCTGGCTACAGTGCTGAAAAGAAACCGGGGGTTGTTCTTGTTTTGCTCTATTAGTGATGAATAATATGCTGTTCTGGCTTTACGGAGGCTAATTTGTATAAGTATAAACTCTTTTTCCAGGCTAAGCGTGATTCTTGTGAATGAGTGGAACGCCACTTCCTTTCTAGTCTTCGTGACGCCTGCTTTAAATTGCGGGTTTGCGAGCTATACCATGGAGATCGCCTGTTCAGAATTACTGCCTTCTTTTTTAGAGGGGCAACACTATCAAGTATGGAACGTAAAGATGCTGCATAATTATCAGTAGGTAATCAACTTGTACAGGAGTACAGTTAATGAGGCTACTCTCAGTTATATCAGTACATGTTGAAGTAAATGATGAAGGGATCATTTCCTTAAATTTGTTCACAGTGTTTTCAGATAATCACCTACTGAAGCAAAACTTCTTTGTAGCTGCTGTGTAGTCCAATAAACTAAATTCAAATGTTATTAGGAAATGGTCAGAGAGAACAGAATTATGAGGAAATACTGTTAGTTTATTAATTTCAATGCTGTATGTAAGGACAAGGTCTAGGGTGTGACTAAAACAGTGAGTGGGTTCATTTACATTTTGAGAGAAACCAATAGAATCTAATAATGAAGTAAATGCAGGTTGAGGGAGTTACTGTCAGCATCTACATGAATGTTAAAATCGCCCACTATGACGACTTTATCTGCACTAAAGTCGGCTAGAAAATCTGAGAATTCAGTCAAAAATTCAGAATAAGGGACTGGAGGACGATACATTTTTAGATAAGATAATGGCGCCATTCAAAGTAGGATGGATGCCATCTCTCCTAATCAGTCCAGGTTTTTCCCAAAAACGTTTCTAATCATCTATGTAGCCCACATCGTTTGCTGGACACTAGCTACAGTAAAAATATTTTCATCAGTATCAGTCAGTGAACTGACCTCAGAGTCTCCAGTCGACAGTCTGGACTCTCCAGAAAACCACACAGCTGCTTCACTCCTGAATCCTGCAGGTTGTTCTCACTCAGGTCCAGTTCTGTCAGATGGGAGGGGTTGGACTTCAGAGCTGACACCAGAGAATCACAGCTGATCTCTGACAAACTGCAGCTCCTCAACCTGAATAAAGAATCAAAGTTCCTGTTTGAAACCATCAGTGTTTCATCATCT
Source organism: Channa striata (assembly GCA_033026295.1). Lineage (NCBI taxonomy): Eukaryota > Metazoa > Chordata > Actinopteri > Anabantiformes > Channidae > Channa > Channa striata. Next base: position 16,894,464 of record CM065188.1, read on the forward strand.
GATCAGAGCTGAGAATTTCACTCAGAACTGAGATCAGGATTTTCTCTCAGGATTCTTCAATATATTTCTGTCTCTCTTCTTTTCATGTGGACATTCCACGTTGTCTTTGTGAAGACAGAAGCAACAATCTGATCATCAGTGAAATGTTAGTGTCTAAACTCAATCTTCAACCTCTCGTCTGTTCGTAATGATCAAACCTTCAAACTAATGTTTGTCTGTGTCTGTCTTCAAACACTGGACAGAGACAGACACGAGGAACTTTGTCCTCACTATAGTGGATCTCACAGCACAGCTGCTGTCATCAACCTGGATTTTGCTTCATTTGATCAGACAATGTCGTGATTGGACAAAGATCCAGCTTGTCTCCTTGACACACATTTGTCCCTCCCTGCTGTCTCATGTGTCTCTGACGTTTCGCAGACAGAGACACTGACTTCACACACGGTTTAGTATCTATTCAGATGGAGGACGGACCAATATGATCTACAGCTGTCAATGAGGCCTGACCTTCTTCACTCGTCTCCTGTCGCCCTTGATAGTCGTCCTCCAACGTTTGGAGGATTTCCTTCCTTTTGTCGGCTCCTTACAATCACACTCTGCTGCTCCTCTCCACATTTATTCCACTCGGATCAAACAGGATCAACTGTCTCTGCTTCTTGACACAGTTGATGCTTCTTCATTAGCTTCAGTCGACTATTTAGTCCGTGTGTCCTGGTCTTAACCTGCTCATTATTCTCTCCTCCTTCGATTTGATTCAGGCTGATTCTCTTTTGCTGCTTTATACAAGTGTCGTCCTTTTAAATCAGAGTCGTCACTTTCAAAACTTACTTTCGACCACTGAACAGTTTGAATGTGATTTGACCTCAGAAACATAAACCTTTCTGTAGTTTAGTGTCACCACAACTTTCACATCATATTCATCTCAGCACACAACTAAAAAATGGCGTCTGACCTCAGAGTCTCCAGTCGACAGTCTGGAATCTCCAGGAAACCACAGAGACGCTTCACTCCTGAATCCTCCAGCTTGTTTCCTCTCAGGTCCAGTTCTCTCAGATGGGAGGGGTTGGACTTCAGAGCTGAGACCAGAGAATCACAGCTGATCTCTGACAAACTGCAGTAACTCAACCTGAACAAAGAATCACAGATGTGGATCAAATCATTAGTAATAATCAGATATGTGCTAATCAATGGTGTTTTCTCTAAAATGAGCAGAGTGACTTTGTCCTTGTGTTATTGTGGATCATCATAATATCAGCCTTCAACACACATCATCCAAATGTCAGCACAACATTCATACACACATTCATGTCAGCACTGATTCACAACATGCTGCTCACCTCACTCACATCTGGAATCAGACGACAAACATCAAATCACATGAGACTGAAATCTTACTACATTATTCAATCATTTTAATCTGACGATAAAATAAAAATTAACGTTTTTATTTTAATTAACTAATTAAAGATGAAGTTAAAAATCTCCGGTATCAGTCAGTGAACTGACCTCAGAGTCTCCAGTCGACAGTCTGGACTCTCCAGGAAACCACAGAGCTGCTTCACTCCTGAATCCTGCAGGTCGTTGTGGGTCAGGTCCAGTTCTCTCAGATAGGAGGGGTTGGACTTCAGAGCTGAGCCCAGAGAATCACAGCTGATCTCTGAGAGTCCACGGCCAGATAATCTGAGTGAACTATAAAAAACATGAAATATGATCAAATCTGCTTGATCAAATCAAACAACAAAATATATGAAATATGATCAAATCTGAAATGTTTCTTGTAAAAACTTGAACCTTCTCTAACCTGTGAGATTTGAGTCTGTTATTTGTCTCTGGAGGTGGTGGGTGGGGGGTGACTAACCTCAGACTTGTTTAAACTGAGTCTGACTGACACAGCTGACTGTGTGATGAGCTGCTGTCTGAGGAAATCAGCTGCAAATCAGACATGTTGGATCAAAAGACTGAATCCTATAAATCTGATGTCAAATGTCAAATATTCTGACAAATCTTTGTCTAAATTCCAAACTGAGCATCAGTGATGATCTAAGTCCTTTCAGTGAGCTCTGCTTCCTCCTGAATCGTCTTTCTAACTGGATCAGATGTTGACTCATCACAGTCACATGGATGTTCTCTTCTCGGATCCTAAATGGAACCGAGCACCTTTCTATACAAACACGTCTGCACTGTCCTATTTCTGCTCCTGGTTCCTGGTTGTGTCTCGACACAAAGTGACATCATTGTCTGACAGGAAGCATCATGCACAGGTTCAAGTGTCTCCTGTTGATGGAGACAATCAGACGCCACTAAAAATCCTTCAAACATGTGGAAACATCATGTCCTCTCTGTCTCTGTGTGTTTCATATCAAAGAAATTAGTGCTGAAAATAGATCCCACTTGTCAAGCGTCTTTTCGTTTGGTTCATACAGGTTATAGTGCAGTTTTACTGCAGTTTCCTCCTTTCGTTGTAGAGGTCGAGGCATTTGAACTAACAATGCTGAAAAACGCTTGTAGAGCTGCTTTGTTTCTACCCTCTCATACGACCAACACGAGCGTCTGTTGACACAGTGCTGCCACACAGGGAGGCAGGAAGCTGTTCAACTTTCACCCCGTTGGCACCAAGCACCAAAATGTCGTCAGTTTCACACTAATGTTTGTCCTAATGTCCGAAACAAACAGGACTGGGTGATGTTAGACTTTGAAGGTTTAAATGAATTGACTGTGTGACTCACAGTCAATTCATTTAAACCAAAGTTCTTTGTTTCGTTGACCCATCCATCCACCTCAACCTGCTCCCAGTAAATGTCTGTGTGTCCAGGTGACTGTGTGATGGTCACTACAGCTGCTACACGTCACCTCACTGTAAAACCTTCATGTTGTTTACAAGGATCCAACCAGTCGGATTTTAAAGGAAAACACACTGAAAAACTGGTGAAATTAAGACGTACAAGAGAAAAACACTGACCTCAGAATATCCAGTCCAGACGGCAACGCCACTATTGCACCCTGCTGGTCTCTACTTGAATCCAGTCTACTCACATGGAAGGGGTTGAAATGTAGAGCTGAGGCCATATGTTCACAGTGAGTCTCTGAGAGTCGACAGCCAGAAAGTCTGTGAGAACAATAAAACATATGAAATATGATCAAATCTGAAATGTTTATTGTAAAAACTTGAACCTTCTCTAACCTGTGAGATTTGAGTCTGTTATGTGTCTCTGGAGGTGGTGGGTGGGGGGTGACTGACCTCAGACATGTTTAAACTGAGTCTGACTGACAAGTTGTGTTTGATTGTCTCATTAACAGAATGTCTTTGTCCCAGGAGCCGACTGTGTGATGAGCTGCTGTCTGAGGAAATCAGCTGCTAAATACACAAAGACTTTTCAATGGGTGTTGACCAAAAACAAGTCAGCGAGTATTTAAGAATGAAGAGACGCTCAGTTTACAGGGAAATTGCAATTTTATTCCTTTGAATCTATCCGCCAGGGCAGTTGAAGATGATTTAAAACACATCATTCTCAGCTGCCCTGGCGGATTGTCGTGGGCTCACAGAATCACAACCAGTATTTCCTGGTTTTCGCTGTACCTGTCCCCAGGAACAGTCAAAGGTAGGTAAATCCAACCTGGTGCAGCTCCACCAGTCGCTCCGCCATATTTTATTCTCACATACAACTCTAATATTCAATGGTCGGTGGTCCTGGTATAGATTATTTGGAAGACAGCGAGTTCTACAATGTGTTACACAGTCTGATCTTCGTGGTTACGTGTACGAGCCAGTGCACAGCTGCAGAATCTACTGCAGAGGGGGAACATATAAGTTATGGATCATCACATTGGACCATATATGGATGGAGAAGTGCTCGAAACTGACTTCAGGATCACTCAAAGAAACTGAAAACTACAGGACAGGACAGTCAAATGAGCACTGAGAAGGTAACATAATTCACCTTTAAAGTTTTAGCTTTTGCTGTGAAGTTACAGTAAAGTTACGAGCTGATGCCTGTCGGACTTTGTTCGAGTGTCGGGCCTAGCATTAGCTTATGTTGCTAACGTTAGCTTGCGTGTTAGCACTGAGTAAAGTTACTGCACATCACCAGCCACGTCTGTTTCTCACGTGTGTGTAACCTGTGAGCAATCAGAGTTACGGTATCAGGCTTACAAAGCTTTTTGGCATTTGCTCTAGAGATTTGCTTTGTGCTGGTAGAGAACAGCAACTCGAATACTAACAAATAATTTCAGTTTGCAGGCCGTGTCGGCTGGCAGCACACCGTCACTTTTTAGAATGGATCCTGCAAGGAGAGACTCTTGGAAGGGACAACAGTTTTACCAGCCTGTGGTGTCTAAGCAGTTTCAGCAAGGTTTCCATCTCCTGATGGACACTACCAGGGATTTAAAGAGACAACTGCTGCTCAAGAAGAACTCTGATGCCATGTGCAGAGATCAGGTGTTATTTCTGACCCCTAAGCTTTGCTAAAAGATGTAAAATAGAGCCTGGCTGAGTGCCTATTATTTGTTATTAAAATTTGAAAAATTACCCCAACGTTTGTTTGACAAATATGTTCACATTTTTCATTTTGATAGTCTATGATTATACTGTTTCAATAGCTAAGTTGCCGTTCAGAAAGTAATGAGGAAGAGTTAATATCTTTTTACAAGAAATATATCTAACAGTAAAAGCGGAATAAGACTTCCTCTAATTTGTTTGTCATGAAACCAGGAAATGCTTGTGCTGTTCTTACAGTCACTTAATGATCAATCTATGCTTGAAATAATTATAATACTCTGTAATACTATAAGGCAGTGTTTCTCAAATAGTGGGGCTCGCCCGCGTGAGACCGTGGGGAACATGCTTTTTTTGCGTACTAGAATAAAGTGTAATTGCAGATCCAGTACTGTAGTTGGCAGTGGCGCTCTCATTGTCAGAGTGTGCGCAGGGAGGATTAGCTCTATGGTGTCGGGTTTATTTTGCACCGAGTAAACGAACGCTAGCGCTAGCACACCCCCCCCCCCAGTAAACGGACGCTAGCGCTAGCACACCCCGCCCGCCGATTAGAGTCACGGGGGGGCGCGAATTGTTTTATTTTCGCGGGGGGGGCGTCACAGAAAATAACTGAGAAGCACTGCTATAAGGTGACATTCTGACTAAAATTAGCAGAAAGAGATTTTTATTTTTCGTAGATTTGGTAACAGTAAACAATGTAGTGTTGTCACTGCATCATCTTGAGATGGTTCAGGTACATCTGCCGTGTTTGGTGGCACAGCAGGCTGGGAAGTGCAGCTGTAGATGTCAGTGTCGTGCACAGGACTGCTGGATCTCACCATATGTCCAAAATACTTTGGTCAAGTTTGTCCATGAATTGTGTAATGTGAGGCTTGTCCAACACCCACTGTTTGGACCTTTTGTAGAACACTTTACAGAATCATTGAATCGTTTTCCTAAAAACAGAATAAAAAGACATTATCAAAAACTAATTGCATTTTCCAAACCTGTAAAGCTAAATTAATTAAATAAATTCAATGTGGTCGTGTGTACAGGCTTGTAAAAAAAAAACCTAATTAGAAAAGAAATCCAAATAAAAAATTATATATAAGTGAAAGGAATGTCTTTTCAAAAAGGTAGATATCTGCAACATTTGTGAGTTGATTTTAGTCTTGTTCATTAGCCTACTTCAACATTGAAGAGAGAACTGTAGCCCAGACATTTGTATTTATTCTTTACATTTACCACAGACAAGAGTCTTTTAGAAAAACACAGAAAATGGGCTAATTACTGAGCGACAGTATTGTATCTTTACCTGTAAGCGAGTCCGCTTCCTGTCCGGAGAAGCAGCAGCAGGAGGTCCCGGTTCCTCTTCGTCCAAATTTATTGAAGGAACGACAAAACTGCATTGAAAGTCAGGTTTTCACGTTTTACATCGCAGCTTACAGCGCTTACCATCTGTTGTCGGCTAACACTAATAGCTGATAATGATAAGACCAAGATGGCGGCGCGTGCACATAGCGAGGCCCAGTGTCTCTCCTGTTTCTGCAGTATTTTTCCTGCTCGGGTCTGTTCAAACCCGTGCACTTACATTGTACAACTGACATGAGCGTCTGGATATTGGTTTGTACATTTCCGACAGTTTTATGAACAATCTTCGACTCATCCCTGAGATCGCCAGAACACCTGGGCTGCGCACCCTACTCGGCCAGGCAGAAGTGCTCGAAGGCCGTGTTGAGACCATAAACAAAGACGGGGGAAACGTTGTGGGCTAAGAGATAAGCTACAGCTAACACCACACCGGCTATCTCTGCCCAGCATTTTCCTCGCCAGTGTACGGTCGCTGGTGAACAAAATGGACGAGATTCGACTCCGCATTAGCCACAGCACAAGACTCTGGAACTGTAACATCATAATCTTCACCGAAACCTGGTTAAACAGTGGTATAACGGACAACGTTATTACCCTAGCTGACCACCATGTGTTCCGGGCAGACAAAACGGCCGATGACTCCGGTAAGACCAGAGGAGGAATGTGCATTTATGTTAAAGCTTGGTGCATGAACTCTGTCACTGTTGGGAGACACTGCTCAGCTAACCTAGAATTTCCAATGGTTAAGTGTAGACCATTCTATCTGCCACGGGAGTTCACCTCCACCATTATAACTGCAGTTTACATTCCTCCCAATGCTGATGCCAAGCTTGCTATTAACGAACTTCATATGGCCATCAGCAAACAACAGACTGCTCACCCGGAGGCTGCATTTATTGTTGCTGGAGATTTTAATCACTCCAACTTAAAGACAGTGCTCCCCAAATTTCACTAAACGTTTCTTGTCATACCAGAAGAAACAAAACGGTGGCCCATGTATACACAAACATGGCTGAAGCCTACGCTGTGACCCCCCTCCACCACCTGGGACAATCAGATAACCTTTCTTTGTTCCTTACCCCCAAGTATTCACCCCTCATCAACCGTGTGAAGCCATCAGTGAGGAACATCAAAGTGTGGCCAGCGGGGGTTGACTACACACTCCAGGACAGGTTTCAAACCACAGACTGACTGTGGTTACAAACGTAACCACAGTCAGTAGTTTAGTTTCACCACAACTTTGACATCATATTCATCTCAGCACACAACTAAAAAAACAGCATCTGACCTCAGAGTCTCCAGTCGACAGTGTGGACTCTCCAGAAAACCACACAGCAGCTTCACTCCTGAATCCTGCAGCATGTTTATACTCAGGTCCAGTTCTCTCAGATGGGAGGGGTTGGACTTCAGAGCTGAGACCAGAGAATCACAGCTGATCTCTGACAAATTGCAGTAACTCAACCTAAATAAAGAATCACAGATGTGGATCAAATCATTAGTAATAATCAGATATGTGCTAATCAATGGTGTTTTCTCTAAAATGAGCAGAGTGACTTTGTCCTTGTGTTATTGTGGATCATCATAATATCAGCCTTCAACACACATCATCCAAATGTCAGCACAACATTCATGTCAGCACTGATTCACAACATGCTGCTCACCTCACTCACCTCTGGAAATAGACAACAAACATCAAATCGCATATGACACAATAAAAACTGACTACAATATGAATAATTTCAGAACGATGATAAAATAAAAATGAAAGATTTATTTTAAATAACCAACTCAGACCTCAGAGTCTCCAGTCGACAGTCTGGACTCTCCAGAAAACCACAGAGAAGCTTCACTCCTGAATCCTTCAGGTTTTTGTTTCCACTCAGGTCCAGTTCTCTCAGATGGGAGGGGTTGGACTTCAGAGCTGAGACCAGAGAATCACAGCTGATCTCTAACAAATTGCAGTAACTCAACCTGAATGAAGAATCACAGATGTGGATCAAATCATTAGTAATAATCAGATATGTGCTAATCAACGGTGTTTTCTCTAAAATGAGCAGAGTGACTTTGTCCTCGTGTTATTGTGGATCATCATAATATCAGCCTTCGACACACATCATCCAAATGTCAGCACAACATTCATACACACATTCATGTCAGCACTGATTCACAACATGCTGCTCACCTCACTCACATCTGGAATTATTAGAAAATATTAAACATAAAATATTCCGACAAATCTTTGTCTAAATTCCAAACTGAGCATCAGTGATGATCTAAGTCCTTTCAGTGAGCTCTGCTTCCTCCTGAATCCTCTTTCTAACTGGATCAGATGTTGACTCATCACAGTCACATGGATGTTCTCTTCTCGGATCCTAAATGGAACCCAGCACCTTTCTGTACAAACATGTCTGCACTGTCCTATTTCTGCTCCTGGTTCCTGGTTGTGTCTCGACACAAAGTGACATCATTGTCTGACAGGAAGCATCATGCACAGGTTCAAGTGTCTCCTGTTGATGGAGACAATCAGACGCCACTAAAGATCCTTCAAACATGTGGAAACATCATTTCCTCTCTGTCTCTGTGTGTTTCATATCAAAGAAATTAGTGCTGAAAATAGATCCCACTTGTCAAGCGTCTTTTCGTTTGGTTCATACAGGTTATAGTGCAGTTTTACTGCAGTTTCCTCCTTTCGTTGTAGAGGTCGAGGCATTTGAACTAACAATGCTGAAAAACGCTTGTAGAGCTGCTTTGTTTCTACCCTCTCATACGACCAACACGAGCGTCTGTTGACACAGTGCTGCCACACAGGGAGGCAGGAAGCTGTTCAACTTTCACCCCGTTGGCACCAAGCACCAAAATGTCGTCAGTTTCACACTAATGTTTGTCCTAATGTCCGAAACAAACAGGACTGGGTGATGTTAGACTTTGAAGGTTTAAATGAATTGACTGTGTGACTCACAGTCAATTCATTTAAACCAAAGTTCTTTGTTTCGTTGACCCATCCATCCACCTCAACCTGCTCCCAGTAAATGTCTGTGTGTCCAGGTGACTGTGTGATGGTCACTACAGCTGCTACACGTCACCTCACTGTAAAACCTTTATGTTGGTCATTTTGTCCTGATTCTTACAAGGATCCAACCAGTTGAATTTTACAGGAAAACACACTGAAAAACTGGTGAAATTAAGACGTACAAGAGAAAAACACTGACCTCAGAATATCCAGTTGACAGTGTGGACTCTCCAGTCCAGGACACAGCAGCTTCACTCCTGAATCCCGCAGGTTGTAGTTGTAATTAAGATCCAGTTCTCTCAGATGGGAGGGGTTGGACTTTAGAGCTGAGGCCACAACTTCACAGTGAGTCTCTGAGAGTCCACAGTCAAAAAGTCTGTGAGACAAAATAAAACACATGAAATATGATAAAATCTGAAATGTTTATTGTAGAAACTTGAACCTTCTCTAACCTGTGAGATTTGAGTATGTTATTTGTCTCTGGAGGTGGTGGGTGGGGGTGACTAACCTCAGACTTGTTTAAACTGAGTCTGACTGACAAGTTGTTTTTGATCGTCTCATTAACAGAATGTCTTTGTCCCAGGAGCTGACTGTGTGATGAGCTGCTGTCTGAGGAAATCAGCTGCTAAATACACAAAGACTGTAGCTGCTGATTCAGTAACTGCAGCACATATGTGTGTTTGTCTTTTCTCAACATGTCTCACATCAGACTGAGCAGAGAATCAGCGATCAGGGAACATTAGTCCTTAACAAGAGACGACTTCCTGTTTCTACATCAAACTAATGTCCAACAGAGAAAAACATGTGGACACATGTTCATTGTTGGGAACTAAACGATTAAACTGAATGAGGACGATGAGGTGGATGTTTGATTCTTCTACATGAGGGAGGATGTCGTCCCCTCACATCCTCTCTTAGTTTAAACTATGACTCTAGATGTTGGAGAAAATGGGAAAATGGACACAACAGTTGTTAGTGGGAAACAGCTCAGAAACTGTTGGACAACAACACAAGAACAGCAAGAAGGACATGAAAGTCATTTTCAGTGTGAAGCTCTGTTAGTTCCAGCAGATCACAGATATTAGAATCAAAGTGTGTGTGTAGAAACAGAAGAAGAAAGTGACCGATTCGAGAAACATGTTGCAGACACTTTATCCTCTGGAAACAAACGACCAGCTGTGAAACATGTCGACTGTCAAAACCTTTTCACACCAACAGTGTTTCTGTTGGATTTGGATTCAAGCTCCATCAACCACAGAAAGACTGAAGATGCTGATGTTCACGGACTTTACAGCTGGAAACACAAACATCGATTTGAACAAAGTGCTGAATAAAAAACAATGTGCTCTATGTTTTTATCTTCTATATGTGTGTAAAGTGTTTGTCTTTAACACTGAGGCTTCAGCTTTAGAACATTGATGATCAGGTTGTGCTGGAATTTGATGGATCATTGTGTCACGTCCTTTATGAAATGTATCAGGACATGAGGACATGTGAGATGTAGTGAAGGATCAGTTTTGTCTCCTGACAGAGACTCAGGGTTCACAGTGAGGGGACTTGTTGTCTCTGCTCACTCTGAGTCTCTGTGTGTGTTTGGGGAAACTAGTTAGAACCAGCAGGTATCACAAGTCTAAACTGTCTCCACTGTCCTTGTGAGTTGAGAACATGTGAGACTAGAATTTCTCACTGCTACTGAATTGTCTTTAGCAGGATTTGACATGTCCCTGTGTGTTGGTATTAAACTTACTGAGCCTTTCTGCAGTTCCTCACAGCTGGGATCAGTCTTCGTCGTCCCTCATCTGATGTGTTGTACTTGTTCAGGTCCAGCTCGTCCAGAACCTCCTCTGACATCTGCAGCATGTAGGCCAGAGCTGAGCAGTGGATCTCAGAGAGTTTCTTCTCTGATCTTTTCTCTGACTTCAGGAACTCTTGGATCTCCTGATGGACTGAGTCGTCCTTCATCTCCATCAGACAGTGGAAGATGTTGATGCTTCTGTCAGGAGACATTTTATCACTGTTCATCTCCTTCAGGTTGTTGATGACTCTCTGGATGATTTCTGGACTGTTCTCTGTCTGACCCAGCAGACCTCCTAAGAGTCTCTGGTTGGAGTCCAGACAGAGACCGTGAATGAAGCGAACAAACAGGTCCAGGTGACCATTTTTACTTTGGAGGGATTTCTCAATAATTGCCCACAGAAGGTCATCAAGAAATGGACGATTGTATTTGTCCCTTTTAGTAACTGTACTAAATCCACCTCCAAAACTTGGTCTGCTAATTTTTTTGCCAAGGAAATTCTCCAGTACCTTTCTCTCCCTGTTGGTGTAACAGCCAAAGAAATAAACTGCAGCCAGAAACTCCTGAATGCTCAGATGAACAAAGCAGTAGACTGTTTTCTGGAAGATCACACTCTCTCTCTTGAAGATCTCTGTACAAACTCCTGAGTAAACCAAGGCCTCTGTGACACAAGACCAACACTGCTCCAGGTCTTCTTGGTAGAACATGATGTTTCCTTTCTCCAGATGTTCAAACGCTAGCCTCCCCAGCTTCACAAGAACTTCCCTGTCAGCCTCCGTCAGCTCCTGTGGACTGGTCTCATGTCCTTCATCATACTTGTTCTTCTTCCTCTTGGTCTGAACCAGCAGGAAGTGTGAGTACATGTCAGTCAGTGTCTTGGGCAGCTCTCCTCTCTGCTCTGTAGACAACATGTGCTCCAGAACTGTACCAGTGATCGAGCAGAAGACTGGGATGTGACACATGATGTGGAGGCTCCTGGACGTCTTGATGTGGGACATGATTCTGCTGCACAGGTCTTCATCACTGAACCTCCTCCTGAAGTACTCATCTTTCTGGACGTCAGTGAAGCCTCGTACTTCTGTTACCCTGTCCACACATGTAGGAGGGATCTGATTGGCTGCCGCAGGTCTGGAAGTTATCCAGACCAGAGCCGAGGGAAGCAGATTCCCCTTGATGAGGTTTGTCAGCAGCACGTCCACCGATGACTTGTGTGTGACATCAGACACAAGCTCACTGTTGTTGAAATCCAGTGGAAGTCTGCTTTCATCCAGGCCGTCAAAAATGAACAAAAGTTTACAGACAGCCAGCTGCTCTGCTGTGACCTTCTGTAATGTTGGATGGAAAACATGGAGCAGCGTGAGAAGACTGTACTGCTCATCTTTGATCAAGTTCAGCTCCCTGAACGAAAGCACAAGCAGCACACCGACATCTTGGTTTTCCAAGCCCTCTGCCCAGTCCAGACTGAACTTCTGCACAGAGAAGGTTTTACCAGCACCAGCGACACCGTTGGTCAGAACCACTCTGATGTGTCTCTGTTGGTCAGGTGAGGCTTTAAAGATGTCGTGGACCTTGATTGGAGCGTCATGGAGGGTCTTCATCTTGGAAACTGTCTCAAGCTGCATCACCTCATGTTGGGTATTAACCTCTTCACTCTGTCCCTCTGTGATGTAGAGCTCAGTGTAGATCCTGTTGAGGAGGGTTCCAGTTCCTGTTTCATCACTTCCTTCAGTCACACGTTCAAATCTCCTCCTCAGACTGATCCTATGTTCATCTAAAACCTGCTGCAGACCAACATCTGCTGAAAGATCAGAAACTATGTGAGACTGGAGAAACAGGAAAGAAAACATTTATTTTGTGTTTTTTATAATCATCTTAAATCCTAGTTCTATATGATGTAACAAATATCTGTGTATAAAACATCAAGTCCTGGTTTCAGAAACAATAGCAGACAGATGTTCAGTCTTACTTTGGACAGAGCTGCTCTGAATAACTGTCTTCACTCCAGTTCTTGTTCTGGATCCTTCTTCAAACTGCATCTTCTTCCTCTTCCTGTGAAAAAATTTGTTTAGAACTAAAACCATTTTTTGGTTGTTGATGACAAACCTCCAGATGTGTCCAACACAAGTGGAGCTACTCTTCAGTTTGAATTCAGCATCAGGCTGGAATCTAGAGGATGTTTCTCCTGCTTCACAAACACTGATGAACTGCTTTTCCTGTCTGACTGTCTTATTTAGTGATCTGACTCTAGTTTGGTCTTAATACAAACTCAACACTTCCTGCAGCTCCTTCACAGTAAAAGCCTCCATTAAAGAGAGCAGATTGTGGCAACTCAGCTTGGGTTTGTTAGGTCTGAACTGAGCTTAGAAGTGGTCGAAAAACTATCCAGATGGTTCCTGTTCTGTTTTCTGTCTCTGCCAACTATAAAATGAAGGAATACACGTAAAGCAAATCGTCAAAAATAAAAGTGGTTAAAAGTCATGTCCCTGTCTCTGTCCATGAGAACTGTCCACAGTCTGTTCTTGACCTTTACAAACAACATATGATGGAGAGAATCTAAACCCAATGGTTCACTTACTAATGAGTCACAGCTTTCAGATTGTGAACAGTTAAAAATCTTCACAGTGACGTCAACGTCAGGACAAAGACGTATGAAGATTTTGTTGAAGTGTAAATTCACATGGAGGTTCTCAGGTGTTTTACTTCAGAAACACCATCAGTAGTTTGTGGATATAAAACCCAGACTAAGATCCATCTTAGTCTGAACCTGTATCTGCACTAATAGTTCGGTATCGTGAATATAAATCCTTGAACAGAACATTTTGTCCTCAATGAATCATCTTCATCAGGTCAGTTTACAGTAGAAACTGTCTCTTACTTTGTGTCTGAGCGTCCAGGTTCAGGACTGAATTTTGGAGGACGATCTTTGGACCGGTCACTCTCCATAGACGGACAGCTGGATCCTGGAGACTCTGCTCTCTGTCTGTGGTTCTGAGCTCTGCAAACACCAGCAAGTTTTTATTCAGAAATTCTCGGGTCAAAGTCATTTCTGTTGCTCTAAACACAAACTGCTGCTGCTGCAGATCACGAGGTTTCACACTTTGGAGCAGTTCTTAGATTCCAGCTTTTCTCAGAGACACTGACATGAAGAAGGAAAAATCAATTCTCTCAATTCTCAAAACTCAAAGGTTCACTTACTAATGAGTCACAGCTTTCAGACTGTGAACAGTTAAACATTTTCACAGTGACGTCAACATCAGGACAAAGACGTATGAAGATTTTGTTGAAGTGTAAATTCACATGGAGGTTCTCAGGTGTTTTACTTCAGAAACACCATCAGTAGTTTGTGGATATAAAACCCAGACTAAGATCCATCTTAGTCTGAACCAGTATCTGCACTAATAGTTCGGCATCGTGAATATAAATCCTTGAACAGAACATTTTGTCCTCAATGAATCATCTTCATCAGGTCAGTTTACAGTAGAAACTGTCTCTTACTTTGTGTCTGAGCGTCCAGGTTCAGGACTGAATTTTGGAGGACGATCTTTGGACCGGTCACTCTCCATAGATGGACAGCTGGATCCTGGAGACTCTGCTCTCTGTCTGTGGTTCTGAGCTCTGCAAACACCAACAAGTTTTTATTCAGAAATTCTCGGGTCAAAGTCATTTCTGTTGCTCTAAACACAAACTACTGCAGATCACGAGGTTTCACACTTTGGAGCAGTTCTCTTAGATTCCAGCTTTTCTCAGAGACACTGACATGAAGAAGAAACAAATAATTTCTCTTTGTTTCAATCTGAGCAAATATAGTTTCATCTAAAAACTAAATGAAGACAAAGAGAAAAACAGCCGTGACAGAGGTAATTAACATGAGTCATTGTGTCAGTGAGTTTGTAGCAGTTCTCTTACTTTGTGTCTGAGGGTCCAGGTTCAGGACTGAGGACTGGATCCTCTTTGGACTGGTCCCTCTTTCTCTTCATAGCCAGACGTCTGGATGCTGCAGACTCTTTTCTGTTTTTATCTTGTAAACCTCAGTCAGACTGAGAGATGAACCAGTGAGACTGAGCTGAGAAAAGGAATCAGGAAAAACTCGTCTGTTCACTTTTTCATATCAACGATTCGAATATTCGGTTATTTCCTCTGTCATCGATTGTGATGTTTTCTTGAGACTTTTTAATACTGAGCAAATACAAACATGGGAAATGAGTTAAAATATCAGTAAGGCTTTTACAGTCTCTGTCATGTTTATGAAAACTATAAACGTGAAATATTACAGTAACATTTCTTAATATTAAGGTTGCTGATACTCTGGGAAATTTACTGTCATATTTTCAAATTATTTTCTAGAGACTTTTTATGACTGAGCTGGTACAAACAATAAACCTTTTACACTTCAGGTTCAATGTAGCATTTTCCTAGTTTACTTAAGGAAAATACTAATATTAAATAATTATTTAATTTACACTCTTAATATTTTAAACAGCACGTCATTTTAATGTGAAAGTCAACATTACTGTATGTCTTCATGGAAAATGTCAAATGGTTTTCAGTGAATAATCCGCTTGAAAATGACTGAACGAGGTTTTTAAGGTGGACGGACAAATTCCAATAAGGAGCCAGATTCAAGTGTGTGTCCACGAATTAAAGAGTCGACACGGTTTAAACGTCTTTCACCACAGGTTTGTCCGGCCAACACACGTCAATATGAAAGTCACGGTCATATTTGGGTGTGACGTCACACAGACAGTCAGCAGCGTTCTTCGTGCACTAATGACGTGATCAGAGTTTTGTTGGTGTGTCGATCCCAGCACATAGTAAAATCTGAGAGAATCATCCGAGGTCGAAGCTGTGACACTTACACACACTCCGCTAAACAGTGACTGTTCCTCCGCCTCGCCCCGACAACAACAACCGGAGGGAAAAGTTCCGGGAAAACGCTGGAATCCGCCACATTCACCCCGGTCTCAGTCACACACAGGTCAGTCCGCCGGATGGAACGTCACATTTACACTTTACCGATTTTTATAAATGTAACATACTATACATACATATACATTTCCTGTCGCGTGGCCTAAAAACAGTTTCCTGTGTCTCTTCGTCTCAGTATAAACAGCAGTGGACAGTGTGTGTTGTGTCCTCTGGTGTCCACAGGGACAAACTGACAGTGAACTTATAATCCTGTTGGATTCACACTCACCGTGTCTCTGACTTTTCCACTTTTCCTCGTCCTGCTCCGTCGACACAAAATAAAGTGTTTTCTTCCTCTTCGAAAACGACAAAGTTTCATAAAATGGCGTCGAACCAACGTACTTCCTGCTTGTTGCTGCGTTTGCGGAACATCGGGACTCAGAAAAGAAAAAGATCAAACAGTTTCACGAGTCTCCATGTCTGGTTAGAAGGTTTTCTCATTGTTCTTCTTCTTATCACAGATTTATATCAGAGACCATGTGAAAATGTGCAGCGTCAGCAGAGCTGCATTAATTTAGTCAGATTTGATAAAACATTAGCTTAGAACAGACTGAGTCACTGTGAACGCACCATCTCATCCTCTTACTTTCATTTTCGGAGCTTCTCTTATTCCAGCTTCTGAATATAAAACCGGGTCCACGGTCCTTGTGTCTCTGCTAAACCCACTCTGACATTTGATCCGTGGCTTCTCTGTGCTGCAGACAGAAGGAGACAGCATCTCTTCTTCTCCACAGTCCACAGGTAAGACTCCGACACTGAGCGTAAAAGATTGGTCCGGTTTATTAACTGAATACTTTCAGGTTCGTGCTGTCTTTGATCCACATCAGAAATGTCCCTTTTGAGTCCAAACTGTTCCTCATGGATGACATGTCTGACTGCATGAACTCGCCTTCTTATTATCTGTCAAACAGATACAAAACAGAATCAGTTATCAGGACGTCACACACCAGCAGCTGGGAGGACAGGACTGCACAAAGACTGTGCAATCTCACAATGAATGAAATGTGGCTAAAAGTGAAATAAAATCAGATCTTTTTGCCTCTTAATTATGATCTCTAACAGGAACCCTTTTGAAATAATGTGGACCATGCTTAAAAGTCATGTCTGTACTTGTAAGCTTGGTTATGGCTCACTGCAGCTACAGCTCACTGAAAAACACTCAACACTGTGGACCAGTGCTGATGGATTCTGGCTCACAGGTCATTCTGGGTCTGATGCTCTCACAGACATCACTGATTTTATGGAGGAAACACTAAAACTTCTACAGTCAGTGGCCGACAGTGTTGAACATTTTCTCTAACACTGGCAGCGAGACATCCCTCTGACTTTCCTGACTTTTCCAGCAGCTTTTGAGGCCCCCTTTAGTTCTGCTGGGATCACAGGAGTTTCTAGGAGTTTCTCGGGAGTAGTAAAGTTTCTTGAATTGGCAGCAGGAGTAAAAGTGTCAGTCGGTGTAGTAGTTGAGTAAAGTGTAGCTGCAGTAGCAAAGACGAAAGCAGGACGAAGGCCCTGCTCCTAGTGCTGT
The DNA here is from genome assembly GCA_033026295.1 of Channa striata. Lineage (NCBI taxonomy): Eukaryota > Metazoa > Chordata > Actinopteri > Anabantiformes > Channidae > Channa > Channa striata. The sequence goes on from CM065188.1 coordinate 16,911,601, forward strand.
CTGAGTAGGAGACGTGGAGTTTTCACTATTAATGTAGGAAACAGCTTCAATCATTACTCATCGGTTTAGAATCGGATTAGAATGTGTCAATGTGATTCTGACGTCCATCAGATTGTAGAGAACTGGAGACGTCCCTCTGTTACTGCACCGTGTGGACGTGGTCTACATCTTTGTGAGCTCAGCAGATCTTCTGTTCACCAGAGAAATGGACGATTAACAGCAGCAGATGAGAAAAGCTGAACACATAATAACAGCAGTGATTCGTCATTAATAGGAGTTTAAACACAGTGTAGACGGTTCTAAGCTTTGAGTGAAAGCTCTGGTCTCTGATGTGGACATTTCCTTTACGTGTCCACATGGACTGTTTCCCTGCATTGGTTCGTCACATAGAAAAACAAAATACAAACATGAATTCTGAAAATCCAGTTTAGTCCAAAGTCACAGAGGTGAACGTTCATCCAAGTGAAGAACAGCAGGAAAAGGAAGGAGCATGAAGCTGGAGGTGGTTAAAAACCAGACAAAGATTTCACTGGGTCCCCGATGGTTCTGGAGGAATAAATAAGACACTTTCCCTCCAGTGTCCACGGGTCCACAATAAACGACAGAAGAACCACGTGTTTCTGTGGAAGGTGTAAAATCACGTCTCGAGGGACAAACTGTGTGAGTCACGGCTCTTGGTTCGTTACGGATCAGACATTTGTGGCTAAAGGAACAAACTTTTCCCAGAACCACGTTGTTTCACTTCCCAAAACCACAGCAGGTACCGGCAGGTCCGTTCGGGCTCGGTCCGGGTCTCCGCCCACTAACGGACCAAAGTCGGACTCGCGCTCGCGCTGCCTCCCACGTGACTCCTCCTCCTCCTCGCGCTCTGCTCGTGCTGCATTTGCGTCCCGTCGGACATCGGAAAGGTCCGCGTGAAGGACCGTCCGACCGTCATCACGTGTGACCGAAGGGACGTTGTCTCCTCGTCTTCTCTTGTTCTTATCGTGGATTAATGTGAGACACTGTGTGGACACAGTGAGCAGAGCTTCTGTGGAGAAAAAAGACAAACAATGGACAATAAAATATGATTTACAATAATTCACAGTTATGTTCATTTTAAACGACCTTTACTCAGATTAAACTATTTGGGAAAGTCTGAAGTGTCTGTGAACGCAGCATCGTGGTTCCGTAAGCTCCACCCTTCTCCATGTTTTAAATCCTCTTTATTAGAGGTGAAGGTTTTGAGTGACAATAAAGTTACACTCATACAAATAAACACAAACTAAATCAACATGAAACCTGGAGGTGATTAACTTCAAGATCAGCTGTGAGGCACAGAGTTAAATCAAATTTCTTTGCTTCCCCATTTGTACAGTTTGTAATAGTTGAAATAAAGTTTTCATCAGAGCAGGAACATATCATTTGTTGAATCAGGAGGTTTACGTTTATATAAAATATGTCTAATGAATGGTGGACAAACAAAGAGTGATGAACCTCTGCACACACTTTGACACTTCAACAATAAGTTAGTTACAGAAAACACAAGTCCACTCAATGGTTCCTACAAAGTTTAATAACAGAAACACAAAAGGGATAAAATCTGAGTCAGTTTGAATGATATTTGTAATGTCTGATTATTGATCATATATTTGTGGGAGAATGACCAAAACTCTTTCCAATAAACATCATCACGTCTTTGTTAAAAACTGCAGATTTTTTTTTTTTTTATCACTACAGATGAGTCACGTGTGTCCAACAGCAGGAAACTGGTAGAAGAAGAGTTGACATGGTCTGTCCAGATTTCTTCCAAAAACCACACAATACTCCTCAGGTGTAACTGTAACTTTATTTATTAACCCCTTTAAAATAACTAGGTTGAACAAAATCTGCTGTACAAGTTAAGACATAAAATATTCAAATAAAACAAGATAATGAGAAGTAAATAAAAACCAACAATTTAACAAAAAATAAATAAATAACACACATAAAATAATGTCAAAACTCAAACTGCGTCAGTGAAAACAAATAGGTCTTAAGAAACGATTTAAAAACAGGCAAGGAAGACGCCTGTCTGATGTGCAGGGGCAGCTCGTTCCACAATTTTGGAGCTGCTCTGTCCCCCGACAGGAAAACCACCAGCAGGTTTCTGGTTTCTAAGCTGTTCTGCTCAAACAAAAACTTATTCTTGTACAATATTTAACAACTTTTTCCAGCTGTGAATATGATGCAGAGTCTCTATATTTGTTGTACGTGTCTTGGAGAAAAGATCCTTTGTCCCTCACAGTGCTGCTATAGGCAAGACAATTTATGTGGGAAAACTGTCGTCAGCGTCGCTTTCATCTGTGTCGGATCCACATCAACATGCTGTGGTGATTTATTTTACACTCATTCATACAGTCAGCAACAGAGAGGATCACTCACAGAACCCCAGAGGTCAGGCAGGGTCAGGTCTTCAGACTGAGCAGGGTCCAAGTCGTGGCCCGATGGACGGTGGAATGGAACTAGATGCAGGCTGGAACGTGGCGCTGAGAATGTGACAGTCTGACAGCAGGTAAAGGAACTGAGGGGGACAGGTGATAGTGATTAAAGGTGATCAGTGAAGCCGTCGTGAACATGAGGAAACCAAAACAGGAAGTGACCTCAAAATAAAAGTCTGAAGGGGAAGTGAAGTAGTCGATCGTGACATCGTGTCCTGTGTGTGAAGCGATGTGTCGTTCAGTGTCAGTGAAAAGCTCCACACTCACCTGCTTCTCCAACACGTGAATTTCACTTTTTATTATTTCTTCACACGCATCACTCCATCGATCCACAGGGTGGAGCTGTGACACAAAGCTAAACAGAAACATGGATTTAAATGTTTTCATCGACAGAACTAATGTGCAGAGTCACAGATTGTTAATCGTATTTACAAATGTCATGGAAAGAGCAGGAATTAGTAACTTCTTATAAACGACGTCAGTGACCAATTACAAGATTTTGCAACTGTTCAAAAACTAATAAAAACCAACATTAAGGTTAAAGACTAAATTGTGAGGAAACACATCTGATGACGATGTCATCAAGATCAACAAAATTTTAAAGAACGATTTAAAAAAAATTGTATTATAGTCAATTGTGGCTTTTGAAAATAATCCAGTGTGCACATCAATTGTCCCCGTGAAGACGAGACGTGACAAACGTCCACCCACAGAGTGGAGACTTGTACAGGATTTGCAGGCGGTGAATCAAGTCCACAAACTATTTAGTCACTAATGTCTCACGTGTTGATGTGGACTGTGCGTTTTCCTCAGTCCTTGTGCTTAAACACAGCAGCTACTTGTTGGTTTTGTCCCTAAAACGAAGAAATCGTTGATTCTGTGGATGAGCTTTGGCTTTGGAACGGACCTTTATTCCAGCAGCTGAAACCTCGACACTTTGCATGTCTCAGCAGGATCAGCTCTGCTGCAGCACAGTGAGTCTGAAAGTCTGAAACAGTCTGAACCAGTTTTCTACTGCTGAAGAGAAAAAACGATCATGTTGATCTTTGGACTGATCCTGATCATAAACTCGTTCTCCCCAAACAAGTCTCTCCACATTTTGTTGGACCATGTGTGAAAAGGAGGAATATTCGATTTAATCCGGAAAACCCCTTTTACTGAAGGATTCACATGATTTGCACAGAAATAGGATCAGACCTTGGCGTCAATTCAAACGTCCCGATTCATGTGGTCTGAGTGTGAGTGTCTTTATCCTCCTAACAATGATTCTTATCATAGCGAGTCTGTGAATGTGACTGAGACCAAAACAAACCTGCACATAGTTGGGTTCATTCCGGCCGTCCATCATTCAGAGGGAATAAACCTTCTTCCTTTTCCGGGTCAAACTGTCCGAGGCTGTGAGTGTTTAGAGTGAGATGTGTCCCTCACTCTGCAGACTGCAAACACACTCAGCGGGACTGTCGGCCTTTGGCTCAGCAGCAAATAAACTGGTCTTTAATTTCATATCGAATGGTATTAAAAAGGCTTTTGTTGGTTTTATCCAATGAAATGTTGGTGAAAGGAACAAAACACAAAGGATGAACAACAATGTTTGAGCACAGAATAAAAGTCAAATCATAATTTACATGTTAAACTTTACTTTCAGCACTAACTGCCTGTCAAACATTTGGCCTTTACTTATCAGTTCATCCAGAAATTCAAGGGGGGCTGCTCTTAGATCCATGTTCCTCCCAGGTGTTAAAACATGTGAATAGAGATTCATGTCCAGTAAACCAATATTATGAGTTTTTATTTGGCTTTTCCTCCACAGGGACAGTGACCTGCCATTTTCAGTGTAAATTACAACGAAATATTGAAGAAAAGGTGTTTTTCTTAGAAGATGCCTTAACTTACACATAAGTAGCAGCGTTTTGCCCCAGGAAACTTTGACATGTAGCCAGGAGGACCAGGAGTCGAACCGCTGACCCTGTGGTTCATGGACAGCTGCTCTGGACAGGAAGCTGATTCTCTGTGAAACACAGCCAAGAAATTAAAACTGTGACGCTGTGAGGAAGAGAAGAAGAATTAATGAGGGTCCTAGTGCTCATAACTTTATCAATAAAAAAGCTCATGAAGTTCTGACACGCAGTTCTCCAGGCAGGTCGACCGAGGACATTAAAGACAGAGTTGAAAAGAAACAATAACATCAGAACAATAGTGAATTCTGGCAGCTCTCACAGTTCTCTGAGAAAAACGCCAACTGTCCCTTAACATCTGGAAAGACACCTGGGACTCGTCTTTCCATTTTTGCTCAGCTCCACATTATTCATTTTATTATTACAAAACCTGGCGGCCTGTATATACCAGAACGCAACAAGCAGCTCCAAGAAGTTCATCTCAAAGCCGGAATAAAGCGCTGTCGGCGTGAGCTGGTTCCAAGCAAAGTTTCCCTGGAAACAGTCGCTGTTCCTCCTCCACGACCAGACGCCCTCGGACACTTAAAACATCCACATATGCAGATGTATCCGGGCAGGAGCTGGAGCCGCCTGTCGCCCAACCGGCCTGGCTTCCCGGCTGCTAACTGTGGCTTTGCTAGGTCGCTCCGCACCAGCTACCGGGGCCCGAGCAGCTGGATTCTTTTTCGCCTCCCAAGGTGCAAAACCCTCACACTCCTTCCAAATCCCGTTATCACTAAAGGAGGCCGAGGAAAAACTAAACACGTGACCCACTGAGCGAGTGAGACGAGGACACGGAGAAGCCGGTGCTAAGTGCTAAGTGCTAGGCTAGCGGAGCTCAGATGTGTTAAATGTAGCTGATGTTGACAAATGACACGTCCCACGTGGTTGTTCTTCTGCAGGGAAATCACTCATTCAGACCCCAAACAGGAAGTGACGCAATACGCTCAGCGCCGGAAGTGTAGACGGGCGTCAGACCACGAGGGAGTGAAGCCGAACTGTGAGAAGAAGCTGAGCAAGAAGCTGCTCCTTTGTTCGAGTTGCTGAACTCTCGGGACACTTTCTCTGGGTTTGTCCTTCTTATTCTGCTGGGACATCGAACCACCAGCTGAGCTTTGTCCTCATAGTCTTCTAGAAACAGGGAGACAGGAGGATGAAGGAGGAGCAGAACTGGGAGCCGGAGCACAGCCGGGACCCGGAGCAGAACCGGAGCAACAAGGCTGCGAAAAGGGACAAAGCCGGACCGTCGTCCGGTTCCAGGGAGCAGCAGGTCAGTGTTGATGAGTTAATGGGTCCAAAGTGCTTCGAACACGGCTGCAGGTTCGAGCTGCTCGTCCTGACCTGGACTTTGCTTTGTTCTCGGACACTGTGTGTGTGTCTTTCTAGCGTCTGTGGACACTTTTAGTCTCAGGACCGTTGTTGTGAGGACTGGTTATGGATTGGAATAAGTCAGTGAGTGTCCTCACAGGTGTAGGAAGACAAACGTGTGTGTGTGTGTGTGTGTGTGTGTAGTGATGGGAGAATCGAGGTTTTCTGAAGCTGTTTGGAAACTTTTGGGTCCGAACTTTGGCGACATCTGCTGGACAAATGTGTGTAGATCTCATGGAAACACGGAGACTCTCAGATTTGGAGACACACTGTTCTTCAAAGGACAGAGACATTTTACAGTCGTGTGAATAAAGTGAAGGAGCTTCCAAACTCAGCAAAGTCACTGGCAACATTTACAAAGAGCCGAACACACGACTTTTCTGCACCTTCCTGTTCGCTGAAATACAGAGAAACACTTGTAAGTCGCTTTCAGTGGAGGAAGGGAACGAAGTGCAAGTTCGTACTTTACTGAAGTCGCTTGAATTATCCATACTTTCACTTTTCTACAGTCACATTATTTACACATTTCGTAATAAACCACAATTTTTTCCTTCAAGGAAATCAGATCAGGTGTGAATAAGAAAATGATGCACAAACGTTTACTGTGGACATTTGTCCTGGTTTATTCTCAGACTGTTTCTGTCACTGTGTGATGGAACAACATGAGCCGTTTAGAAATAAAACGGAAAAAGCATCAGATCCTAAAAAGCTTCAATCCATAATTTATGTCTCTAACCATTAATCAGTTAATTCCCCCAAACAAAAAACACAGCAGCTCTGGTAGTTCAGTACTTTTACTTTTAATACATCAAGTAAAATATGAATCATGTACTTACTTACTTTGACTTAAGTAGAAACGTCGGTGGGTATTTCTACTTTTCTAGAGAACATGTTTGTGTGTTTGTCCTTTGATTTAAGATAAGAGAAATAAAATAAGAGACATTGGAGAACAAAACTTAGTACCATTGAAAAACTAACCGGTTTTAGTCAAAAAAATATTAGAATCCAAAACTAATTGAAATAAAAACTTTGTCCATTAAAAACACAGTGTGATACTGCGTCTCTATTAAAATACCTTTAAATATTTCACATTGTACTGACATTAACTGTAACATCCATGATGCTAAAATGAGTTTGTGGTGACGTTTACCTGCAGTGGACACACACACACAGACAGACAGGAAACATCCTTTCAAAATAAATGAGTTTGTGAGGTTTTAGCTCACCTGCAGTAATGTTCACCTTCGCTGATTGGACAGTTGTTAAAATCCTCTTGTAACTTTCTCCACGTTGACGTGTAAATGGTTCTGCAGACTTTGACCTACTGAGATTCAACACAATGTTTTGAAATGTTTGAAAGTTCGACTTTTTTTTAGGTGTTTGACTTAAACTTTGCAGTCAGCTGTTACATTTTTACACTTTCCGGGATTTTTATGCTAAAGTTGCAGCTGCTCAATGCAAAACCGTATAATTCTGCTTATTTTCTACTTTTATTCACATTTTGTTAAACATTTTTGTTTTAACGTTTCAGGTATTTTAGCAAAACCAAAACCTTTTTCAGCTTTTTATATTTTTAAATTCAGGTTCAATTCAGTTTTTCAACTTTTTTACACATTTCAGCTTTTTTACAGTTGAATAATTTAATTATTCTTTCAACAAAAACAGCTGTTTCCAGCATTGCTTGGACAATCCTTTCACAGTGCATTTTCTTTTTCGAGTTTATTCTAAGGTTCTGCATTACAATGAGCCTCAGGCAGCTAAAGGTCGGCAACTTTCTGCTGCAGCGTTCATCAGCACAATTCCCACAGTAAGAACAGAAACGCTGTGCAGCTGGCAGAATGTAATTCAGTAGGAACCGGTACAACATCAGGAAACAGTTGATGTCGTCTTCTGCATCAAATATTAGTTAATGCAGATTTTAATGGAGTAAAAATAACAGCAGTTAATCAATCAATTATTAATCATTAACATCCCTATATGTAATTAGGAGACAACATCAACCTGAGTGTTTTCCTGCACACAAGACAAAGGGTGTGAGCGGAAGTCTATTGTCAAGTGGGAATAAAGACATTCCATGCTTAATAATCCAAATGTGGTTGATGGGAACTGGGAATGATCTGAGTAGATTCTTAAGTAACGGTAGGACAAGGTCACACACGATCGTGGATGTTACAGTAAATGCCGTACGGCTGCTTGTCGGCACATTGTCGAATATTTAAGTGGATTTGAATTCACAGCTTTTCATGAATAACGTTAGTTTAAGCACATGCTTGAAGTCAAACTCCCATCCATTAGATTTTGTTTTGGCCACACGTCAGTTTAGTCCTAACGTAGAACTCATCAGTCCTTCTCAGCCTTGACAAACTCCAGTAATTAGTAACGGTTGGACACACAACAGATTAGAGCTGCACCTCACCACTAGTTTCTCTGTTGACTAACCATCTGTTCCAGCTTAGCTTTTAAAGTATAAAACATAAATATTGTGACGTTCTGCTGACCAAAATCATGTAAAACAGAAATTTTGCTGATGCATATATGATACAATGTTAACAAAACTGATTAATCCAGGTCAATTGACAAGAGGAAATCATGCGGAGGCCGTCAGCTACAGCAGCGCTCACAGTCACGGTGTCGACACAAACTCCACCCACTGGCTAAACACAACATGCAACTAAACAGAACAAAACTCCCATAATCCCTAGCACCTACAACGATAGTCTCAGTCTCAGCGATCACTCCCCTTGGGTCCCTGCAATATTTTATTATAAATATAACATATTTTAATATAATACAAAGTCTGCACTGCAGGTCATTATTCCTCCCCCCAAAAATAGGCCGATCTTAACTGGTAATTGAGTTTTATAGTCCAATACAAAGTCTCTCCACAATATAAGTGAAGGAAAAGCTTATTCCATTCCAGTTAAAGTGGGTCAATCTACATTTCCTCAGTAAACTGTTGAGTTTTCTTCAGTTTAAATAGTGTCACAGCAAAAAGGTGCATGTAAACGAACGTGTTTCTAGCAGTTAGTGATTAACCAACAAGCTTGTTGTGGTGAACACGTGACGATGGATGGTGAACTGCAGGCACAGCAGAAATTGTTCCTGATCGTTTAGCGACTGTTTGGATCATTTCCTCTTATAGATGATGTTGTCCGCTGGAGTTGACATGTGCAGATTCACCTGTGTGGAGTGTTTGAAGCTGTGGTGTTGTGTTCTACTCACAGGAGTTTCTATAATTTATTTGAATACGTGCATCAATGAAGCCCTATTAATAAAGACACCAGAAAACACAGCAACATGACAGGCAGTTGTTTTATCTTTCATTCAGTTTGTTTAGTCAAAATAATTCAAACTAAATTGAAGATTGAATTGCAACTTTTAATATTGAATTGTCAGTTGTAAAATGAATTGCCATTAGATGCAACTCCATAGACAACAGGTGTGTTGGATCATTTGGGCCAATAATTGTCTAAGACAAATTTTCCTTGTGGTTTTGAATATTGATGCTTTTCAAGTTAGAAATCATATCAAAGTTAGAAATTCCAGTGTTTTGACATCCCTAGTCCATTTATAATTTTATACAGCTCACCAAATGAGATCTAACTTTTTCTTTGTCTGTTACTTTAGAAACGGAGCAGAACAAAGAGGCACAAACATCATTTCTGTCAGCAATGTGGCAAAGTCTTTTCAACACCATCACAACTGAAGATTCATCAGAGAGTTCACACTGGAGAGAAACCCTACTCATGTGATCAGTGTGGGAAAACGTTCACTCTGAACAGCCATCTAAAAAGTCACCTGCGTGTTCACACTGGAGAGAAACCTTATTGGTGTGACCAGTGTGGGAAAACTTTTACTGAGAACAGCAATTTAAAAAAGCACCAGCGTATTCACACTGGAGAGAAACCTTATTGGTGTGATCAGTGTGGAAAAAGTTTCACTCAGAGCAGCCATCTGAAAAATCACCAGCGTGTTCACACTGGAGACAAACCCTACTCATGTGGTCAGTGTGGAACAACTTTTACTCACAACAGCCATCTGAAAAATCACCAGCGCATTCACACTGAAGAGAAACCCTACTCATGTGATCAGTGTGGGAAAACTTTCACTGAGAATAGCAATCTTAAAAATCACCAGCGTATTCACACTGGAGAGAAACCTTATGAATGTGATCAGTGTGGGAAAAGTTTCACTGAGAACAGCCATCTAAAGATCCACCTGCATGTTCACACTAGGAAAAACCTTATTGGTGTGATCAGTGTGGGAAAACTTTCACTCAGCAGGGCAATCTAAAAAAGCACCAACGTGTTCATACTGGAGAGAAACCTTATGAGTGTGATCAGTGTGGAAAAACTTTCACTGACCACAGCAGTCTTAAAAGCCACCGGCGAGTTCACACTGGAGAGAAACCTTATGAGTGTGATCAGTGTGGGAAAACTTTCACTCAGCAGGGCAATCTAAAAAAGCACCAACGTGTTCATACTGGAGAGAAACCTTATGAGTGTGATCAGTGTGGAAAAACTTTCACTGACCACAGCAGTCTTAAAAGCCACCGGCGAGTTCACACTGGAGAGAAACCTTATGAGTGTGATCAGTGTGGGAAAACTTTCACCCAGCAGGGCAATCTAAAAAAGCACCAACGTGTTCATACTGGAGAAAAACCTTATGAGTGTGATCAGTGTGGGAAAACTTTCACTGAGAGCTCCAGTCTTATAAACCACCAGCGTATTCACACTGGAGAGAAACCTTATTGGTGTGATCAGTGTGGGAAAAGTTTTGCTCGGAACAGCCATCTAGAGATCCACCTGCGTGTTCACACTGGAGAGAAACCTTTCTCATGTGATCGGTGTGGGAAAAGTTTCACTGAGAGCTCCAGTCTTAAAAACCACCTGCGTGTTCACACTGGAGAGAAACCTTATTGGTGTGATCAGTGTGGGAAAAGGTTTGTTCATAGCAGCCATCTAAAAACTCACCTGCGTATTCACACTGGAGAGAAACCTTATTGGTGTGATCAGTGTGGGAAAACTTTCACACAGAACAGCCATCTGAAAAATCACCAGCGTGTTCACACTGCACAGAATTCCTAAACATGTGATCAGTCCTGAAAAACAAAAATTGGTAATTTAGACACTAGCAACAATGTAGCTGTGACCAATGTGTGTGATGTTTGTCATGTTTTCTATAAATCAAAGAACTGGGAGAGTAAAGATTTAACAAATGCAGAATCAGACCCAGGATCAGCCACTTCTCTGACAGGATCAGTGGAGCATCCACGTGGCCCAACAAAGGGATGTAGCCTGGACCCAGAGCTACATTCCTTCTGTCAGAGGTAACTCATCATTGATACCCAACAAGACAACAGAAACTCTTTCGTTCACATGTAGGAACTGTAGGAGCCAATGTTGACTTTCTCAAATATTGGTTCTGCAATTATAGGGTGTCAGTAGATAGACAACTAGTAGCTAGTCAGCTAACATCAGATAGTGCCTTTTATGTCCGTAAGTAATCGTCAAGGAAACCAATGCCTTTGATGATGTTGTATTACCCTTTAAGTTGTATTGCCTTTAATGACTGTTGGAAACAGACAGGAGCGGCAAGTCATTATTAGACCAGTGTTTGGCTGTGGAAGGCACACAGTTTTCTTACCGTGCTCAGTGGAGTTTAGGTATTATATCAGCGTGATTCTAGAACTGTTGTTATTAACTGTACTAAGGAACACAGAAGTTCAATAAATCTGCAACGTTTTTATAATACATCGATCTCTGAAGTGGATCTTTTTAGACCATTGGAACGCGTAAGGCGGCCTCTACAGGAACAGTGAATCACAGCAACCAAACCACATCTGGGATCAGGTCATCGATCCACATCAGTGGCCGTGAATTGACTTTGCTGTCTAGAACGTAAATCTACCAAAGACCGCCCACTGCTTATCGTCTAACCCAGACTCAGAACTGTTTTCTATCTCACACATGCTAATGCCTTTATCAAGACTGTTACCAGCCACGTCTAGAGGAGGAAATACAAGAAGGAATTTGACTCACTAGAGGTGAAAGACTTGTATTTGGACTCAAACTCCAGAACAGGTACAAATAAATCAGCCTTCATGAGATTCACACCACTGTGTTCAGGAGACAGTTTGGTAAAAGTAGAGACAAAGTTTTCTACTGTGTGATAAAGAACCGCTGACATATAAAACTGTTTAATTAAATCATAGTGATGAAAGAGAGTAAAGAGGTGCAACACTGTCGTTCTTCAGTGGAATTTATAAGTGATGGGAATAATTCAACCACGAACCCGTTTAATGTTGTTGTCCTAAAGTCTAACGATGTCATATTCTTCTGTTAATTCTATACGTTATTCATACATTGAATTGTTACATACTCATACAAACCTTGTACACACCTGCTAAGGTACGTAGACATATGATCGTGATACATTCATACTGACTCAATGTGCTACAGTTTGTTTAATTTTTAATGTTTGTGTTAGTTTCCTAATTGCTGTGTTTCATACTTTGTGTTATCAGATATTAGACAAAGCCAATTTTCCATGTGATATTCTTGATATTCGCATCTGTTTTATCTCGGAACCCACACGTGCATGTTAATGTAAAACGCTACAAACATATATATGTTCTATCATGCAGATTTAAGCATTTTATCCTCCATAGTAATTTAGATAGTAGAACTGTTGTGATATGTTACTTTTGTTAATATATGATGGAATTTGGGCCTGGTGGAAGAAAAATAACCAGTCGTCGTGTCCGATGAAATTTAAAAAAAGATGGATCTGATCAAGGAGGAGGGACAAATTATCAGCCGCTAACTCCACCTTCTCCCTTCTTGGCCGATGCCCATGATATTTAATAAAGTTCAGATCTCAGTTAAAGTTGGTTCAGAGTCCAGGAAAAAAGTTCCTCAGTTAAGAAGTTTATCCAGCGTCACCGTTGTTTGTGTTAATTGTTAGTTCTGTTGTTTGTCCTTTTCCAATTATTCTTAGAGTGAATTGTTCTTATTTCTTTGTTGCTCCAAATTATTCTAGATTGAGCCTTGAGATTTTTATTCAGTATTCATATTTTTATTAACCCATGTCTGACATCGTTGGCTCCATACGACCTTTTTGCCACATCGAAGATGCAGCGCTGGTCTGGACGTCAGCAGAGATCCAACGGTACCACAGTAGCCAGGTCTGCCCTTATGACCAAAGCCCTCCTGTGAGCCAGACCAACCTGCCTGAAGCAGGACGATGTAACCCGTTGTGGTAACGCGCAAGTTACCCGAACAGAGTTGGCACTTCCTGCTTGGCCAGAACCAGAACTAACAACTTAGCCTAACAGAAGCAACCTCTGGGCAACTTCAAGGCAACACAAAGTTCTCTTGGTCCTATGAGAGTCTGGTGTCTCAGCGCAAGTGAGCTGGTCTAAATTACAAGTATTTTCCCGTTACTTAGAGGTGAATTGTGACTGATTCCTTTCTCTCGCCCAAATCACCATCGTCTTACTTATTGATGCTTGTTCATCTGTTGGTCATGTTGAGTTGGTTAATTAATGTTTTATTGTTCATATTCATGTATTCATTTTGTTCCATATACACATATATCCACATATTGTGTAGTTGTAGATTAATAAATGATTAAAAAGAGCTGGTTGTGTGTTGTGTGGTTTCTTCAGAGAAACAGGTCAGAGGTTCTTAAAACTGGAAAAGAACTCATGATAAAAGACTGATTTGGGTTTATCAAAGTCAGATTCTATTGTTTCTTTAATTTGGTTTTTAACCAAGTGTCTGATTAGGAGTTTAAGTACTTGGGGTCAACAGTTCAGTGTGATGGGGAGTGTGGAAAAGAGGTGAAGAGGCGAGTGCAGGAGGGTTGGAATGGGTGGAGGAAAGTGTCAGGAGTGTTGTGTGACAGAAGAATGTCAGCAAGACTCAATGGAAAGGTGGACAGGACAGTGGTGAGACCAGCTCTGCTCTATGGGTTAGAGACAGTAGCAGTGAGAAAGAGACAAGAGGCAGAGATGGAAGCAGCAGAGATGAAGATGTTGAGGTTCTCCTTAGGAGTGACAAGGTTGGACAGAATTAGGAACGAGTTCATCAGAGGGACAGCGCACGTTGCCTGTGTTAGCAACAAAGTCAGAGAGGCCAGACTGAGATGGTTTGGACATGTGCAGAGGAGGGACAGTGATTATATTGGTAGAAGGATGTTGGAGATGGAGCTGCCAGGCAAGAGGGCGAGAGGACGACCAAGGAGGAGATATATGGACGTTCTAACAGAGGACATGAGGTTAGCTGGTGTCAGAGAGGAAGATGCCAGGATAGAGTGAAGTGGAAACAGATGATTTGCTGTGGCGACACCTGATGGGAAAAGCCGAAAGAGTAGTAGTCTGATTACTGGTTGACGACCTCTAATGAACTAATATTTAACCGTATCCTGATTCTGCTTATAGAATCTGGTTCCCCACTTTGAGGAACATTAATGTTGCCACATTAATATTAAGTTTCATGTCACTTATCTCTACATCAGAGATACGGCTGTTTTTGGTAAAATCCACAGATTTAAATCAAATTACGTAAAAATTTCAGATGCCCACATGTTCAATAAACCAGGAAGTCTGTCTCCAATGAGTTTCACACTGATGTGAACATGCAAATACACTGGAAGTTCTTTGAAATGGAAAGTGGAACAAAACTGTAGTTAATACAGTTAATAGTTAATTTGGGTGAAAGTCCTTGATTCCTTTAAAGCGTCTGGAGTTTGTCAAACTGGAGCTAAACTAAAGCTGAAGATCAGCTGAATCCCATCAGCTGTGAATGACACCGAATCGTGTCGTTCCAACTGTGTCTTAGTTTTTCCACTGAATCACGTGTTTGATGAATTTAGTGAGAAATGGATTTGACCACAGTCCTAATAAATGAGCGTTAGCTCCAGGCAGAGAAGAACAGCCTGTATCACCCAGCCACCAGCTTAACACCACACTGAGCTTCCTCTGCCGTTTCACATCTTTGTGTCTCTTTTTTATATTTCGGTCCAAAAACCGTCACTGTGTGTGTGTGTGTGTTGAATTATTGACAGTAATTTCACTAAAAGTCCAAAAGAAAAGCCACTGTGTCGTGATTTATTCCTGTGTGTATATCTACATGGACACACCTTTAGAAACACACACCAACATAAATCACATGTATAAAGTCCGTCAGACACTAACTTTACTCTCGTGGATCTAAATTTGGATCCATGTGTGTTTTCATCCACGTTTTGTGTTTGAATTCAACCTTCACACTGACAAAGTTCCACCACTTTCATCATTTACATGAATATTGTACAGTGAATATTGTTCCACCATTTGGACCTTTCACGTTAACCTGAGGATTCACATGTAGAAACCAGCAGATTTGGTTTTCTTGTCTTTGTCAAACAGGTCACAGTCTGAGCTGTTGTCTTCAAGTCTGTTGTCCTGTTCACATGTTTCCCCTTAATACTTGAACCTTATTCTAACCCCAACAGTTCAGGAAATAGACTGGACCTTCTTGTTTGTTTTGTAGTTTCTTCTAGTTTATCGGTTGTTGTAATAAACAGGTTGAATTTCATTATTTTAGAGTAACTGCTGCTTCTTTAATGTTGATCAGATTATGGATCAGTTATTGATTTGACCTCATGTCTGACTCTCTTCACTCTGACACTGAGGTGTTGAGCAGCTGATTTATGACGATGTCAGTGGCGTATTTGACTTTCTCCTTTCACCATGATCCAGTGTGTGTGACGTCCTGTGTTTAATAGGATCCATTTTGTACATGTTCACATAGATTCAGTCAGGTTTGTCTTTTCTTTGCTGAGTTTCTGTTGAAGAATCAGCAAAGAAGCAGCAGAAGCCTGATTATTTTGTAGCTCCTCAGAAACATGTTTGATTTCATGGGTTTTGGTTCAGCAGAACTGAGCCATTAGTTTGTTACAATCACTGTTATAATGTGACAAACACTTGGTGATGTTGGCAATAACCAGGACTTCAGAGAGGAAAAACCTTTTACACTCAGCACAGACTTCCACTGCAACACTCCCTCAATCCACAGGGTGGAGCTGTAACACAAAGCTAAACAGAAACAGGAATTTACCAGGGCGGCTGCAGGTCCTTCAAAAGTCTTCAAAGCTTTTCAATTCTGATTGGATTGGTCTGAAATATCTGAGTCATAAATTTCCAGCTCACAGGAAGCAGAAAGTATGAGAGTGGAGACCAGCAGCAGGAGCGTTCGTTGTTCTAACAGGTGCAGATCTACACACACCTGAAGCTCTTAATACATCAAAAATAATTTGTCTTCTAAAATATCTGGACAAATGAAGATACTAGTGAGTTCAGAGACAACACGTCACATCAGTGACATCAAACTGTGAAAGCAGGTAAAAAACAGGAGTAATTATAGAATATAATTACCGCAGCTGTTTACACGTCATTGTCATGATGTGCAGACATGTGGATGATGACATGCTGCGGAGAGAGAAGTCACAGATACTATCGTCCTTTTGCATCAACGTATTTTCTGTAAGTGCAGTTTCACTGAGTGATGCAGTTTGGGTTCGAGGGCCTGAGAATTTATTATAAAACACCTCTGAACAAAACCAGTCTTTGCGCCCAAAGTAGATCATCGGTTTTACACTTAAAGTACAAGAACAAATGTTTGTTCATTTCAATATAAATCACTGCATCAGTGGCCACTTCATACAAATGCTGCCAGGTTCTGTCCCCACAGTTGCACTGAGACCCAACCTTTTACTGACTGCAGTCTGACTTTGGTTTCTACTCACTCATTTTTACTGATATTGTTGTTTGAATGCAGATACGAACAGTTACAGATTTAACACGGACTGATACTTTTAAGTTCTGTCAGGTTTGACAGCATCTTAAGCTGGGGACACACCTACAGGCTGGCAAACAGTTCACACTGAAAGACTGTTTCCACCAACTATCACAGTGTTTGTCTGTCTGACAGGAAATAGCACACACCTGACGACTGCATGAGCTGGAGGCGACAAGCTCAGAAGGACTGGACACCCTGAGATAAGAAAACCCCAAATCCCGCGAGAGCTGGAATTTACACGTGTTCCTGTGGCAACACAAATATGGTGAAAAACTTTGCGAACTTTAAACTTTAACTCAGCAATTTGTGTAAAAGACAAAAAAGCAGTTAAAACACTGAGGTAAAGACGAGAAAACATGGACTATAGAGTCTACAGAGAGACGCGAAGGGAAAATAATGTTTAATAAATAACAAGACACACTTAATCATGTCTGGTGGCTGTCAGTGCTCATCATGTATAATCAGCTGTACAGTTGTTGAGCATGTTCTGGCCTTTATTGAGGTTTAATGTTCAATATTGGACCAGAAAATAAGGAATTAAAGGTTAAGTGTCAGTTTTTTCTAAAATATAAACCAGTTTTTAATCATTTTAGTCATTGGGTATTTCTGCTGCATTTACCTGCACTTAAGTAAGTAACCTGCAAATCGCGACATTAGCTGCATCTGTGGTGGTGAAATGGTTATTTCACAGGCCATGAAATCGCAAATTTGAGGACCAGGACAACTGAACTTTTCCATAGTGTTTTAACTTTGGCAGATGTCATTTTAGATGCATCACCATTAATGTAACCTCACGTAACCTCACGTTAGCTTCAGATACATTTTGGAGCAAATACTGATGTGGGATCAAAAAAGCTGCCTGCCTACCAGACTACCTGTAATCCCCAGTCTACCCACCAGGTCTGTCCCTGAGCAAAACACCCGGCGCCGGCTCCCCGGCTGCCGGCTGTGAGTGCCCACTGCTCCCCACACGGTGATGGGTTAAATGCAGAGCTGAAATTTCACTGTAACAAAATGTATATGTGCTCAGGTGACAAATCAAGCTGCTTCTTGACTTGCTTGGACGGTGCCATGGATCTGTGGCCCAGCAGCTCATGCAAACTCTTGTAGAACGCACATGGACTGGTCCCGCTGTGGTTTGGATCTTTCATTGGCATCTAATTTGCTCCAGCATCCTCTTGCAGCCCTTCTCTGCCATTCGACCAGACAACAAAAGTGTCACCACTGTGATGCTTACGACCATCTAAACACTTAAGAGTGTTGAACTCCATCATAAGCATTAATGCTGGGTTTTTGTGAAGTTGGAGGATTGGTTGCACTGCTGCCGCTGCTCGCCGTGTTGTACTCGTAAATGCTTACATCAATGACCACTGTGACCAGGGACGCTTTTCCTTTGCCCCCACCACGACTACTTATTAGTGGTTTGTATGTGTTGTACTCTAGTTTTCTCTGGCCTTTAAGGATTTCTAAATGCTGCTGCGATTCTTCCACACAATTCAGACATTTCTAAGTTATACTCTCTAATTTCCTTTTATGCATTTATCAATGTGTTACAGCACTTCCTGTCTGCTGGTTGTGTTGTCGGCCTTTATCTGTGTTGGTCTTGTTTACTGACTGTGTTTTGGTCTGATTAGAATTTGGTTGCATGTCTTTCTCAAAAAGGGACATTAATCTTCAGCAGACTGTCTGATTAAACTTTTCAGATTGGCAGTGAACTAATAACGTTGACTTGTTGCCTGAGTTTCTATTTCCACACACACAGCTAGATGTACAATAACCTGCATGAAGCTCAGTGTTGATGTTGAATGATGTTTTCACCTCCTGTTTGACTCCTCAAAGATCTGGCAGGCCACTTACTCACAGCTGGTGGGTTTCATGGCAGACGGCACCACTCTAGTCCTGATTTGGAAGCTGGCAGTGCAACCACAGTCTGAGCTGCAGCCACTGAGCAGCTCCACATGTGAGTCCTGGAAGTTAATGGGCATTGAACCGACAACCTGCTGATCACATGATCACACAAACATTTTTCATAAGCTGCTTTTGTAGCTTGTGGCTCCAAATCCAGAGGAAAGAAACAGTTTTAATTAAAATTCAGCTTGTTAATAACAAACACAACAAGCAGGTTTAAAGAAAACGAACAAAATTTCAGAAAGGTGAGAATAACAAGACAAATCATCATGAAGTTGGTTTAGAGGCTTTAATTGTTGCGAAACTCCTCCACCGATACTACATTTCTTAGAAGTGTTTTATCAGGGGTGATCATGTCAGTCATGGTTCAGAACACGGAAGTGTTGCATGTGGAGGAGTCAAAAGGTTCAGGACTCTGCAAAACAGACGAGGTGAGTCTAAAGACCTGAACAGTTAGTAATCTTTACCCCCTTTACACTTACACTGGAATCCTGACATTTTCCTGACTTTTTCAGAGGGGGTGTATGTGAGTCGCACTTTCCTGCGAGCCCCCAGTACAAAGACTGTATTACAGTATGTGCACGAGCCCATGCCTGCAGCACGCTGCTCTGTCCCGAACGATTTAAAGTGAGCGACCGGCGCATTGACGAAGTTTCTATCACTTGACTGCATGGGGATGAGTAAAGGCAGCAAGGGGTGAAGGCTGAAGGCTGCTTAGTGCAGGGACTGACTGGGGACAGGTTCAGTAGAATGTGTGTCCATGTGAGCATAATCACGTGACAACGGCTTCAATTCAATGTATGTTACAAACCCTAACACACATTTGTTTCACAGTGGACTCAAATTCTACTGCGGTAAAGTCGTTTCCTTTGATGAATCTGCCTGATGGTTTAATTTGGTTGGATGTTTGTTGGGGTTATTTTCCCCTGTTGTACAAAGAACCCACCAGGTCTTATTTTGAAGAGCAGTCTCAGAGATAGACAAGGAAACTGAAGCGTGAACATAAACCAAACAACTGGAAGACCTGGGACGAATCTATGTTTGCGGTGACCTGAACTTTTTTTTTCAACTTTATTTTGCTGCTTGATATTACAGATGTTTAAAATCATCCTTTTTCCTGTTTCTTCAATCCCAGCACGAGAAAATGAAAACTGACATTTAGAAATGTCTCAAAATTCATTGAAAAGAAAAACTAAAAAGATTACGTTGCCATTAAAGGTGCACAAAAGGTTTCCGGGGTTTTACCAAGTTAAACCGGTTGGTTTACAACAACATAGACGTTGAAAGTTGTAGCAAGTGTCACATTAGCTGCACGTTCAACTTGAAATGACTTTTGTTGTTTGAAAGAACGACTCGGAGCTCTCCATACTGTACAAGTATATTACAGCTAATTAGCATCTCTAAGTAAAAACACAGATACTGATCCAGTTTGTGTTTTCAGGGTGAAAACAAACTGACACAGACAGATGAGAACAGACGCTTTAATACAGAAAGAAAAGAAGATCACATGATCACAGCGACAGTAGCAGGACGGATCAAAGAGTCGAAGATAAACCTGCAGAAATGAGTGTTTGCTCTGCCCGAGGACAAACCACAAGATCAGTGGAACCTTTAGTGACAAGACTCTGTGCGATGGTGCCTGTTCGTTCCTGTTAAATCCAACATGTTGCTGCTCACTTCCTATTGCCAATTACACACGTCTAATAAATCACTAATATCACTTTTATGTCCTTTTATTTGACTAGATTTGGTAAATTCTTGATTCCAAAGCAGCTTTTGTTTTTCTGGCAGTTCAAGTTTAATCGCACACACAAAACGTGACAGAGACGTCACTTAGAACTGTGTGTTCAGTGAAGAGTTTGACAGCTTGACAACTCCGTGAAGTTTAAGGTCTTTGAAAAGGAAAAAGAAAAAGTCCAAATTCAAACTATTTACCCTCAATTCAAGATGTCATTTTGTCCTGTCCTCCAACCTCGTCTGCTTCTCTTAAGGTCTTCTCCGCCTGACTAACCTTCCTCATTTGTCCATCTGTGTCTGGCTGATCTCTGATCTGCATCTTCCCACTTCCCGTCTTCTTTTGCTCCTTACCTCTCTTATCCTTCTTATCCTTCTTACTCTGTGATTTCTCAGTCTTCTGTTGGTTCCTCCCAGCTCTGTGTTTTTCCACTACTCTGCGTTCCTGCCACTCTGACCTCCCGCTGTCTTACTGTCCACATTTGTATTACTGTTTTTTTGTCCACTTTGTGATAAGGAACCAACAGCTTCATCTTTATTATTATTATTCTGTTTTTGCGTTTGGATCTCTTTCTGCCCTTGACTCCTGCGCTGCCACTATCCAGCCCAGGGCCACTGCCACCCTGACCTCCCGCTGTCTTACTGTCCACATTTGTATTACTGTTTTTTTGTCCACTTTGTGATAAGGAACCAACAGCTTCATCTTTATTATTATTATTCTGTTTTTTGCGTTTGGATCGCCGTTTTCTGCCCTTGACTCCTGCGCTGCCACTATCCAGCCCAGGGCCACTGCCACTCTGACCTCCCGCTGTCTTACTGTCCACATTTGTATTACTGTTTTTTTGTCCACTTTGTGATAAGGAACCAACAGCTTCATCTTTATTATTATTATTCTGTTTTTGCGTTTGGATCGCCGTTTTCTGCCCTTGACTCCTGCGCTGCCACTACCAGCCCAGGGCCACTGCCACTCTGACCTCCCGCTGTCTTACTGTCCACATTTGTATTACTGTTTTTTTGTCCACTTTGTGATAAGGAACCAACAGCTTCATCTTTATTATTATTATTCTGTTTTTTGCGTTTGGATCGCCGTTTTCTGCCCTTGACTCCTGCGCTGCCACTATCCAGCCCAGGGCCACTGCCCCTCTGACCTCCCGCTGTCTTACCGTCCACATTTGCAAAAAGCCCAGCACTTGTAAAAATGTCGCTGCTTTGCTTGTCTCTGTCCCTCGGACCATTTTTTGAGGCAGGTGGACAGGAGGGTAAGTTGGGTCTGGAA
Source organism: Channa striata (assembly GCA_033026295.1). Taxonomy (NCBI): domain Eukaryota; kingdom Metazoa; phylum Chordata; class Actinopteri; order Anabantiformes; family Channidae; genus Channa; species Channa striata. Next base: position 16,933,124 of record CM065188.1, read on the forward strand.
TCAGACTGTGACTCATCTGAGTAACAGTAAGGTGTAACTTGATTATTGCTCGAGCAGCTTGTGCACTGCACTGGTTTTCCATGACATCGGAATATGTTGTTCAAACCAATGGACCGTCCTTTAACCTGGTGTGAACCAAGACGCCTAATGGACTCGCACAGGTCACTCTCAGGTATTTTGGGACCATCACGGGGCTGGAATATATTGGAAAACACAACAGCATAATTATTCCAATTCACAATCTGATTTATACTGTCGAGGATGCTCCAACGACTTTTTTTACTTGTGCATCTTTTATCACACGGGGAGGAAAGAACATAGAAAAGTAACAAATCTTCTTTGTTCTCCGTTTTGAACAAGGCTTTGATATTCTGTGAAGTCCGGTACTCTGCGTGATCAGCTGTACCCTCTCGAATTTTGCCAGGACACAGATGTTGAACATCAGCCCATGTCTTGACCCCAGCAGGACATTTTTCAGAAAATGAGGCCATTGCACACGTGCGTCAGGACACTGACTCAGAACATTTGGCCACCTCAGAACTGTGGCCGCCACCACTCGGTCGCCAGTGTACACGTCACATTTCAGAATCGTGTCTCTCACTTTTTCACCACTGTCGAGGTCACTGAGGTCGTACGTTTTCGTGGCTTCGTTGTACGGGATGGTCACAGCCAGACTGAACATGGGGTATCTGCTGTCAAAGGAAACACACACACAATGTAAAACGGGATGTCATTTAAAACTGTAGATTTAGACTTGATTGATCAACTAATTAAACCAAACTACAGACTGTGGTTATGTATTACTCATAATGTAAAATGACGTGTAACCAATTGAAATTGTGACTTTTGTCATTTTTCACTTTTCCTGATTTTTTTTCTGTCAGATCTTTTTGCTTTGACTGTCAGTGTGTTTTTGACGTTCTTTAATAGCAGGGTTCACTTACTTTTGTAATTGTCCTGCAGCGGAGACTTTATAGCTTGGTCTGTACCTGCCAAAGCAAACACATTCATCTGAGTGACTGTTGTCTTTTCTATCATCATGAATCAGTCTGTCCATTGTCCTCTGACATCTGGCATCAACAGGACATTGTCACCTTTAGAACTGCTGCTCACTGGATTCTTTTTTAGTCCATGAGTCTCAGTTCACTCAACGTGTCTTTCTTTAAGATGTGTCTGTCAGAAAACCGGAGTCACATGAGGCTCCTGTTCTGTTCAGACCTGGATCATTCCCTCTCTGGATTCTAGAGAAACTGGCTCACCTGTTTAGAACTTCTTCTACTGTTCTTGTCAGTTGGTTCTGGTCCACAGTGGCTGAGCTGGTTCCAGCAGACAGGACCATGATCAGAAGTGCTCTCCAGCACAGGACAGCCATCTTTAAAAAGCAGCATCAGCACAGATTAAAGACGTGAAGAAGAAGAAGAAGAACTTCATAGATCCTGTGCGTAACCGGCAGCGTGTTTTTTACATTTAGCAGACGCTTTTATCCAAAGCAGCTCACAGAGTAATTCTGGTACAGACATACACAGTGGCTGCCACGCAGGGAGCTCATCTGGCCCACCGGGAGCAACTAGGGGTTCAGTGTCTCGTTCGAACAGTGACAGAGCACTGACCCTGTGCTCCATGGACAACTGTCTTACCAATTAATGGCAGTAAGACACTTACATGCTTAAAAGTGTAGATAAACCCTCAACACGAGCTCGTTTTTATAATAATCCTAAATCCAGCCGAGTAAAAGTCTTTTACCTGCTCGTCCTGAGAAAGTCGCGAAAGACTCTGGTTCCTTCCTGGTGTGAGGTGCAGTCACAGTGAAAACAGGCTAGATGTGACATTTTTATAGAGCAGAGGCTGAGTCAAACCCTCGGGGTGGAGTCAGGCTCTTATTTGAACAAGTTATGTCAAGTCAGAGCAGGGGAATCTAGGAAGTGGAACGTTACCGGAGACTAACACTTGTGTGACATGAAGCCGTGACCGAGACCTGCTTCCAGAGACCTTTAAATTGGATTTGGGGTGGGGGGTGAATTGGTACCAGAGGAGAAACTGTTACAGTGGTTACTGGCTTTTTATGAACTTTTCAGAAACCTATTTGTAGTCATGGTGTTGGCCAAAGGATTTAAAGGAAATAATGCAGACAGTGTATTTGTCTGCTTTGTCATTCAGCTGGAACCTCTGTGAAAATAAATGTGCAGCTATTATTTGGGGAAATATTGTGTAATTAAATTTTAATATCTGAAAAACTGACTTAGGATTTACAGAGGATTATTCAGCATCACTACATGCACAGAAGGGCTTCAGATAAGCGCTGGGAAATAAGGGACGGCTGTGAGTCAACGTTCACATTTAGTCGTTTGACACTTTCACCCAAAGTGACGACAACTGAGGCAGAAACAACAAAAAATCAAAGTCAGGAAGAAAGAGCAGATAGAAAGTTTTTATTTATTATTAGTCGTATTTTTTAAAGACTTAAGCACGTAGGATGGGGGGGAGCTTGGTGAGCCTGCAGAATTTGATCCACCATCGTCGGATCACTGAGCTGTAGAGTCTGGATTAGTACGTTTTGTGCAGCGCTAGTCAAGCACGTTTCCTCCACTGTATTATACAAATACAAATATATAATATATATACACATATATTTCTTATTAATAAATATTATACAAACTATTCACGTGGCTGCGAACCTAATAGGATATATGCAGGCCCTAAGAATTATCTGCACTGTAAAAGTTATAACGTGTGTGTAGCTGGTCCACCGCGTCCGACCTTCTTCTCCATCAGCCATAATGTTGCAATAAGCCACTTTGAGTCCAGAACTCTGACCCGTAACATCAGCCCGTGTGTGAACACCATCAGAACATCCAGCCATGGCACACGTCCTTTAAGGCAATTCTCTTAGTGTCACATGATCAATATATAAATTTAAATGTTTCGGCGTTTTAGTTTGTTCCTTATTTTTGTTAATTAAATTTAACTTTAACTGTCTTTTTGACCCCAGTTTGTCATGTTTACTGGTGTTTGACAGTGTGGCTGTGGAGACTGGAACGTCTGTGTTACTTCGTCCAGACAGAGCTGTCAGAGAGGAAGAAGAAAACCAAAATGTTCTGAGAATTCTGACTTGCAAATATTACAGCGTGGGAAAGCAGAAGTGGTAAAGAAACAAAGACCGATAACAGTGACAGAGCAACGGTGACGGTGCTCTCATAAAGGCCGATTAAAGGTGCAGCCGTGTTAGGAACGATAAAGTTAGCGTTTTATCACGGTGGTGAGGAGGTTAATTTTCCCACTTCATGGCCAGAAGGTTCACACCTGCCTGAGGACCTTCCTGTGTGGAGTCTGCACGTCCTCCTTCTACAAAGACATGCACTCCTGTGCTGAAAAAAATGATTCTTCTAACTTTGTAAAACATTGTGCCTTTTTGTTTAATTTTTATTTTTCAAGTTATAATTCTGACCCTTTATAGAGCAGGATAACACCTGCTGCCAGAGTCACACCCGCTCGGACATCGACCAGGTCAACAAGGTCCGGGTCAGTAGTTGGGGAACCAGGGCAACCTGGTGTGAAGTGGACTACCAGAACCAGACATTCATGGACGAGTAGTGAGGATAGTTAACTGTTGGACTGCTTCTATACAAGTGACCTACAAAGAGTTAGAATAGTCCGGAGAAGTCAGCTGAATGGGAAGAACAAAGTCCAGACGATTAACACCTGCACCCATCAGACACCCACTGCCCAAAAGAGGAGATAGGGGCCACTGACCTCAAGACAAGGAAGCTCCTTACTTTGCCTGGACGGTTTCACCCCAACTCCAGCATCCTGAGACTGTCCACTAAGCGAAAGGAAGGAGGCCGAGGATTAGTGAAACAACAAAGATCCATGAATACGTCAGGAGGATGGGCCCAAAAGATGACGTGCTTTGTGAATAACTCGGGCAGGATCAAGGGAAGGAAGAGCAGGAACCCTCATGGAAGAACAAACCTGATATCATTGGCTGGACAAAGCTGGACAGCACAAAGGGACTAATCCTGCCCCACAGGAACTGAAATATTACAAATAATGACATTAGGAAACTCTTTGCCTCCGTTGACTTTATGGTGTTTATGAATCTGTCCTCGGTCACAAAGCAAACAGCACGTGAATCTGCTGATCATTCTTTTATCTTCAAGGGTGATTCGATGACAGACAAAACCTGCTGCAGCCTACTCAATTAGGCTGCGGCACGTTTGTTACCTTCTTCCTTTTGAAAACTCTGGTCAAATACGGCCACAGAGCCACTCTGAGGGTTTAAAACGACTCCTCTGTCCCACTGAGACAGCAGCATTTGTCCTCACGCTGAGAAGACAACCCAGCTGTCCATCAGACAACGCTGTCCAACAAAGATTTTCAGCTGGACGTATTTATTTCTGAGAGGTCTGCACGAGGTTTTTATTCGTACCAACATGAGATTCAGTGAACATCAACACTGAATAAAGTCGGGAACATGTTTCTTTCTGCAACAGGTGACGTCTGATGATTCGCTTGTTCACTTTCAGTTACTGATGGAAATGATTCTGTTGTTAAATTCAACATTATAATAAAAACCTAATTAGCTGAATATGAAGCTCCCACATGTTTGAAGGGATTCCAGATGATGTTTTTTTATTTTTGAAAACCTGCTCTAAAATCCACTGTTTACTTCCTGCTCACCAAGAAACATCAGGCCTTTAAGAGAATATTTCACTGAAAGGCTCCAGCTGGTTAGAAACACTCATGTAGTGATTTATCATGTTCTGAAACTGCCACATCTGTTGAGAACTAACTTTGACCATAACGGAGCCGTTAATAGATGATAATCTGCTGCTTCCAGTTGACTTAAAAACTTCCATGTCTCCACGCTCTCTGTCACTTGGTTTTCTGCTTGAAGCCTGTGTCACCGTCACCACACTAGTACGGCAGATGTTGTTGGCTTTGGTCAGAAACGTGCCGTTTCCACCTCCAACAACATCCAGCTGTGGTGTCACTGGGTCCTGGACAACAGCTGTGCGTCACTGGAACCACTAGAGGCCAGCAAAGACTAGATCCTTTCTGTGTCTGCACTGCAGCTGGTGTGATGCTCGGTGGATGCTGTCACCTCTCAAAGGGCTTTGCGTTTTACATGTACCAGAAAAAATGTCTTTGGAAACGTCTTACGTCTTTCTCTCACTTGTCTTTGATATAATGACAGTGACAGAGACATTACAGCAGAATGTCTCTCACCTTCTTCCTGCCACGTTCAAACAAAGACACAGCTGCCATAACGCTGAGAACTGAAGAAAAGGACGTCACCACCGGTCAGACGTCACTTTCCAACAAAGCAAGTAAACATCGGCGCTTGTGTCGATGATCTTTAGGTAAAGTATGAAACAGGAGCTGGGACACAAATAGAGCTTTTCCATCTCAGGCTACTGGCTCGACAATAACAGTAACTACAATTGCAGTTTTGTTGCACTGGACTCGAACCCCTGTCACCTGGGTGACCGTCTCATGTCAAACTATGTTGCAGTCTAGCATTCATTACTAGATGTCACCAAGCGGTAAAAGAAATTGGTTTGCAGTCAGTCGAAATGTGTTTATGCTGAACAGGAGGACAGTCTCCCTCCATGGCCTGTAACCTCTCAAGTCGGAGGAGAAATGCAGCTTTTCCTCCTGCAGGCAGTAAATTAAATATGTAGGAGGACGAATGAATAAAACACAGCCGCAAATTCAGTGCATGTCTTTCATGATGTAGACTACAGCACAAGGACTTAGGAATAAACACATTTAATCCATAGCATAACTCAGAAAAGGTCTCCAGGGACGACTGTGACGGCATGTAAGGAGAGTTCCCAAGCTCATCCTCTGACCCAATAGGCCTAAACTGGTGGACCTGATGTGTGTGGTCCAGCTGGGCACAGACAGGGCAGGCAAGGAGGGTGTGGTTGGCATGCAACTAAAGTTGACTTTAGTTGTGCACAAGGCCGTGTTTTTTTTATTGGGGGGGTCTGTTTGAGCAAAGGGACTAATGTGACAAGGGCCCTTTCAATGTGGGCTGGGGGTAGTTTTTTTCCTTTAGCCATATTCCTGTGTTTACCATATTTGACAAAATGAGCAATAATCAGGGCTAGTGAAACCAAAAACGGTCGATTTCTATAAACATCCTGCCTGTTTTTTAACATCACGTGTGACAGACATACGTGGTAACGTGTCTTTTGTTTTTGACAGGTACAGCATGGCTCTGAATGATGAGTCATTAATAATTCAGCTTTACCTTTGACAGCAAACAAGACAAAGACAGTAAAAGAAATTGTTGAGGCTGTTTAATAAAAGCCCACTCTGATTTCCAGCAACGAAACAAACAACAGAAATTACATGTGACGTTCAGCACAAATTTGCTTGGACTGTGGAATCCACAGACTCAAACACTGAAATCATGTATTTTCTGCTTCATCTGCACTTTCACTTTCAGCTACCTCCAGCATCTGAGCTTTGCTCGACATCTGGTGCATATGCAGATATAGTTATTGTCATTCTAATCATTTCTGTTTTCTTTGGCTCTTTCTGGATGTTAAAACTTAAATGTTGTTTGGTTCGTGCATCTTCTCTCCTCTGAAGCGTCTTCATTGCTCTGACCCTGCTGTTTACTTCTGCCTTTGCTTTTCGTCCATCACAGAATGTTGGTGATAATTTTATCACCCTGCCTCTTCATCTTCTTCCCATCAGAAGTTACTTCCTCCTATTTTTCGATATCTGCAATTCAGAGTGAGCAGGCAGATTTGGCTTTTTACTGTGTGACACACAAAAGGACTTTGGCGGCGATAATGTAAACTTTACAACGTGAGGGCAACTTTGGATGTGCACTGCACACACATAGATGGCAGCTATTTCAAAATGTGCAATAAAATAAACTTTGATTATCATTTCATTGCGTCGATCTGTTAATTTGCTCACTAACTCTGCAGCAGTAGCAGATTAAGGCTTTTGTAGCTCACAGTCTTGGTTTTACACGTCAGGTTCACACTTGGTGCCCTTATCAACCAACAGCAGCTGCTTCTCTCAGCTTCTTCTTCTCAGATCAGCTGATGAACGCAGCAGAATAATTAGAAACTAAAGCGCCTCAGGAGCTGATGGAAACATGTCACTTCTAAGCACATGGCAACACATAAAAAGCAACCTAACAGGACGCACAGCGGCAGAGAACCGATGCTGCACCTGAGGCCCTTGAAACTCCACCATGTCAGATGTGACCTGTTTGCACAAAGCGTTGAGTGTCGAGCACAGCAGAGTGAAAAACAAAAAAAAAAAGCTTAAAAAAGCAGCTAGAAAACCTCTAACTACTGTCTCCTCCTAAGAACCGTCAATCCTCCTCCTAAGAAACGTGTCCAACCTGCCGCAGTAAAGATGTATGAGCGTAATCGCCCAGTTTGACACAGTGACCATCTTATCAGACCGAAATATTACAAATAACGACATTAGGAAACGTCTTGCTTCCCTCTGTGGCCCGGAGCACCTTTGTGGTGTCCGTCAATCCCGTCCTTAATCAGAAAGCAGAAACTTGTGGCATTACCCGCTTTTTTTTTTTTTTTTTTTATGTAGACCAGTGGTGGTCAGTGTGTGACTGATTAAAAGAAAGCAACAAAACCAAACGCTCACCATAATAACTGACACAACAAATTGAAGAACATCTAAATCATGGAAGAATATAACGTGAATCTGCGGATCATTACTTTATCTTCAAAGGGGATCCAGAAAGTGCTCAATGTTTTCCGTGGTTCAGGTCTAACGGATTTTCTCTTCCTCCTGGGTCACTGACTAGTCGTAAAAGTCTGTCAGAAATATCACGGGGCCTCTTCAATCCTATTTTTTTTATTTGCCTTATTAAATTTGTAAAATGTATTTGTGGAAAGGCTGTTTAAATACTTTCCCCACATGGTTGGTTTCTTCTGATCAGCCTGTCAGAAGTGAGACAGTTGTCAAAGACAGACACGACCCCTGCCACTTCCTCAAAACTGCTCTCGCCTCGGTCACGTTCTTCCTTTCCGTGGCAACTGTTCAAATAAGGGCACAGAGCCGCTCTGAGGGGGTTTGAGCATGTGCTCAGCCTCTTGTATAGAAACGACTTCCACTGTCCCACTGAGACACAATCGTTCGTCCTCACCCTGAGAAGACAACCGAGCAGACCGCGTCCATCAGAAGACAACGCTCTCCAACGAAGCAGGTAAAACATTTTCCACCCGAACAAACGTTGGAGTGTGTTTGTTCATTTATACTAATATGGTGCTTGGTGAATTCATGCTGGTCTGAAAGTTCACTCGGAACTTCAAGTTCTACCTGGCTTCCAGAGCTCCGCTGCCGGGGTTTTGCTGGTGGGTTCGGTTCGAGCACATCCACTCCCAGAGAGTCGCCATCAAGCCCAAAGCCTCCAACTGACCCGCGGCAGCTGCGAGAATCTGATCCTCGAACCACCTTTCAGAGCCACGTCCCTTAGCACGAACGCGTACTTTCTCCGTCTTCTTGGGTAAATCATTTTATTACACTTCTTCACATTCAATAGATTATTTACATTTTAACATTATCAACACATTTAAGTATTATAAATCTAAATTTTTGTCAGGCTAAGATAATTGACGGAACAGTCCTAAACTACACAGTGTGTCCTGAAATGAAAGACATTGTACAAACACTTTGACTTTATAAATACTTTTTACTGAAGTTTACAAAAGCCCTGTGATAAAGGTCATTGCTGTGAAACAAATCACATTTGTGATTAGAAATGCAAAAAGCATGGACACAGCGCAAAGCAAAGCATTACAAAAGCCAAAATGTTTGTTTGCATCAAACCCACGTTTAATTGTAGACATTCCCTCCCTCAGCAGCTGATTCATAACTGTTACTCTGCATTGTCTTCTGTAAATGCATCTTCATCCTCAGTGTGCATGTCACAGTGAACAGCCAACAAAGCACGACTCTTACTCTAAAATGTCTCACGTTTCTTGTAAAAGCTCTGAGCTCCTGGTTGAGATATAAAAATGTCCCTTCCTCCCGACTGTAGTCGCTGCATCCACACCGTCTGTCCACACTGAGAGGGAAGCAATCCACAGCCTCCTTCAGACAAAGAGGTAAATGATTTTTAGTTTGCTGTACAGATGATGTGTAACAAAGAAGGCTGGAATAGGTTTTCTGAAGAGTCTCAGCTCACATCACTTCTCATCAGTTATTTAAATGCGATCCAGACGTCCTAACTTTATACAGCCCACACCTAAACTAGTGTAAAAAGTATCAGTGTAGCACTGGTGTGAAAAAACATGGTAGTTAGTGCTCAAATGACAGTCAGAGACTATAGAAATTCACTTAAAATAAAGCAGCAGTCAGTGATAAATATGTCGGTTTTCCTCCGTTTCTTTGTGTGTTTGTATTTTTACTTACGCACAGTTGAAGTTTTTCATCCCTCACTGTCCTTACGCTTGCACACTAATATGCTTTCTGTTCAGATGGCCGTCCCGTGGTGGAGGGCTGCCGTGCTGGTCGTCCTGCTGTCTGCTGAAAACTGCTCTGCTGATGAGAAGGTTGCAAAAGCAACCTGTGTTTCAGATGATACACAACCTGGTTGCAGCCAAAACCAGCCTTCCACTTTTGTACAGTCTCCAAAAGGTGACAGCATTCACTCCGTGCCACAAACTGGTGCTCATGACGATGTCGGTGAAGAGGTTTTGTCCTCCCACAGGGGCCTTGGTAATGGAAAGGATTTTGGAGATGACAATTCAGGTGTTGAAAGTCCTATTGCCAGTCTTAGGGGACAAGGACAAGGGGATTTGAGCAGCCCCAAAGGAAGGACAGGTAGAAAACGTGGGAAAAGACAAAGAGGAAAAGGGCGAGGATTAAGCAGGAGGAAGGGTCAGAAAGGTAAAAGAGGAAAAGGTAGAGGACTGAGCAGGCGCAAAGGCTGGAAGGCCAACAAAGGAAAGGGTGGCGGTCTCAGCAGGCGCAAAGGTAAAGGTAGAGGAGGAAAAGGCAGAGGACTCAGAAGACGCAAAGGTCTGAAGTACCAAGAGTAATTCGGCGGCTGGGTGAGGCTGTATTTAGACACGGCTCCATCACGTTTCTGACATGTCAGTCATACTGTTCATCGTGTTCACACGTTCATGCACGCAGTAGTTTGAAAAAAAGCTTTATATAATCTCTGAAGTGTTTTGTTGTGATTAAAGCTTGACTCAGCATCCACGCCGTGTGTGTGTGTGTGTTCCTTTGTCATACTAGTGTATTCCATCTGTAGGACAAACACTGCACGTGTCCTTCTTCAGGTGAAGCACCACTGGGATTAAAAAAAGTGCATTTGGCTGATGCACAATTTCTTGTGGTGCCGTGTAAATACAAAAGAATTAACCTCAGAAAACTGAGTTTCAGTGTCAGCAGGGGCAGCAAAGACCTGCCAATACCCAGAGTCTGTCGTGTCTTCATGGGGAGGGGCAGGGGACGCACTGATTATGATATTATAATTGTTATGTTATTATTTTTATGAGTGCACATCTTTGATTGATCAGACGAAAAACCACTACTGTCCAGTCCTTATGTGAGGGGGCGCCCAGGGTGGAGGCTGCCGGAGACGAGGGGCGTCCTTTCACATTGTGCATGTTTGCTGTGTACTCGCTCACAGGAGGGACACAGCATCTGACTGGACACTTAGAGTCGATATGTTTGCGACGCTGCAGCGTTAAAATCGGTTCCGAGAAACTACAAGCTGTAGGACACTTTGGAAGACACGACCAGCGCCCTACGTGCAGGAAACCTTCACAGCTAAAACACTGCCGCTGGATGTTGTTGAAAGTTTGCAGCCAATCCACATGTTCCTGCTATCACAGATGCTCAGCGGGGACATCTTGGGTTCTACTAAACCGGTAGTAATAAAATAAAACAAGTGATTTACATATTTTGTCAGCTAGTCTTATATTATTCAGAATTAAGTCAAACGGACAAGATGACACTCTGTTCTGCCACAACATTAATACCACCTGGTTGTTTTTATTAATTTAAATCAAACTGTGTGTGAACAAATGTATTGATGATGATACTACCACCAGGGAAATAAGCATCCATCTTAAAGAGAAATGCGGAGCTGTGGACTAAGAGTTAGCCTTCCAGTCTGGAGATTCAACGTCACTGACAGCAGCAAGGAATCCAGATGAAGCCCTCAAAAGGGCAAAGCCTAAAGGACACAGTGTCTCTTTGTCACCAACAACCCCAGAGCATGTAAAATAAAAGACAGACAAAACGTTTGTCATTGTTACATGTTTCCTGTGCAGCAAAGTGTCAATTTGTCAAGGTGCAGCAGTCACTCATTCAGCCATAAACACAAAACTTAAATAGGTTAAAACAGGGGTCTCAGACTCGCGGCCCGCGGGCCAATTGCGGCCCGCGAGCCGATAGTTTGTGGCCCCCACCTTATTATTAAAGTTTAATGTTAGTGCGGCCCGCGAGTTTGTTTTGAACGGCACGGAACGGAAATGACGTACATTGCGGAAATGACGTATATTGAGGAAATGACGTTCTTTGTGCAAACACTTGTTTGAAACTTCAACGCGACAGCTTAAAGAAAACTTTAAGAACTGTTAATACAGACATTTTAATCCTAATTATTATAATTATTATTATTATTTTATTTACTTATTACTGATTGATTGATTGATTTTCTTCTAATTTGTTTATTTATTTTTTCATATTATTTTGTGTTAAAAATAAAAAATAAAGACATTTGAGAAGATTAAAATTATATAAGTTTTTCTTGTGGAAACCTGATGCGGCCCAGCCTCACCCCGACTCTGCCTCCAGCGGCCCCCAAGTAAATTGAGTTTGAGACCCCTGGGTTAAAACAAGCCATTTGAAAACACATTCAAACACACAGTCCCTTTATTGTACGTGTCTATGTTTTTTGGTTATTAAGTGCAGTTATGGCTGTTGGATAAAAACAGTTTTTTAGTGAATATGTTTCTTACCAGATCTGATCTCTATCGCCGTCCTGATGGTAACAGTTCCAACAGCTCTAAACATCCTTGATATGTCCTCGAGGATGTTTCGAGCTGTCCTGATACAGCGGGAACTGTGTAATTCTTCTAGTGTTGGAAGGGGGCAGCCGACGGTCTCCTGGGACGTGTTTATCACCCTCTGGAGAGCATTTCTCGGAGCCACTGTGCAGCTGCTGAACCATGCAGCACATTAGAATGCTCTCTATGGAGCACTGGAAGAAGGTCACCAGGAGTCTCTTAGTGATGTTGTTCTTCCTCAGCACCCTGAGGAAGTAAGAGTCTCTGCTGGGCCGTTTTCAGCAGCTCAGGTGTTCGTGTGCCAGGTCAGGCCCTCCTCTAACTGAACTCGGCTACCCTCCCAACGCGGTCGCCGCTGACAAAGAGGGTGAAACTGTCCTTTCCTGATGCTCTGAATGCCTTCCACCCCCGCTTCAAGTCATCCAATTTCTACCCACAGCACCAGGTTCACACTGCCACCAGGTGAGCTGTCTGTTGGAGAGCGTCCTGAAATCGATCACCGGCCAGGCGCTGCTCAGAGTAGTTACATCTGCACAGAAACGAACGTCCTCCTTTGGGGGACATTTCCGTCAGCAGGCCCAGAAGCAGAGCGTCAGATATCACGATGGATCATTTCACCCTGCTCAGACAAGGTGGAGGTGCAGCTTCTTTACCGTGAGGCTCATGAACGTGGTGACCCCTCCTGGCCTTAAACTGTCCTCTGCACTTTCACTGACTGATCCACCATAAGTTGATGCTCTTCGCTCTAAACATGATGTTTGGTCTCGTGTTTTAGGTATTTTATGACCCTTAAACCTTGTTTTTAAATAAATATAATGAACTAATGAATGCTGATCTATTATAGCTAACCACCTGTCAGCACATACAGTGGTTAACAGAAGCCCCACCTATACCAACACTGACCTTGGACTTTTTCCAGTTGGCACTTTTATTCATGTACAGGTTTTGGCATAATTACCATAAATCATACTGTATTTGTCGTTTAATGAATTTGGCATTTATTCCATTCATTGTCTTAAGTACGAGTTCAACCAATAGTAGTTTGTAAAACTGAAATTTTGAAACACGTGTCGACAGCTGTAGGTGCAGAAATGGACATTTTTTCCCCCCTCTGTAAAATGTATATTAGTACTGTTTTTTTTCTGTTAGGGACTCAGGTCCCAGCACCCGAGGACATTTCTCAAGCCTCACACTGAAGATACTGTGTTTTTCACATCTGCAATATGAAACAGTCAGTGGAATGTCGACAATCCGTCATCTTCTCCATGCTGGCCGCAGACACGCACAGTTGTCTTTCACTGCATGTAATACTTCCAGGAGTCAAACCGAGCTAAGCGCTGGTAACAAGGTTCTTGACTGTTTTACTTTGATGATTCAACAACTTTATCTTATCCTGCTTGTTTAACTGAGATAACACAAAGAGGAAGTCTCGCAAAAGAAAAACTCACTTTGCAACATGTTCAAGCTTCACATGAACTTTGACTGAACTTCTCCTAAAGACAATGAATTTTGTCTCCCATCTTTTCAAAATTTCCTGCCTTTCTACAAGTGAATGACGCACGTTGAATTGTCCAAATGGCTTCACACACTCACAAATAACATCTCTGGATAAAATCCAGAGAAATGCATGTTCCAGGGCATGTGTTAAAGAGGCCTAGTAGTACGTTCATACGTTCACTCATCAGTTAATGAAGCCACATGGTACAAAAGCTGAGAGAGGCCATAACAAAGACTGTGTTATAATGGGTTATCCAGTGACGGAGTGTAGTAATTTACTATAAAAGTCAATTTTGCTCTATATACTAACTGTTAACAGGAGAGGATTAACAAGGATAAGGGTCACAAACAGGCAGCGGGATGAACGTGGTGAGAGAGCTTACAGAGCTTCCTCCAGCTCACTAGATCTACAAAGATGAGAGATGAAGGTGAGTTTCCAGTGCATGTACAGGTAAGTAGTGTAATGACGATATGAGGCCTGGAAGGTGAGCGCATCTGTAGAAGAGGAGGAAAATGGAGCAATAATGAAGATGACCTCCCTTCATGTCTGCGTTCTCCACGTGGCTTGCCCAAAAAGGGAAGAGTGACAGGGACGAGCTGGGAGGAGTCGTTAGGAAAACGTCAAAAATGCCAAACACACTGAATTGGGACATCAACCCAATAATGCAAAACATTAACAAGGTCCAAAGACTTTAACAGAGGGCCAGAAGTCTTCTAGTCAGGACATCAAAGAGAGGTTTCCAATGAGGCAGAGTTCAGGTCAGGTTAACAGGGATTAGGACAGTCACATACAAAAGCCTCAGGGTAACAGGGGTTTACGCAGAACAAAGTCAATATCTTCAGGCAACTCGGTTGGAAAAGGGATGAAGAGTCACTACGGACAAGCCGACCATCTGGCAAATTAGTACGAAAAACATGGAGGCTTATACAGGGAGCGAGGGAGGCACAGGTGAAACTGACCACGACTAACTGTGGTGAAGTTGAAGTCTGGAACAGGAAGTGGAGCTGGTGATCATGACAAATGCTGAACATCTACTTCCTTCAGCTGGTGCGTCTAATGGCATTTAATGGCCAGCCAGAATGTTTTGTTCTCTGCTATGTAGAATACAGCGATGACTTCACAGCTGAATTAAAATGTAATACTAATGCACTGGAAAGTGTAGAAGAGGACAGCACATGTTAAGGTTCTTTGTCAGACTTTGTAGTTTTCAGTCACACGTTCGACTTGCTTTTATGTTGTTTTTGGGCCTTATAAGAAGTTATTTTAACATCTGTTTGTAGTTGAGTTTCCCTCCTACCAATGGGCCAATCACTTGGAGGAAACCATTTTAAAAAGTGATTGGCACACACTGGGCCTGCATGGGGCCCAGGTGCTGGTTTAGGAGGACTTAAATGTGAGGTGCACAGGGTTCTGCAACACCTTCAGCACCACAAGTCCAAGTCTTTTTTCCATCCTTCTCTCACTCAGGGCGAGTGAGGGGAGAATTCTTAGGAGTTTATGTTTCACTTCCAAACTGCCTCTTTTGAGATGAGAGGCGGAACAGAACATCTTTATGAACTTCCATTAGGTCTAGTTTCATTCAAATATCACTTTGGGGAAAATCAACTTTATTCCGAGCAGTCGTTCATGATGCGGGGGCTGATCCGCAGGATCTGCATTCAAAATGTTACTTAAACGTAGCTCAATACATTAAAGACACAGCACAAGGTAAAAGTGCTTCATGGCTCGTTTCTGGGTTAGCGTTAAACCACATTACATTTCTTTCAATGAAGCAGATTTTTAAATTTAAGGACTGAATTTAGATTTTGAAATTACTTTTGAAACATGATGTTGCTAAAAATGGAAATACATAAATTAAAATACAAAAATAAGTCAATAGATTAATTTACAGCACTGCTTTTTGGCACCAAATACCATCCACAAACTCTCAGCCATGTTTCTGTGGGAAAAAACAACATTATTAATGTAAACATTTTGATCAACGTATTGAATTATAAATTTAAATACTTTTCCTTATCGTTAAGATAACTAACATAAACATGCTGAATTATATATGTTATACTATATATGAAACACATTGTCCTCAAGTCCAGCACGCTGTTTGCGGGTAAAACTTTGCCTGAAAGAACCAAAGCTTGAGTTTCGCATGTTTTTGCATTTAATTCTATCCATTGTGTCTTTTCCTATCAAAAGAACTTTGTAACCCTTTAGCCTTTTCATTGTTTCCATGCCTTGTTATAAAAAAAAATCGTCCTTGTTGTGCTGCTGCTCCTCCTCTTATTTCACCACACAGCAGAATAGTGAAACAGAGAAGTCTTACCTGTTCTTCCTTCTCTAATTCCATATCTCCATGCTCAATCTGCATTTCAGAGTGAACGGGCACATTTAACATCTGCAACACCGACAAAACACAGGTTCTTACTCAAAAATGTCTCATCTTCCTCATCCTTAAACCATGTTCAAATAAGGACATAAAGCAACGCTGAGCTCTTGGCTGGGGTATAAAAATGTGCCGTCTTCCTGACTGCAGTCACTGCATCAACACCGTCTGTCCTCACGCTTGAAAAAAAAAACAGCGGACAGCCTCCATCAGACAACTTTCTCCAACCGAGGAGGTAAATGATTTTCATTTTACTGATGCCTAACGAAGACGGGAGTTTTCTGACTATAGCCCGTCCCAGAGTCTCGGCTCACCTGTTTTCTCATCAGTTAAGAACCCACATAGTACGGAAGCTGAGTGGCCAAAATAAACCCTGTTATTGAGATATTCTGACAATATGTAGCATAAATTCTGTATAATAGTATTTTTGTGCTTATTAGTAACATCAATAGTGGAGAAACAACTCTCATTTACATTTAGTCGTGTGTCAGACGCTTTTATCCAAAGCGACTTACAATTGAGGAATGTAAGTCAAGGAGAAAAACATCAAAGTGCTATCAAGTGTTTCCGCTTTTTTAATTGCAAACTGTATATAGTTCTGTACGTTGCCAATTATATTTCATAAAAGACCTTCAGGCAGACAGAATGCACACACAGATAAGATGTAAATGCACATCTACTAATTTAGGGCAAACACACACTTAATGACTGCAGGCCGACTACAAATGTAACTTAGTGATGAACAGTCGGTGCTGACAGTCGGCAGAGACAGTGTGTGCTGAGCCAGTCGCTCTCACAACGATTAGTTTAATCCTGTTTAATATTTACGAGTAGAATAAGTAACCGATGACGTCACAATGAAGGCAGACCTGCAATAACTACCGTTTTAACTGAACATGGCGTTGTTTTATTTTAACCTTCATTTCCCTCAGTAGATTGTGTAGTCTGTGTTGTCCTCACATTTTTTTTTTTTTTGTTTACCCACCAGTTCAGTAAAAAAGCCAGCGTTCCCAATTACTACTATATTTGTTTTGGTAAAAGAACACACAAGATATCCCGATTCCGCAGGATTTAGAGTATAGAACATTTAAAATTTAGCAAACACTTAGGGAGTTTGTTGCTCCCAGTATCCTCAGTTGTTAGGTGTGTGCTTCTACTGTCATAACTCAGACATCTGTGATAGTTGGTGGAAACAGTCTTTGAGCGTGAATTGCCCAGTCTTTGACAATATTTGCCAGTCCTTCCGTGTGTCCCCAGCTTTTACTTGGGTGTTATAACAACCCGTTTCCAGCTAGAATTTTTCTGCCATCTGGAGTACAATGATGCAAATGGATGAATGTTAATTTTAACTCTTTTGTTTGAGAGTACTTTGGTTTAAAACCAAAAAAAGAATTGTAGGTAAAAGAAAATAAACTGTGATATTGCTAATATGTAATAACTCAGAGACAGAAAGATATGAAATTTGCACGAATGGCACAAAAATTGAAAAACATTACGCAACAGTGGACCACAGTAAAGTACAGAGAGAAAAAATGTCAAATGCCTTCACTTTTATACTACATACTTACTTGGTTTTACTAAAGTAGAAATATGAATTTGGTTCTTCGATTTCAGAGAATCCTTCGTCCATATTTGCAGTTTTACTTAAGTACAGTAATGGCCAACACTGTCTTTATGGCTAAAGCACTGTACTAATAGATTGGGTTTCTGTTTAGATGGCTGTCCTGTGGTGGAGGGCTGTGATGGTGGTCGTCCTTGTGTCCACTGAAAACTGTTTGGCTACTGTGGACCGGAACAGGCTTGCGGCATTTGTAAATGGTGTCTTGAGAAAGTGAGTAAATCATTTTTTGAAATAATCTTGTTAGTTAGCGATATGTTTAAAACACCAGTA
Organism: Channa striata; assembly: GCA_033026295.1. Classification (NCBI taxonomy): domain Eukaryota; kingdom Metazoa; phylum Chordata; class Actinopteri; order Anabantiformes; family Channidae; genus Channa; species Channa striata. Next base: position 16,950,916 of record CM065188.1, read on the forward strand.
GTCTTTGGGTCATTGTGTCTGACCAGAAAGTGAGAAGCTGTTCATTGGATTTTTATGGTTGGGCCTTGGCATTAGACAGTGAGAAAACGAATATTTTCTAAAGTTCTAAAAAAAGTAACTGGAGAGTTTAATGTTCTGTAGGATAAAATATGCCTACATTTACGAAAATATGATGATGTGAATGATCGTGCTGGTATAATAATCATCAACAGTACCATTGAAAGCTCAACACCAAAAGCATACATACAGCCACCAGCTGAGCTTCAATATTCTCCTATAGCAGGGGTCTCAAACCTGTTTTCCTAGGAGAGCTACGTTTACAAAATGGAAATGGCTGACAGCTACTTTAGTTTACTAACATTAATTCTCAGAGCATATTTCATCCCCCCCAAAAAACTGTTATGCTGTTAACCTAAACCCTTACAAAATGTTGGTGCCCATAACTCACATCTTGCATTAAAATATTTTGCATAAATTTTTGGATTTAGTGGGTCAATATGCATTTCTTTCTAATGTATTCTCATACTGGTTTGGGGCTGGACAGAGCAGAGGGGTGAACATCTCCTGCTCTGACTGCAGCTGGGAGGGACGGCTGTATGAGAGCTAGGTGCTCTGTGTGTTTTGTAATGTGGGAGGGGCCTATTCAGCAGCCACTGATCATTTAGAATATTGAGAATGATACATGCTTTCACATCAATTTCCAAAAGTCCCCAATAACACCATAACAGTCAATACATTTGTATATATGTTCATACTGTTTTTGAGTATTGAGTTGATTGAAGGGTCTGAAAACTTGCTAAATGTAGCGACAAAGTCACTAAAGCACAAGGACATTCACCAGAATCCCGACTTTACCAAGGTGGACTTTATGTCTAAATGTAAACGTCCAAGTCTTTTGCCCCAGACATCAGCTGGATCTTCTCCCGTCAGATCCCTAGTGCAAAGTCTGGATTATCTCCATCTCAAACCAGACAAATACAAACACCTGAAAGTTAAGAACTCATACTAATACTGCAGATATGTCTAAACACATTCACTATTGATAGTAAGTGTATTTAATCATAAATTTAGTAAATTTAGATTTAGTTAATTTACAGTATTGTTAGTGTCAGATGCATCATTGTCCCATCCCTTTGTTAGAAATTCCTAAGCACCACCCAATTAGCTGTAGTATTTCTTTACAAGTGTAAATGCATTTCAGCCGGACTATCTCCTGCTGTTAACTGCACGATGATTATGTCTGGACCTGATTCTCCTGGCATCCTCTGGAGTGCATGTCTGAAAGGGGCTTAAATTGGCAAAACTGATCATCGCTAGCTCATCAGGTTTGACAGAAGCGCACAGCAAGCGACTTGGAAAGCAACAGCTTGCAAGCAACAGGTTGGAGGTCCCTGTCCTATAGTGTAGCTGGATGGTTTTCAAGAAAGCACAGGAATACCTTTACAACAGAAACTCTTAGGGGCAAGTCTTTCTGAGACTAGACTAGGTTGGGGTACTTTCAAATTCATAAATCAAACAACCTCCAATAGGTTGTGTTGTATACCAAACTATGTAAAACACATGGTCTCATTTTGTAATTTGTCTTTTCATTTGAAGTTACGGAACAAACGGCATGTTTGCATATGCTGTGCGAATCCCAGACAACAAGAAACAGAATGTTAACCAAGTCCTTCAACAAGTCATTCAAAGTGATCCTCCTGAAAATGTGAAGGCTGGCCTCAACAATGATAAAGTCTACACCGGGAACCGGGTCGTAGCAGCCAAAGCTCTGAAACGAGACAAAGAAGGACCTGATGAAGCAGAGTCACGTCTGGTGGATCACTTAAGCAACTTGGTTAGCAAATGTAATCATAATGATTTGTTGCTTATCTATGTTTTTGCCTTCCCTTGTGTTGAAAAATGTTCCAGTGATAAACACAGCATTCTTGGAAAACTTAATCATATTTTGCAGTGGAAGAATTATGTTGTTGTATTTTCTACGATTTTCACATCTATAAGTGGTGAATCTAATACTGATGAGGAACGTAGTGAAGCCCTTGAGCGTCTTGGGACATACCGGGGTGAACACGGTGCAATTGGTGTGGAAAACATATTTCGTTGTACCAAACGAAATATTGGTATGAAATGTACTTGCTGCTCTGTTAATCATCACATTGCAACAGGGTGTGTTTCAGATGAAACTAAACTTGAAGACTGGGAAACAGGAAGGGGCAGTGGTTATTTAGTGAGATGGGCAAAAGTAAAATGTATAGACAGAGGGGGACTCTGGGCCAGAGGAAGGTGTTGGCCGAAAGAATGGGGCTGGGTGAGAGTGAATTGCATTTCCAGAGGATGGGTGTGGGCCAGAGGAAAGTGCTGGAGTAGAGGAGGAGGCTCAACCAGAGAGAAGTGTAGGGCCAGAGGAGGCCTCTGGGTCAGAGGAAGGTGTTGGCCCAGAGAATGGGGCTGGGCAAGAGTGAACTGCATTTCCAATGGAGGGGTCTGGGCCAGAGGAAGGTGCTCGCAGAGAGGAGCATCAACCAGAGAGAAGTGTAGGGCCAGAGGAGGCCAGGTGTTGGCCGAAAGAATGGGGCTGGGTGAGGCCTCTGGGGTGCTAAGAGGGATAGAGTGAACTGCATTTCCAGGTGGGGTTGGCCAGAGGAAGGTGCTAGAGAAGGGGGCCTCTGGGCAAGAGGAAGGTGTTGGCCTAGAGAATGGGGGTGGGCAAGAGTGAACTGCATTTCCAATGGAGGGGTCTGGGCCAGAGGAAGGTGCTCGCAGAGAGGAGGAAGCTCAACCAGAGAGAAGTGTAGGGCCAGAGGAGGCCTCTGGGTCAGAGGAAAGTGTTGGCCTAGAGAATGGGGCTGGGCAAGAGTGAACTGCATTTCCAATGGAGGAATCTGGGCCAGAGGAAGGTGCTTGCAGAGAGGAGCATCAACCAGAGAGAAGTGTAGGGCCAGAGGAAACCTCTGGGCCAGAGGAAGGTGTTGGCCTAGAGAATGGGGCTGGGCAAGAGTGAATTGCATTTCCAGAGGATGGGTGTGGGCCAGAGGAAGGTGCTTGCAGAGAGGAGGATCCACCAGAGAGAAGTGTAGGGCCAGAGGAGGCCTCTGGGCCAGAGGAAGGTGTTGGCCCAGAGAATGGGGGTGGGCAAGAGTGAATTGCATTTCCAGAGGATGGGTGTGGGCCAGAGGAAAGTGCTGGAGTAGAGGAGGAGGCTCAACCAGAGAGAATTGTAGTGCCAGAGGAGGCCTCTGGGTCAGAGGAAAGTGTTGGCCTAGAGAATGGGGCTGGGCAAGAGTGAATTGCATTTCCAATGGAGGGGTCTGGGCCAGAGGAAGGTGCTCGCAGAGAGGAGCATCAGCCACAGAGAAGTGTAGGGCCAGAGGAGGCCTCTGGGTAAGAGGAAGGTGTTGGCCTAGAGAATGGGGGTGGGCAAGAGTGAACTGCATTTCCAATGGAGGGGTCTGGGCCAGAGGAAGGTGCTCGCAGAGAGGAGGAAGCTCAACCAGAGAGAAGTGTAGGGCCAGAGGAGGCCTCTGGGTCAGAGGAAAGTGTTGGCCTAGAGAATGGGGCTGGGCAAGAGTGAACTGCATTTCCAATGGAGGAATCTGGGCCAGAGGAAGGTGCTTGCAGAGAGGAGCATCAACCAGAGAGAAGTGTAGGGCCAGAGGAAACCTCTGGGCCAGAGGAAAGTGTTGGCCTAGAGAATGGGGCTGGGCAAGAGTGAACTGCATTTCCAATGGAGGGGTCTGGGCCAGAGGAAGGTGCTCGCAGAGAGGAGCATCAACTATAGAGAAGTGTAGGACCAGAGGAGGCCTCTGGGCCAGAGGAAGGTGTTGGCCCAGAGAATGGGGGTGGGCAAGAGTGAATTGCATTTCCAGAGGATGGGTGTGGGCCAGAGGAAAGTGCTGGAGTAGAGGAGGAGGCTCAACCAGAGAGAATTGTAGTGCCAGAGGAGGCCTCTGGGTCAGAGGAAAGTGTTGGCCTAGAGAATGGGGCTGGGCAAGAGTGAATTGCATTTCCAATGGAGGGGTCTGGGCCAGAGGAAGGTGCTCGCAAAAAGGAGGAGCATCAACCGGAGAGAGATGTAGGGCCAGAGGAGGCCTCTGGGTCGGAGGAAGGTGTTGGCCCAGAGATTGGGGCTGGGCAAGAGTGAATTGCATTTCCAGAGGATGGGTCTGGGCAAGAGGAAGGTGCTCGCAGAGAGGAGGAAGCTCAACCAGAGAGAAGTGTAGGGCCAGAGAAGGCGTCTGGGCCAGAGGAAGGTGTTGGCCTAGAGAATGGGGCTGGGCAAGAGTGAACTGCATTTCCAATGGAGGAATCTGGGCCAGAGGAAGGTGCTTGCAGAGAGGAGCATCAACCAGAGAGAAGTGTAGGGCCAGAGGAAACCTCTGGGCCAGAGGAAGGTGTTGGCCTAGAGAATGGGGCTGGGCAAGAGTGAATTGCATTTCCAGAGGATGGGTGTGGGCCAGAGGAAGGTGCTTGCAGAGAGGAGGATCATCAACTATGGGCCAGAGAAGTGTTGGCCTAGGACCAGAGGAGGCCTCTGGGGGTCTGGGCCAGAGGAAGGTGTTGGCCAACAGAGAATGGGGGTGGGCAGAGTGAGAGAATGGGGGTGCATTTCCAGAGGATGGGTGTGGGCCAGAGGAAGGTGCTGGGAGAGAGGAGGAGGATCAACCAGAGAGAATTGTAGTGCCAGAGGGGGCCTCTGGGTCAGAAGAAGGTGTTGGCCCAGAGGATGGGGTTGGGCAAGAGTGAACTGCATTTCCAGAGGAGGAATCTGGGCCAGAGGAAGGTGCTGGCAGAGAGGAGGTGGATCAACCAGAGAGAATTGTAGAGCCAGAGGAGGCCTCTGGGCCAGAGGAAGGTGTTGGCCTAAAGAATGGGGTTGGGCAAGAGTGAACTGCATTTCCAATGGAGGGTCTGGGCCAGAGGAAGGTGCTCGCAGAGAGGAGCATCAACCACAGAGAAGTGTAGGGCAAGAGGAGGCCTCTGGGTCAGAGGAAGGTGTTGGCCCAGAGAATGGGGGTGGGCAAGAGTGAATTGCATTTCCAGAAGATGGGTGTGGGCCAGAGGAAGGTGCTGGAGTAGAGGAGGAGGCTCAACCAGAGAGAAGTGTAGAGCCAGAGGAGGCCTCTGGGTCAGAGGAAAGTGTTGGCCCAGAGAATGGGGCTGGGTGAGAGTGAATTGCATTTCCAGAGGATGGGTCTGGGCCAGAGGAAGGTGCTGGCCGAGAGGAGCATCAATGCCACAGAGAAGTGTAGGGCCAGAGAGGAGGCCTCTGGGTCAGAGGAAGGTGTTGGCCTGGGGTTGGGCAGAGAATGGGGCTGGTGCAAGAGGAAGAACTGCATTTCCAATGGAGGCCTCTGGGCCAGAGGAAGGTTGGCCTTGAGAATGGGGCTGGGCAAGAGGAACTGCATCAACCAGAGAGAGGAAGTGTAGGGCCAGAGAGAAGTGTAGGGCCAGAGGAAACCTCTGGGCCAGAGGAAGGTGTTGGCCTAGAGAATGGGGCTGGGCAAGAGTGAATTGCATTTCCAGAGGATGGGTGTGGGCCAGAGGAAGGTGCTTGCAGAGAGGAGGATCCACCAGAGAGAAGTGTAGGGTCAGAGGAGGCCTCTGGGCCAGAGGAAAGTGTTGGCCCAGAGAATGGGGCTGGGCAAGAGTAAACTGCATTTCCAATGGAGGGGTCTGGGCCAGAGAAAGGTGCTCGCAGAGAGGAGGAGGTTCAAACAGAGAGAAGTGTAGGGCCAGAGGAGGCCTCTGGGCCAGAGGAAGGTGTTGGCCTAGAGAATGGGGCTGGGCAAGAGTAAACTGCATTTCCAATGGAGGGGTCTGGGCCAGAGGAAGGTGCTCGCAGAGAGGAGGAGGATCAACCAGAGAGAAGTGTAGGGCCAGAGGAGGCCTCTGGGTCAGAGGAAGGTGTTGGCCCAGAGAATGGGGCTGGGCAAGAGTGAATTGCATTTCCAGAGGAGGGTCTGGGCCAGAGGAAGGTGCTGGGCAACCAGAGGAAGGTGCTCTGGGTCAGAGGAAGGTGTTGGCCCAGGGAGGGGTTGGGCAAACAGAGGAGGAATCTGTGTAAACAGAGAGAAGTGTAGGGCCAGAGGAGGACTCTGGGCCAGAGGAAGGTGTTGGCCGAAAGAATGGGGCTGGGCGAGAGTGAATTGCATTTCCAGAGGATGGGTGTGGGCAAGAGGAAGGTGTTGGCAGAGAGGAGGTGGATCAACCAGAGAGAAGTGTAGAGCCAGAGGAGGCCTCTGGGCCAGAGGAAGGTGTTGGCCTAGAGAATGGGGCTGGGTGAGAGTGAATTGCATTTCCAGAGGATGGGTGTGGGCCAGAGGAAGGTGCTGGCCCAAAAGTGGAGGCCAGGATAGAGTGAACTGCATTGCCAGAGGAGGAATCTGGTCAAGAGGAATGTGCTGGCAGAGAGGAGGAGGATCAACCAGAGAGAAGTGTAAGGCCAGAGGAGGCCTCTGGGCCAGAGGAAGGTGTTGGCCTAGAGAATGGGGCTGGGCAAGAGTGAACTGCATTTCCAATGGAGGAATCTGGGCCAGAGGAAGGTGCTTGCAGAGAGGAGCATCAACCAGAGAGAAGTGTAGGGCCAGAGGAGGCCTCTGGGCCAGAGGAAGGTGTTGGCCCAGAGAATGGGGCTGGGCAAGAGTGAATTGCATTTCCAAAGGATGGGTGTGGGCCAGAGGAAGGTGCTGGGAGAGAGGAGGAGGATCAACCAGAGAGAATTGTAGTGCCAGAGGAGGCCTCTGGGCTAGAGGAAGGTGTTGGCCCAGAGAATGGGGTTGGGCAAGAGTGAATTGCATTTCCAGAGGATGGGTGTGGGCCAGAGGAAGGTGCTCGCAGAGAGGAGGAGGATCAACCAGAGAGAAGTGTAGGGCCAGAGGAGGCCTCTGGGCCAGAGGAAGGTGTTGGCCTAGAGAATGGGGTTGGGCAAGAGTGAATTGCATTTCCAGAGGATGGGTGTGGGCCAGAGGAAGGTGCTGGCCCAAAAGTGGAGGCCAGGATAGAGTGAACTGCATTGCCAGAGGAGGAATCTGGGCAAGAGGAATGTGCTGGCAGAGAGGAGGAGGATCAACCAGAGAGAAGTGTAGGGCCAGAGGAGGCCTCTGGGCCAGAGGAAGGTGTTGGCCTAGAGAATGGGGCTGGGCAAGAGTGAATTGCATTTCCAGAGGAGGAATCTGGGCCAGAGGAAGGTGCTGGCAGAGAGGGGGTGGATCAACCAGAGAGAATTGTAGAGCCAGAGGAGGCCTCTGGGCCAGAGGAAGGTGTTGGCCTAGAGAATGGGGTTGGGCAAGAGTGAAGTGCATTTCCAATGGAGGGGTCTGGGCCAGAGGAAGGTGCTCGCAGAGAGGAGCATCAACTATAGAGAAGTGTAGGACCAGAGGAGGCCTCTGGGCCAGAGGAAGGTGTTGGCCCAGAGAATGGGGCTGGGCAAGAGTGAATTGCATTTCCAGAGGATGGGTGTGGGCCAGAGGAAGGTGTTGGCAGAGAGGAGGTGGATCAACCAGAGAGAAGTGTAGAGCCAGAGGAGGCCTCTGGGCCAGAGGAAGGTGTTGGCCTAGAGAATGGGGTTGGGCAAAAGTGAACTGCATTTCCAATGGAGGGGTCTGGGCCAGAGGAAGGTGCTGGCAGAGAGGAGCATCAACCACAGAGAAGTGTAGGGCCAGAGGAGGCCTCTGGGTCAGAGGAAGGTGTTGGCCCAGAGAATGGGGCTGGGCAAGAGTGAATTGCATTTCCAGAGGATGGGTGTGGGCCAGAGGAAGGTGCTGGAGTAGAGGAGGAGGCTCAACCAGAGAGAAGTGTAGAGCCAGAGGAGGCCTCTGGGCCAGAGGAAGGTGTTGGCCGAAAGAATGGGGCTGGGTGAGAGGATTTCCAGAGGATGGGTGTGGGCCAGAGGAAGGTGCTGGCCCAAAAGTGGAGGAGTGAACTGCATTGCCAGAGGAGGAACCTGGGCAGAGAAATGCTGGCAGAGAGGAGGAGGATCAACCAGAGAGAAGTGTAAGGCCAGAGGAGGCCTCTGGGCCAGAGGAAGGTGTTGGCCTAGAGAATGGGGCTGGGCAAGAGTAAACTGCATTTCAATGGAGGGTCTGGGCCAGAGGAAGGTGTTGGCATCAACTATAGAAAGAGGAGGCCTCTGGGCCAGAGGGGTGTTGGCCCAGAGAATGGGGCTGGGCAAGAGTGAATTGCATTTCCAAAGGATGGGTGTGGGCCAGAGGAAGGTGCTGGGAGAGGAGGAGGATCAACCAGAGAGAATGGGTGTGCCAGAGGAGGCCTCTGGGTAAGAGGAAGGTGTTGGCCTAGAGAATGGGGCTGGGCAAGAGTTAACTGCATTTCCAGTGGAGGGGTCTGGGCCAGAGGAAGGTGCTCGCAGAGAGGAGGAGGATCAACCAGAGAGAAGTGTAGGGCCAGAGGAGGCCTCTGGGTCAGAGGAAGGTGTTGGCCCAGAGAATGGGGCTGGGCAAGAGTGAATTGCATTTCCAGAGGATGGGTGTGGGCCAGAGGAAGGTGCTCGCAGAGAGGAGCATCAACCAGAGAGAAGTGTAGGGCCAGAGGAGGCCTCTGGGCCAGAGGAAGGTGTTGGCCTAGAGGATTGGGCTGGGCAAGAGTGAATTGTAGAGAGAACTGCAGGGCAAGAGGAGGGATTTGGTCCAGAGGAACCTGTTGGGTCAGAGTAGGGGGCCTATCCAGAATGTAATTAACCTCTAAATAGTGAGTCAGGTGGGGGAAATTTAATTCTAAATCTAATTAACTGATCTTTGCTAAAACTTGTTTTGCTTAATAATAACAATAAATCTTTTAAGATTGAACCATCATCTCTTTTCTCTTTGTTTTGGCTTCGTTTTGACATAGTAGTGCTTGGAACAATATGGTACTGCTATATTAATATTTTTACATTGTTCCAACCCTTTCCAGAGATTTTAAAAGTATTACCAAATGTTCAGATGCTTTTTTTCTGTGATTAAAGCTTCACTTTTTTTCAGTTCACTTTGTTTTTTTCTTGCATCACTTATTTGTGTCATTTTGTTTTCGATGTTTGAATTTATTTTATGCTGCAATCATTTGAAATACGATTATTAAACAGCTTTTCCTTGACCAACGTAAGTCCCAGTGTTGTTAATAGTATCTATCTTCAGACATATGAGACAAGACGGCAGTATCTCATTCATTCATTAGGTATTTCACATTTTTACAATTAAATGAAAATGTATATCTCAAATATGATGGCATCTTTGTCAAAGTTACAATCAGTGTTCTATTAAGACGAGATACACACACACACATTAGACACACACATTAGACACACACACACACACACATACACACACATATTAGACATACATACATACATACACTTATATTATATATACAGATAATACACAAGCTGTTCCCAGCCAATGCCAGCAGGGAAAGTGCCGTGCCAAAGGAAGGGGCTGAGGCAGAATGAAGAGCAAGGTCAGAGGATGAAGATGGGTCAGAAGACAAGCCTGGGCCAGAAGACAGACCAGGATCAGAGGCTGGGTCTGGACCAGAGGAAAGACCTTAAAAAAAACATCAGATGGGAATTTTTTTTAGGTATTGAGAAAAAAAAAAACAGCAGCTCACCTTTTGCTTATTAATATGAATAATTCTTTAAAGTCAGATGCACAGCAGACCTGTTAGTCTAAAATTTGCCATATTACCACTTTGAACAAAATGCCATCAGCATTCTGATTACTGCTTAGTTATTATGTTATGATGTTCATAATGTTCACCATATTAGACTAGCACAAGAGCAAACCAACATTAGCCGTTCAGCTGTAAAAAATAGATATGAGGCTAATTGTTGTTCTACTAAAAGTTTCCTTTCAAACTTTCTCTCTCCAAATCTTATGTATTGGCTTTGGCAGGTTGTTTTTACTTGTTTTTATAATATATAAGCAATGTCAAAATCTATTATTTCATCAGATTTTATTATCTGTCATTATCTCTTCTTCTTACTTCACTACACAGCGGAGCAGAAAAAAGGGAAGTCTTACATGTTCTTCTTTCTGTAATTTCTTATCTCCATTCTCAATCTGCATTTCAACGTGAACAGGCGTATTTACCATCTGCAACACCAGCACAGCACAAATTCTTACTCAAAAACGGTCCATCTTCCTTAAATTTTTGAAAAATGTGTTAATGTTTGAATGAATAAGCAACGTAGTCACTGCAGAAGCACCAGCCCTCGTCACAGTGAGAAGGAAACAGTTGACAGCCTCCACCAGACAACTTTCACCAGCCAAATTCAATTAATGATTTTTACTTCGCTGCATAAATTATCTCGGAGAATTATCTCTGCTAGAAACAAGTTTATCTGATTTTGACTGCCAGAGGAAAATGTATGAAATCCACACAGAGAAACTCAATATTATACTGGCAATTGAGTTTTTGAATCTTTGGCTTGACCTTTAAGCTTTTTCAGCCACAATCACGGTAAAAATGGCGTAAAGCTAACTAAGGAAGAGAACTTACTAGTAGCTAAGAAAGGACAGCAGCAACACATGAGTCCGTCACCCCCTGGTGTCTCGTTGCAGCACTAGTACAATGTTCTGCTTAGGGACAGACAAGAGAGACAGTTATTTCATATTTCCCTGCTCAGACATATTGAAGGTGAGCTGAAATTGGTCTTTTTTCATTCACTGACGTGTTCACACACTCGCAGAACAGCAGACAGGACCAGGAACCACTAACAGTCCATTTGACATGGCAACTCTTAGAGACAGACAAAGGTTTGAACATTCAGAGAAATGATCAGTGTTTAGGTTTTTTGAAAACCCAGCTCAAATTTACTTGTTTCTTTAGTGCTTCTGATAAAGAGCGGAAATTAATTTCTGGATGGTTATATGGATGGTATATGTAATATACGGTGCAGCACAGTTGGTCCCTCCTTGAACACAGTCAGTGAAAGCCTACATCCGGCAAATTTTTCATTATGAATAATTATGACATCTTTGGTTGAACACTGTGTGACAAATTTAATAGCAATTAATTTTTAGTAAACTGCTACTATTACAGATTTCATTATTTTCAGTTTCTTTGCAACTATGTTGACTCAAGGCTGTTTAAAGTGGCAGAGAATGGTGGATCAGTGGCAGAACAGTCATACACACAAACATGTCGAAACACGTAAGGTGGTACTGTGATGTAATGTTATGCTGGCCATTCTCTTGATCGACATCCTGGTCCTCGAGGCTACCCATCGTGTTTTCGGAATCAGGTGTCTGTCAGAAGCTGGATTATACCATCTTACATTATGATCGTATGAAAAAAAAAAGAACTGTTGGAAACCAGCAGGGCAAAAGAACCTTGCAGACCAACATTGGTGGCAGGGGGTAGAGAAACTTGCCTCCTTTACTGACTACTTATGAGAGGACTGTAGCCTGACACAGTTCTCTTCCAGTGATTTTAATAAAACTGCTCCATTTAACATTAATATTAGTCAGCAGATTTGGCTGAGACATGCCGAGTCTCTAAAAAGGGAAAACGCACTCAAATCTTTGCCATTTAAAGGAAATGGTTTATTTAAACGGCAAATAACCAAAAATGCATTTAACTTTGTTTACAATGGACTGGAAAAAAATGAAATAAGATTTACAGTGTAGAGCAAAACAGAAGCTGCTCAGTTTGATACAATACAAGTTACATATTAAAGCGTTTATCTGCAGGTAAGGAAGGAGAAGTTGATCTTAAAACAAATTTTGCGGTAACTTAATCTTTGGAACAATAACAGTTTATCAATAGTATGAACTTTTTAAACCTACAAAACTGATCACTGGAGAACCAGAGTGATTAAAAACCAATTTTAATCTAGAACACAGGTTGTGCTACTGTGCTCCACTTTTTCCCTTAAAGCAAACCCCCAATAAATCCCCCTGAGCAAGCACTGGCCGACAGTGGAGAGGAAAAACTCCCTTTGAAGGAAGAAACCTCCAGCAGAACCAGGCTCAGGGTATGTGGTCGTCTGCCTCGACCGTACGGGGTCAAAATGGTGAGAGGGAGTCAGAATTAACAACCTTGTAATGGTCCAGGAAAAGTCAAGTTAGTGAATCTGCTCAAGTCAAAATAACCTACACAAGCCTAGTCACAGTAATTCATCCAGTTAGTTTATTACACTCTTGCCGATACAATCTTTGTCTTTTCTGTTCAACCACTTACACTGACCCTCAGTGTCTTACTTTCATATTTGAACCTTTCTACTTCATCGGAAATTCAGCCCATGTCTTGCCGATACAATCTTTGTCTTTTCTGTTCAACCACTTACACTGACCCTCAGTGTCTTACTTTCATATTTGAACCTTTCTACTTCATCGGAAATTCAGCCCATGTCATTTTCAAATTGTATTATCAATATGTGGCTTGGTGCTGTTTTAGTGTTAACCCGGAAGCACTTTGCACATAAAAGGTTGTGACATAACATAAGTCATGTTGCCATAAACCCTGCAGTCAGTGGCCAATCGAATCTACCTCTGGACTCAGAGGACTCCTAACAATACTAACACTAAAGTACATATTACATCTCCATTATATTTCACATTATTCAATTTATGGGAGAAATTAGGGAGCAAGACCAGACATAGTCTAACGTAGAGTTTTGGCTAAATTTAGGCTTCAATGGTTGCTGACACATTGAAAACAGATACAGATAACGGACCTTAACGTGTCAGCGACTGCTGGACCTAAAATGTTGACTCTGTCTACTTTGTGACGTAGGCCGAAGACACATGGAGCAACTTTGGGTTGATCACCTCAGCCCAGTTACATGACGTGGGCTGAAATAGAAAAGGATGGAAGCGCTGACCCTGCAGTCAGTGCCTCACGAGCCATAGCTCCTCTAATGTGACCTAGAGTAAATTTCAAAAAATGTTAACATATGGTTTATTTGGAGATTAATAATTTGGTATTAACATTTCTAATATGGAACAGTGCATTTCAGATGTGTAGTTAAAGAAAACATAATTTCAAGACTGAAAGTTTTAATTACTACTTGTTTGGAGAATTTCAGCTTCAGTATGTCATCAGCCGAATAGTTGGCAAGAGTTTACTGTGAGGTTCTCATTTTAACCTTTAGGGTTAAAAGTCTGAACCATCAATAACCATCTGACTTTGTGGTTCATTACTTATGGCTAAATGCATGTGAGTTGTCCTTTCACTGCCTTTTGATTTGCTCAACTGAATTGGTCTCATTCAGAGCAATGTGCAACAAGTGACAGTAATACAACTGCATTTTGATAAGACTTGCATCAAGTGGGTGGATTAGAGTGAGAGTGAATGTGGGACTGCAAATGATGTGCAAGTACTATGAACCTAACCAGGTAGCCTGACAAAGCACCAACCTGAGACCCTGAAACAACCTCGCACAGCAAGTAACCAGCTGTAACCAACACAAGGACCTGACTAACAGATGTAGACAAAGCACACCAGCAATGTTTGGAGCAACAACATGGCGACCTAGTCCGTTACATTAGTTCTAGAGGTCACCTGTCCAGACCTAAGACCTGATATACCTCTAATCTACATACAGCTGTTTACTTTTACAGAGTGGTGCTGAACCAGCAGCAGAAGAACTTTTAAGCAACACAAGACTTGACTCTATACTGAAGGCCACAGTCCTTATAGGATCATTTCAAAAAGCTGAAAGTGCAAAAGGAAAGAGACTGAAACAGCAGTGCCATTCATTACCTGAGGAAAAGACAAAGCTATAAAACAGCAACTGACTTAATGGGCACACTAGTTGGTGACCTAAATATCTTTGAAGCTCTTTGGGCAAATAGAAACAGCTAAGTGATGTGTCGAATAATCTAACTCAGAGGACTCCTAACAATACTAACACTAAAGTACATATTACATCTCCATTATAAAAATATAAACAGCACTATCTACCTGATAAAAAAAGTTATTGCACCAAAGTTATAAAATGCTTATCCATAGCACGGCAGCCATATTGGAAAGAAAAGCAGCAAGAGTGGCACAGCAGCCAAAAAAAAAACAATTAAAGCCCGAATGACATTTGCAGTTGGCATTAAATTTGCGTTTGTGATTATTGCGACACGATGGATGAGTGGGCAGCCACATAGGCTTTAAATTTTATTGTCACACTTACCGCGTTTGTAAACCTTCCTGGTTTACATTGCTTCACCAAGATAAATTGGCTGCCATGTTTGACTAACGACGGACTGACGTGCAGGCTGACGATGAGACTAATGTAGTGGAACAACCAAAATCACAACACCCCCCATGAGACTTACTGGATGTAGACCTTCCTGGTCTACGTTGATGGACCAAAATAAATCCAAGCTTGTTACGCGGATGAACTGCCTGTTAGATGGACGACAACGTCTGACGAACGACGACGCGAACAAGGCAAACGGTTTGATGGGTGAACAGAGAGAAATGTTAAATTGTAGAGCAGCAGACATCAAAATGCACACCACCCTATGACACTTACTGTGTTGGTAGACCTTCTTGGTCTACGTGGGGGCTCCAAAAATCGATCCAAGCAAATGAAGTTGAAGGACGGACAGACAGACAATCAGTTTGGACAAATTAACGAGCCGTTATATTGGACCGACGTGAAGGCAGCGCGTGGGTGGGGGACAAACAAGTGATAATGATTACAGCAAAACGCACAATGCAAATTAAAAAGGACACAGTTTTTTGATCTCTTTATTAAGTGGCGGCCATTTTGATAGAAGCAGGGTGAGAAAGTCTCGTTAATCTTATGCCTTGTGGGCATAGGACCCAGTACAAGGCGCCTACAACACAACCACAGGCTGCACAGGCTAATTTCTCAAATACAAACCAACTGTCCTAAAATTAGGCGAACCCCAACCATGTTAAAACAACTAGGACAGAGGTTAAGCAAAAGAGCTGACAACATAAAATCAGACAAAAAGGGACTAAAACCAACAGCCATCTAGCCTGTCAGATGAAGGGTATGAAGAAAATAAACCCGAACCTACAACAAAAGGAGGTACAATCTAAGATGTTGACCCAGGCAGTTCTTTAACTAAGGAAAACAAATTACCCACAAAGACACAAGCTAATTATTAATTTAAGAAAAACACCATGACTAAATAGCTGGGAGGAAAGATAACAAAGCAAATATATATAAAAAAAACCTAAATACAACAGCCATAAAAATCAAACTCAAGATACAGTAAGTAAACTGAAGGGGGGTGACGGGCAACTGGCCATGCGTGACGGATGGACGGCGGACGAGCAGCAATAAATATCATGGCATGGCAGCCAAAACAGCACAGAGCGGGCACGGCAGCCAAGTAAAAACTAAAAATGTCAGGTTATGAACGGCACCACTCACTTTACATAAACAACGGAATGGAAATCATGTTGGCATAGAAGAGAGCAAGGGAGAGCGGAGGCACAGCAGCCAAACAACCAAAAGATTAAAAATGTGACTTACAGTTCGTAGATCTACCTGGGGAAAGAAAAAGAAAAAAAGAAAAATCTGAGCCCGAGTGTCGTCGCAAAGTAATTTTTGGACAGTTTAATTGCAGATCCAACAGTTTCTGGTGCAACATCACTCTGCTGATACTTTATTCATTTATTGATTTTCATCTTTGTTTCTATGGCTTCAGTTTAGTAAATGTATATATATTTAGTGTAGATGTATATTCAGACTTAAATTTTAAAAGTCTCTTTTAAATTATTTATTCAAGCTGAAAAAAAAACTAATGATAAAAAGGAGTTTATCATTAGATCACTAGATCCAAAAGAAGCTCGTTGACTATTAGTGAGTGTCCTTTAAATACTTTGAGCAAACTTGCAATTAATCTTCATCACTTCTGCACCAGTAAACCAATTTAAACTAAACACGTTCACTGATGTCATGAGTCCTTTGTGCTCACCTGTGAAAAGAAGAGTCATGAGCCAACCTGAAGGTTTCAGGTTTTGAAGAAATCTCTGCGTTGGTCGCTCCATTTGAGAGACTCCTGAAGAGAGAGAACAGACCCACATTACTTCCACATTCACTTCATTAGCTCAGGAGCTCAGATTTTCCACCTGGTTTAAGATGTGATCTCAGTGTGGAGCCCTAATATCCATCAGCACTCGAGTAATGCAGAGTTCATAACTACCTATAGTCATTGAAATGTCAGAATCAGAAATATTACGCATTCATTCCATCACGAGCAGTTTGTGGCACGGCAGCAAACAAGGATTCAACAACAACAACTTGTATGAAAAAGCTTCCAGGTTTGTAAAAAGTCAGGTTAGTATTTGATGTAAAACTGAAACTAATAACTCTGGAGATTTTCGGTCTCAACTATCTGCCTCAGTTCATTAAAGCCCCGTAAGCTGAAGGCCCCGTTAACCCACGAGTCCCAGTCTCCATTCAAGACTCAAACCCCGTTTTTAAAGCGGATCAGTGGAACTGGAATCAGGTCGTGAATTATCAGCTGAAGTGAAACGGCTCAGATTGTTTCCAAAGACAGTTTCTCACACACACACACACACACACACACACACACAGACACACACACACACACACACAGACACACACACACACACACACACACACACACGTCACGCTGACGTCAGTCACAGTTTAAACTTCATCTACAGCTCCGTGTCTTACCTGTCCGCAGCGGTTTCCAACACCTTCCCCGGTCCAGAGTCTTTTAAAGTTCGGAGTTTGTCCGACAAACATTCTGTGGCCCGTTTACGTCAGCGTGTGACGTCACACGCCTTTATTGAGCAGCTGATGCGATGGACAGATCTCTGCACGCTCAGGTACCGGTCTGACAGGTTTATGGAATCATCTGATGGCTTTTTGTTGTGGTTCCTGATCCAGAACGGATGGAATAGACTCTGATGTCACTGCACAATTAGTGGGTACAACGAAATTATAGGTCATCAACGTGATACAATAAGGTGCAATAAATATACAAATGTACAATAAAGAGAACAAAGCACAAAAAATGAACAATTTAAAAGAAAACAGACATTGTGAGAGTAAAGAACAAAGGACTTGTGCAATGAATTTATGCAGGTGTGGACACTGTATTGACATGTCAGTGATTTCTAGCAGGGGAACAAGCTGTTGCTCGGTTTCTCCCAGTGAGCAGCAGGTCACACAGGTGAAGGCTCCCCGTGGGCGACTGTTAATAATCGTGTCCGCAGGCTTCGTGTCTTCTGCTGTGGAGCCTGCAGACACTCGCAGTCATTTGAAGGACTGTGAGGTTGTCAGGATTCAGCCCCTCATCTGCACTTCCTCTCCTGGACTTTTATTTTGTTGCCTGTTTTCCCCACGTCCTGTTCCTGCTGACCTTGAGTGTTTTCACCCGTTCCCCGGCCTATTTTTACCAGCCTTTCATCACAGCTCTCTGCCAGATTGTCTTTCTGTCTGACTGCTCTACAGGGACCTGTCAAGCCATTCCTGTGTTATGCGTTGGACCTTGGTGCTCTGATTGTCTATCTGCTAACCTGGCTACTGGAATTTGCAAAACATTTCCATGGAAGTCCAAGTCTGGTCCTGTGTACTCTGTCAAATACATCCTCACCCAAACCCTGAGCTGTCCTACAGGAGTCACTGTAGCCTGCCACTCACTGGGTCACCGTCATCTCACCTCTCTCCTGGTCCCTCCATTCCATCTGGCCCCTGATAAATTATCCCCCCCGGACTACATTCAGCATTCTTTGTATTCTGCTGTCACCTCAATCCTGTAACAGACTCTTACCTTCAGATCAATGTGTCATTCATTTTTTGTCTGAATAAATGTTCTCAACCTTCCTTCCTCTTGACTGGCAAAAGACTGGCAAAACAAGACGGTTGTCCCTTCCAAGAGTCTCTCCTTGCAGGATCCACATGACCCCAGAAGGTGAGGTAGAACCCTAGTGTGTAGTGCCTTTTAATACTAATGAAGATCTAAAGTAAAATCAGACACAAAGCCAAGAATTCATATGCTGGAGTTTTAGCGCTTAACATTTTCAGCTCAGTTAGGACACTGTCTCTACTTTTGTCATTTATTTCATACTTGATAAAAACATTCAAAGAGATGTTTGTCCTGTTCAAATAAATTATTCGAATACCAAGAATTTTCCCCTCCGGCCAAAGAAGGCAGCAGTCCCAGCACCGTTTCTCCAAAATTGCGCTTTCTGTTTCTTTGTGCATTAGTTTTTCAAATTGATCAAATTAACAAGACATATGTGCATTTTGACATAATTCAGCCCTTCGTCTCCACTTCCTTTCCTCAATTTTTATTTTGTTGCCCTTTTATCCCACATCCTGTTCCTGTTTCATAGTGAACTCTGGTAATTTCACCACCGATCACTGGCCTCCACTGTTCTCTTGTTCCACCTGCCTATTTATACCTGGTTCTCACCACAGCCCTCTGCCAGACTGCCTCCTCATGACTTCTCTACAGCAGCTACTCACCTAGTACTGGTCTGGTAACGTGTCTACTGGTGCCCACCTGCTAAGCCAACGTAGCTGCTTCCTGTCTGATTACCTGTCTGCTGGCTTGCTGTGCTGCGGCGTGTCTACCTGTGGACACTGAACTCAGCCTGGGATTCCAGCCTAGTGAACTCTGTCGTAAGTCCCAGTCACCTGTGACTTCTGTTGGGTTGTTTATTCTGGCCTTGGGACCCCTGACTGTTGCTTTGGGACTTTCACTAGGCGAGTTGGGACCTTGGATATTAAGCAGTAGTTTCTTGAGTTGTTTACTTGGACTTTATTTGGGGGACTTTGGAGTTTTGGACTCGCTGTATGCTTCCTCCCTGTTACCTACCTGAGTTCTCCTGTTAAGAAATATGCACCTGAATCCTAAGCTCCCCTACAGGAATCCCAGTTTACTCACCTGCAACCAGCCACTCGTCTCTGGTAAGCCACCATTATCATTTACAGTTAACTCAAGTAGACTCATGTTCAAACGACAAACATTCATTTTTTTTTAACTGGGATCAGTGGTTTTGGAAGTGTAAAACTAAACATTTCCTACTGGTTTGATTTGGTTTGCTCTGATTAAGATTAACTGAGCTCACCAGTATTTCGGCAGAAGCTCAGCTGTGCTGCTGAGATTAATTTTCTTTTAGAGACAGACAGACAATCCTTCTTTGCCAGCCAACGACGTCTGCTGGTCCCAGCGCCACACAG
Source organism: Channa striata (assembly GCA_033026295.1). NCBI lineage: Eukaryota > Metazoa > Chordata > Actinopteri > Anabantiformes > Channidae > Channa > Channa striata. The sequence goes on from CM065188.1 coordinate 16,970,039, forward strand.
AAGGCACCAAGCAAAACTCTTCAGCTCAGTGATGCCACGATGGTTGAATGAGCCGCCAAACTCTGCACGCTCAGCGACCTCGCTCCCAACATTTAAAACACTGCTGAAAACAGAACTAAAATGTAAAGAGCAGTTTCACAAAACAGCTTCGACTCAAGTCAGCAGATTCAGCAGAAGTTGTCCACATGATGTTGGGAGCACAGGCAAAGATGTTTAACAGACGTTTCACTTTAAACTCACTCGTTACTCACTGACAGGGAAAAAGTGTCAAACAATCAGACACAATCTGGGAAGTGAGTTACCGAGTATCCAGAGAAAAAAGGACGAGTGCCGCGTTTATCTAGAACAGGTGGGTGCAGACGTTTTCATCTCCTTATTATAAAATGACAAAGAGTAAACCAGTTTTTCCTCCCTCATCAGCACAACAGTCACTGCACATTCAAATAGTACAAATATATTTGTCCCTCAGGAATTAATGTTAGTTTTTAATTTATTGCTGCACAGATAAACTTTCACTATTTCACTCTAAGTTTCTTTTACACTTGTTACTTGTGATGATAAACTAACAATTCAGCATCCGAAGTAGCAGTTTGGATTTTGGAATCCCAGCTGCTGTGTGTTGCTGTTGCAGCTTGCAGCTCTCGAGTTCCTTCCAAAGAAACTGTTTGGACGAGCGATGGTTGCCGAGCACCGGAATCAAAGTAAAGTAAAATCTGCTCTGTGCCTTTTTCTCCAGGCTGTGATCTGGGAGAATCGCCTCAGACGGTCAAGGCTGGAAAACACACAGGTCAGTTTCTTCTCAGACTTCCTGTCACCACGTGAGACAAAGATGTGAAACCTGTGCCGGCGCTGATCAGCTCGTCACGAATGTTAAAGTAATACATTCGAAGCTCTGTTCAAAGACTTTTCCACATTGGATGAGTAATGCTGGGCCCCCTTTGTGGGTAAAAATATTTTTAGATAGTAATAATTCCCCAGCTTTAGTGTGCATTTTTTTACACTGTGCGCTACTTTAGAAGAAGTGAGTTGAGCGTTCGCAGGTTCAGATGCTGCTTTAGTGAAGTGACCTTGATGGGTTTTTTTCTGAAGAGGTCAACAGGTTTATCTTTGAATTCATTGTGTTCGGCTTCATACTATCAGAGGATAATACTTTGAGACGCACAACACGCTGTGGCCTCTCCTCACGACAGTTAGTCTGACAATATGAAATGAGTCAAACAGCTCTGAGGAAATGTTGAGATAATGTCCCAACTCATAATTATGGGGTTTTAGTCTGGGACCGAGTTCAGAGCTCAGTTAGACCGGATCAGGACACGTCGGCCACCGTGGCCCCTCAGTCCCACTGACATAGAGGCTTCACGGCCTCATTCGTGCACATCAGTCTTTTTTCCTTGTTTTCATTTGTCTTTTCTGTGTCATATCAGAGAATCAAAGGTTGGAGAAGGGCTTCATTCGACCACACAGTTCGATGAATTCACACTGAATTTTTTCCAAGTTGGAGCAGGATCCAAATTGGACCCGTCTGTCAGAACCCGTCCCTGTTAACGTCTATGTCCTTCTCCTGCTGCTCTACTCTGCTGCAGCTACAACTGACAGCTAATAACTTTTTATGGACTTTGATCATCAGCTGAACAATAACTGCTGCATGTGATTTATAGTTGTTGTTCGTCAGCTGATCATTTTCCTGGTGCTTCTACAAACTTGTGAAATGAACAGAAATGTGTTTGTTCCTGCTTCCTGTCTTTCTGTTTATATCTAACAGGTTCCAAAATTCTGCCTTTAAAAACCTGCAAGTCGGAGCAGGACAGTTGGACTTTGTGGACTTTTTTTCCTGGAGCATCCTGACGTTCTCTCTTCTTTCTATTCAGCACTAACTCGGAAATATGAAAATCACACAGCAGTAACAGAATCAAACACACACAGTGTTAATTACTGTCATTAGAACTAAACTAGTTCATCTAGTGCAGATGACAGAGGTTCACAGCTGGAGGTTGGAAGAACGTGAGGAACTGAAGCTTCAAACTCGGGTCAATCACTTTAGAATCACAACTAACTACTTACATACTGATCAGGCTGTGGTTCCTTTCCAGTTCCAGCCCCTCTGCAGTGTTCGCAGCCTGTCGGCCTAACCGCCAAGGGTACGTTTGTTTTCCGTTTGTTGTAGCACGAGCAGGCGGTGAATTGGTCGTCTGTATTAACTAAACACCCGGCTCTGAAGCAGGGATGAACAAAGAACGCTCCTGCTGCTGGACTCCACTCTCATACTTCCTGCTTCCTGTTCTGCTTCCTGTGAGCTGGAAATTTACGACTCAGATATTTCAGACCAATCCAATCAGAATTGAAAAGCTTTGAAGACTTTTGAAGGACCTGCAGCCGCCCTGGTAAATTCCTGTTTCTGTTTAGCTTTGTGTTACAGCTCCACCCTGTGGATTGAGGGAGTGTTGCAGTGGAAGTCTGTGCTGAGTGTAAAAGGTTTTTCCTCTCTGAAGTCCTGGTTATTGCCAACGTCACCAAGTGTTTGTCACATTATAACAGTGATTGTAACAAACTAATGGCTCAGTTCTGCTGAACCAAAACCAATGAAATCAAACATGTTTCTGAGGAGCTACAAAATAATCAGGCTTCTGCTGCTTCTTTGCTGATTCTGTAACTTCAGCTTCAACAGAAACTCAGCAAAGAAAAGACAAACCTGACTGAATCTATGTGAACATGTACAAAATGGATCCTATTAAACACAGGACGTCACACACACTTGATCATGGTGAAAGGAAAGAGTCAAATACGCCACTGACATCGTCATAAATCAGCTGCTCAACACCTCAGTGTCAGAGTGAAGAGAGTCAGACATGAGGTCAAATCAATAACTGATCCATAATCTGATCAACATTAAAGAAGCAGCAGTTACTCTAAAATAATGAAATTCAACCTGTTTATTACAACAATCGATAAACTAGAAGAAACTACAAAACAAACAAGAAGGTCCAGTCTATTTCCTGAACTGTTGGGGTTAGAATAAGGTTCAAGTATTAAGGGGAAACATGTGAACAGGACAACAGGCTTGAAGACAACAGCTCAGACTGTGACCTGTTTGACAAAGACAAGAAAACCAAATCTGCTGGTTTCTACATGTGAATCCTCAGGTTAACGTGAAAGGTCCAAATGGTGGAACAATATTCACTGTACAATATTCATGTAAATGATGAAAGTGGTGGAACTTTGTCAGTGTGAAGGTTGAATTCAAACACAAAACGTGGATGAAAACACACATGGATCCAAATTTAGATCCACGAGAGTAAAGTTAGTGTCTGACGGACTTTATACATGCGATTTATGTTGGTGTGTGTGTTTCTAAAGGTGTGTCCATGTAGATATACACACAGGAATAAATCACGACACAGTGGCTTTTCTTTTGGACTTTTAGTGAAATTACTGTCAATAATTCAACACACACACACACACACACAGTGACGGTTTTTGGACCGAAATATAAAAAAGAGACACAAAGATGTGAAACGGCGGAGGAAGCTCAGTGTGGTGTTAAGCTGGTGGCTGGGTGATACAGGCTGTTCTTCTCTGCCTGGAGCTAATGCTCATTTATTAGGACTGTGGTCAAATCCATTTCTCACTAAATTCATCAAACACGTGATTCAGTGGAAAAACTAAGACACAGTTGGAACGACACGATTCGGTGTCATTCACAGCTGATGGGATTCAGCTGATCTTCAGCTTTAGTTTAGCTCCAGTTTGACAAACTCCAGACGCTTTAAAGGAATCAAGGACTTTCACCCAAATACTGTATTAACTACAGTTTTGTTCCACTTTCCATTTCAAAGAACTTCCAGTGTATTTGCATGTTCACATCAGTGTGAAACTCATTGGAGACAGACTTCCTGGTTTATTGAACATCACAGTATCTGAAATTTTTACGTAATTTGGTTTAAATCTGTGGCTTTTACCAAAAACAGCCATATCTCTGATGTAGAGATAAGTGACATGAAACTTCATATTAATGTGGCAACATTAATGTTCCTCAAAGTGGGGAACCAGATTCTATAAGCAGAATCAGGATACGGTTAAATATTAGTTCATTAGAGGCCACAACCAGTAATCAGACACTTGGTTAAAAACCAAATTAAAGAAACAATAGAATCTGACTTTGATAAACCCAAATCAGTCTTTTATCATGAGTTCTTTTCCAGTTTTAAGAACCTCTGACCTGTTTCTCTGAAGAAACCACACAACACACAACCAGCTCTTTTCAATCATTTATTAATCTACAACTACACAATATGGGGATATATGTGGATATGGAACAAAATGAATACATGAATATGAACAATGAAACATTATGACAGATGAATGAGCATCAATAAGTAAGACGATGGTGATTTGGGCGAGAGAAAGGAATCAGTCATAATTCACCTCTAAGTAACGGGAAAATACTTGTAATTTAGACCAGCTCACTTGCGCTGAGACACCGGACTCTCATAGGACCAAGAGAACTTTGTGTTGCCTTGAAGTTGCCCAGAGGTTGCTTCTGTTAGGCTAAGCTGTTAGTCAGTTCCGGTTCTGGCCAAGCAGGAAGTGCCAACTCTGTTCGGGTAACTTGCGCGTTACCAGAACGGGTTTCATTGTCCTGCTCCAGGTGGGTTGGCTTGGAGTTCAGGTCTACAAACATGAGTTACAAAAAGTAAGAAGTCATAGAAAAAGTTTGCGCACTCTAAGAATAATTAGAAAAGGACGACAGAGATTAATTAATTAACACAAACAACGGCGACGCTGGATAAACTTCTGAACTGAGGAACTTAATTTTTTTCTTTCAGGACTCTGAACCAACTTTAACTGAGATCTGAACTTTATTAAATATCATGGGCGTCGGCCAAGAAGGGAGAAGGCGGCTGATAATTTGTCCCTCCTTCTTGATCAGATCCATCTTTTTTTAAATTTCATCGGACACGGCGACTGGATATTTTTCTTCCACCAGGCCCAAATTCCATCACATATTAACAAAAGTAACATATCACAAGAGTTCTACTATCTAAATTACTATGGAGGATAAATGCTTAAATCTGCATGATAGAACATATATATGTTTGTAGTGTTTCACATTAACATGCACGTGTGGGTTCCGAGATGAAACAGATGCGAATATCAAGAATATCACATGGAAAATTGGCTTTGTCTAATATCTGATAACACAAAGTATGAAACACAGCAATTAGGAAACTAACACAAACATTAAAAATTAAACAAACTGTAGCACATTGAGTCAGTATGAATGTATCACGATCATATGTCTACGTACCTTAGCAGGTGTGTACAAGGTTTGTATGAGTATGTAACAATTCAATGTATGAATAACGTATAGAATTAACAGAAGAATATGACATCGTTAGCCTTTAGGACAACAACATTAAACGGGTTCGTGGTTGAATTATTCCCATCACTTATAAATTCCACTGAAGAACGACAGTGTTGCACCTCTTTACTCTCTTTCATCACTATCATTTATTTATACAGTTTTTAAGTCAGCGGTTCTTTATCACACAGTAGAAAACTTTGTCTCTACTTTTACCAAACTGTCTCCTGAACACAGTGGTGTGAATCTCATGAAAGGCTGATAGTTTATTTGTACCTGTTCTGGAGTTTGAGTCCAAATAAATGTCTTTCACCTCTAGGGAATGACATTACAAATGTTACCGCCTTCCTGTTTTTCCTTCTTTATCTGTGGCTGATAAAGGCATTAGCATGTGTGAGATAGAAAACAGTTCTGAGTCTGGGTTAGATGATAAGCAGTGAGGCGTCTTTGGTAGATTTACGTTCTAGACAGCAAAGTCAATTCACGGCCACTGATGTGGATCGATGACCTGACCTGAAAGAGTTTCTGTTGTCTTGTTGGGTATCAATGGTGGGTTACCTCTGTCAGAGGTCTGGGTCCAGGCAACATCCCTTTGTTGGGCCATGTGATCCTGCCAGAGAAGTGGCTGATCCTGGGTCTGATTCTGCATTTGTTAAATCTTTACTCTACCAGTCTTTTGATTTATAGAAAACATGACAAACGTCAACAACATCGGTCACAGCTACATTGTTGCCAGTTTTTACACACTGGTGTCTAAATTGCCAATTTTAGTTTTTCAGCACTGATCACGTTTAGGAAATCTGTCCAGGGTGAACACACTGGTGCTTTTTTAGACTGATACTGTGAGCAAAAGTTTTTCCACACTGTTCACACCGATAAGGTTTCTCTCCGGTGTGAATGCGCTGGTGATTTTTAAGACTGCTGATTAAAGGGAAAGTTTTTCCACACTGATTGCATGAATAAGGTTTCTCTTCAGTATGAACACATTGGTGGTTTTTTAGAGCACAGTTCCGAGTGAAACTTTTCCCACACTGATCACACCAATAAGGTTTCTCTCCAGTGTGAACTCTCTGGTGTTTTTTTAGACTGCTGGTTTCAGTGAAAGTTTTCCCACACTGATCACACCGATAAGGTTTCTCACCAGTGTGAACTCGCTGGTGCATTTTAAGACTGCTCCTGACACTGAAAGTTTTCCCACACTGTTCACACCAATAAGGTTTCTCTCCAGTGTGAACACGCCTGTGTATTTTTAGAGCACCGTTATTAGTGAAAGTTTTTCCACACTGATCACACTCATAAGGTTTTTCTCCAGTGTGAACACGCTGGTGGTTTTTAAGACTGCTATTGTCAGTGAAAGTTTTTCCACACTGTTCACACCAATAAGGTTTCTTTCCAGTGTGAACACGCAGGTGCATCTCTAGATGGCTGTTCCGAGCAAAACTTTTCCCACACTGATCACACCCATAAGGTTTCTCTCCAGTGTGAACACGCTGGTGGCTTTTAAGACTGCTGTTGTCAGTGAAAGTTTTTCCACACTGATCACACTCATAAGGTTTTTCTCCAGTATGAACACGTTGGTGCTTTTTTAGATTGCCCTGCTGGGTGAAAGTTTTCCCACACTGATCACACTCATAAGGTTTCTCTCCAGTGTGAACTCGCCGGTGGCTTTTAAGACTGCTGTGATCAGTGAAAGTTTTTCCACACTGATCACACTCATAAGGTTTCTCTCCAGTATGAACACGTTGGTGCTTTTTTAGATTGCACTGCTGAGTGAAAGTTTTCCCACACTGATCACACTCATAAGGTTTCTCTCCAGTGTGAACACGCCGGTGGCTTTTAAGACTGCTTTTGTCAGTGAAAGTTTTTCCACACTGATCACACTCATAAGGTTTCTCTCCAGTATGAACACGTTGGTGCTTTTTTAGATTGCACTGCTGAGTGAAAATTTTCCCACACTGATCACACCAATAAGGTTTCTCTCCAGTGTGAACACGCTGGTGGCTTTTAAGACTGCTGTTGTCAGTGAAAGTTTTTCCACACTGATTACACTCATAAGGTTTCTCTCCAGTATGAACACGTTGGTGCTTTTTTAGATTGCACTGCTGAGTGAAAGTTTTCCCACATTGATCACACTCATAAGGTTTCTCTCCAGTGTGAACACGCCGGTGGCTTTTAAGACTGCTGTTGTCAGTGAAACTTTTCCCACACTGATCACATGAGTAGGGTTTCTCTCCAGTGTGAACTCTCTGATGAATCTTCAGTTGTGATGGTGTTGAAAAGACTTTGCCACATTGCTGACAGAAATGATGTTTGTGCCTCTTTGTTCTGCTCCGTTTCTAAAGTAACAGACAAAGAAAAAGTTAGATCTCATGTGGTAGTGAGCTGTATAAAATTATAAATGAAGTAGGGATGTCAGAACACTAGAATTTCTAACAAGTATATTTGGTCACCTGTTTAATCTGTCCAAGAGAACGGTCAATAAACCAGAGGACTATTTCCCCTCACTCCAACACACCTCTTGTCTATGGAGGTGCGTCTAATGGCAATTCATTTTACAACTGACAATTCAATATTAAAAGCTGCAATTCAATCTTCAATTTAGTTTGAATTATTTTGACTAAAACTGAATGAAAGATAAAACAACTGCCTGTCATGTTGCCATGGTTTTCTGGTGTCTTTATCCATATGGCTTCATTTATACATGTATTCAAATAAATTATAAAACTCCTGTGAGTAGAACACAACACCACAGCTTCAAACACTCCACACAGGTGAATCTGCACATGTCAACTCCAGCGGACAACATCTCGATCTATAAGAGGAAATGATCCAAACAGTCGCTAAACGATCAGGAACAATTTCTGCTGTGCCTGCAGTTCACCATCCATCGTCACGTGTTCACCACAACAAGCTTGTTGGTGAATCACTAACTGCTAGAAACAGGTTCGTTTACATGCACCTTTTTGCTGTGACACTATTTACACTAAAGAAAACTCAACAGTTTACTGAGGAAATGTAGATTGACCCACTTTAACTGCAATGGAACAAGCTTTTCCTTCACTTATATTGTGGAGAGACTTTGTATTGGACCATAAAACTCAATTACCAGGAAATTTTAAGTCGCTCTGGATAAAAGCATCTGCCAAACGACTAAATGTAAACATTAGCATAAAAATCCTGGAAAGTGTAAAAATGTAACAGCTGACTGCAAAGTTTAAGGGAAAAATCTAAAAAAAGTCAAACTTTCAAACATTTCAAAACATTGTGTTGAATCTCAGTAGGTCAATTTACACGTGAACATGGAGAAAGTTACAAGAGGATTTTAACAACTGTCCAATCAGCTTAGGTGAACATTACTGCAGGTGAGCTAAAACCTCACAAACTCATTTATTTTGAAAGGGTGTTTCCTGTCTGTCTGTGTCTCCACTGCAGGTAAACTTCACCACAAACTCATTTTAGCATCGTGGATGTTACAGTTAATGTCAGTACAATGTGAAATATTTAAAGGAATTTTAATAGAGACGCAGTATCACACTGTGTTTTTAATGGACAAAGTTTTTATTTCAATTAGTTTTGGATTCTAATATTTTTTGACTCTAGTTTTTCAGTGGCACTAAGATTTGTTCTTCAGTGTCTCTTATTTTATCTCTCTTATCTTAAATCAAAGGACAAACACACAAACATGTTCTCTAGGAAAAGTAGAAATACCCACCGATGTTCCTACTTAAGTCAAAGTAAGTAAGTACATGATTCATATTTTACTTGATGTATTAAAAGTAAAAGTACTGAACTACCAGAGCTGCTGTGTTTTTTGTTTGGGGGAATTAACTGATTAATGGTTAGAGACATAAATTATGGATTGAAGCTTTTTATGATCTGATGCTCATGTTGTTCCATCACACAGTGACAGAAACAGTCTGAGAATAAACCAGGACAAATGTCCACAGTAAACGTTTGTGCATCATTTTCTTATTCACACCTGATCTGATTTCCTTGAAAAAAGAAATTGTGGTTTATTACGAAATGTGTAAATAATGTGACTGTAGAAAAGTGAAAGTATGGATAATTCAAGCGACTTCAGTAAAGTACGAACTTGCACTTCGTTCCCTTCCTCCACTGAAAGCGACTTACAAGTGTTTCTCTGTATTTCAGTGAACAGGAAGGTGCAGAAAAGTCGTGTGTTCGGCTCTTTGTAAATGTTGCCAGTGACTTTGCTGAGTTTGGAAGCTCCTTCACTTTATTCACACGACTGTAAAATGTCTCTGTCCTTTGAAGAACAGTGTGTCTCCAAATCTGAGAGTCTCCGTGTTTCCATGAGATCTACACACATTTGTCCAGCAGATGTCGCCAAAGTTCGGACCCAAAAGTTTCCAAACAGCTTCAGAAAACCTCGATTCTCCCATCACTACACACACACACACACACACGTTTGTCTTCCTACACCTGTGAGGACACTCACTGACTTATTCCAATCCATAACCAGTCCTCACAACAACGGTCCTGAGACTAAAAGTGTCCACAGACGCTAGAAAGACACACACACAGAGTCCGAGAACAAAGCAAAGTCCAGGTCAGGACGAGCAGCTCGAACCTGCAGCCGTGTTCGAAGCACTTTGGACCCATTAACTCATCAACACTGACCTGCTGCTCCGTGGAACCGGACGACGATCCGGCTTTGTCCCTTTTCGCAGCCTTGTTGCTCCGGTTCTGCTCCGGGTCCCGGCTGTGCTCCGGGTCCCGGCTGTGCTCTTGGTCCTGGTTCTGCTCCTCCTTCATCCTCCTGTCTCCCTGTTTCTAGAAGACTATGAGGACAAAGCTCAGCTGGTGGTTCGATGTCCCAGCAGAATAAGAAGGACAAACCCAGAGAAAGTGTCCCGAGAGTTCAGCAACTCGAACAAAGGAGCAGCTTCTTGCTCAGCTTCTTCTCACAGTTCGGCTTCACTCCCTCGTGGTCTGACGCCCGTCTACACTTCCGGCGCTGAGCGTATTGCGTCACTTCCTGTTTGGGGTCTAAATGAGTGATTTCCCTGCAGAAGAACAATCACGTGGGACGTGAGATTTGTTCACACAAGCAGCTGCTCTTCCGAAATAAAAAACTAGCCAACATCAGCTACATTTAACACATCTTAGCTCCGCTAGCCTAGCACTTAGCACTTAGCACTTAGCACCGGCTTCTCCGTGTCCTTGTCTCACTCGCTCAGTGGGTCACGTGTTTAGTTTTTCCTCGGCCTCCTTTAATGAAAACGGTTTTTGGAATGAGTGTGAGGGTTTTGCACCTTGGGAGGCGAAAAAGACTCCAGCTGGTCGGGCCCCGGTAGCTGGTGCGGAGCGACCTAGCATAGCCACAGTTAGCTGTCCCCCGGAAGTACCCGTCAGCTGGTGACCGACTTCCGAAAGCGTCGGTCGTTGCCCGTGGTTACGGCAGCTGTCGAAAGCAGGAAGACAACACGTTAGCCGCCCTCGTCCGTGTCAGTCCGTCTGTTGGTTTCACGACCCAAATACTTGCATGTAATTGTTCTTTTGAGGCTCGTTTTGTTTGAGTAACGGTGACGATCAACACCCGGACGCAGTTTGTACCAGGCACGTCAATACGGAAGCTGTTGGACGAAAGGAGCGAGCAGCGAGGGGCTCGGTTCTGAAGAAAAGCTTGGATCTCTAAGTTTGAGTAAACGCGTCCCACGGGAACTTATTCAGTCGGACTTTAAACACAAACGGAAAATACTGAAGGCTGCTACGGGATTCGAGGGGCGTCTGTGTCAGTCCGAAAAAAGAAGGGAAACTTGGACAGTGAACATGTTCAGCTGCTGCGGATCGACATACAAACAAAACTCTAATCACGTCATTAGTGCACAAAGAACGTTGCTGACGTCACACACAAATATGACCGTGATTTTCTTATTGACGTGTGTTGGCCGGACAAACCTGTGGTGAAAGACGTTTTAAACCGTGTCGACTGTTTTGATTTGGGGCCGTCAGTGTGTGGACAGACACTTGAATCTGGCTCCTTATTGGAATTTGTCAGTCAACCTTAAAAACGTCTTTCAGTCACAGAGTCTGCAGGATCCAGGCGTCTGGCTATAAAGAGAAAGAGGGACCAGTCCAAAGAGGATCATCCAGTCCTCAGTCCTGAACCTGGACCCTCAGATACAAAGTAAGAGACAGTTTCTACTGTAAACTGACCTGATGAAGATGATTCATTGAGGAAAAAATGTTCTGTTCAAAGATTGATATTCACGATACAGAACTATTAGTGCAGATACTGGTTCAGACTTAGATGGATCTTAGTCTGGGTTTTATATCCACAAACTACTGATGGTGTTTCTGTAGTAAAACACCTGTAGTAAAACACCTGAAAACCTCCATGTCATTTACACTTCAAAAAAATCTTCATATGTCTTTGTCCTGATGTTGACGTCACTGCAAAGATTTTTAACTGTTCACAGTCTGAAAGCTGTATGAGGTCAGACAGAAATCTCCCTGGACAATGATGTTTGCAGATGACATTGTGATTTGCAGTGACAGTAGAGAGCAGGTGGAGGAACAGAGAGGTGGAGGTTTGCTTTGGAAAGAAGAGGCATGAAAGTCAGTCGTAGCAAGACAGAATACATGTGTGTAAACGAGAAGGAGCATGGTAGAAGCGTGAGGTTACAGGGGGCTGAGGTGAAGAAGGTGCAGGAGTTTAAGTACTTGGGGTCAACAGTTCAGTGTGATGGGGAATGTGGAAAAGAGGTGAAGAGGCGATTGCAGGCGGGTTGGAATGGGTGGAGGGAAGTGTCAGGAGTGTTGTGTGACAGAAGAGTGTCAGCAAGACTCAAAGGAAAGGTGTACAGGACCGTGGTGAGACCAGCTCTGCTCTATGGGTTAGAGACAGTAGCAGTGAGAAAGAGACAAGAGGCAGAGATGGAAGCAGCAGAGATGAAGATGTTGAGGTTCTCCTTAGGAGTCACAAGGTTGGACAGAATAAGGAACGAGTTCATCAGAGGGACAGCACACGTTGCCTGTGTTAGCAACAAAGTCAGAGAGGCCAGACTGAGATGGTTTGGACATGTGCAGAGGAGGGACAGTGAATATATTGTTAGAAGGATGTTGGAGATGGAGCTGCCAGGCAAGTGGGCGAGAGGACGACCCAGGAGGAGATATATGGATGTCCTAACAGAGGACATGAGGTTAGCTGGTGTCAGAGAGGAAGATGCCCAGGATAGTGTGAAGTGGAAACGAATGATTAGCTTTTGCGACCTCTGATGGGAAAAGCTGAAAGAAGTAGTAGTAGTCTGAAAGCTGTGACTCATTAGTAAGTGAACATTTGAGTTTAGATTCTCTCCATCATATGTTGTTTGTAAAGGTCAAGAACAGACTGTGGACAGTTCTCATGGAAACGTTCACTGTGGACAAAAATGGATAGAAATTTAGACCACTTCAGTTTTTTAGAATACTTGTTTCACACTTATTCCTTCATTTGATAGTTGACAGAGACAGAAAACCGAACAGGAACCATCTGGACTTGAACCTGTGACCCCACTGTTACCTGCTGTGTGTCTGAGACTGCTGGTCTACTACAGTTTTTCAACCACTTCTAAGCTCAGTTCAGACCTAACAAACCCAAACTGAGCTGCTCACAGTGACTGTACAACAGTAAAGGACACAGTCAGCTCTCTTTAATGGAGGCTTTTACTGTGAATGTGCTGCAGGAAGTGTCGAGTTTGTATTAAGAACAAACTACAGTCAGATCACTAAATGTTTGATAAGACAGTCAGACAGGAAAAGCAGTTCATCGGTGTTTGTGAAGCAGGAGAAACGTCCTTTAGATTCCAGCCTGATGCTGAATTCAAACAGAAAAGTAGCTCCACTTGTGTTGGACTCATCTGGAGGTTTGTCATCAACAACCAACAAATGAATTTAGTTCTAAACAAATGTTTTCACAGAGAGAAGAAGGAAAGTGGAGTTTGTGTGGAGGAGCAGCTGCCCTGCTTTGCTTGGTGTCAGGACGTCCTGAAGGATCCAGTCTCTACCAGCTGTGGACACTGGTTCTGTGAACAGTGCATCAGCTCATACTGGGACCAGTCTGGTTCTTCAGGAGACTCGTCCTGTCCCCAGTGTGGACAAAGATCCAGAACAAGAGCTGGACTGAAGACAGTTATTCAGAGCAGCTCTGTCCAAAGTAAGACTGAACATCTGTCTGCTGAGGTTTCTGAAACCAGGACTTGATGTTTTATACACAGATATTTGTTACATCATATAGAACTAGAATTTAAGATGATTATAAAAAACATAAAATTAATGTTTTCTTTCCTGTTTCTTCAGTCTCACATAGTTTCTGATCTTTCAGCAGATGTTGGTCTGCAACAGGTTTTAGATGAACATAAGATCAGTCTGAGGAGGAGATGTGAATGTGTGACTGAAGGAAGTGATGAAACAGGAAGTGGACCCCTCCTCAACAGGATCTACACTGAGCTCTACACCACAGAGGGACAGAGTGAAGAGGTTAATACCCAACATGAGGTGATGCAGCTTGAGACAGCTTCCAAGATGAAGACCCTCCATGACGCTCCAATCAAGGTCCACGACATCTTTAAAGCCTCACCTGACCAACAGAGACACATCAGAGTGGTTCTGACCAACGGCGTCGCTGGTGTTGGAAAAAACCTTCCGGTGCAGAAGTTCAGTCTGGACTGGGCAGAGGGCTTGGAAATCCAAGATGTCTGTGTGCTGCTTGTGCTTTCGTTCAGGGAGCTGAACTTGATCCGAGATGAGCAGTACAGTCTTCTCACGCTGCTCCATGTTTTCCATCCAACATTACAGAAGGTCACAGCAGAGCAGCTGGCTGTCTGTAAACTTTGGTTCATCTGGAATGAACGGCCTGGATGAAAGCAGACTTTCACTGGATTTCAACAACAGTGAGCTTGTGTCTGATGTCACACAGAAGTCATCGGTGGACGTGCTGCTGACAAACCTGATCCAGGGGAATCTGCTTCCCTCGGCTCTGGTCTGGATAACGTCCAGACCTGCAGCAGCCAATCAGATCCCTCTTACATGTGTGGACAGGGTAACAGAAGTACGAGGGCTCACTGACGCCCAGAAGGACAAGTACTTCCTGCCCCACATCAAGACATCCAGGAGCCTCCACATCATGTGTCACATCCCAGGGTTCTGCTGGATCACTGCTACAGTACTGGAGCACATGTTGACTAGAGAGTAGAGCTGCCCAAGACCCTGACTGACATGTACTCACACTTCCTGCTGGTTCAGACCAAGAGGAAGAAGAACAAGTACGATGAGGAAGAAGAACAAGTACGATTAGGGACATGAGACAAGTCCACAGGAGCTGACGGAGGCCGACAGGGAAATTCTTGTGAAGCTGGGGAGGCTAGTGTTTGAACATCTGGAGAAAGGAAACATCATGTTCTACCAAGAAGACCTGGAGCAGGTTGGCCTTGGTGTCACAGAGACCTTGGTTTACTCAGGAGTTTGTACAGAGATCTTCAAGAGAGAGAGTGTGATCTACTGCTTTGTTCATCTGAGCATTCAGGAGTTTCTGGCTGCAGTTTATTTCTTTAGCTGTTACACCAACAGGAAGAGAGACGTACTGAGGGACTTTTTGGGGAAAAACATTACCTGGCAACATGTTGATGATGTCGATGAAGAAGAATTCTACAGTCATTATCCAAGTCTGGATTTACTATGTGAAGCAATGGTGAAATCACTCCAAAGTAAAAGTGGTCACCTTGACCTCTTTGTTCGCTTCCTTCATGGTCTTTCTCTGGAGTCCAACCAAAGACTCTTAGGAGGTCTGCTGGGTCAGACAGAGAACAATCCAGAAATCATCCAGAGAGTCATCAACAACCTGAAGAAGATGAACAGTGATAAACAGAAGCATCAACATCTTCCACTGTCTGATGGAGATGAAGGACGACTCAGTACATCAGGAGATCCAAGAGTTCCTGAAGTCAGAGAAAGGATCAGAGAAGGAACTCTCTGAGATCCACTGCTCAGCTCTGGCCTACAAGCTGCAGATGTCAGAGGAGGTTCTGGATGAATTGGACCTGAACAAGTACAACACATCAGAGGGGGGACGACGGAGACAGATCCCAGCTGTGAGGAACTGCAGAAAGGCTCAGTAAGTTTAATGTCAACACACAGGGACATGTCAAATCCTGCTAAAGACAATTCAATAGCAGTGAGAAATTCTAGTCTCACATGTTCTCAACTCACAAGGACAGTGGAGACAGTTTAGACTTGTGATACCTGCTGGTTCTAACTAGTTTCCCCAAACACACACAGAAGACTCAGAGTGAGCAGAGACAACAAGTCCCCTCACTGTGAACCCTGAGTCTCTGTCAGGAGACAAAACTGATCCTTCACTACATCTCACATGTCCTCATGTCCTGATACATTTCATAAAGGACGTGTGACACAACGATCCATCAAATTCCAGCACAACCTGATCATCAATGTTCTAAAGCTGAAGCCTCAGTGTTAAAGACAAACACTTTACACACATATAGAAGATAAAAACATAGAGCACATTGTTTTTTATTCAGCACTTTGTTCAAATCGATGTTTGTGTTTCCAGCTGTAAAGTCTGTGAACATCAGCATCTTCAGTCTTTCTGTGGCTGATGGAGCTTGAATCCAAATCCAACAGAAACACTTTTGGTGTGAAAAGGTTTTGACAGTCGACATGTTTCACAGATGTCCCTTTGTTTAGAGACACAACCAGGAACCAGGAGCAGAAATAGGACAGTGCAGACATGTTTGTACAGAAAGGTGCTGGGTTCCATTAGGATCCGAGAAGAGAACATCCATGTGACTGTGATGAGTCAACATCTGATCCAGTTAGAAAGAGGATTCAGGAGAAAGCAGAGCTCACTGAAAGGACTTAGATCATCACTGATGCTCAGTTTGGAATTTAGACAAAGATTTGTCGGAATATTTTATGTTTTATATTTTCTAATAATTCCAGAGGTGAGTGAGGTGAGCAGCATGTTGTGAATCAGTGCTGACATGAATGTGTATGAATGTTGTGCTGACATTTGGATGATGTGTGTTGAAGGCTGATATTATGATGATCCACAATAACACAAGGACAAAGTCACTCTGCTCATTTTAGAGAAAAAACAATTGATTAGCACATATCTGATTATTACTGATGATTTGATCCACATGTTTGATTCTTTATTCAGGTTGAGGAGCTGCTGTTTGTCAGAGATCAGCTGTGATTCTCTGGTCTCAGCTCTGAAGTCCAACCCCTCCCATCTGACTGAACTGGACCGGAGTGGAAACAGCCTTCAGGATCCAGCAGTGAAGCCTCTGTCTGGTCTTGTGGGGAGTCCACACTGTCAACTGGAGACTCTAAGGTCATGTGGACCATGTGAATGAGCTTCATCAAGCAGTAAGACAATAATTCAAAACAAGCTGTCAACTCAACAAAAGACTTTATCAGAGGGAAAAGTAGAAGGTTTTAGACTGAGTCAGTCATTAGACCTGAACCTTATCATGGATTTTACCTGCTGAAGAGGAGACTGAAGGAAAAACCTCCAACACAACAACAACTGAAGGAGTAAAAGTCTGGAAAAGCATCTAAAGAAGAAAGTAACAATTTGATTTCAGTGAGTCACAAGTTTGATGCAGCTCCTGTAAACAAGGGATTTACAACCAAATACTGAATCTTATTGACTTTAATTTTCATTGAAACTGTCTGTCTAGAGGGCAAGAGGACGACCAAGGAGGACATATATGGATGTGCTAACAGAGGACATGAGGTTGGCTGATGTCAGTGGAAGATGCCCAAGATAGAGTGAGGTGGAAAAGGATGAGGCGACCCCTGATGGGAAAAGCCCAAAGAGTAGTAGTAGTACTTCCAGTAGTTTTACTCACTTAAAATGTGAGTGATCTGATACATTCTGTGAAAAGAAGTTGACATTCTGAACTTTAGTCTCAAATTCATCTTTAGATCTTAACTAATACATTGGCCGTGATGTCCCAATACTTTTGAAGGGAACTGTGTATAAAGAATAAATCCATAAAACAAACACATGAAGCTATATATTCCCAAATGTTCAAATGCAGAAATCACATTTTCTCTCTTTTGAAGGTGGAAATAAATCCGTGACCTTTTTGTTTTTATTAACTTCCTACATAAAGTGCTGCCTTTTGTTAAAGAGATCTAACTAACACTCTGCTAAGTACTCTTCATGGTTAGTGGAGAAATATTGGTAGCAAACATTTGGGGAGGAAGTAGACAAACTCCCACAATGCCATGTGGTGGCGGGGCTCACGTGACATGACGCGACATGGATCGTCATGTGACCACAGTGAGCGGAAAACATGGCGGACGCGGACGCTTCGAAGTCGTTGAGCGGTTTGTTGAGCGGTTTGTTGAGCGGAATCGCTCAGAAAGTTTATCATGACAACAGTGACATTACGGAGGAGCTGCTGAAGAAAGAATTATACCCCGAACTGTCCCCGGACGAGTTCCGGGCTCTGCACGAGAAAATGAAAGGACTGTTAAAGGTGGGAGACACGGCGCTGCTAGCTAAGCTAGCTCCGCTAACACCCAGCTGCACTTTAGACATGAGCCTGTATGAAAACTGGAACTATGTGCTGCAGCGGTTCAGACATTTAGCGGACGGTGCTTATCAAGTACTGAAGTAGATTCTGTGGTGGAGATGGCGATGGGAAGAACCGGTGACTGTGGCGATTCCTGTTCAAAACTCCGCAAACATTAACGTTCGCTGTTGCTACGAGTGTTTAATGTGTCGCCAAATGTCCCGGGTTTCAGGTCGGGTAACAACTAATGAAGGACACGGTTACGCGACTGATCGAAGCTGTGGGATCGACCCAGATCAACTTGTGATCTGCGTCCACGGAGCGTCAATGACATTTGTGCGTGTCCTTCACCATCTGTGTAGAAAACTGGTTTCGTGTTGGTGCTGGACGCTGTAACTTCGGCAGTAGTGAGCATCGAACCTTAGTCTTCAAACCCGAACTGGTCTTTTTCTTTTTCTGTTGAGTTAGTCTGCCTTGTTCTGGTGACGTCAGTCCAGCCAAACTCACACAAAGGAAAACTGCCTTTAACTTAACCCATGAGCAAACTCAAGCATTTTTCTGTTTATACAGTAAATGCTGAGTTTGTAATGAAAAATGACGACGCTGCTATTTTTTGATCAGCCTAATATTACTTTTTCTTCACTTTCTGTAAAACAGTATCAGATTAGTTTTTTCGTCATGTTTTGATTTGAAATAGGATGTGCAGTGTTCCCAATGCGTTTGCGTGTAAGCACATAAACCCCTTACTAATTTTTTTATACTCACTATTACTTTGAACACAACTGTTAATGTTAGAACTGGTGAAAAGTGCAGCTCAGCCTAGTTCACATCTGGCTCACGCACGCGAATATCACCTGTTGCACATGCCCATAAACTTCTCCACAACAACTAAAGATGCTCGTTCTAGGAAGGTGAAGCATGACGACGAAGTATTATAAACTCCATCAAACCTGTTGCTGTACTGGAATGTACAAGCCCGGTCAATATTTGTTCCACATGTGCCTCATAAAGTTTCTGCAGAAATGTGAAATGTTCAGCTCCTGTTACGTTGAATAATGAAATTATTCAATAACCATAATGATATTATTTTTAATACTAAAATGTCAACATCAAACCAAATTCTTTTCACTAACTGACGCTTTAGTTAACAGCTGGTATCTACACACCAGAGAAGCTCATGTTTTTACAAGATTTATTTCGCTTTAGTACTGTAAACTGGAAACAAACTTTGTTAAAAGTTTTGTATTTGATCAAACTTAAGGACAGAAATTAGTGTTACCAGAGAGACTTAGTGGAGCTGATTTTAACCAATTTATGTAATGACAGCAGATTAATTCACCATTATACATGACCATTTATTGTTTGATTAGATTCTGTCATGAGAATCTAAATCTGCAAATTATCTGAAGCTGCCAAGTAATTGTAGCAAAGCGCATGTCACTTTAATACTACAAGTGTATTAGAACTAAATTCAGTATAAAATGGCAAGTTATGACCTCATATGCCAGACTGTAGTTTAGTACTTGAGTACATGTGTTCGCTTTTGCGGCTTCCCACATGTCGAAAGGTAAAATTTGTTGCTTCTGTTTGTTAGTCTGTTGCTGTGTGTCTCAGCAAGATGCAGCAGCACCACCACACATCATCACTGCCATATTTCATATGCGAAGTGAACTTCGGGAGAAGGTTCTGTTCAAATACACAGTAGGTCTAAATTTCTCTTGAGTAGTTTCAGGAGAAACAAAGTAAAAAAGAATTTATTTCCGAAGGCAACAGTGAGACCATCATTTAGTTTATTGCATTTACAACATTTACTCAGTGTCTAGTTTATTACTATATAGCTATAGAGCTGTAAAATTTGATGCTCTGCTCATCCGGCTGCACTTCGCTTTGTATACAGAGGTGCTGCTGTAATGTCCTTCACCCAGTGGACATTAACGAGTTGGAGCTAATAGTAAAATCACCTGTCAGTATGTTTCCACACAAACAGAACGTTGTCATCTGCATGAAGGAGGATTTCATGCAGGACTGTTGGATTAGAGCATCTAATCTAACAAGACACAAAGAAAATGGTGACAACAGTGGTGTAGGTGTTGCGTTTCTTTTTTTTTTTCCTGAAGCAAAGCTGTAACCCTGACGATGATCTTCTCTATCTAGCTGACCGATAACTACAGGCTTATGGTAAATAAACCCAGTTTATCACACAGTGTGTTGCCTCAGGAACTGCAGGCCTCCAGCTTTGTGTTGCAACTCAGCTCATCTTTCTCCTCCGCTCTCACTCCATCTCTCAGTCCATCGCCTCAGCAGACATGGACCACGCCCAGCTCGAGGCCTTCCTTACGGCCCAGACCAAGAAACGTGGCGGTGGCGGGGTGAGCATTGAAGAGGCCGCTGCACTCTCTCGCTTTTGGAAGAGCCAGCGAGTCCGGGTGAGGGAGAGCCTACTGGCTCAGAGCCGCTGGGAGCCCGGACTCAGAGGCGTCTCCTGGAGAGTGGACCTCCAGACGGCAGCCAGCCAGGGGGAGGCAGCCCTCGGTGGACCGGTCGCCCTGATGGAGCTGGAGCTGGGCAGGGCCGGACAGGTGAGAGCGACTCACGCATCGTACTGGGAAGTGAGCAGCACATCCTCAGTCTTCCTCTGCTGTATGTAGAGGGATCCTGAGATCACTGACAGCAGCTGCTTGGGAAATGGAGAATGTTGCATATTTATGCTCTATAGCTGCTTTAGCTTCTCTGTAAAACACAAAGATGCATTACACTAAGTACAAGTACCGAGTCGAGAGTAGTTTTCCGACTTTGGGCCAAATAGTCCAAATAATTTGGCAGAAAATAGTCTGTGGATGCTGTTGGCTTATTTATACCGATTTTCTGGCCCAGTCCATAACTCCTCCCAGGGGGATTCAACTTTCTATCAAACATTTCACGCCATTAATTCACAAATTACTTAGGTTTTCATATCCCTGCATGCAGCAAGCTCAATCTTTTCTCCCTAGACAAACACTTGGAATTGTCCTCAGGTTTGTGAGAAATGTAGTAAATGCCCCAACAAAACTAATGCATAGTGTTTAAATTTTTCCACCACGCTCCACTTAAAGCTGCTCACAGAGTGAAACTGTTCCCAGCAGGTCAGTGTTTGTCCTGTCGCACTGAACTGATGCAGACGGTTGAAAAGGTTGAACGATGATCGACAGTAAGCCCTGGAGGCCTGTGCAGCAGAGGAGTGAGGAGCAGGGCGAGGCAGAGTGGACTTAGTTTGAGCCTCGTGCTAACGTTAGCTGAGTTCTGGATGTGACCGGATTACTGGTTGGTTTTAATAAACTACCAGTCCCACGACGTGGCTGAATTTCCTCTGTATGGGTCCTGAGCTCTTTACTGGGGCGGCTGTAGCTCAGTTGCTAAGGTCCACAGGGTCGGTGGTTGGGCAAGACCCTGAACCCCTGATTGCTCCCGGTGGGCCAGATGAGCACCCTGCACGGCAGCCATCGCCATCGTGTGTGTGTGTGTACCAACTTACTCTGTAAGTCACTTTGGATAAACCCGTGGTGGCCTTAATTCTTAAAAGAAACCTCAGTTTGACACTGTAATGTCAGCCTGACTGTGGTCGTCTCAACCCTCAGTCAACTTATCTTCATCTCATCTTTAATCTTTTTCATTAATTTAGTAAAACCTTTCCAAACTTACAGAGCACATTGTGTAATTGTCAGTAAAGACTGAGTCGTTTTGCTCGAAATAAGAATATCCTGCTTGTTTCAGCCTGGGTAATTTCCACGCCTGGGATAAATAGTTTACCGGCTATATTTGATTTAATCCGATTCTGGAACATGACCAGTGACTAAAGTTGTCAAATAAATATAGTTTAGTTAGTGAAGTCAAGTATGAAGTATGAGGTAAATCCTCATAAAACGGTGCAAATGCGTCATAGTTGAACTTGGACATAGTTGTTGAGTTACATTCCAAGTGTTTGTGACAGCAGGTGGAGATGCTGATGAGTTTCCCTGGATACCTGGACATCACGTGTTGAATGTGTCATGTCACACTCCCTGCTGCTCTGCTGTTAGTTTATTAAACACAAATATTGTTTTGCATACCCAACTTAAGACATGTCAACTTTGCCACAGTCAGCCATCATCAAGCCACCATCAGCTTCCTCAGGGTTTTTCATAGTAAAAGCCCAAGTACAAAGGGAAGGCTGCAAGATGTTCATGTAAGAATGGAAGTGAAAAGTTTATGTCATAGCTTAAATTCATGCAGGACAAAATGTACAACCTGAACATGATTTTTCCTTAGATTTGGATGGACATGGCTGAATTTGTAGGTTGCTGTTTGCACTGAGCGAGGTGCAGTGATGTTGTTTTCTATTGTGGCTCTTATTTTCTACCATGTAGCATTTTTTTATTGATAATCGGTTCAGTTCCAGTTGCTCACGTTGTCTAATATTCAAGCTTTTCCTCTTCGTATTCAACTTCTTTTGCTATGGTCAGGGGTCAGCTTTCTTTCGTCCTGCTGTCACCATGTCAGCTGTCCTGTTGTAGACAGGTTCCTCCTGTTTGTCCGCTTTGCCTTAAGGACTCCACCGTAATGCTGCATGTTGACCTGCTTGTCCTGTGTGATTCGCTGGTATTTATGACAGTTTGTGCTTGTCTGTCTTTGTGAGTCTGAGCCATTCTGCAGGTTTCACGGTTCAGAAAAAGTAGGCCAGCACACTCTCACTGTGCTGTATTACACTTTAACTACTGTAGGACGGTCCGTTCATCTCATGTCTGGATTTGGCCAGATTAAGGCTTCAGATGCAGGTGGAGGAGATGAACATATAACATTAATCACAAAGTTCTCCCTAAACCTTTAAAATCTTAGAGGATCCCTCTTTTTGTACATTTGATTGTTATAAACCCTCTGTGTACTAAGAGTGTAATGAAGTGCGGTGCAACAAGCTGTAAAAAGCTAATTCTATGTGCGTGTTGTACAATGGACTGTCCCACAAGTGCTCTAAATGTCCGTCTCTCTGTCCCTCTCAGGACTCAGAGTTTTTGTGTCTGGAGTTCGATGAAGCCAAAGTCAACCAAGTGTTGAAGAAGATGGCTGACATCCAGGAGAGTGTCGACGGCATCGTTCACCGCACCTAGAGCTGCGGGACGGCGCAGGAATTTGACAGGCGACCGTCCTATGAGTGCGTCCTGCTGTGCGTCCTGCTGTGTCCTCCTGCAGACTTTGGCACAGAAAACAGGAGTTGCTCAGACCTGCATTTGCCAAAATGGATCCAATGTGACTTTTGTTCCTCCCGACAGACTCCGAAAAGACACACTGCACATAGCGTTAGGTCACAATACACATTTCAAGCTCAAGCTTCACACACGATGCTGTAGTGTCTGACTTGTGTATGGGCCACGGGTTTTGTGCACTTTTTAAAAAATCGGAATAATTCCCACATCAGGGTGATCTTTGTACTCTCCTGTTAGGACGGCTTCCACTGGACATGTGGCCTTTCGAGAGGAGATCATTGAAGAGTGGGTTTGCAGAATCTGTGCAGAATATTAAGCTGGTAAAATCAAGTCATATTTTGGACACAAACAAACTCTTAAGCACTGCAGTGTCACGTGAAAAGTATTACTGGAGTGTATCAATGTTAAAGCAAATGTGTGAACTACAAAACCACATGTGGAGCCGTAAAACTATTCAACACTGTTCATAAACGTAAATGTACAAGTGTCGTCCAGATTGGTTCCACAAACTTTCAGCGATGGAAAAAAAAAAGAAATTTTTGAAGTGATGAAAAACAATTTGTTGCCATAGAGACTTACAGTCATGTCAGCTGAACAAATCTACTTGCTTACTTACGCATCTCTGTGTTTAAAAAATGAAAATTAATAATTTCGCAGACAACAAAGTCCAAAATTGGCTTCCTGTTCAGTCTGAACTTAATTTTAGCACCGGTGTGATTTAACATATGACAATGCCAAGCTGGGATAACATGCTGACTTTAATATTAAAGTCATTGTTAAGTCGTTTCAATGTGAATATCATGATATTAATATCACAGCTTAGCTTAGACAGGAGCCGCCTCTGATTGGTAGCATAGCGGCCTCCCTGAATGCTAACAAATAATAGCATTAGTTTGTGCATATATTAAGTTGCCAACTTGTCATTGAAATGACTGATTAATTACAGATTACATGTGTGTTTATGCAGGTAGGGGCACTTGTATTTCTCTAACAGCACATACCTGGGCAGGATGGGGGCCGTCGCAGTGTCAGCTAAACACACACATCACACGGGTTGTTTCTTCAGCAAACTCCTGATGGTGGCTTGGCGTGTGCTCGCCATCGCTTGACGGCGCGGCTTTTACCTTGTTGACATAGTTGGAGCCGTAGGCTCCTCTGAGGGCCTAAAGACGGAGAGTCAGTGCTAAAATGAATCCAAACTTTGTTGTTTTTTCTTTTAAATGTGAGGCTGGTGTTGCAGGGTTCAGGGAGGAAGGAAAACGCTGTGATAAGATTCATTACAAAAAAACTTTGAGTCGGCAAGATTCGAACCATCTGCTGAATCTGCAACCAGGTCACATTCCTGTTTCAGGATTCAGGGTTATGCCGCTGGATCTCCCAACATGACAATGGGAATAAGAAATGATGGTGTAATAATGCAGATTAACTTTACCTTGTTTTTTGGATTAATTAGATGTTTTAAATACTATAACAATATAATAACAATAACACTGGATAATCCTGACGTGCGCCGTGTAGAATAACTGCTCGGTGCAAATACCTTCTTAAGTTTTTCATTGCAGAATTTTCCCTGTTCCATCACTCATTTCATCATCATTTACTTTTTGAATTTTTCACACCGGATTTGGACGGTCACCTGGACGTTGAGACTTTCACCATTTCACGCCCTTTCCGGCCCGAGAAACAACGCCCACTCTGAGGGGACAAATCTGGCTCTAACCAAGATACCTGGACGGTTATTGAAACGTATGTGTTGAACTCGTTGCTCAGATTGGATCGTTTTCGTTCTTAAGGATGTTCAGTGTGTGTCACTTCTTAACTAACGGGGCAGAAATCAAGCATTAGTAAAATTACTGAAGAATATGACCGTGATGAGATAAAAGGCTTCACAGTTTTTAAATAACACTGAGTGTAGGTGAATGAGATTAAATGAATTTAAACAACTGATAGTGACAAAAGTGAAAAGCAGGTCTGAAACTTTCTGAACGCACTGTACATGTGAACAGGAAACAGGAAACGTTCAGCATCATGTACTGCTCCGTCCCACGTGTGTCCTTTGATCCCACGGTCATAATTCAGGAACTAGACTGTATATTTTACTCCTGAAGAGCGTGTCTTCACTCGTCTTATGTCAGATGTTATGATATGTAACTGATCATCCAGTCATTTGCTTTCACAGATTTTCAGTTTTTTAAATTTATTTCTGAAATTCTAATATGATCAGTGCATGGGCGAGCCCAGTTTCCCAGTGACAAACAAAATGCAATGATTTGTGAAGAAATATTTGATTGTAAAAAAACCTCCAAGATTAACGAGAAAAAGACAAGATGGTGAGAACCTTTTGTTTTTCAATAGATATTTCACGATTTTGACTTCGATGGAACCCGAGCCAAATAAGGAGGTTCTTTATTCATCCAGAGGACGAGGTCAGGGGTCAGCGTTGGACATATTTAGATATGAACACGAACATAATCAGACGTGTTGTTTTCCCATTGGTCCCGCGATGGTCCGCGCGACCAGACCAAACACAAACAAAGTAAGAAAACATCGTCACTAATTCTGCCGGAGAAAAGCCGAAGTGAAAACGTCCAAAAACAAACAAACAAAAACCATCGATGTTTCCAGGAAGCAGCAACCAGAACATTTGGCGGTATCGACCGTTTTTCCCTGGACGCAGCATCACGGAGGATTTTCGGTTTTCCTCTCTGTGTCTGGGACAGACGGACTCAGCCCCCGAACCACCGCCTCCGCCCCCGGCATCCCAAAACCCCGTCCGGGCTCTGACAACCTGGAGGGGAGGAGTCGGCGCGTCCAGTCCGGCGGCGGAGGGACTAACTTACATGAGCTGGATCCCGAGAGTCGCAGGTCGGACGAGGCAGCAGCAGCTTGTCGGTCCGCTCGATCCGGAGCTCTGGTACTGATCCAGCTCCGAACTTTGGACCGCGTGGCGTCGTTGCCCTGAAAACGGACTTGACGTCAAACGGGTCGATCCAGACTCGGCAGCAAACGCAGCAGCTTCGGACGATTCGGGGCTTTTCGCCGGGTCAAAACAGCAACAATGTCCAGTTTCTCCGGCACCGGGTGAGTGAGTGAGTGAATGATGAGCGTGAATCATTAAAGGTGCAGCGAAGTGACCCCGTGGTCAGTCCACTGAGCCGGATCCGTGTCCAAGCCGACTGTCCATAGAGGCTCTTCACCGTGAAACTGATGTTGGCACATTTCCTGGTGGATTCTGAGTTGCACTTGTTTGTGGGGATTATTATTATTATTTTAATTTTAATTTTGCAAATGTCCTGTGAGTCATTTTCAAGTTGGTTTTGCATGATTGTGTATTTATCTGCATCACTGTCACGATCAACACTCACCCAGATACTGTATGTTACACATGTCATATCACTTTACTACAGAGGCCCAGAGAGTCCAAAGTCCTGCACTGTGACAAAACACAAGGAGAAAGGAGGACACACTACAAGGCACCGGTCACCCCCATCAACTCTGCGCATGTTCAGTCAGTCAAATGAATTATTTATGCAGGATAATATCGAGCAAAAACACCGACACTGGGTTCACGTTAAAATAAAACCTCCCGTGTTACCAGCTCATTTTCTCAGACTGCAGCGCTCTGAACTCTCACCACCAACTTTACTCAGTGATTTGGATTTGGACAGAATAATCAACTTTTTCATTGTGGCATTTTAACTATATTATAATGACACATTTGTTGTCTGATATTTTTCACGTGACCTTCTGTTGCCTCAGGAATTTCTGAACCTTCACAATCACAAGGAGCTGGTTTACCGTAAACTACAGAGACACGCGCCTCCTTTAGGCAGCAAATTCAACAACCTCAGTGTCAAAGTGTCGAAATGAGTTAGTATAAGTCCATTTTTACCCATTTCTTTAGTGAATATCTCCACAAACCAAACAGGACTATCGCTGTACATCCAGTGTTGGCATTTTCCATTTCAGCCGCAGCTCAAACTGCAGATCCAGACGTGAACACACCTGACAGGACTTGCCCACTGAGCTCTCACTCAGCTTCAGTGGCAGCTGTGCCGTAGAATCAGCTCTTATTTTCAGGCAGTTCAAATACACCTACTGGTTAATGTGCCGTCGTGTTACATTTCAGGTGCTCGGGCAAATCGTCCTCCACTCTGCAGCTCATCCATGTGAGACAATGACACGCCTGGGTTTCCACTGGACTGTTTCATCCCCTCGTCGGCCACAGGTATGAAATACTGTGCGTCTGCGGCCCTTATTTTCAAAATGCAAGAAGAGAAGAGCAAAGAATTAGTAAAGCGTGTAATGCACAGTCACAGAGATTCACAACTGTTCCTTCATCTGAAGTAAATTAAAAGTATTAAAGTATGATGCATCGATTTTCATTGTTTTACACCGTTTCTGTTACTTCTGATGATGAAAAACCGTTTGAACCAGCTGACGGTGCCGCGTGAAGTTTGCATCCTCCAGGAAAGTCTTAGGCCTAACCTCAGCCACGATGAGGTGTTTTGTCTTACGATATCGACGTAGGGAGGGATTTCTCAATGTCATGTAATTAGTTTTACTCACATTAAAATGGCGAAAAGATTCTTGGCACCATGTTACGAAACCGTGACCTTTGGCACCGTGTGACTTGTAGAAGATCTGTGATCATCAGCAAATGGTACGACATGTCGTTTTGTCCATACTCCATTTATTAGTGGTTAAACTGAAAGAAGAGGAGACAAACTGCCACAGAGAAGAAAGTCTCTCTTTAGAATAAATACCATTGACTTTCACACATTACGTCCTACTGGTTAAGAAGTCCAATATCCCGTCAGTCAAATTGACATCAAGAATAAAAAAAGAAAAGTCTTTTTGTTAGGAGTTATGGCTGGAAAAACACTAAACCAACCCACAGTTGCTCAAAATCAATGAAAACTACAACAAATAAAATCATCAAATTATCATATATGAGAAGCTGGAACCATGAAATATTTTGTGTTGTGTGTCAAAAATTACCCCAGTGATTAGACAGTGACACTTTCCTTTATTGTTGTAATGATTGTTTCAAACATATTAATTTATTTCCCTCCCAGCTGTAAGTAGAATGATAAAGTAGGACGCCTTGAACACCTTCAGGTGTGTACATGTGTACGTCATCATAATCACAAAAAACGACCATAAAGCTGGACACCGTAGGAGGCGAGATTTATTGCAGGACCCTTGGATTAAATTACAGCTTTATTACGATGTTTATCTTTGGCAGTTGGTGGTTGCGTAAGCACATGTCCGTAAAGATCAGGACGTTCTTCTTTTATCTGCTTTCATGATGTCGGTGACACCTGGTCTTGGACTGAGAGTCCTGTTGCTTTTCGCTAGTTACCAAAGGTCAAAATGCAAAAGCTGTGACACCTCAAGCACATCTCAGGTATGTGTCCATTCCCAGACAAACGAGTCAAACCACCTTCCTGCACTATTTTTGTAGCCAAACGTGCCTTTGCAGAAATATCAGTGTGTTTCCTGCTGAACGTGGTGAAAATGGATAAAGGCCTTTTTTAATTTTATAGTTTCTAGTTTTTTGCGACAACAGACTTTATCTCAGATACATTTTCTGCAGGTGTTTCAGTGCTTCATTTGAAGTGTGTTGCTGTGCTGTTGCTAAAGAAAAAGTTGAAAAATGTGTGTTTGTGTGTGTAGTTGTGCGGTTCTCAATGACAGCAACTGTCACCAGTAAACGGGGGTCATGTGCACAGTCCCAATTGGAAACGTGTGATTCCCGTCTGTCAATTGTTAGGGGGAGGAGAAAAATGTTCATGAGCCCATTCCTGCAGGATAAGGGCTGAAAATGTGGCCTTATGTGCAGCTGGTTCTGAGCTTTAAAACCAAAGGTGGGGGTGGAGGGAAATCAAGCTTCAGCTATTGCTAAAGGTTTAAGGTTTGAGCCTTTACTTTGTCTAAGTCTGAGGATGGGATTTTGCAAAATTTTGGCTTGATTCTTTTTACTATTCCTATTACTGGAGATTTTTTATAATTTTTTTTGTCTTGCCTTGTGTCTAGATGCTGCAAGGGGGCAACATGACGGTGTCCTGCAGGAAAGTCAGGGTGCTTTTCGTCACGATAATGATGCTTAACATCTTCTTTTGCATCCTGGTGGGCATATCGTGGAAGCTTAGGAAACGTGGCCACCATAAAATTCGAATTCCATTCAAGAGGTTTTGGTGTCAACGTGTACTGAGCAAATCCTTCTGGAACAAGGAGCAGCAGCGTCTCGACTTCATACACAATCCCATCTTCAGCTCTTGGCTCTCTGGAAACTCTGACATCGAGCTACCTGATTGGCTTAATGACAGCCGCACACTTGACCCCTGTGAACCCAACTACAGGGTCACCACACAAATCGTTGACTACAACTCCCTGCCAGAGCGTTTTCAGCATTTCCTTTTGCACATGCGCTGCAGGACTTACCCCATGCTGATCAATCAGCCAAATGTGTGTGAGGACAAGCCCTTCCTACTGTTGGCAGTGAAGTCACTGATCCCACATTTTGATCGCCGGCAGGCCATTCGTGAAACGTGGGGTCGAGCTGGCGTCTTAGCCAATCGCACTGTGGCGACGGTGTTTCTGCTGGGCAACACTATGTCGGTAGACCACTTTCCAGACCTGTTAGGGATGCTGGCCCATGA
Source organism: Channa striata (assembly GCA_033026295.1). Classification (NCBI taxonomy): domain Eukaryota; kingdom Metazoa; phylum Chordata; class Actinopteri; order Anabantiformes; family Channidae; genus Channa; species Channa striata. The sequence continues at coordinate 16,999,824 of CM065188.1, forward strand.
GGCTGTGCTTCACAGAGACGTCCTCCAATGGGACTACAGGGACTCCTTCTATAACCTAACCCTGAAGGAGGTTCTCTTCCTGGAGTGGTTTAGCAAACACTGCCCTCAAGCCCAGTATGTACTCAAGGGCGACGATGACGTCTTTGTCAACACCTTACGAATTATTGACTTCCTGGAAGGCCTGTCAGAAGTCGCGGCCAAGGACTTGTTTATAGGTGACGTAATCAGTAATGCTGGCCCACACAGAGACCCAAAACTCAAGTACTTCATCCCAGAGAGTGTGTTTGTAGGGCAGTACCCACCCTACGCCGGTGGCGGAGGATATCTGTACTCTGGAGAGTTAGCGCTGCGGCTTTGTAACGTATCTCATCAGGTGGCCTTGTATCCCATTGATGACGTCTACACAGGGATGTGTCTGAAGAAGCTGGGTCTGACTCCTGAAAAACACACAGGCTTCAGGACTTTCGACATCGAGGAGAAGTACAGGTACAGCCCCTGCATCTACAGAAGCCTGATGCTGGTTCACAGCCGGACGCCCCAGGACATCTTGAAGATCTGGCCATGGATTGTCCATCCTGAGCTGGACTGCCAGTGAACATATTTGACCTATGACTTGTTTGACATTTTGAAAAACCTTTCAAATTGATTAAATACTGAAATCGGTTTCTTTAGTTGACTTTGCCCATATTTTCCAAAAGCTATAGTATATTCTTGTAAAAGCATTTAATTTGAAATCATCTGTGTAAAGCCCAAACATTATCCCCTAATCTATCTCTCCTTAAACAACACTGAAAGAGGTTTAACTTGGTGTAGCCAGCCCTGAAAAGGCCTCTGTGGATAAAAGGTTAGTGACGGGGCAAAAATCCACTGTCCCTCAATAATTTATTTGAAGACACTAGTCATATTAAGTGAATAGTTTCCAAAGTTGCCATGTTTTGTCCGTCCACTGTGGCCAAACACTGAGAAACACAGTGTGAATTTTGTACTAACCAGACGTGATGTGATTAACTCAGACTGTTTAAGCCTCTTTGCAGCTTTTAAAGCACATTTTTGCACAGAACAAGGAATGTGGATTTGGAGCCAACAGTTCCATTGGACGGGCTTTAAGGGGGGATATCTTGGTGGATCAACAGAGGGTGAGACGTCTTTCAGTTTCCATTTGGGACACTGACTATTGTTTGGTAATACATTGTGCACACTAATGTGTACGTGAGACCTCTGACAGGTCCTCTGATTACCTCTAAGTCTTGGGTGTTTGTGTGAATTGTATAAATGATGTGTGACACGCTACATATACCAGCGCTGGTACCTTAAGGCGATCATGCAAACATTTAGCATGCAAGAATTATTTTTTGAATAATTTCCGTCATTTTACCAACACTTCTAGTCTTTTAAAATGGGCAAATGCTGCAACATTTCAGTCGTCATCGCCATGAAACGTGGCGAACCACTCCTCCCTGTGCCTCCACCACAGCAGACTGGCTTAGCTCAGGGCAAGTCTGTCCTCCAGAAGACAAGTGTCTCTATTCTGTGTTTAAATAGAGAGGGCCTTCTCTGCCTCTGGGTCAAATATATATTATATATGCAGATTTAAAATATAGTTTTTATATTTTATCAGTTCACTGTTTGCCACTTGCAGTATTCACGGAACAAGTGATGGTGTTTCATGCATCCTTTATTTTTATAAGTCGGCTCGTTCCTGCAGCTTTGAGCTTCAGCTTCAGGACTACTGGATTTTTGATTTTTTGTTCATGCATGGAGCAGTAATTTTGGAACATGAGGCCAGTGTTGACAAGGGTCCTCCCAATTACCAGGTTGGGAATAAAACTTCCAAGCCATCAGTCCACGGAACCTTTCAACGGACATTTGCAATGGAGATCTTAGAAACTCCGATTTCAATAAAAATGCACCATCAGATTAAACGTGAGCCATTAGGAGTCACCTCTGATATGCAGTAGACATGAAGCTGAGCCGCACTTTTTCAGCACAGCTCCGTGTGCGTGTGTGTGCGTGTGTGTGTGTGCGTGTGTGTGTGTGTGTGTGTGTGTGTGTGTGTGTGTGTGTGTGTGTGTGTGTGTGTGTGTGTGTGTGTGTGTGTGTGTGTGTGTGTGTGTGTGTGTGTGCGTGTGTGTGTGTGTGTGTGTGTGTGTGTGTGTGTGTGTGTGTGTGTGTGTGTGTGTGTGTGTGTGCGTGTGTGTGCGTGTGTGTGCGTGTGTGTGTGCTGTACTGACGTATTAGTGATGAACATTCGCAGATGATGACCTGCAGGCCACATTTAATTTGCAACTGAGCCACAAACCGCTACAAATCTCTGTGTAATGATCTGTCCACATTTCCATATGTCAAAGTGTGTGTGTGTGAGAAACACCCGAGCTGTTCATTGTATTTATGATTCCGACTTGATGTCGCTGCTGTTACCTGGACAGTTCTCTCGTTTATTCGTGTTTGTGTCTCTGTGTGGTTCAATAAGCATAAAAATGTTTTGCGTTCAAATGAAACAAATTTTCAGATTTTGTTTTCTCCCCGTTAGTGAAAATAAAATATGTAAATCTAAATATACTTTTGTCTTAGTCTTGGTGGATATAAAGCTTAAAAATGTTAAAACAAACAAAGCTGAATTTATTGTTTGACATCTTGTTTGACTACAGAAGTGTAATTACATTTCTCATAAAATCATTTTGGAAAAAAGCTGGTTTCATTAAAAGTGTGTAAATAAAAGAAGGAAAGTTCCTTTTTCCACTCCAACAGGAAACTAGTTGTGAACTTCAGCAAAGGCTGGAAGTGAAACACAACAGTGACCTCAGCTGGCGGAGTTCAACACCTACAGCCAGCACAAGGAAACTCAATCAGGCAGCAGATGAGTTTCACCTGCTCTGACAGGAAGAGGAAACTGCAGTTTAACTGACGCTGTGACGGACGACTTCATCGTTTCAGATTTTTGGTGTAAAATGCCACAAAATCGCAGCTTAGCCTTAGAAACTGTGCTGTTGATGTTTCTGATAGTTGGTTCACTTTGGCCTCGCCTGGACGCTCAGGTGAGCTGCACCTCTCTCTGTGAATCCAGCAGCTTGTGTGTTCCCTGTTTAAAGTGAACGAAGCACAGCTCAACGTGTTGCTTTTTGTGTCTGTAGGTGGACAGAGAAGACGACAATCGTCCAGGTGAGATTCAGCGTGACGTGTTTTATCAGGACTTTAAAATGTGTGATTTTTTTAAATGTGAACAGGCAGGTTTGGCATCATGAGCTGTAGAGGTGAAGAAACGTGATGTTCAGAATAATCAGAGAGGCGTTGAGGAGTGACGTGTGAGGGATCTCCCCTGTCAGCTTGATACAGCGAATCTTTGGTTTGTGTATCGTGTATTTTACGACAGAAAGTGAAGTTTCCCTCTCAATCGCTCCCTCATGTCACACCTTGTTGGTGCGTTAACTCCTTGTGTGGCTGTTTCATCTTGTCTTGTGAAATGAACCCAATGTTCAGACTCAAACCACAGAGGTCAATCTGAAAGAACTTAGTGTTTAGTGTCAGTGACCGACTGAGTCTCTCGTCTTATGAAAATGTCTAATTGAATCAAGCTCGGTCAGAAACGCCCTTCTCGAGAAACGCTTGTCCTGGTTCCAGTGGCAATAATTAACAAACTTAGAAAAACCTGTAGCATCCACACAGACATTTTCTAATGGTTAGTGTATATAGTAGAGCTGCAGTGGGACAAAGAGTTGTGAGAGATGCACTAACACGTTGTTTCGTCAGGTCTTTTATTGTGGGATTAGTTAAAGAGACACGATGATCAAACCAGTTCTCACTGTTCTGCACGAAGACGATGTTGAGTTTGAGGGACCCTCATATGAAGTTGTTTGTGATCGTTTCATGTGTGATCATTTATTTAAACCCACATCTGCTTCCAACTTGTCACTAAAAATGCTGTATTAGTGTCCAGCAAACTAATAAGAAGTTCACTTTAAAACGGATAAGGTTTTGAAATTTGTTAGCTGTCACGTATAATCTGCAGCACGTGTAAACGCTCTGATGTTCCTCCAAGTTGGTGTGTTTGTTCCTCAGGTGGACGCGGAGCTGATGGCGGAGCCTTCTTCGCCCTGCAGAGCTGCCACCAGTTGCTGAACGCCGACAAAGGCGAGTTCTTCTCTCCGGACTACCTCTGCTCCAACCCACCTCTGTGGTGCAACTGGACCATCCAGGTGGATCCTGGCAAGAGGATCCACCTCCACCTGGAGGACCTGACTTCTGACGACACCTGCTACCTCAAGCAGGACCAGACCCACGTGGACGAGCCTGCCGGCCACTTCGGGGGTCACAAGATTCTGCAGAAGTGCTGGCGGGAGGCTAAGTTCACGTCCACCTCCAACACTCTGTACGTGGTGCTGCTGATTGGTGGGTGGCCCAACCCACCTTACAGGGGCTTCAGGGGCCGCTACCAGGCGTTTGGACTGCCGGTGGTTTACAACCCACAGGAGCGCTTCACAGAAAGGGGTAGGAAACCATCTGCTGCTCTCAAGGACTTTAGTGAAGCTGAACCAGAGCAGGATTATGAGGATCAGGCTTCAGCCCCAACAGATGAGGTGACCTGGGAGGATGATGAGGTGGGTGGACGTCGGAGTGGCGTCTCGCTCTGCAGCAGGAAGTCACTGCAGCTGTTTGACCTTTGTTGCATGTTCATGTCCTCAGTTCATTTAACAATATCCAAAGTTTAAAGCTTTAGTCCAGATTTTTTTTGCAGATGTGCAGAGACTCTCAAATTGATACAAAGAGCATGTTTCAGTGAACTTGTCTACATTTAGTTCTTTGTGTGTAACTAAAGGTTTCAGAGAACTACAGTCGTGTCCATCAGCTGGCAGCTGTTCCCACTGTGCCGGTGTCCACTCAGAGGACCTCCTGGTCAGAACAAAGTGTCTCTAAAGTCCTTTCACGCCTGTCGGACACAGCTGTGCACGCTGCATCTCCTCAGCCAGCCGCACAAAACCCGGCAGCAAGACGACGGAATGTGGAGGAAGCTTCAGCTCCAGCAGAGACGGACGACGTCCCGGAGACGAATACACAGAGCTGGAATGAAGAGACGGAGTCTGCTGATGGTGTGGTCCCAGAAGAGTTTCTGTCCCTGCCTGGAGGACCAGATGCAGAGGGGACTGAGCAGGCGGTGGAGCTGCTGTCAGACCACAGGGGGACCTGTGAGTACACGTGGTTTGGACTCGAGAAGTGTTTTCAATCGAATGCCTACGTGCACGTTTTCACATTTTCGTTTGAATTGTTGGGTCGATGTGCTTTTCTGGAGAATTGAGCCTGGATGTGTCCAGCCCCGTTTCACAGGTGCGTGTTCTTCTCTTGTAGCCCGGCTCAGGAATGACACTGTAAATCCACATCTTCCCGGTGGTGAGTACAGCTCTGACAATGTGGAACAGTCCAAAACACGGCTCCTCACATGAGCGATGGATTCTGTGTTTACTGGTTAAAATCCCCACCCCGAGATCCGGTTTTGCACTGACGACCGCAGGCCTCTTCGCGCTGAAACAAAAGAGTCCGAAACCGTGTGTCTGCATGCAGCGTGTCGTGGCTGTGCGCCCTGGACGCTTTGTCCTTTACTTACAAGAGTGATGTTGAGTTAATTGATGGAAACTCACTGCGCTGTGGGCTGTTTTTGTAGAAAGTCACGCAGTTCACTGGTCAGTGGCTGGTTCAATATTTTTGTATTGGAGTATTAGAATATGTTAAAATGTGAGAAAACCTTAGATTATTAGCATGGGAAATGGTTTTTATTTCATCGTTTTTCACTCGCTATTCTCTTGGTTTGTTAAACACCTGCTGGTTGGTGTCCAGATGAGCTGCACAGGTTCTTTAAAAAATAATAATAATTTGCAGAGTTTTTTTTCATGACTAGAGAGGAATGAAAACACTCAGGGAACATGAGGTTCTTCTAATTCATGGATGAAAGGATTGATCAGAAACATCAAACGACCTGTTTAAACTTTTTTTTTTTTATTTTAGTCACTTTGCAAATGAGCTCGAATCCTAACAATTTCTGTCTGTGTTTTGGTCAGTTCAGTGTCCTGAGCATTTTGATACTATTTTTGTAATTTCCCGTATCTTCACTTGCACTCGTCCTTTTCCTTCGTTGGCACTTGTCCATCGCAGCTCTGCTCGTTGTGCTCTCCGACAGATCACCTGTTTGAAGTGGCCGTTGAGGTGGATTTCACTCAGGATTTGGAGCAGACCTGGGACGGCCAAGCCAGGTCCCTGCTGCTGTCAGTCAAGTCTCTGGTATGTGGATGGAAACACAGTAACGAGCTGAAACATGCTGCATCGTCACCATCATCCTCATTATTGCTTCACTCACTTGTTTCTGCAGGTCAGAGAGCAGCTAGAAGCTCTGCACACGTCTCTGTCCATGTCTTCTAAACGAATCAAAAGGTTGGTGCAAAACCTCTGCAGTTGGTGTTTTCTGCTGGTTTCCACTTCATTCAGTTCACCTGTTTCCTTCACTTGTCACACGAGGAGGCAGTGAGTGACTGGGACAAATGGATACTGGCGTTCTTTAGTAAATGACATGTCCTCGGTTGGATGATGGTCCGTTGACATCAGATGTCCTGCCTCTGTTTACAGATTGAACGCGGGGGTGCTGTACATCCTCTGGCTGCAGATGGGACATGGCCCCGGAGGTCCCCAGGTCCACAGGGACGTGCACTCCGCCCTGCAGGGCCTCATAGCCACGGACGTTGGCCAGGGGAAAGCCGTGGTCACCTCTGTGTCGACTGCAGGTGGACTGTTAATGTTTGTCTCACTGGGTGGTGTCTGATAAACCATGTTCTCCATCGTGGATGACGCCACCTTAGATGGGGTGGATGTAGCACAGCGATGATACAGTTCTAAGAGTAAAAAAGTTCAGCTCCCAAACTATTTCATTCAAATTCTCCAGTGGTTGCGTCACAAACCTGTAAGACGTCCTCCGTCCTCCACGTGTGTTTCAGACGTGAACGAGTGTGGGACCCAGCTGCTGCTCTGCGATATTAACGCAGACTGCGTGAACCACTTCGGCTCGTACTCGTGCCGCTGCAGACCAGGCTTCGAGGACAAGTCCCGCCTGGGATCAGGAGGAACGGCCTGCGTGGACATGAGGGCTTCAGGTACCCGTGCTCTGATTGGACACAGCACTACACACAGAGGCAAACAGCTGCTGACTCGCTGTTGTCTGTCTGCAGGCTGCAGCTCCCGCCTGTCTCCTGAGACTAAAGGCGTCTACGTGCTTTTCTTCCTGCTCAGCTCCCTCATGCTGATGCTGCTGCTGGGGGCTGCTGTTCTGTACCATCGTCACCATCGGGGGGCCTTCGTGGTTCGCTGCAACAGCAACGGCAGCAGCATCGCCGCACCTGACCTCAACAACAACAGCATCCACCATCAGCGCGACGGATACTCCTGCCCCACAGAGTCCGACACTCCTGCTCCACCCCCACCTCCCCGTGGTCCCAGGAGGGGGTGGCCCCAGGGGAAGGAGCGCTGTCCACCCGTGGACCTGCCTCTGCTGCGCTTCAGCTCGCTGCTGCCACCAGACGACTATGTGGAGCCACAGGAGGGAGTGAAGATGTGACCGTGGTTAGTTTTTCTTCGATTCGTGTCTGTAATTTGTTCAATTAAATTCAATGAAACAGCATTTCCGTGTTTTCTGGACATTTATTTGCTCTTCGAAAGGACTAAAGACCTGTCAAAAGTCTGTTTTATCATATCTGGACATTTGCTACAAGTTGCGAATGACCTGATCCACTGGTTCAATAAGATTCAAGGCTTTTGACAGCACAAGCACACGAGTGCCTCAAACAGCTGCTCACCAACGTTTGGAACCACGATCACACATTTCATGCATTTATACATGGGGTTGAAGGGCGGCGGGGGGGTTAAAGCCGCTTGTTATTCAGTAAAAGACTATAGAGGTTTTCACTTTTAACATGAACCAAATAACAATAAGGTTCTTGACTGTGAATCCTGTTTGCACAAATATGAGCTAAAACATGATCATGTTTTATCTCAGAGCTAAAAGTGAATGAAGGGAATCAAATTTAAAAGACAAAAACTATATTTGTTCGTTGAACTCAAATAGCTGGGGTGTAAACAGCCCATCAGCTTTTTCCTCAGAGAAAAGATTAAACTCGGGAATGTTGGTCGACGACCTGCACGGACAAACTGTTTCAGCTGCTGCTACAGTAGGTCTAAGGTCAGGACCTTCTTCTGTTGAGCTTCAGTTTTGACTTTAATTTGTATAACTCACTGTTGAGGTTCACAGATGGGATTAGTGTCTGGATCCACACTGCAGTGGGATGCTGCTTGTGTTGTCCTGTCGTGGACCTGTGGCCACCCTGAATGTCTTTCTTCAGCAGGTGAGGTTCAGCCTGTGGTGGCCCATCTAGTCCGGACCACTTTAAAAGGCTTAGAGCAGCTAATCCGGGTGGTATGTCACATGGGGAGTCTGCTGACTTTTGTTCCAGGGGGGCTGGTTCACTGTTTTCAGAAAAACATTGTTCACAACTGATCAACCTACTGTCCAGCACATGCTCTGCACCAAACATTGACATGGGTTTGAAACTAGGGTGCTCTACCTGCAAAGGCGTCATCCTCCACTATCCTGGAAGAGGTTCTCCAGCAGCCCCAGATCAGACCTTCACACCCCCCTTTGTCCTCCTGTCTCCATCAGTCTAAGGCCCCAACACTGTGTCTTGTGGACCGTGGCTGCAGGAAGGCGGCGATCTGCTTGGTTACCGCACACACAGAAGGACCCGAGCGTCACACGGCGTCGGCCTAATGAGCGCCAGACTGGGTGGTCGACGAGCCTCGGCAGGACAAGCAGCTCAGTGTGTCCACTGGAGTCAAAGGCGACGGCTAAAGAAACAGTTTGACCTGTTGTTACAGTGTGTGTCCTCGTGTGTGTTCATACACAAACGCTGTGTTTTAGCTTTTGTCAATGGTTGGCTGTGTGAAGGCTGCACAACAGCAGGAGGTGATCTGTGAAAACACGTCCGTCCGTCGGCCAGTTCCTGTCACAAACACTCACTGCTTTTGTTTTCACATGGTGCTTGTTCATTTTCTGTTCTGCAGGTCTCGTGTATTTCGCCTCTTGTACCAGCGGAGGAATGCTGGGCCTGCATGTCCAGTGAGGATGAGCCGGGCACTGATCCCATCAGAGGAATCAGCTTCTGGTTTTCTCAGCTCCCCTGCAATTTATTTTTCTATTAGCGAAGCCGTGTGAAGTGCAGGTGGACGGTGGAGCTGCTCGGCCTGATAAGACGCCGGTCAGCGACTCTCAGCTCTGACTGGGGAAAATGGGAGACACACCAACACAAAAACCTGCCACCCTGAGTCGACCCCTGACATGGGAAGAACAAGCAGCTGCTTATGGAAAACGCAGACCTGTCACTTTGTAATATTAAGTATTTGACGCTCCATCACCTGATAACACAACTAAACATTTCAGATTAGACGGCAACGTTCAGGTGTTTTATACCATAAATTATGGACGAGTGACGTCAAACTTCTGAAGAAACGTCGCTGTCATCACTTGATTCTTGACTCATGAAATGACAGAGATCGACTAACGTTCCTCTCGTGTCACTGTTTTGATACTTTGAATGAAGCTTGTATCAAATGAAAAAAACTGCAGAGGTTCTAGGATTTTCCCCCTTTGCTTCACACACTGATGTGTGTTAGGAACCTGTTTGCATCGGTTTTCGTTAGTTCCACGAAACCCAGACGCTTTCAGAGGGACTTGCAGAGTAACTTGGTACTGTTATCAAGTAACGATGTTATAGAAGTAAAAGTTTATCATTCAGATTCCGAGATCTGCCCACATCACCTACAGCCAGTTTAGAGCCAACATGCGTGTCTTTGGACTGTGGGAGGAAACCTACACAAGCTCAAGGAGAAACATGCAGAGACGCTGCAGTGGGTGGAGATTTCAAACTGGCAACCTCCTGCTGTGACGTGGCAGCACTAACCACTCCACCACCGCGCTGCCCTTTGTTGCACACAAAACTATGAATATCAGGGAAGGGTTTAACATAAAAAAATAGAACTGAAACTACATGATGTCCCATCCTCTGTTTATAGCTTTTTATCTTGGTACAGTTATTCTAAAGGGCAAATGTCTCCAAACTGTAGGAGGTGGAGAAATTACACTCAGTTTAGTTTATAAATTACTTTAAAGTTTTCATTTCACTTAAAAATAAGATCCAGAAAAACTGAAAAATGATGATGGTCCCTTGCACCATAAAGCCTTTCACCTCCTTGTCTGTTTGAAGCACATTTGCCCATCAGTGTTTTTGGCTGAGAAACTTTAACACCTGACGCTTTCCATGAGCATCATTAATGCGAGGACGACTCAATCCGTCCATAAATACTGTCCTAAGGACGGACTGAGGAGGACCAAACCAACGATGCCTGACTTGACTTTAAAAATTCATCTTAATATGATTTCTGGGCTGAGTAATATTCTCAAACATGTAAATATGCTGCCTGCCACGTGGCACAAGTCTAATCTATGATGGTCACTACTCGTTTATTCCTCCGCAGTAAGTGAGAGGAGGCGACATCTGGTCACAGGATCAATGTTTCGTGCATGACTCGAAATAAGCTGCAGTGTAACGTGTTTTTCTGTTTGACTTGCTCTCAGCTGAGCCTGCACAAATGAACTGCAGGTTTTTGTAAACCTCTACAATCTGGTTTGAAATCGATCGTCGTTTCCGTACGAAGTGAAAAAGTCCTGGGGGGTCAATAAAGGCCCCACAGCCCGGCAGCTGTAGTGTTTTGTCAAACAGCTCCGGGCTTTTGTGGACAGTCCTCGGGTGCTAAAGCTGCAGCAGCTGAAGCAAACACTCAACCAACGGTCACAAACACTGACAAAGTGTCTCGTCAGAGCTGGTTCGGGCTGTCGGACGGCAGTTCATGCAACTGTCCAGCTCCCAAAGAAGGTACATGTTCATCAGGGGACCGATCGGAGACGTCTCTCAGAGCTGGGATTCCAAAGACATGATTTACAGGCTGAACACAAACGTCTTCCTCTCGGCCAGACTGAGGGAGACACACAGGCTGAGTGTCTGGGAGAGACCAGAGTGGACAGATGCTGGTCTGGGCTCAGTCACCACCTTCGTCGAAAAGGTAAAAGAAATATTTTTATTCTAAACGTAATTGAAAGTGTTGCTATGGTTACGAGTGACTGTTTTAACTCAAACACTTTCCCAAACTGAGATGGGACAAATTCTTTGAAAAGTTCCCTGCTGGGGAAAGTAAGCGACACGTTGTCATCCCTCAGCCTCCCAGGACGTCCGTATTTGACGTTTGCTGTCCATCGGCTCCTGTGGACGCTACGTGCAGCAGCACATGGCTGCAGCTGTGACTTAACGTCACCCTGAAGCATAATGTAGTTTTTTGTAGTTCACATCTCGATCTGCTGCTTCGTTTTTTCCTCTGTCTTACAGGAAGACGAAGGCTCCTCCATCATTCTTCCACGTTTCACCAGTAGCAGCTGTCTCTACCAGGAGGACGTCTTCCTCTACCTCAAAGTTTTCTTGGGAAACGATCTGTTGTGGGCAGAGAAAACGACCCCTGCACTCTCCGGTGTGAAGGTTCACCTGCTGGACATTGATTTAGGAGCAGCTGAGAAGGACAAAGAGAAGGAGACGGGCCTGGGAGAGACTGAGCATAAAAAGGCAGAACTTCCAACAGAGGGAGACAAATCTGGACGGTCGGGACATCAGGACGCAGCTGATCACACAGTTCAGGTGGATGAAGTGATGGAAGACGGTTTGGGAAAACAAAAAGATAAGAGTATTCGGAGAAGATTGATCCACTGGTTTGATGAGATGATACACAACTACTACAGGAAGAAGATCGCAGAGACCTACAGGAGAGAGCGGGAGGAGGGACGTCAGTTTTACCCGTGTAAGTTCACCCCACTCGCCGTTTCCTGCTTTGTTTTATTTCCCCACTGATACGGTCTTAACACGACAAACGTCTCTGCGTCTTCTGCCTAAGCTACTTTCTACTTCATCCGTCCAATGAGCCGAGCTGACAGAGAGCGGCAGAAGCGGGAAACGTGGCTCGACCGTGACAACCAACGGCAGGACATCAGGAAGCTCTTGGACTCGTGGTGGGAGGAGAAGCGCAAAAAGAAAGAGCTGCTGAGAAAGACAGAAGAGGAACGCCATGAAAACTGGGCGGCTGAACACGGCGCTGGTGCCTCCACCTGTCCACCAGGTGAGCCCAAGAAGAGACTCAGCAAATGGGACAAGAGCTTTTTAAGGTGAGTCCACATCAGTGTAATTTGAGCAGCTTCAGAGGATTTAGTTTGAATCCCCCAGAGTCAAGTATCATCACCCTCATCATCACGTCACTCTTAAAAATAAAAATAAAAATAATAATAAATAATAATAAAAATATAAAAAAAATATAAAAATAATAATAAAAAAATAAAATTTTATTGTATTATATTATTTGTGTACATAATTCATATTTGTTGCCTGTTGGTTTCCACTTCTTTCTGTAGATTTCTTAACTGTGCCTGGCGATAAACTGTTTTCTGATTAGATGCAGAACGTGCATGATGATCCATGAAACTCTTTGTTTTTCTTACGCTGAACCGACTGTCCCCTCGCTGAAAAGTCCAGTGGACACAGACGGACAAGAACCGACTCACTTCAAATAACTCACATTAATTGTCGACTCCAAATGCACTCAAGGATTTAGGCCTCACGTGAGCCTTTGTTGTGGCCAACAGCTTTTTTTTTGCACTTGTTCAATTTGTGTTTTCACAAATCACAAACATGGATATGAAACGTAAAGTTATGTTTAACAGTTGCAATATTACGTTTTATTACTGTAGGGTTGTATTTGCAGGTTTTGTGCGTAAACCTGCTAATTGGAGGATGAGTCGTCGAGTTGTTCGACTGCTGAGTAATGGGCGAAACTAGAGGCGACTTCACGACGGGAGAAACCCAACAATGTTTTATGACTGCAGAAATGTGGCTTTACATATGATTATGTGCTGTTTTTTTTCCTTTTGTTGAATTTTGGGAATTACAGTGTTTATTCATATATCACTTTGTTCTTGTAACTCGTGGATGTGTTTATGTGGACACCGCTGTGAAGGGGTTGATGGCGTTCAAGCGAGAGAGAGAGTGTGACTATGAGTGCCTCGTTCACAATTACAGATAACATGTTTTCAGGAGAAGGTGTCATTTTAATCAACAGGAAAACTTATAGATTGAAGATTAGAGTTGTAGCTTCCGGTCAGTTCCACCTCTTTCCAACTTTCCAAATGCAGCCTGAGCTCCAACAGTAACGTAAGAAAACACTGGTCACACTGCTGGAAAACCTCGTTATTGGAACAATTATTGTGAAAATATATTTAAAAAAGAACTAAAGGCACCACCTGTGTGATAAGAGTGTTTAGTGGGAGCAGCACCTTCAGTGTTCGACTCCACCGTGAAGATACTGTTGAATAAATGTAGTGGCATAAATACAAAATGTGTCTGTGACTTTGGAGATGCTCATTAGCTACATCACGGCTGCACTTGTGCACAGGACTAATTTGTAAAATACTGCCTGAAAAACGTATATCTGTATCTGTAACACCTCTGTCTGGCATGAACTAAATTAACAAAAAACGAGACGGCTGCTTGGAACAGTTACCACAGCAGTTCTGTTCTGCTCTGTTCTACCCATCGTCACAGAAACCGTGTCGGGAACTGAACCCAAATGAGAGCTGCAGCGAGCAGCGTGATCCCACAGGGGGCAGTCCTTAGCCTCGGCCTCCTCAGGCTGCAATCGTCTCTTATGAATAATAGCAGTCGCATTTATAGTCATATCCTTTTAAGAAAGGAGGTGCCTCTTTGTCCTTTTTCATTCAACACATTGTCACAACCCAGAGCCCTAATCCTGCAAACTGACGGACAGTTGCATCCTGGGAAAAGAGCCGCATGCCATTGTTTGAGTCAAATCTGTTAAGCCCTAATTCTTTTGGGGCCATTTGCATACTCGGAAGTATTCTTTTAGTGGAGGGCCAAATCCTCCTTGTGTGATGTGAGGCATTTTTAGTATCATTTGTGAAGTATCTACATGCACTATTAGCGCGGCATAATGCCCCCGTATAATACGGAGGCATAATCTGGCAGATAAGCAGGGTTTTTCTAAAGTGCTGCATTACGTCGGGATGAAACGCTGCAATTTCAGGCAGATTCAAACGGGCTCAAATGTCATCGCAAATGTCAAGTGCTGCTGCAGCGACGGGATATGGAATGTGGCTTTTTTTTATCGTTTTCATCATCTGCCTGATTCCTCCAATTTACCTCACGGCTGAAAAGCGGCGGAGCTCGGCCCGTTGCAGCGTAGCTGTAATAAAGATGGCTTCCTCTCACTCCCCTGTCCTCTTGGTCTCTGTCTTCCTGGTTTCCTGCCCTGCGCTTCCATCTCCAGCGCACTGATTACAGCGGGATGGATTTCGCTCTTCCAACAGAGTTCCTCTGGCTCACCGATAAACGCTTTATCTGTCTGTGGCGTTCGGCACACTGTGCTTCACACGTTCACAGCCTCTGCGGCCTCTTTGTCCGCCGCTCTCCGGCGTCACGTCTGCAGAAGCTCTGATAAGATTGAGTTGAGATGGCAAGTGGGGAACAGTGACAAACCTTTAGATGCCCAAAACCGTCTCCCTGTAACTTTACATTAGTGGGTTTTTTACACACCCGAATGTCAGCATGTTGGATGTTTCTGGCCAAGCATCACGGCGAAGGTCACCGTTTACACTGAATCTGCCTCAGGTTTACTCTCAGTTTTAAAAGTCGACAGAGAAACTAAATATTGGCATCAGCCCGAGTGCAGCAACATAATCGATCTGTGCTCATCTGTTTTAAATCCCTGATTATAGTTAACAACAACCCTGTATATTATGTTCATAACATCTGTAAATATGATCCATATTTTCTTTTGTACATATTTTCTAGAGGTAACTTATAACCTGTACCCTGCACTTGCTGCTTATTGAACTTCTGGTTGGACATAAATTGCATTTCGTTGCCTTGTACTTGTACATGTGTAATGACAATAACGTTGAATCTAATCTAAAAAATAAAAGCTAATGCAAAAACTCAATGATTGTACAAAACATTAAGACTTCATCAGGTCAGCAGGATGGTCAGAATTGGAACAGTTCTCATGACCCTGACTTGGGACCATCACACTGGGGTCAATAATCTGCACCCAAAGCACTTCACACAGCTGTTCTCATGTTAACATGGATTTAACCACAGAATTGAACTGTTCCGTTCTGTTTCTGCTGATGGTTTTAGTTTGAGGCCCCGCCCACCTCATTCTGTGAACGCGGCATTAGACCCGTCTTGACATTTCCTGCTAAACGTACTTTATGATCACAGGCACACGTGTTTGACCTCTGTCTTACAAAAATCATCTAATCTGACGCACTGAGTTTAAAACGTGTGTCAAGTGTTTTTCAGATGTTTCCGTGTATAACCAACATCCTGACTTTGTCTACACGTCCTCGTAAAACGTCTGATACTGCACCAGATGCCACGTTAAGGTGGAAAATGGTCTGTGTCAAGATAACTGAGGACAGAAGTAAAGCTGAATCCAAACTCTCCTGTGTCAAACTCTTAAAATCTCGTTACTAACCGTCACGCTCATGTTTCTCCGGATTGTTTGAAACTTTTGGGACTTTGGCAACAAGGATTATACACAGTAACTAGACTGTTACCTGGAGGAGTTATTTTACCTTCATGTTGCCGTGGAGACTCTAATGTCCACGTTGTCCACACGTCTTCAGTCACGTCTTCACCCTAATCCGAGCTTTTTGTTGTTTTCAGCAAAAGTTGCTCCATTTATTCAACACTGGTAACTGGCGTGTTTTTTTTTTTTTTGCAGAAGAAAGCGTGAGGATTTCTGTTGCTGCAGGATTTGCTTGGCTGCCACAGTTCAGTACTTGTAGAGCATCATGGAGGACTCAGAAGAAGGTGGCGGGGTGACGTCCCTTTCTACAGCCTGATCTGATTTTGACACAGTGACTAAATGATTCGTTAGACTTCACCGTGAAGCTCACGTACGGTGTGAATGGAGCCTCAGCTCGGCTGTTTCACCGTGTTGCACCATCACTTTCCCCCCACGATCTTGCTGATGTCACGCAGGAATCTGCAGCTGCCGTTTGTCTGTTTGTTTTCTTCTTTGCCTCTTGTGTATTTAAGCATCAATTTCCGCCGGCGAGGGACACGCCAAAAGCGCCGCGGCACGAACAAAAAACAAGCCCTCAGAGACGAGGAGGAGGAGGCCGAAACGACAGCGGGGCTCGGGCTCGCTGTAAGCTGCGATTAAACTGAAAAACAATCAAAGTGCACACACACACACACACACACACACACTCACCAATGGAAGCAAATAAAACAGGCAAACGAGGGACGTCGCACGTGCGTGAAAAAAAGACCCTGGCGAGTGCAAGTCACACTGACGGCCGATGGTGGAAGAAGAGATTTGTTGGAAGCGTTTCTGACTAAATGTGGATCAGGAGAAGCAGCAGCGAAGTTCTCACACACAAACACATTGTGAAGTGATGGAATATCGCACAGAATGACTGAAGACAGGCCGAAACCAACCACAAAAGCTCCAGTCCAACGTGTGGCCGGTGCCCCAGTGTAGGAAGACGACCTGTGGCCGTGTGATCTCTCGGCTCACTGGGCCGGGTTGGATTTCCATTCTTCTCGTTTAAACCTGCAGAAACAGTGTGAAACAAATCAAGTGGCGAATCAATAAAACGAGTCTTTAAAGAACCAGATTCCTCAATTGCTGCAACAGCGCAGCTCAACGAGACCCCGGGATGCAGAACCTGCGGACTGGCAGCTAAACGGCTTGACGTGTTCAAATTATGGTTTATTTTGGTCATTTTTATGTTTCAATTTCCAGTTAGTGTTCAGTTTCATTTCACTTTTAATATTTAAAATTTGTTGTTCCCTTATTTCTACGCCCCAGTTGGCTGAGATGATGAAGGTGCCACATGGACAGACTCGACACTCTGACCTCACTTCGTCACTTGATGAGTCCGGACTTTAGGTCCTGAAGCACTTTGTTGCCGTCTAGATTTTAGCAGAGCTTGTAGGCCGCCATCTTGTTATATACACAACGATTACATGCCCATTATATACACATTTTCTTTTTGTTTAAGCAACCATTAATAGTTGTGCTTTTTCTTTTTTCATTTTAGCTTTGACAAAGTAAAAAAAAAAGTATTTATCATTTAAATTTATTAAAAAGAGGGATTAGAAAGGGATTTTTAGTTTTAATAAAATATTGTAATGTGCCAACTTCCATTTAATGTTAAAGAAGAACTTCAGGTCGGTGAATTCTACTCGTGTAAACTCGTCTGTCGCCTAATCCCAAGCGCCGCAGTGTTTCCAGTGATTTGGTAACTGGGACAATTAAAGCCTTATTTTCCCTTGAAGATGGTAAGACGACAGGATTTTGAAGAAATCATTTTCAGCTTACGTTATACGTGAACGTGAACTCAGCTGAGCAGCAGTTTTGTCTTTTCCAACCTTCCACGACTTCGCTGAGTCTCTGTTGTCTCTGTAATCAGCTCGTCTCATTAGTCTAAAACGAGGTGATATCGTTAAAGGTCGAATTGCAGCAGTGAAAAGACTCATTTCATCAAAGCGAAGCGTGTGAACACGTTTTCCTCGTGCTGGACCTCGTTTCTCCTTCCACTTCCCTGTTTTTTTGGGGGGTTCCACCTCAGCAGCTCCGTGATGCCCCGACACCGAGGCCTTTATGACAGATGAAGACTTTTTAAGTTCCTCTGTGTGGAGGCAGTGGACTGGCTCCTCTTAATTAGTACTTTGTCTCTGCTCAGAAGTGACCTTTTCTCTTTTGCACTTCAGCTAAATTGACTCCCGCGTCTCCGCTGTGTGTTTTCTCGGTTGTACATGGCTGCCGGTGCGTGCCGCTCCCCCGGGGGCTGCACTACCTCCTGTAGTTACGGCTCAGCTGATGTGCTGAGCTGCAAATATTTGAGAGCCATTTTTTTGGGGCTTTTTTGTATTTCAGGGTTAAATCTACAATATGCATTTGTGTGATTTTATTGGACGATCATTTTAACCTTTTTTCTACTGAATGACAATTAGGACGAAGTCTCATGCTGGCAACAGAGCAGGCGTGGGCATCCCATCCCTGCCATGCACACTGTTGATTACCTGGATCAGGTGTGTCCAGTCAATCAGAAACCTGGGAACAGTGGGACCCCGCAGGCTCGTGTAGGCGTCTGAGGTTTAGAGCTGCTCTAAGGAAGTGATGAGGACAAAAGTAAAGCTGAACACAAACTCTGCTCTGCTACAGTCTTAACATTTAGCTGCTAACAGTGTTTCTTAGGAATATTTTAAAAGATTTTAATATTTGTGTCTGACATCAGCAACAACGAGGATTAAATAGTAGTAGAACGTTACGTTCACGTCTCTTCAGTCCATGTTGTCCGTGGTTCTTCTTCCAGGGTCTCACCCTAAATCTGCTTTGTTCATCTTTTGTCTAATCTTTTCTTTATTTTGTTCTTTTTGGCAAAAAATCCACGCTGTGTATGTTTGAGCAAGCCATGCCTCTGCACGGAGGCTGCAGGAAAAACCAAATATGCTTTGAGTACAAACGGAGGCCCGTGTGGTGTTCAGACCTAAACCTCTAGAATGTTTCTAATCCAGCTACGATGACGACAAACCTGCCAGTCCTTCACCCGGTTCCCTGGAGGTGATATTAGCTCTGCTGAACACTCCTATCTGATTCATGCTGTGCTTTATCTAATCCAGACGTTACAAAGAACAATTTCTTGCCTCGAGCTTAAACAATAGTTTCCCTGCATGTTTTTAAATAGATCGAACTACGGCAACATTGAATCTATTAAAGTTACTCTATAAATTGGCCTAACACAATGAACACAATTTTGTCTCTAAATGCTTAATCAAGTTAAATAATATTACCACAGTTTTTATGTAAAGTTGTACAATTTCTTCAACAAAAATTTTTTTCAAGAAAAATTTTTTATACCTTCCTACTAAAATACACAATGTAAATTTTAAGTCCTACCAATTCTTGTTTCTAACAAGTTCTAAGGATAAAAAACTTAAAAATCATTGAATTAACTTGAATATATGTAACTTTTATTTGTTTTATTTGTAAGATCATTTAAAGTAGCGGATTTTTCAAATTTCTAATTTAAAATGTCTTATTTTTAAAAATGCAAAAACTCACTTCCACAAGTTGCACAAGCTTAATATGTGCTGATGTTTAAAATGTATAATTAAAAAAAACAATAAACTGGGTTCTACATCCGACTGAAACACTAACGTAGTAAATATATTAGAAAACGTCATGACCCTTTTTTAGAGTGTAGGATTATAGCAATTTAAATCAGCTGTCTTTGGTTAGTGCTGCACTACAACATGATGTCAGCTGTGGTCGGCTGTCATCAGGATTAATGAAATCCTATTTTTGTGATTATTACCTGCACAGAACCTGTCAGACTCATCTGCAACTGAGGATTATGAGAATACATTAAAAAACAAACGAACCCACGTTACTGCGAATTTGTGACACTCGGATTGTCGAATAGTTTGGATCAGATCATGGCTGTCCATAAAGGTCTCCTCTTATCTCGACGTGCCTGGAAATCCTCCAGTGGAAGTCACCAAGGAGGCATCGCGAACTCACCAATTTCAGCACAAAGGAGCAGCGACTGTACTGTGACCTCCAGAAGTCTGAACATTACTGAGGCTGAACCGAGCTTTGTTACAAAGGAAGCTCATTTTGGTCACTTGTGTTCGCGATCTCATGCTTTCGGCAACTATTCTGAGCTCACGACCCTAAGTGACAGTTAGAACCTAGTATCATTTGGATGTTGAAAGCTTTAACTGACGGTTCAGTACAGTCCCCATGAGTTCACCTGCACTCTCTCTCACTTGTAAACCATGCTGAAATGAAACCAGATTTCCAGCATTAACAGTCAATGTGTCATCATGTCAATTAATTGAACAGCATGGAGCTTTTGTTCTTTACCAACCACCCATGTCTCCGGACTTCCATGGGGTAAACATTAGCAAAAGTGAAGGCCAGTGAAGTGGCAGCAGGATGCTGCTATTTTGTATCGTAAAACTGTGCCAACTGCCAAAAACAACCTAAAGATTTATTACTTTTTGGCAACATCTAGACCAATAAAAGTTCCTCACGAAGACATTGGATGGGTCAGCAACATGGGTCAGATTGGGGTGGCTACGTTTTTGTGCTGGTTTAAGACGGTAGGGACAGACGACCTCTGTATAAGTAAAGGTTGGAGAACTTCCTGGGTAGAGGCCAAGGTCAAGGCTGTAACAGGTGGGCAGGGAGAGCAGTGGTTATGAGTAAACGCTGAAACTGGAGAGAGGCGTTGGTCGATTCTTGGAATAAGGAAGAAAAGCTGCTGCACAGTCAAATATGATAATAAAAGCTGCAGCTGCTTCTCAAATTCACTGATTTACTTATTTTTTAACTTTGCTAAGTTGATAATTGGCTCAAAAGTTGATTTTCTTAGAGATAGACCCCAGGGACACACCTTTTTTCCATCAGAAGCAGATGAAAGAAATGTCAAGACAGCAAAGGAAATGAAACGAAGACTAAAACACCAGAGAGTTGTGTAACATCTCAAGTTTAGATGGACTTTACTGGATGTCACATTGGTCGTCTACTCGCCGCATGGATTCTTAAACCACCAAAAGCTGTTTTCTAAAGCACTAGTGCTGCCTGAGGAGGAACAGGGTGACCCACAAATTAGTAAAACATTGTCTTGAGGAGCCCAGTTCTTCTCTCTGCAGACTGGGGGCCACTGGTGAAACATTTTCCAAGATCACTTACCAGGAAAACAAAAGGGGAAAAGAAAACTGTGGAGCGGGCAGACCCTCGCCCTGAGGATTATTCTCCTAGTGTTACATGGATTAGCAGCAGCCCAACCTTTGACTCCTGTCAGGGACGACTTGACTCATGGCTGTGTTCAGGTGGGGAGGGGCCTCAGTCTTTAACTTAGTGGACCTGAGTCTGTTTGAAGGGAAGCAGCTTCAGTCAGAACATAAAATTCAGCTGTAGATGTTCTTACGAGGTCTGGACGGGGCCTACAGCAGCCACACTCTGCGCCTTATTGGCTCCAAAGATGTCTCCTTAAAACAAACATTTGTTTGCAAGGACACTGCAACTGTGATTAGTCTTTACAGGGAATCGGGGTGGGCCATGTACGTGCAGCTGTACTGCAGAAATCCCAGGAGTTGTTGGGTTTAGGCCAAAAAAACTATTTTTGTGGGAATATTTGATATGTTCAGTCTAAGTATTGGTGACATCATTACATTAACAAAAACATGACGTTCCCAGAGAGGGTGGGACCTGGGTGGGATCATTGGTTGTTCAGTGCTTTATTTAAGCAAGTTCACGGAAAGTCGATTGGAAGGGAAATGGGGCGTGAGCAGTAAGGATCTTCAGGAAACGGGCTGATGTCAGTCCTGAACATTGCTCAGTGGTCCACGTCATCGTCTGGTCCAATGTGTTCGATCAAGTCCAAAGTCAGAAGAGGCGCTACCAGGAGATTTGTTTAAAAGGAACTTTATGCTTCTGTTTGCTGCCAGGCTTTATAGAGATGATGATTTGTAGAAGGATGCAGTGTCAAAACGAGCACCAACTGGTTTGCTGAACATTATTTTACTGTACTTGATTGGCCAGTAAGGAGGACTATGAGAAACCCTGAACCCAATGAGACGGATGAGCTGTAGGCTGCTATCAAAGGTTGTCAGTAATGCCTGAGTAGTGCCACACGCTGCCAAAATTATATTTTGTAAAGACGGTAAACCAGCATCTTAGTGCCCATGAAAGAATTTGGGAGTTTTTTCCAGTTGAGACTACAGTTTCTGGTTCCCACTTTATCCTGGGCCTTAGTTTATTAGTCGATTGTGGTCCTTGATTCAGAATCAACCTCATCATCGTGATAAGAAAGCAGAAGAATTTTGTCCACCAACCAACGCTGTTAATATGAAATGTCACATCTGGCCACGTTTATTTGGGTTTGAGCTGAACTTTTGATGTGTAAATCCCCAAATCACTGCTCGGTACAGATGCAGAAAGGCCTTGAACCACACTCACATTTTTCTCTCTGAGCCTCCTCTTGACTTTAGATTGTGAGCCTCAACCCCTTCATGCTTTCAGCCGACACAAGTGGCTAAGAATGAAACGCAGAAACAGCGTGTGTGTGCGCTCAGTTCCGTGTTAAGTCCCTGCAGATCTCCCAAATACCCATGCACATGTGTAAAGAAACAATTTCCAAAGCACTGTGTAATCTTCCTTTTTACGGCGCTCGTGGTTTCATCAGCAGAGGATTACTGTACCACCTTTTTTGTGGAAACTGCAAAAGGAGGAGGGACATACAAAATGGCGGAAAAAGGAAAACAAATTGTAGCGTAATCTCTGCAGAGAAAGGACGGCTGAGCGAGGGAGTCCCCCAGACCCTCCATCTTTTTTGGGGGAGCAGAAAATCCTATAATCCTCCGTGTTTGATGTCTCGAAGCTAATGGCGTTTATTAGCAGAGCCCAAAAGGCGCTTTGTCCGCGGCGCGGTTGCCGTTGAGGTTTTGAATGACATTGCAGGGAGAGAGCTGGTAACTTTAGCTTAATCTGGTCTTATCCGGCCCCGATGCAGGCACAGGTGTGTGGCCCTTAAGCCCAGAAGAGGCCGTGCTCTGCTGTGCGAGCCAGGGCTCAATCCTGCTCCGGGGGCCGAAAAACATCCCGTGGAACACACAGTGGACCTTTAACCCAGGAGGTTTCGGCCCCCTCACGAACCCAGCAGCCTATTATCACATTTTAATTAAATGACTGCTCCACTTTCCCCCTTTCCTGCTGAATCAGTTTTCATGTCGTGAAGCACCGACCAGACTTCGGTTTCCGTCTCGGCGTTCGCCCCAAAACCTTCTGACCGTAAATCCTGTCGAGTTGCTTCTACGATATATTTGTGCTTTTTGCTGCATATGCAGATTTTGGAGCTGAACAGGAATCTATTAGAAGTTTTTAAGGAAAGTTATTTTATCTCAACGTGACATGAACATCCTGTGAGTGTAGGTCCGGTGTGACCTCATCAGGGCTCTGGTTTTGTCTCCATCAGCTCCTGAGAAACAAAAACTGGCTCTGGCACTTTGCACTTTATTCCCCAGCTCGTCTCTGTGTCCGTCTGATCGCTGATGAAGTGACGTCCAGCAGGTTTGTCCGAGCGAGTTGGACTGAGCCACAAAGTAAATTAATTACTACACTGAAACTACCACGTCTTTCCATCTAATCACTGTAGGTCTTAATGTTTGGCTTCCATTACTTATACCTCGCTATTACTTTAGATTTAACAGATTTAATTATATTTTTATAGTCGCAATAAAAACACTGCTCCATTATTATCATGACCTCTATGGACTTATTACTGGAATATTAATCCAGTTTCATCCCACAGTCCACAGACATGCATGCTGGGTTTACTGGTGACTCTAATTCAAATAAATGAGGATGCTTCAAAATAAACAAATCAAAGAGAAATTGCTGAAACTCTCAGGAATCAGACTGACGTCATTTAACTGGATTTGTTGAAGTTAGTAACTAGGAAATGATCTTCCACACCTAAACACACTAAAGGCCAGTTCAGAATCCAGAATTCCTCTCTCCTGGCCCAGATCCATGAAACCAACGAGGACGTGAAGATTCTCACATGTTGTGTATTTTAGTTCAACTTTCTGTATGTGAAAAGAGACTAAACCGTTCACCAGCTGATCCACTGATTCCTGAGCAAATGAACCGTAGATCTGAAAGTTATATTAGTGAGTTAGTATCTGCATCACCTTTTTTGGTGCAGCATCAGCTGTATTTTGGTTTGTCCCTTTCAGAAAGGCGCCCCCTCTGTGAGGTTAAAATTCTTCACGGGGTTCAGTTGGTCTCATAAATCACATAGTTTGCTTTATGTGGCAGATTGTTGCTGCCTCAAAAGAAACACATCTGTCCCCGGCAAAGTCTGGGTAAAGATAAAAAAAATGACCATAGTTAAAATCCTATGGTTTTAATTATTAACTATGGTTTAAAATGGACTCGCTTAAATGTTGGTGGACCTCACAAGATTCACTGCTCCGAGCCGGTTGAACCCTCAGAGTTGGAGAAATCTCCTTCTAATCTTTAATCTTTGAGCCATTTTTCTGTCCATGTTGAGATATGTCAAATCAAATATCCTGTATATTAGTGCTGCGCCTCCTTTAAACCTGTTTCCTGTTTCCTCCAACTGTCGGAGCAGCTTGACATTGCTGCTGCTGCTGCTGCTGCTGCTGAATGGTGATGGACTGCTGACTCCCCTTATTGGATTTGGAAGCCACTCCTCTGATAAAAGAAAATGAATTTGCCTTTATTCAATAATAGAAATCAAGGCCGGCGGCCCAGTGATCCATAAACACTACGATGATGAGGTCATCTTGGCCATCAGGGCGGCTGCTGCGGCAAAGAGACGTGTCTCGTCGTCCTCCTCCTCCGTTGCCCTGTGGTCACACTCCCCGTGGAGTCGCTCATCTCTCCCTCGGTTTAGTTTCCCCACACGAGGAGCCGTTTGTTTGTATGGAAACACCACTTCCTGTCAGTTACGCAAGTGTCTCAACATTACACTGTCCAGTGTCTCTGTCCGTGACCTTTCACCTCTCGCACACTGGGGACACTGATTTGTGACTCGGAGTCTGTTGGCACCATGTTTGGGCAAACGGCTCAAATCCTGTGTGTCACAGCGACAGACAGGGGGCGTCAGCGTCCAGCCTCTGGAGCCCCAACCCTCCCTGAGCTTCCACAGCCTGAGTGTCGCCAGGCAGAAAAGTCACAATATTTCACAATAATTCTGTCAAAAATCAAATTAGACACACACATGTGACATATGCACAATCTGGAGGGATAAAGGTTTTGGTCCCTCATTTATTCTTTCATTGTTCATCTTTTTGTCTTCCACTTTATGAACAGCAGCATGTAATAAATACAGAATCTAAAAATGGGATCTAAAAATACCAAAGCAAATATAACACCGTATATTTTTAAGCAATGCAAGACAAGAAACACTTCCTGTAAATATCACGAAAGGCGTCACTCTGTGTGATAGGTTTTCTGTTTTTTATTACTTTATTTATGTTTGTCAGTTTCACACTATTTCTTTTTTATTTTTTGACAGGTTTCAACAATTATGAATTTTAACTCTAGAAATAATAAACAGACTATTCGCAGGTTTGTTGTGACATGAATTGCAGAGCAGCATGTTTGCAGCCTCAGCTCAAAGTGCAACTAGGACTTTAACATTAAAATGAACAGTTTTACCTGCCTGACTCTCATTGCACGTTAGACTCTTTTCTGAATAATAATCCTGCACAGATATTATCACTGGTTGATAATCTCTAGTTTCTGGTGGAAGTTGTGTTTAACTTCATTTAAATGGATTTAGTTCCGATTTCCTGCTCTGAACCATGATGCTGTGCAGTGTTCAAAGAACAGAACAAACTGAGGCAGCGTCATAGATGTTTGTCTCTCATAACGAGATTACTCTCCTGGCTCCTCGTCACTCTCAGACCGCCTCACACATCCTCTAATCCAGCGTTCGATAAAGCTTCAAAGCAACATAATTAATAACGTGTTCGACATTATTCACGGCGACGAGTTAAATGACCCTCTATTATGTGACGCGTGTTCTCCGGAGTCATTACCTCGTGCCTGCGGGCTGCGCACTTCATTGCAGGCTACAGTGACAGTATAAGCATTTGTGCTTCCTGGGGAGTGAGACGTTGGCGTTTAATCCGAGGTGGCACGTTGCACATTGCTGCGCTCACCAGGACTAATACCTGAGGAGACGGCTGTGCGCTGCAGTGCAGGTGCAGAGGTGATGCAACAAGGTGCGAGAGCTGGTGACACCGTCAGAGTGTGTGTGATCTCCACAAACACCTTCCTCCTGCCTGTTATCGTGTCCACAGGCCTTCAAGGACCTGAGCTGTGTGTTTGCAGGTCTTGCAGGTAAAAAATCAGTTTTACATGCAAACTGTGCACAGTCACACCAGGAAGCTGGAGCTCCATGTAGGATGGACTCCCGTCTACATGAACTGCACCCAGCTGACGGCCGGATGCTGCACATCGTCAATAGCTGGTCGAGCTTTTGCAGGAGCAGATGTTTTACAATTAAGGCAACTTCATTCTAAGTGTGTTACATTTCTGCTGTCTGTCTGTTCCCAACAGAAAGACCATTTCCTACTTGTGCTAGTTTCACATGCTGGACATTTTGTGGTCAATTCAACAATCCAAGTTGCATTTGGTCATTGAGTTAATAGTGTTTTTAAATAGTTTGTGTCCATGTGCTTTCAAACAAACTGTGAACCTCAGTAACGATTTCATGAATTAGAGTGTGGGTGTGATTGTTTTTACGGTTTTCGTTACTTCTCGTGACTGTAAACCAACCAGCCCTGTGGAGAACATGGTACATTCATAACGTTCATTGTATGAAACACAGCGTAACGTCTGTGTTGGTGGAAAACTGCAGGTTCCTCGGGCAAAATGGTCCTTGGACCCTACAAAGTTTGTTTTTTTGTCGGAATGTTGTGCTTGCTGTTGCAATTTTCTGTCCCAATAATCTCAATCCAAATGTAAAGTCTCCAAATTGAGGCCAGTAAAAGTGCTAAGTGGCTGGTAGCTTTGCTCAACTAGCCTCATAATCAATAAAAGATAATGTCAGGCCCTGATTGTTACTCAAACACTATATAGTGTCTTATATTATAGTGTCTTGACCCTGACGTTACAGTGAACTGCGTTTTGGTGTATATACAGTGACATCGTCAGGTGCAGCGAGCGACTTAATCTCAGGCTTTTCTACAACGTCAGACTCTTTTTAATGTGACTACGCTCGTTCAGCGTGGTCACCTCGGGCCTTTCGAAGCATCACTAGTCTTTTGTAGTGTTTGGCAGCTACACCCTGCCCCAGTTGGACTCCATAATCTACCGTATTTTCCGGACTATAAACCGCTCCTTTTTTGGTTTTTGAACCATGTGGCTTATACAGAGATGCGACTTTTTTTCTTCAGCCCTCAGGGGGGCGCTCCAGCAGGAAGTGCAAACAAGGAAGCACCAGTTTTTATTCTTGGCACATGCAACCCAAGAAACACAACATCAAAATAGAGTCATATTGTTACACCCTCACCCCCTCATAATGGAAGACACGGGAAGATTCCTATGATGGAGCTTTTACGTTGAATCGATCTGTCTGTCCGTGAAGAAATAGAGCGGCTGCACATGAGCTTGGCGTTAATGAACAGTGACTTTAAAAGTTACGCATTAACTGTGCGCAGAAAGAAAAAGTGACAGTGGTTTGGTTCTGTAGTTTTAGTGCACGTGAGGAAGAAAAATACAATTTTGTTTGATCAGCACTTTTACTCCCATGTTACAGGTTCTGTTCAGGTTCATATGCATAAACATTTATGGTTCAAAATCTATGTAAATTTCTTATTTCTCAGCCTGGATATCGCCGGCTTATAGTCCAGTGCGGCTTACACATGACAGAATATGTATTTCTTTTAAATTTTAACGGTACGGCTTATATTTAGGTGCGCTTTATAGTCCGGACAATACGGTATAATGACACCAGTTACAGACCCCTGTGTGATGTCACGTCCCCCAACTTTGAGAGAATCTGCAATCAGTGGACAGACTTGAAGGAAAAGATGGCTTTGATTTGTGCTGCTGTTTGCGATGGACAAAAACATTCTCTGACCCCGTAGCTCTTTTGTGCAAGCAGCGAATCACGAACAAAAGTTTTGTTTCATTGTGAGGCAACGTTTAAGTGCTGGTAGAAAGCACCAGACGTTTCAGGAAATCCACATTAGTATCCAGGTGACAAAGCCGTGGTGTGTAGTAATCAGAAAAATGAGCAGACTTTGTTTCATAGTCCACGTCAAATCCAAAACAAGGGAAACATTCACTGTATGAACTTCTATTTTGCAAAAGCAATGATAAGATTGTTTCTTTAACATCATTTGCATCTGTTCGTTTTACTTTATACCAATGCAGTCGTCATTAATTCGTGTGGATCAACAGTTTTACCACAGATTAGTGTATAATAATTAACTTGTTAGCCTCTGTCTGTCACCAGCTTATGGTGAATTTGTGTGTTCAAGCTTCCGGGTGTGAATCCAGCTGCAGCATGAGAAGTCAAACCCCCCAAAGAGTTAAATACCGACTGTGGCGTCTCCAAGATGCAAACATATTAGCCTTTGGTGTTTTTCACAGGGCGTGGCCTCCTGTGATTGGTCAAAAACGACGAGCCTCACTTCTGTTCTCCGCATTAAAGAAAGTCACAGAGCAGATTTAAAGTTTTCTAAAGAGTTATGTAATGTGGCTTTAAGTAACATGGTTGCATGTATTGTTTGACTTTTAGGCCAGGATATGTTTCATACAAATTACCTGGACAGAGTTGTGCACTTAGGTTGAACTGCTTTTCAGTCTTTTTCATTCATGCGGAGTATAAATAAAGGACCCGATTCAATCGGCCAAAAACTTGTTATTTTGCATATGCAACCTCCTGGTCGCGAATACTTTGTAGTAGTTAGTTCCCGTTGTTTCTGGTCGAAGCAATTAGTGTCACAGGAGTCGTGGAGGCCCAGGCATGTCCTGGAGGAGAGGAGAGTCCAGGTGAGCCGCCTCCTCGTGATCACTGGCATGTTAGAATCAGTTTAATTGGGCTCTGTTTGATTTTCACCGACAACAGCCACATCATCCCCTCCGGCACCTCCACCTCTCCCCCTCCACCCAAGGCTCCCCAGGCCAGCAGACAGAAAAACCAGCCCCCTCCTCCTCCTCCTGCCCCCACGCTACATGGCAGAGCAGTGACTCGTCTGGGTTGACAGTGACCTCGCGGTCGGAGGGAGGCGAGCGGCTCAGAAACTGCTTTGAAGTGTCAGCGACTTCCCTTTGGTGCGCTCCTTTTAAAGGAGCCACCTTTTTGTCTTTCTGGATGAACAGCTTCAAAACCCGTCGACACAAAACCTGAGCAGGGCTACGACTCTTTAAATGTCTTTAAAGAAAATGTTCACAAACACAATTTTAACATTTTAAAGGTGCAAATGAGTCACATACAGCCAAACTGTTCATAGTGTTTTTCTGGAAGTGGAAGTCGTCTGAGAGGAGGGGCACTGCTTGGCGATGAGACAGGCTGACAAACGCAGCAGAGCTGCTGGAGTTGCTTTTAGTTGGACTGTTTTTTAGACTGGCTCTATGTGACGGTCTGTTCTTTGATTCGGTCTGTCCCTCCACTAATGTCCATGTCTGCCTGTGTGCTCTTGTAAAAAGCTGATTAGAAACCTGGTGGTGCATATACATGGCAAAGAAATGTACCTGGGGAAATCAGGTTTCCCTAATCCAGTATCCGATTACGGGAAACAGGTTTTTACACGGACGTGACAGCTCAGAAATCGGCTTACTGCAGAAGGCTGACTGTAACCGGGTTACTTAAGCGCGTGGAACTGTCACAGACAGAAGCACCACAGTGCAGACGTGTAAATGACTTTAAATAGCCACTTTGATTTTAACTTTTTAAATCCGTCCAACGACCGTCCAATTTATGGTCATTATTCCTTCCATGGCTGCCCTGACGCTAATTGGAGCGGCTTGTTTACGTAAATTCATGTAGAAGAGGTGGGGGGGGGATCACCGATGCGTCATGCTCGCTGGACATTTCTCCCATTTAAAGAGGCCAATTAGGGCCCGCAGACCTCTGGCTCATCACATGCCGATCAGGTCGAGGGCACAAACAAACACCCAGGGCCCTATTATCCCCCTGCACTGCTCAAAGCCACTGAAGCACTTTCTGCCCTTAAAGCGACAGTCCACTCACCGTTAGTGTCTCTCTGCTGTCTGTGTGATCAGTACGTTCATGGGAAAACTCACACTTTTCTTCCCAGTGGTCAGTGTCAAAAGATCCATAAAACTTTTTCAAACCCTTTTTCCTCCAATCAACGTGATCGGTTTAATTTTGCAGATGTCTGCAGCGGGAAACGCTGAGGGAAGGGGAGTGTGTGAAAAGAGCGTAAATGCAGATGTGTGCAGGTACGTGGAATTCTTGCAATTTCAGACTGAATCTCCAGTACATGTCTGTACTGTGTACATGGACAACAGTCCAGCTGTGTCAGATTTGCAAATTATTCAGAGTAATATGTCCTGCGTTAGGAGCATTTCCGTTAGCTATTGAACTGGTTCGTTTTTTTCCCCCTTGATGAAAAAAAAAACAATAACAGCATTAAAATAAGCTCATCCACAGTCAGAACTGCTCATGGATCAAACTTAATCAGGACCCTGCTCACACTGCACTTTAAACAACCTAGAATTCTGGAATCAGTCTGGCACGACCTGTTCTGGACTAACATTCCATAATTTTGAATCCGAACCCTGTCTGTGAGACAAAACAAAACTAGCCAAAAAAATGGACTAGGTGTCCAACCTATGAATTATAAAATGTACAGCAAGACACTAGTGACATATTGATGAAGTATAGACTCTGTACTGCTTCTGTTAAACACATCATGTCCACTGGGAGATTTGTCTAAACGTCATTTCTTAATAAAAAATTCAAGAAGGATTAGACTCAAAACCAAGCAACATGTGCACAACACCTGAGATAATATTTCAGTTTTAGCAAGTCTGATCAGTTGGAGTCGCCAATGAATAGAATTGATTAGATTTTGGTGATAAGGGGTCAGACGCCAAGCTCATCGCGACCTTGCGTCTGCAACGTTCTAATCAACACTGTCTCAGAAAAGCAGGAAATTGGACATTCCATTACAGCTGGCTACTTGGACTCATGGATGAAACCATCAAAATAGGTCTGGACAGACATGTAAGCAAACTCCAACGTGCCTGGTTTGCAGCAGTGAGGCGGTTATTTCTCGCTCACAGGTGGATCTTGGTGGATAAATTGCTCTGAAAGAAAACGCTCCTCCTGAGGAAATGCAAAATGTAATGCAAAGGTGTTGCTGCAAAGACATGTCCTGATCTCAAACTTGTCCAGAGGACACAAGACCAATGCAGGAGACCAGAGAGAGACAAAGTGTTCTGTTGAGGGAATTTCAGTGTTTAACCTCCACCCCTCTCTCCACTCTGTGCTGTGGAATCTGCCCAGAATGAAAGCACATATTTCTGTTGGGGGCCGCGCAGGCTGGGCATCGGGGTGTTTCGTGCCGCCCCGTCAGTTGGTGTTCAAGAATCAGCTTGAAGGCAGATCAAAGGAGTTCCTCTCCCAGAGCTGGAGCCTGGTGGTTTGGACAGAGAGGCTCCTTCGCTCCAGCTGACAATCGAACGGTCAGGTGGAGCTGGACGTCCTGTCTGTCCGCTACACCACTGGGATAACTGCTGGACGTGGACATAGGAACAATTTGCTTTCTCACTTTGACCTTTTCCCCACGGTGGATGATAGCGGGACGGAACATACAACATATATTTGGACAAATTATATTGTTGGATGGATAACCCCCCTGGACGCCTTCCCCTCATTTCCACTGGGGTGTTCTGACAAGACTTTGCATTTAAAAACTGTTCTATATTGTCTGTGGTGTGAGTAAAGAGAGAAAAACAAATGTTCATAACAAACACAACTGCAAAATCATATCTGGAATGTTAATTCCTGCAGCTGAGACTGATGGGGAGTGGAAGTATTGGGTCGAATGTAAAATAATTCCAGGGAGACAAGGTTGTAATGCCACAGACCTGAGTTTGATTCCAGAGTCCTCGTGTGGTTAAATTAGGAAACAAAGTCACCATAGTCCAAATCACCACTCATCTTCAGAAGTTTTCATCTGTGAAGATTCTCCATTCATAAAAAAAAAGTCTAAGTTCTGCCACCATGTGCAAATGCATGAAATTATTGTTAAAGGTTTGTCTGGTTGTTGAAACTGGTTTGTCTCTGGTCATTGCAGACCAGTTGTTGAGGCCTTTTCTGCTGTGGTGCCAGAGGCTATTTTAGTTGTTTGAGTTTTGGAAGCCAAAGACCCAACTCTGCACCAGTAAAACTGGTTCCAAAGTGGCACCAACTCTTTGCTGGTCAAGAACCAAAACGTTTTAGGCAGGGGCACGGGGTGGGGTTACCAGTGATCGACAAGACCAGCAAAAATGAAAGCTGATGTATTGTTTATTATATTTCCATAACTGCAACGTGAAGTTTGAACCAGCTCTGAACAGGATCTAGCACCAACTCAGCACGGACTCCCACTGCACCCTGGTCCTTAAAAGGCTTATTGGTCATTAGGTTTTAGCTGCTTTCAGACTGTCAGTGTCTAGAAATCTGTGACAGCTGGTGGAAATCTTCTTTATATGTGAACTGTCTAATATTTGGACAGTTCTCAGCTAGTCATCATGTGTGTCCCTGGTTTAACCTTAACCAAGGAACCAAGAGTTTCCTCTGAGGAACTAAAGTAAAATGTAAAGCTTTGTCCTGTTTTTTAAATCTCTTTGTTCTTGTTTGGTCTCGTTCATCACACGCGTTGTTTCTTTCTGGGTATTGTAGTTCACATTTTACAAACTCTTCCCTCCCATTACCATTTGGGGCGACCGGCCCCCCTTTTGCCCAGTCCTCCTGCAGCCTCGCACCACTCCACTATCAACGTATCATCCTCTCACACACACGCCGCATCATAATTAGGCCATGTACCGAGTTCCCAGATAACACGTACAGTTTATTTTCTGTCTTAATTCCTTATCGGTTGCATCGATTGCACGGTACGTCGACTGATCTGGGGCGGCTGTCTGGAGAGCAGCGATAAGCAAAGAGTGTGTGTCTCTCTCTGCAGCTCGCCCTGTGTGTTCAGCCACTGTAGGGTGGAGGAGGGTGTGTGTGTGTGTGTGTGTCCATGCAGTAGCTTGGGATTAGCACCTTATTAGCTCTGTAGCCTCTGCCTTTTTTTAACGTCCCCTGACGGGCTCGAGACCAATAAACACTCCAAACGAAGAGCTGTTCAAAGAGTTAAACACCAGCTTCATTCAAATGAGATGGACATAGATTTAGGTATGGACAGTGGGGACACGTCCCTACCAATCAAGGACAATGGGTTGCTGATTTGTCCCTGCAAATGTTTTTCCCTGTCAAAAATGATGAGCATTCCACTTCCATTAAGTTGTGTTTTACCACACCATCACCCTAAGCCAGCATCCTTGATTCTATTTTTATTCTTTTTCGGGATATTTTGGATTCAAAGCAGATGTATCAGAGGACCCGTTCAACTTTTGACAGTCAGTCCACAGAATGCAAGCAATCATTCACGTTCTTCTGTGTGCAGGACGTGTGGCGCAGGCAGCTCTTGGTCTGTTTTGTACCTCCAGGTGTAGATTCGTATACACATGATGTAAAAGTATAACTAATGACCTGAGATTCCTGTGTCTCTGAATCTCCATGTGTTGTAACCTGCCTGTTTCTAAACCCTCATGTCGGCCTGATAAGGACTCTGTCCCTTAGGGGATGTGAGGAGGACTCACCATGGCCTCTGGGCTGTGAATGGACTCCCATTAGGACACTGTTATTAGGACTCCTTCATTAGCATCTTTGCCCATTGTGTCCTCCAACAATGGAAACAAACAAAACATTAACATGGAAATGGCTTAAATGTACCTAATTAGTTTTCTCTGCTGGCATTGTTTAGCAGAATAAAGATGAAGCTAAAAGGCCATGGATCCACCTGCATGAGCTCTGCAGCCCTGCAGCAACAACTCGGCAGTGCATTCTGGGAATTCAGCAGGAAAAAGCATTAACTAGCTGTTGACAAAGTCAACGTGTTAATCAAGAAATGCCAGCTTGGTGTGTCTCAAGTCCCAGTGTGTTGATTAAAGACAAAAAGTAAACAGGAATAATCTGTTTACAATAAGAATTAACTCAATTATAAGCATTTTTGTGATGATACTTCGGTCTTTGGTCACATTGATACTAACATTGACCTGCTGTTAAATTAAGACTTGGGGCCATGTTGGGGGGTGGGATGTTACATTTCTGACTGAATAATTCCGGAGTGATGTGCTTGAAGCTGTTTCTTTTATGTACTTTCAGTTGGAGGTAGTTTGAAAGTGATGGCTTAACCCAGCTTTGACCAAACGTTGTACATCCGCAGTCATTCTGCTTCACACACAATATGTTCCTGCCAATTCAACGCAGACAATATCAAGATCAGAACTGATAAAACCCTCAAGTGTGCTCATGCACCTGTTTAGGTGGAATAATTTAGAAACAGCCCAACTCGGAAACTGGGTCACGTATCAGGTATGACCTCGTCATTAAGAAGCTTTACGTGCCTCTCTGCAGCCAGTGACTGCTGCTGTTTGCTGCTATGCAACAGAAACACAAACCCTGGCAAACGTTACCGAACCGCATCCTTTCTAAGTGCGTGTGGTTATTCAAAACTTGTCTATTTATGTATATGTAAAGTCTATTTACTGGTATCTATGACTGCGTGGGGGAGTCTCCGGCTCTGCCACAGGTTTTGTTTTCAGCCCCTGACGATGAAGGTTAGGAGGTAAGTTGATCGTGGATCAGTGCCTCTGGAGCCCTGCTGCTGAGCTGCAGTGAAGAGCAGGATTAGGCTTGTTCACGGGCTTTACCGGCCTTTAATCTTTAATCCAAAACCATAATATACACCACACCTTCAGTGGCTGCCTGTCATCGCAGCACAAGATAAAACGGTCGCACAAGCACTTTAGTGTCGGAGGCCACTCAAACAAAAGCTGTTTGTTCTGAGTCCCCGGAGCCTGGCAGTGCTTTAATTGTGTGAGTATGAAGTGACACACAGATATGAAGCCTGAAGTGTTTGATATGAACAGAGAAGTGCCCGGCTCACGCAGGTCTCTGCAGGACCACAGCTGAGTCACGAGCGGCTGTCGTGACAGCAGCATGGTCACTTCGACGTGTAACGGACAGTCTGAGAAGTCTTAACCTGGACACCTACGTCAGCCTTAGGCAACGTGTCTTCATCTGGTTCAACTTCTATATTCATTCTTTGAAAATGTTTAACATTGACAACTGACAGAACTAGAACTTTTTCCTTTTCGTTTTTTCAGCAATAGTTGCTCCGTTCATTAAACACAGAACAACGCTGAAGACTTTCTGTTCTTTTACTTAACTGCAACGTGCTAATGAGTGTTTTACCGTCCGAGAACTCGTTCAGGAAGCAGAACAGTTGAGTACTTGTATCGGTGCTCGGTATCGACGAGTTGCTCAGTCTGGGGGTTGATGTGTGAACTGTCAGAAGTTAGGTGTCTTATTACTTGCATGGTTTTGGGTTTTTCATCCTTTGCTCTATGTGTCCCTGCAGTTCCCCTCCTCGCCTGCTGAGGTTCTCCTCAGGTTCAATGAGTCTCCCCAGCCCTTCTTGTTTCCCTCTCCTCTGTTGACTCCAGCCATCACACCTGAATTCAATCATCCATCTACTTACCTACCTACCCTGTGTCCCGCTTTGTCCATTCCCCGACCACCAGCCTTCGTTTCTCAGAAGATCGTTTGTAGCCTCGGGGTTTTGGGAGTTAGTAGTGTCTGATTTGTTAGTTTCGTAAAAAAACATCTTGTTAGTGAATTCTTGTTTGAGTATAGTTGTCAGAAACATTTGGTTAGAGAGTTTGATTAACTTGTCCTGTTTTGCGTTTAGTGAGTTTTTTGTTTGACAGTGTCTCCTCTTACCTTTTGTTAAGAGCGTTTTATTTTCGACTTATTCTTATCCTCCTAATTTTAGCGAGCGATTTGTTTTTCATAGTTTGTTTCTTTATTCGTTCACCTCCTGCCTTTTTTTTATGCATTTACAACTTGTTCTCGGTTTTTGTGCTATTTAAATAAATGTTTGTTTGTCCTCATTCCTGGTCTCGTGGTGACTTCAGCGTTTCGATTCCCAGTTAGTTGGTTTCTCACAGTGAACAACACTGAGCTTTCTAAAGTAACGCGAGCCTTTATTATCTTTAGCCTTTAGCTAGCTAACTAGCATCAACTGTGCTCGAATCGATCACGTCGCAGCGATTCTAAAAATAATTCGATTCTTTTCTTTTTCTTTACAACTAAAGTTTGCATGGTCTTGTTGGCCACAATAATCCCCAGCCCCTGACAAATGCACTTAGTGCTACATTGGCAAGGACTTGGTGCTGCACTCGAAGCGGCTTTCCTGGCCCAAACCCACTTCTTTATATTCTTTAGACCCCGGCTTATAACCAGCCCTAGAACTGTGTCCGTTGTAAATGGGTAACAACCAAGTAAAGTTCTTTCTTCGCCCTGTTTTTTAGTTACCGATGAGCATCCTCCCTGTTAACGTCTGTTTCACGGTAAACGAAGGTCACGGAGGCCACGGTTCATGTCGTGGTAAACAGAGCTGAATTACAGAGCAGTGAGGTGGACTGGTCAATATCAGTTACTGCTTCAATAACTTGCGTTTATCCAAAGCACGTCACATGTATCTGTTCCAATAATCTCTTGTGACTGTGGTTGATTTAATGCAGTTTTCTGCACATCTGATTCCTGCTGGACCAGGCTTCTCCACGTTACACTTTGCTGTTGAGCTGATGGATAAATAATTAGCTTTATTTGCCCCTGATATGAGTGAATATTTTTTTATGACCTTTTATCATGTGTATTCCAAGTTTTCCTAAATGTCTCACACACAGTGAGTGCGAGTTGAATGGTCTCTGCTTAATGTGGCCAGTAAACACTAGAAGGCAGCTGTTGATTGACAGCTCCGTCAGCCTATCACAGTCTGCTCATCACCTCACTTCCTCTCCGTCGTCATCCTCCTCCCTGCCCACAGTCGGCGCTTGTCGGGGAGAAGGCCGGGGGGTTTCCCAGCCTGCCTCTGCACTGAGCTGTCGCCCCGGGGTCAATAGATGTTCGACCCTCCTATTATCCAGGAGCGCTCGTGAATTACCGGCCCAGTGATGTTTTACCGCTGATATCATATATATGCTAATGTGGAGGCTTAATTGGAGAGGAGGGGCCTGAGGGCAGGAGGCCGCGGGGGCTGTGATCAAGTGTAAAATTGATTTGTGAAGGCTGATATTTGATCGACGGCGGGGGTCCGGTGCCACAACTCATCGTCCTGCAGCTTTTCAGGCCTTTCAGGAATTAATGGCTCTTGTGTTGCATAATGAAGGTGGCCGCCAGTATTTAAAGCTTCCTGTTTTCAAATGTCCTGCTCGTAACAAGTTGTGAGAGAACTGGGGGAAATAGTTTGTGGTGTGGGAGACGGGTTATAACAACAGATTTTACCATCAAAGACCAACACAAAGCAGTGGATGAATGTTTTTACTGGCAAAGTGTTATACAATAAACCACGATATATATGATAATATTAAAAATTCACCGATCCGTATGATTTTTGGACAGTTGCCTTTTACAGGATTTTAACATTTTAGTCTATTTAATTTCCTTTTAGTTGATGCATTTTGACGACGCTCAAATATTTTTCTGCTTGCCCGCGTTTTATGAAAACGTCTGTCGCTTTGTCTGGGACGTGTTGCTCTCGTCTCTCCCCATTTTCTTTGTGCTCGTCGCACTGTGCAACTTTCACCGTGATGTTCACAAACTATCACACAATTCATCCTGAACCTTCATCACGGGCGTGTTAAAATTCAACAAGGCAGATTTGGTGAACCCAGTCTAGGCTTTAAACCGTTTAAACTTCCCAGACCACCTGAGACGCCTTAGACATTTCAGCAGCACATCTGAAATGAGCAGCTGCTTCTCAAATCTACAGAGAGTTTTGCTTCAGACAGATTTTCAGGTGACAATGTTTCAATTTATTGGTGAAGTTATGAGTCAATGTAACAGAAGAAGTTTTGCAAACAAAACACAAAAGTCTCTAGAATGTGATGCTTTGTTAAATTGAACTATAAAAGATATAAAGTAATTTTTCATATTATTCAAGATAATTTCAGTTGATTTGAATGTGCTGCTCTGGAGATTTTTTGATTCTACAAATCATGACAAAAATCATGAGCATGAACTGAACATCAGCAACAGTAAAACACAGTATAAACCCACCACGTGGGAAAAATGAAACAATTCTTATAAAGTGTTACAGGCATCAACTTTACTACTGTAATAAAAATGAAATTATGTCACATAACATAAATCTAGTTTACTGAATATATGCACATACTTCAGCTTCGGACTCGTGTACTGTGGCGTTAGCAGTGGATCCAAGTACGTCCTGCACAGCTGTTTTTAACAGGTAAACAAGGTTGAATATGAACCATTTCATCGTTTTTAGTCTGGACAAATTCATATTTAGTTAAATCAGAAAACCAAGGGTTACCGATCAAATGTGCCGGTTACACATTTTTCTTTGTTGTGTCTATAGACGCCAAATCCAGTTTTTGTCCCATTTTCAAACGATGTCCGTCTTGTTGTCCAGATCCTGTTTCTAATAGTCGCTTTGCTGTGATGTTTAAAGACACTGACCATGAGACGTCACATTCGATGGACCTGTTTTCTGTTGGACAGTCTCTCAGACCCAAACTGAAAATCCCAACCAAACTTTTCCACATTTCCACCACCGAACCGCGAGTCTCACTGTGTAAATCAAGCGTGCCGAGACAAATATGTTTCCCTTTGATAAGTCGAATTTCTGCCGCCAGCCGCCGCTCGCTCATTGTGGCTCCAGCCGAAGGTTTTAAGCTGCCGCACGTGAGCCGCATGGCTAAATGTCTGCTGGCTTTGAAACAAACAGCCCGCAAACGCTTAAGTATATTATCAGCCAAGTTCTTTTTAGGAACGCATTGCTAAAGGAGCTTACCATTTAATTATTGTAACTTCAGCGAGATTACAGCCGGCCCGGCCCGACTCTCAGTCTTATTGACCTCCTATGCAAGAGCTTAAAGACACAAGAATGGCGTTTTTACTCAACTTTGATGGGATAACTAGTATAATCTTTCCCAGGAAAGGCAGGAATAAAGTGTTTAAAACATAATACCCTTCCAAACTTGCGAGAGGGCCTGTGTGACACTCGAGTGCCTCGCTGACACAGCAACTTTGTTTTATTTCATCAAGCCTGACTGTTTGAAATCCCTTTGTGAGAGAAAATGTTCACTGAATCGGTCGGAGGACATAAAAATGATGTGATTTTCTTAATGCTGCAGCGAATCAAATACTTTTATACTTCACGTAAATGATAAATAATTCTAATAATTCTTTGTAAGAAATTCTCTTACAAATGTAAAAACTGACACAAAGTCTTTTCAATTTAAAATTCTATATAAAAAAACTTTTCTATTTCTATTATTCTGTGTTCCTCACCCCCCACCACATCTCATACCATCCCAGATGTTAGTGACCCCCCCCCCACACACACACACACACACACACCAAACCCCCTTAGTCTTTTTTTGTCTTTTCAGAATTTTCGGTGTCGCCCTTTCAAACATTCTTTAACAGTGGGATAAAGAGGAGGGGGCTGTGGGGGATTGAAGGAGATTAGGCTACGGGATCCTCCAGGCATTGTCTGAGAATCTGCAGATAAAAAAAGGCATTGGTTTGGTTTTGATTTGGTGGGGGGGCAGGGCGGGGGGGGTGGTGGGTGTTTGTAAATTCAGGGGCAGGTGGTGCTGGTTGGAGTTTCACAATAAAAGAATCTTGATGTGACGGACTGAGGAGATGCTGCAGTGTTAAAGGAAACAACATTTCGTTCCAAAATGTATCATCAAACATTAAAACTGTTTTGAAGGAAAAGTAATAAAACTGGAGTCGATCTCGGGTCTTTGGCTTGACAGTCCAGTGCTTTCTACATCCTCCATGCGCCCCTGCAAATTCTGTCCGACTCACTTTTCCTTAACAAAAGAACAGTTTTTTGAGGAAACCGTGTTGTCGGATGAAGTCCTTTGTGACGGTTTCTGTGGATCATTGTCTTGCTAAATGATGAAGCTCCTTCGCTCTAGTTTTGATGCATTTCTCTGTCAACTTGCAGACGACATGTTTCAATTCATTCTGCTGCTTCCATCATCATCAACAAAGACCAGCCATGCAGCCCGAACCATCTCACCACCTCCAATGTGCTTCACAGATGAGCTCCAATGGTTTGGATCACGAGCAGGTTCTTTCCTTCTCCACTCATTGGTCTTTCCATCACTTTGGTCGAGGTTCATCTTGGTCTCATGAGTC
The DNA here is from genome assembly GCA_033026295.1 of Channa striata. Classification (NCBI taxonomy): domain Eukaryota; kingdom Metazoa; phylum Chordata; class Actinopteri; order Anabantiformes; family Channidae; genus Channa; species Channa striata. The sequence continues at coordinate 17,040,043 of CM065188.1, forward strand.
CATAAAACCTTGTTCCTGAACTTTTCTGGATCATCTTTGTCCTGGCCTTTCTAACCCTGCATGCTGATTAGGGTTTAGATGTTGTCGTGTGGCCTCTGTATCGCCGCTGATGCAGTTTTGTTCACATGCTGGATTGTGGAGACTGTTGCTGGTGTTTCTGGGTTTTTAGACAACTCCCTGATCGAACTGTTTTATTCCTCTTTTTAACAGATAAAACCAAGAGCTTTCATTTAGATGGTCTGTTTACAGTCACACGTTTTTCATACTTCTGCCACAAACGTGGATGATCTGATGCAAAAGGTGCTGTGTTCCATCGAGGTCTAAATGCCATCAAATAAAACTGAAATTGACAATTTTTGTCTTATGCTCGTGATCTTAAACCCAAAATATACCCAGATATCACTTAATTTAGTTTACACATAAACACTAAGGAGCACGATAGTTTAGGTTGTCTATTACTGTAAACAGATATGTTTAACTGTCAAATCATTTAGAATCTGCCTATAAACCTTTAATATAGTTATGCACAGTAATCTCGACATTATGTTCGCTTCCTGTAAGATAAAGTTAACATAAATTGAACATAAACCGCACAAAAAGCGTTCTCCTGGGTGTCCTCTCCGTTTAATGAGAGGATGCCCAGTCCTCTATAGGTTGGAACTGTTGTCATTTCCTTTTGTCTTTCAGTGCCTCTCAGTTGCAAAACTGCCACATGCCAGGAGTTGTGATGCATCTGAAAATTCTTATTAAATCATTAGAGAAAATTCTGGTCTTCCATCGGCTCCCGGCTCCGTTACCACCTGAAATTGATCTTCAGATGATCACGTTTACATTAGTTTTTCTTACTCGTTGTCGATTTTCTTTGCTTGTTCTCATCAGTTTACGCTGAGCTATTGCCCCCGTCCTTCAGATTACCACAACTGATGCACGTTACATATTTTAAAGTAACCATCGGTTTTTACTGAAATAAAAATGCAACATGATCCAGAATTAGTTTTTCTTACTCGTGATTTTCTTTGTTGTTCTCAGGGCTTTTGCCCCGTCCTTCAGATTACCACAACTGATGAAATCCAAAATCCAAAGCTGATTCCTCTCTTCTGTGCCTGCACGTCTTTGTCTAAATAAATTCGGCTTATTTTATTTAACAGTGCGTCTCCTGAATTTCACCACAGTGACTAATAAAAAATTACATTCGTTGACTTTTTTGCTCGTTTATGGGCTGAACTATTTCGTCACTGCTGGAATCTTTCTCCTCCGACCGTTCTGTGTCCTAATGGAGTTAGTTGAGCCATTAGCTGAGCAGATTGATTCATTACGCTAATGTGAGTCTAACCCTGTTGGCCCTGTTGAAATGCGTGCAATATGACACTCCTCAAATTTGTTCTAACACATGCCCCGGGGAGCTAAACACAGCCGCTGCTAATGGGGGAGGTGGAGCCAATTATGCAGAGAAGAGCCGACTGTCAACAGCTATTAGGACGATATCTGCTGTGTGTGCTATCAGCCGGCCTCCTCCTCCTCCAGCACAACAAACTCACAGATTCACTGAAAGCTGCTGGGTGAGAAAAGGCGGATTTCCAGGTTCTTCCTGGTGGGAAAAACGTCCTCGACGTCAGCGATGCTTTTTATTTCAGTCGCTTCATTTTGCAGCAAAACAGAAACAGTAACACAGAAAATGTTCATTTATTCTACGTGGAAGAAACCTGCCACGTGAATATGACAATGATGACGTGAGGGAAAACCTAAATACACATCAAACCCACAGCGAGCATGCGATAGATTTCTATCCAAACATATTACACGAGGTCCTGAAAAAAAATGTGACGACACATATATTTTTTAAAAATGTCCAACCCATGAGAACATGGGACATATGATTTTTTTTAATAGGAACCGGACACACATACGGTAGCTCATTAGTGTCAAAATGTGTTAAAATCTAAAACAAATCAAATTTAATTATAAAGCTAAAAATTACAAATTTGCTTCAATGGGCCTTTAAAGCTTGTTTGACACCGTTTAGATCCTGGATTTGCATCCAAGCGTTTAAGTTTCCTATAAGTTTAAACATCATACGTGTGACTTGCAGTTAGAAAAGCATGACAATAAATAAAATGTCCAAGTGAAAAACTCTTACACATTAATCATGCCAAGAACCTCATTCAAACTCCAGGTTTTCCCAGGATTGACTCTAAATGTCTGTAAGTGTGGACTAGTGGATGTCATTGGATCCGTGGAAACTTTAAATCAGTGGGTCAGTGCAGCATTTCACACTTGGAGCCCCGGTAAGACAGATTTTCTTTCCGAGCGTAATTTAAATAAATAAAACCGCTCACGGTTTGAGTCCGTCAGCCAAAAAGCCAAAAAGCCAAACTAACATTTTTATGTTATATTACAAGGTTTTATGTTAAAGGAACATTTATGTGTCAAGTCTTGCAGAGGTTCTGCGTAGCTGTGGACCTTACACAGACCCAGTGTGGAGCATCAGTTCTGCACATTGTCAGAAATTAATGCCACAACACTTGATGTGGTCTCTGGAACAGGACTGAAAGATCAGCAGCAGCAAAAACCCCCACATCTACACAGGCGGCTGTTTTTGTGCGTGATACAGTGGGTGTAACCTGGTCAGGTGCTGCCGCGGCTTCTGTTTATGTTTATGGAAATGCAGAAGTTGATCAGGAGAAAATTCTGTTGTTGGTCACGTACGATAAGGCCCACGTCTGCTCCGGCTGACTTTTCAAATCCTTCGGACCTACACAGAATCACAAAGAACAATACGATCAGTGATGCCGACATCTAAGGTGCATGTTCCCGACAGCTTTCTGGCACGAGAAGAGAAGGTGAATAGTTCAGTAATGAGATTTTAATATCTGTAAAATGACACATACTGCTGCTCTCATCACTCATCCACTCTTTTCTGCCTGTTCTGTGGTCTTTACACACTGTAACGAGATCCAAATCACTCCAACGTTTTGACGTTTCAGGAGTCTTGGATATGAGTTATGCTCCAACACTTACCTTTAAATGGGACTCGTTGAACAGCGCTGGAAGATGTGCAGAGACTTTCACTTCACTAAACATGGTTGAGCGAGGCTCAGCGTACGGGCCAATCAGAGGAAAGCAGCAATTTCTGGCTTTAATTAGGACATTTTTCAGCATCTGACTGATTGTAACTTGACAACCCAGACTCCCTAAAGGTTGGTGGCGTGTAAAGAGCAAAGCAAAGCCGATTCAGAGCAGCAGATTTGAGTTTCTCATCGTACCTTTTCTTCAACATTTGAGGTTTAAATACAATTTAACGTCAAAAGGAAGAAGTAAAAGCAAATCAGCAGCTAGCTCACAGTGTTTCCTTTAGTCTGATCGTATCAGAGACTAAACACATTTGGCTGGAGGCCTGTGGTCATTTCCCACCTATTGACTGTGAAAGAGACAAACGGGGGAAATCATGGGACTGCGCAGGAAGTGAAGCCACTCGATGACGGAAGGGGACGCGTGAGGAAACCAACTTAGTGCGAGTGAATCCATCGACGCGTCTTTAGTCCTCCGTCCTCGCCCCTGCAGAGGGAAACCACATCTGCAGCCAGATAAAACCTGCTGTTGGGGATGTGGGGGGTGGGAGCCATTATTTGCCTGTAGCTAAAGGGGCTTTCAGCTCCCTGACCCCCCCTTAATAATATAGTTATTATGAAGTTAATGTTTGTTTAATGTTTGTTGCAGATACAGAATAATTACATTTATTTTCAGGTTTAAAAGTTGAGACATCGAGTGACTTACCGTAAGTTGCACAGGACCGAGCAAACGTCGGCCAGATTATTTTTTTATTTTTGTGCAGCACAAACGCTGTTACTCTATTTATTGATCAGCACAATGTTTGGCCCCATTTCTCGAGTTCTAAAAGTCTTTGCTTATGAAAAACTTAATAATGTAATAAACCAATGTCTTGTAGTTAGACACTCACAGCAGGAGGAGTTTGGAAAATACATGTAAAATTATTAGATTTATTTAAAACGATTGTCTCTACTCAGTTCAGCCTGGAAATCCACCTCACACTGCAGAAACCAGGGCCTGGGGCATTTTTAAAAGCCAAAAAAAACAAACGTTTGGTATTTTTTCTTGAAAAATGATTTTTCTTTTAATCAAAGCTGCCTGTAACATTGTCGACAAATCCAATCATGTCTCCGACTGTGTTGACAGCAGCTCATAAAACGAGCCTTGTGCGAACAGCCGAAAGAACCGAGCTCCTCCACACGTGCTGATCCCTTCCAGCTCCGCTCACTCGGAGCCCACTGAGGACACTTGAGTGTCAGGTAAACCCGTTCAGCAGGTGAAGTCTGAGGCTCCTCCCTCCCGCCACTTGAGAATTGTTTTGCCGGCTGTTTCCTGCCTTGTTTGCTCACTTGTGTGAACGGGGGGGGGCTCAGTGTCCAGATTGCGGTACATCTGCTGTTTTCGCGAGGCCTGGCCGCTTCGCCACGCAGGTGCTGCTCCTTCCCCCCTGAAGGCCACATTCTTCTATAGCCATGTGCTGCCTGAGCAAACTGCGCTTGTGAGCCGGCCCGTCCCACCGCTGACTGGCCACTGCCCCGGCAACATGCATTGTTGCTCTATGCAAATCTGCTCACACTGGGACAGAGACTTTGGGAGGGGGTATCCTGAGCTCAGGAGCCGGGATAGAGGACGGAGGCCGGCCAATAAATGAAAGTTTGCCTTAAATCCTGGGGATAATAGAGGCAGAGGTTGGGGCCGAGCCTCGAAGCCGAGATAAACAGAGGGATTACTCCTCGGTTTTGCATCGCTCGCTCTCCTCTGGGTGGCCCTTAACCGTCGGGAAAGCAAAGAGGGGAGAGGGGGTGGCGAGAGAAGAAAAAACGTTTAACGCATGGACATTCACACAGCACATAGGGGGAAAGCAGTGAGCCTAATTCCATCAAAGACTAAAAAAATTAGCAATTAATTTATTCCAACCTCCCCGCCCCTGCTCCTTTTCTATTTTCAGCCCAATTGTTGGTGAGTTCTGCAACATCTGGTCCAGAACAGTCGCTCTGCCTGATGACTGATGCACCCTCCATTAAAGTAAAATAGCGGAGAAAATCTGCCTTTTTTCATTCATTTCTTGTCCATGGGAGATTAGTTTGGTGCGACGTGAAAAGTAATCATTAAAAATGTTGCTCTTTTCGCAGGCCATGCATAACCACCGCGGGCAGTGCCTTTATTTGCAATTGTAATTTAAAGAATAATTAAAGAAGTTAAATGATTCTGTAAATGTAGAACAACTTGAGTCTTTGTGCTCAAGGGTGCATGAATCTGCGCCTTATGGCTGGTTGCTCCGATAAACTCGGTAATGAAAGAATGTAGCGCCGCGCTAATGGCAAATTTTGAAGTGTTTTGGATTTGCTTGCTCTCCGGTCCTCAGCTCACGCTCCTTCTGATGCCCGACCTCAGTTTTGGTTGCACTGAGACGCAGAGGCCGACGAAAGAAAGTAACTGACAGAATGATTCAGTGATGGGCTTCGTTTAATCACAGAGAGAAAAGTCCAACGTCACAGAACAGCACACAGGACATCGAGGGAACATTCAGGGAACAACTACTCACTCCAAATGTCGTGCTGACAGTCCAGAACCAAAGTGTTGCCAGTGTAAAAACGATAAACGTTTGATACGGTTCAGAAAAACTGAATGAAACAGTTATCGATTATCAGCATATTCACAGATTAGATTTCTGTCAAACAACAAATTTATTATAATTTTGTTTTTAGAAAATATGTGTAAAATGGATGATGACGTGTGCATGACAGACTCTCAAACACAAATAAAAGTGCAGTAACTGTTATTATTCAGTATAAAAAAATACAATATAAATGTGTATTTTGTTAAATGAAATGGAATTAATTCACAACAGCAGCAAAACTTTACATTTTTTTTACCCACTGAAGTTTGAAGTTGCATCAAATTAACAAGGAAAAAAAATCTCTTGACTCAGCATCTTGAAATCAGTTTGGATAAAGTGGTGAGAGGAGCAGGGACGGCCTGATATCAGCGACATCCGTCTGCTCTGGGGCTGCAGCACCAGCAGCTTATAACCACACACACACACACACACACACACACACACACACACACACACACACACACACACACAGCAGCAGTCCCCTCGTGGAAATGAGCTGTTGACATTATTTAGGGTCAATGATAGCGAGGCCAACTGCTGGGATTTAGCAGATAAATCGTTTCGCTGAGACTTACGTCCATTACACATTTCATTACATCCGTTAGCTGCCCAACGTTGGCAAAACGAATCCATCAGAAAACGTGTGTAAGAAAAAAACCTAAGTGAATGAGACGTGTTAAACGTGCACGTCGGAACATTTCCGCCACGCGGGGGGTGACCTTGAAGACCGCGGTTGTCCTGCACACGTCCAAGGTGTCGTTGTGGTTAAGTGAGGCCGAGCTGCAGCTGCTGTCGGCAGAAAGCTCTGTGCTCATTCACAGTTGGCCTGAAGTTTGATGCACACAGCAGCTAGTTGGTCAAATAAATCTCGGAAACACGGCGCTGTCCGGAATGAGTTTGTTTTCGACTACAGATTTGGGTTGTGGATGAGATTAGCCTGGGTGATCCGAGAGCAAATATGGATCAGGGGGCAGAGGAAACCTTCATTTTGGGTCCACTGGGAGTTCCAGGCGGACGGCTGTAAGCTGATGACTACATTTCCTGAAACAATCAGTGTGCAGCACTTTCTGTAATTGTACGATTTTTATTTCCACCAATAAAAACAGGTTGATTTTTTTGTTAAATTTGCCGTAAATTTAAACATTTAAATGTTGTCTTTGCTGTCGGTTATATATCAAAACCAGGATCACCCGCCATCTGCAACTGTCTACGTGGAACATCTAAAGTCTGAATTACAGGAGAGCACCACAGGGTGAAAGTACGACGCATTTCATATTGGTCACATCTGTGATGGGCTGCAGCCTCACAGTTAATGTCTTTCCACATTTCAGTGACACGTTGCAAGATTAACTTGAATTTTAACAAATTTAATTACATTTGTGATTGAAGTCAATATTTATTTTATGATAAACTGAACTGTAGCAGCATTTTTTAAAAAAAAAAGGCTTTTTCTTCAAACTGAATTAGAACCATTTCTTTTTTATTATTAGTCTGTTTGTCACTTCTCTGGACAATGTTTAAGCGATGAAATGATTTTAGCCTACAGGGTTTGCAATGGACCCTAATGAGATAAGAACGTCCTGTCTTGATAACACAAATATTTTTACCTTGCAGTTTCTGGGGCTCGTTAAGATGTTAAGAGCAAAAATCACACTCGTGCAAATTGGGTCCAAATTGCAATAAAAGAACAATAACGTCAAGATGACATGTTTAGGTGATAAAAGGAAGAAGGCGTACTTCCCAAAGGAACTCCCATGCCTAAAATAAATAGCAACCTCAAATCCATGTAACCTCCAACTAAATCGCTCTGAAGCTAGTAAACTTGAACTTTTTAATTTTCATTAATTAATCCGTTCTATCAGAAGTAACATAAAAATAAGGCCAATGAGGAGAGTGTGTTCTTTTACGCAAAAGGTTTGTTCTCAACTAGCTGACTCACTAACATTTACAAAATGCCAAAATCCCTAAAGGGTTTAACAGGCAATGATTGCAACGCAGGCTCTGTCAGAACAGCAGAGGCTAAGAACATCTGTAAAACCTCCTTTAAAACTGAGACGGGTTTTGTCATATCCTCAAGCTTGAATTGTAACCAAGAAATTGTCTAGATGTGTATGACTTCATCAAATACACATTTTCATTGGGTTTAGTTTTGGTGGCGGTAAAACCAAATCCACCTCCATCCAAAAGCAGTTTAATAAAGCTTGTTGCATGTTTTGGATGAAATGTTCAAATGTGTTGTGTAGATGTTCCAGAATCCACACCTGACACCACTTTCACTGAGTTTCAGTGGGTAGTTTCACTGTGTTTTGACGTTAATTTGTCCACCTGCTGTCAACGTTCAGAACAGCGATGCTATCGCCTATTCCCATGATCCTCTTGGCAAAGTCCTGCAGAGGGAAGGAGTCTGACACGACAAAAAAATCTTGAAAGGAACACAAAGGCACAAAGAGCCGGAGGGCGCAGCGCAGAGGCGGCCATCTCTGGCCCGACAGAGGACTCGGCCTCGCCATAGAGCCACACCACTCCAATTCTGAGCGAATGCTAATGAGATTGCTCTGATCCCTCCGGTGCTTCCCATGTTTTCAACACCTTCAAGGACCACATGGCGCTCGCAGCATAAAGACAACTAAATGAGAAATCTGAGGGTTTTTTTGTAATGCTGGGGGCCTCTTCGCTTTTCAACCTGGCCGCCCATTCAGTGTACCTCCCCGAAAAGAAATGATAAGAAAGAGAGTGCTACAGGGGGTGTGGATGAGTAAACTTTTCAGGAAAATGGCGTATTTGAGAACCTGAAGTAATAATTTACAGCCACGCAAGGGCGAAGCCTTTGACGTAGTAAGAATCACAGGTTTGGAATTTGAAAAAGGAGGGAAGAGAAAAGGGAGGGAGATGCTCAAATTTGGAGCCTGTTTTCTCACAACCACTGTAATGAGATCACTAACATCTTGAGCCGGCCTCCACTATAGCCACCAAACAACAGGCTCCCAGATGAAAGGTGAATGGGCCTAGGTTCCCGCTGGCTTGTTCAGAAGCACTTTAATAGCACAGCACCCTGTGAAAGGTTCCTGGGCAGTAGCTCATATCAGCGGCGAAGCACACAGCTTAATAGGATGATGCCTTTTGGCTTTTGTCATGAGATGATTAAGGGCTTCGTTGTCACTGGTGCCTGTTGAGCACAAGGCACTAGAGCCCACTCTGTTGGGCTTATTGTCTGGGCCTGTGTGGTAGAAAGGAGACCTTTTGATGAAAAACACCTTTCAGGGATTCTATCAGGTGAGCTCTACTTCGGTGTCTCGCATCCACAGCTCCTTCAAAGTACCTCAAGTGTCTTGTTTTCCTCTAAAGACCCTTGAATCTGTCATCGTCTTTAGGCAGAGACAAACACCACAGGGGAGCAGCAGAGGGATGAAACTTGCTGCCAATGGTCCTTGAATAAAGACAATGTGTATGTGTGTAATTAATTGACCCGTCTAACCTGTGCAGCAAGTCGATGAGTGTGAAGCTGCATTTGATTCACATCTAGCGCTGCATCTTTAAAATTCAGAATCAATGTAAAGACTAAATTGTAACCAGGAGTTTACTGAATCTTAAAATCCAACTAGGAATACAAGATAACTTTTGTTTTAGTCATTGTCTCATTTGAAGAGTCTTTATCAGGATGCTGACACTCTTTGAATGGGAATTACCTTTCTTCTGCATCTGACACTGAGACATTCAACAGAGCTGTCAGGTTTAGTGAGGTCCCCGGGGAAAAGCAAAAAGCCCTTTAAATTAGCTCTTTCTGGGCTTAAATAAGGGAAAGGCTGGACTTTCTACAACCGCCATAATGTACCGCAGAGAGAAGTTGACACAACAGGATGACATTAAACACCAAATGCACTATGTTCATTTTTTGCAATCAATGCAGGTCCTTTCAATCAGGCCAGCTTTGTACTCGGGATTGGTTTTGGTGACTTAAGAAGCTAGACTCCCTTCGTACCCCCACCATCTGCAGCTGCACCCTCCCCTTCACCCACCTTTACCCCCTCCAAACCCCCCCTCACAAGGATACTGCCAGCCTTTTCACTCCCTCCTAACAAGACGGCTCCAAAGCACAGGCCCACTCCAAGTAATTAAATCAATCCCTTTGTGTTCCCAATATTCCCCTTCTGTGGGTGACTGCCCAAGATCTGATTATGGGTTTTCATGCATATTCAGGCTGAAGCTACAACTTGTCTAGAACAACCTCTTACTTTTTATTTTCATGTCACGGGCAGTCAACATGCATAGTTTTCCTTTCATGAAACCCTAAACTTTTTCTATATTCTTCCCAGAAGACAAACCTAGCTCCAGCAGGATAGTGAGATGAGGACTGGTCACCGACTCTGGAGGCTGAGGCATATTTAAGAGAAAGCCATAAGACGAGGAGAAAGTAGGGTCGGACCCGAAAGACAAATTGGATTAGCAACTATTGGATTAAAGGTAAAACGGAGGAATAACAAACAAGAAAAGCTGCCTGTGATCACAGGGTTTAATATATTTCTTTTCCTCTCCGAACCCTTTCTTCTCTCCCTCCCCCTTTTCCGTCTTTCTTTTCGAGTAAAGATCCCAGGCTTAAGACAGACTTATTAAAACTGGGATTAATTTGTAATGCTCCCCTAACCCTCAGGGTCAACTAAAGATTTGTTATCTAAAGCAAACAGGAAAAATGTACTATGAAAACAAAACGAGGGCTTTAAAGCCGTGTCTGTGGGGCTTCTGGGAGATTTAGCTTTGTACGGAAGGTGTTATCCCTGAGATGTTTCCTTGAGCAGGAAAAGGAAGAATAATTACTGCACAAGATCTTTTGCAATTATGAAGCTTTTTGCCTTTAAATAAAGCTTCAAAAACTGGTAGGTAGATTGAAAGGAATGTAAACAAACGCTGCCACATGCAAAAGGTCTAGATTTAATCAAATGTATTGTCGGTATTCTTGATGACAGAATGGCATATGAAAACAGACTGCTCTTGTTTGATTCAGGAAATGTTGGGGTTTTGATCAGCACTTGATGAGAGGTAACAGTGTTGAGAGACGAGGCCACTCTCATTAGCCTCATCTTTTTAATGTAGCACTAGCTCAGATTGTTATCTTAATCTTATTTGGTTATGGAGGCTTCGTTCACTCTGACAAGCACAAAGACCTTTGGGGACCAAATCCAGAGCCATTGCAAGAAAGAATGAAAAAATCAGAACCCGCTTTACTGCGATGGCTGTTGCGTTCGCTCCACGGGGTCGTGGTTCAAGGGGCCACGTTGACCGGCGGCGAAGCCGAGCAGCTTAAATCTCCTGGTCATTTGCCTGTTCCTGTTTTGTTCTTTGTTTTCCCCTTGCTGGCTCCTCATTGGTGGTTTTGTGGCAACAGTCATCAACGCTGGGACAAAATTGTTAAGGAGATATCTGAAAAACGGATGGGGTAAAAGTGATTTTTACAGCTGCTTACATCCTTGTAGGAAAGGAATAATGTGCTTAAAGGTGATTGGCTGTGGCTGATTTTGAATTTAATCTGATGAGGCTGTCAAAGTTCAGTCATTGTCTTACAGGTTTCCGTGTGTTTATATTTGGTTCGTTCTTGGCAAATCGCTGTTTGTTTCCCATGTTGTGGCACCTGAATAACTGGCAACGTTGGATTTGTAACTGCTGCATCTCAGACTGACCTTAGAAACATGAAGCTTTTTGTCTAATTTGAAAATGTTCACAATAAAATGCTGAATACACAGGATTCAACGTGCAGGAGTTAAATTATCCAGCTCTAGTTTTGGGGTCAGACTACAAAGCGTTCTCAGAACGGCAATGCCTTCGTTTTTTTGCCTTCGAAGAAGATCTTTGGCCTTTTCTAAATTCGGAATATTCCCCACCCAGTCACTAAAACCAATCATAATTTGCTGCTACTCAGGAAGAATCTGTGAGCCTTCAGCCTGGATGAGCTGAAAAAAAACTGGTTTCTTCATCACAAAGCGTTTTTTTTTTTTTCAACATTTTGAGATGGTCACACAAGCACAGTTGCACTCGCTTACTTCAGGCTGCTCCTTGGACGCGTAAAACTGGATCTGGATACGACTTCAGTTAAAGAAGTGAAGATTTTGTCAACAAAGTTCAAGTAGACGACCCTATGTTTTGTCCACTCTGTGGTTTGATGGAATTAACATAAACCAGATATTTTCCCATCCACATCCCTGAAAGACGACAAAGTCAGCTCTTTGTCTGAATGCTGAAGTAAAAGTGTTGCGTGTTCTTGCAGAATTTCAGACGTATCTGGTGAGGCCATTGATTGTGGTTTGCCGAGCTGGGCAGTCACGGTGGAGGGACTCAGGACCAGGGTGTCATGTTATGATGCAGCTGAACAGGTCGTTGTTTTGTAAGCTGTCATTTTTTGTCCATGCCCCCCTGACCTCAGGCTTGTAGACCCATTCAGTTATCCATGCGTGAACCCATAGAATTGGGGACTTTCTGTTCCTAATGTGCACATTTCACAGCGTTCGTTCGTTGAGCCCTAAGACGTCCGTACATGTCGACTGTGGGTGGCCTGCCAGAGAATGAAACTGTGGTGGCATCAATGTCTTTGTAAACAGTGCAATTTCTATTTTGCTTCAAAAGCTTCTAGACCTCTTCAACAACAGAGGAAGGAATGGGTGACTCGTCTTCAGAAAGCCTGAATCTTACATCTTTGCCACACAAAGTTAGATCAGTGTCTTTTACGTCCATTTTCCGTTGGTAATCCCCCACAAATTGCCCTCTGTTGCAGTTTGTGTATCAGCTATTTGCACTGGATTAATGTGAGTCACTGGTGGCAAGTGTTCAAATCAATGTTTATTAATGGTTTTCTTTAAGTGTTTAAAGATTAAGTCATTAACATATTGATGAAGTTTTCAAAGTTGCCCAGGGAGCGAAAAGGAGCAGGAGCTGGAGAGGGTTTGACGAGCTGCTGAACTGACGCCAGCTGCTGCAAAACAAGAGGCTGAAGAAGAGGAGCTGTGGGTTTCCTGAGAGGAAGGCATCAGGCGCTCCACTCACTGATGCAAAGTTTCTTCTGGTTATTCAAATTCAGAGTGCTGCCGGAGAAAATATCACTTGACACTGTCGCACTTTGAGTATTCGGCTACATCTGGATATACATTCATATCTACACAATGAAACTCGTGTAGGAATATGATTTTGTTTTTTTATTTAGTTTTTTTTAAAGGTGTTCTGCTTGGGATGCGGCGCAGTCGAGTTGGATTGATTTTACCATTCAGCAGCGACCTGCCGCAGCCCTTTGGCTCACCATGGTAATTCCCCCTCTTAACTGATAAGGTACCTGATCCATAATAAATCAATTCTAATTAGTTTCATGTGTAAAGCGAGGACGGGCGCTGTGCTCTGCTTAGGGGACTCTGTTCAGCCTGCGTCTTCCCATCATCCTTAGTTGGTTTCAGCCGCCAGTCATCTGCACACCTGATTAATCTCCTGATTATTAGGTGTGGATTATTGACGGGGAGGGGAAGCAGCTTCGTTAGGCGGCTGCGTCTTGTGTCAAGCACAGGCAGAATTTGTTTTCTCTGCCACCGTTTGTTTTCTGAGAGGGCGGCTCAAGCTTGTCATCAAACCTCTGCTGATTAAAAGAGTCCTGTCAGTCCGGGCTGTCAAACGGACGGAATCTGAAGGGGCATACCGAGGCCAGGTGTCGCTTTTTTGCAGGACATTTTAGTCATTTTAGAGATTGTGACCTGTCCACCAAAGTTTGTTGTGGTTATGTTCTCCATATAGTTCTGCAGGTTTTTTTGAATATATGTAAACATTTGTTCAATATACATCAGGGACTTTCTTAAATTGTGTCACTTCCACAGTGGAATGTAACAAAGACTGTGACCTGGCAAAACACACCGGTTTCGTTTGCTCGCACTTTCTTTGTCACATTTTTAGGTTTGTTTTTATGTGCTTTAGTTTTAGGTTCTTCACAGCCGCTCTCATCCAGCTGGTCACAGAACCTGATATACCTGGACAATTACTAGTTTGTGTTGTAGTTTTCTATACAAGTGTATCAGAACATATCTGCTGCACGGAAGGAGCTGTACCGTTTAGCTCTTCGAGGAAGAGCAGTGAAGGAAGTAGTGACGCGTCCTAACAGGGGAACATCTTGAACGTACATGAAAGAGCAGGGCTTAGCACAGCGGTTTTTCTCTCCCTTTGACACTCGCCATTCAAAGGAGCTACAAACACTTTACATACGGCAGGACTTCACATTTTACCGTCTTTCTGTTGCAATTTTGTGGTTTAAAATTAATTTCAAAAATTGCTTGTAGGGCATTTTTTACTTAAATGCTAGAACTAACATTTTGGAAGGACAAAGCATGTCACTCATAGTATCAGTGTGTGGGGCTGATGATGGTCAGTGACATAGATGAACAAGCTAATCCAGGCAGCAGCCTGATCACTGACTAAAAATCCAGAGAGTCGATGCCGGTTTTAGCATCCGTGTGATGATTGTCGACAATTTTTAGAAAATTACCAAAATTGCCCTTTAATCTCCTCCAGCAAACTCCAAACAGGATCGGAAAGACAGATTGGTGCGTTCAGACACCCCCGTCCTCTTCCATGGAGACGAGTTGTGCGTCCCCAGTTAACAATGTGCCACCGTACCTCATCTCCGCCATTGATTTCTCCACCATTTATTTCTGTTTTGGTTCACGCTCGAGATCTCTGTATTTGAAAGTTGATGCTCTCGCCTAAAAGACAGATTCATGCACAGACTGCGCTACTTTTGTAGTCTGTGGCAGTTTTATATGATAAGCTTTTTAGACGTTCAAAATCAATATGTAATCCTGTGCAGGGGCTTATCCCCAGGACTAGGCCATTTGTGAGGCTCTTTGAGCTTTGTTACAGGTCTTCTGGCAGCTCTGTGCAGCACATTGATTAGCTGCAGAGCCAGAATCCTATCAAATGGCCGCCTGTGATGATGGAGCAAACTCTCCCAGCGCCTCCAGTTGACTGGACCTGGAGATAAGGGCGGGTGGCCATTCTCTCCCTCCTGCACAGGGAGGTAGTGCCTGTTTCTGCCCTTTCAGGGGGTGTTGGACAGGTGTGATTCACGTCTTCACCTACATTTAACTGACTTTTATCCATAGGGACGTGCAGATCCAAGTATGGCAGAGGACGCCAACCTTTTTAACATCACCAACTTTAGCAGCTAATAACCACCCTCCGCTTTGCTCCACCTCAGGGTTCATGTAGTTTATATATGCTCCTGATCCATTTCTCTCCATCCTATTTTGACAAATCCCTGCTTGCATTTCTCGAATCCATCACTGGATGCTATTCTTTACATATAGCAATTCCGTCTGTCCTTCAGCAGACCAGGGACAAGTGGACAGAGGTTTGCATCAGTGGTAGGCCACGTCACAGCGTCTTGTTTTGATGCTTCCTAAAACGTCAAATTGGGCTACGTTGTACTTCCTTTTGGTGTATCATATTGATGCGCTCTCTTTACTGGGGGCTTTCACTGGACTCTCCAGGAGCCACACCGTGTGACGCCAGGGGAACGACTTTATATACGCACAAAAACTGTGTTAGGGTTAGAGAGAACAACTTCAGGGTAAAGCAGGTGTGAGCACCCACGTACTTCCTTTCTATAGTAGCCACGTGCTCCACGTTGTGTTAGAACCAGCATCAAAGCGCACATTGTCTCGCACTAGAGTCCTGGAGAAAAGTCCCATGTCTTGTTGTACCATCCACCAAACTGTTTACCTCCCCTCTTAGGACTTTTTCACTTCACCTACTGTGTCAGTGCACAAAACTAAAGCTTCTTGGTTTCCACTGTAATACACTTTACCCTGAGGCGATGCCAAAAAAGTGACGCACAAACACTGCACACTCGTTTGCACTAATGTGGCCAAACAATGTGAAGTTTGGCCTGAGGTTAGGTGCAGAGTCAGGATAGACGCATTCGGGGGCATTTATCGCTCCAAGACAATTGAATTTAAACCAACTTCTGAGATCTCACAGGTTAATGGTCCACGTTTAGCTCTCTCCTTTAAGCTCTTTTCAGTGTTAAATATTCTCCCTGCAGCCCAAAACAAGCGCACATCACCCGGTGTGTTTTCTGACCTCCAGCTGGCCTCTTTTCATCTGTCCCGCAAACGGTAACTGGTTTCTAAGTTGCGGTAAACGATCGTGAAACCCAATTTTCTAAGTTGGATTTCTCCCAGTGAAATCTGTGGCAGAGCTAGTTCAACAAACGGTTCTGTGGGTTGTATCAGGAGGTCGGGACAAACTACATATATGGGCTGAAGGTCAGAGGACTTGTAATGTTAAAATGTCAGAGGATCACCGCAGCGCTTTGGTACCAATGCAAACCACAACCAAATGATGTCACTGTCACCAAACTGACCGACTGCTGCTTTGGCTACTGGAAATGCACGAGTCCGTGCAGTCGTTCAGGCTCTGTCAGGAGGCATTTGTTTCATCTCACATTGCGATGGTAGAAATATGGCTTCTCACTGGAAACCTGAAACCGATCCACGAGCAGTGATCACATGTGCTGCATGTGACTCCTCAAACAAAGGCCTGCTTTGCTAATTGTCTTTTGAAAACAGCCATTTTCCTCCAAGACGTCTGGGAAATACTTTATCGCCTTCAATATTTTTCCTTTTTTTTTTTTTTTTTTTTTTTTTTTTAGAACAGGGAGGGTGATGGGAAACAGAGTCTGTGCATTCCTTCGTGCCTCGCCAGCGCTCACATGGTTACCGCTGCTACATATTGTTAGAGATATCTGAATGAGCGCTGGCCATGCAAGTTTTAACGTGATTGCCTGAGGGGCAGCAGAGTGAAAGAGCGAAGAACAGAGCCAGGGAGAGGAGGGGGGGGCATAATCCTAAAAGGATTGGAAGTAACCCCCCCACACACACACACACACACACACACACACACACACATCTGAGTAATTCCCCCCTCACACACACCTCTGTGTTTCAGGGGGTGATGGGTACTGGATGGGCTGGATGGTACTGGATGAATAGTTTCGTGGCTCTGGTGTCTGATTTCTCCCTCCCTCTCCTCCACCCCCCCACTTCATCTTCATTGTTTGCCTTCCTAATGAGAGGGGCGGGACCACATGGCTTGTGATTGACAGCTACGCACTGCTGTCTCAGTGCTCCTCACCATCTCCGTGAGGAGTCTTCTGTCCTTACTGTACTTGAGGTTGAAAGATGAGCTGTTTGTGGCGTCTCACTTGTCTTTTGCTGGTGGACTGACGGGTCCGTAAACACTGTGCCAATTCAGTTTCATGCCGTTTTACTCCCAAGTCCACTTCACTAACATAAGAAATTTGCTTCTGGTTGTCGCGCTCAAAGTCATGTATATAGAAAAAAAAAAACACTTTACCGGTGACAGGGTCTGGAGGATACGATGAGGGATCAAAATGTGGGGTCATCTCCACAGTCTTGAGCATGTCCAGATCCAGCACCGCAGCAGCTGATCAACCTCCCATCATCATCATTATCATCTCAGAAACCGATGTGTCATCGGCAAAACTTTACAAGCTTGAGTTTCTGGAGGTGCAGTCGTTTGTGTGAAGTGAGTAGAGCAGAGGGGGGCGACACGTCCCTGAGGAAAACCAGTACCAGCCACGTGCAGGACGGAACGGTGTCCGTCCTCACCTGCTGCGTCCTGCTGAAGAGGAAGCACATGAACTTAAATGTCTGAAAAGTCAGGGGGCAAAACTCGCCGACCGGAGGGGCTGTTGAAACACGTCCAGTTTGGAATAGTGTAGCAAAATATTCAGCGAGACATTAAAACGGCAGCCGCAAGCAGGAAAACACCCAACGCCCCACTATTAGTTTTAATCATTAAAAAAGGTTTTATTGTTTTACTGTTTTAAAAAAAGATTTAAATCTTGGAGTTAATGGCTGTTTCTAGTGATATTCGGTTTCCCTCTGTTATGTTACAATGTCAAAATCTCTCTCTTAATATTTCAACCTATAAAATAATTACATTTGTTTTTTGAGCTTATTTTACCTCAGTGAATGAGCCACATAACAACGAACAATAATTAAGCATGTTTATTGTACTACAGTTTGAAAGGATTTGTGCTGCAGTATTTATTTTCTTCTGCTACTACATAATTTTGACTTTTCCACGTTTCAGTTGTAAATGTTGTATGTTTACTCCCTCGCACTTATTTGGCATCTCTTTTAGAATTAGATTAATAAAACAGAGGAACATGTAATTCAGCAGCTCCCAGCGTTATGTAAATTGATTTAGATGCTGGTTCTTATTTAAAATCTGTAATCATCAAACCTGACGTTGAATGCAGGACGTTCACCTGTTACAGAGTATTTCTGCACTCTGCTCCTTTGACTAAAGTCTGATTAATACTTTCACCACTGGTAGATGCATTTTGTCTTTTTTTTTATGGAATTTGTTTAAAAACAGGAAAATCACCAGCCAGAAAACAAATTGTAGTATAATCAACTAAATGCCATGACAGTTGATTAATCTGAATAAAACTGAAAATAAACTTGTAATTATCAAAGGCTAATACTGCAACTATTTTCAGTCATCTTTCCCTAGAATGTGAGCGTAATGTCAACGACGACGTGTCAGTTCTTTTTGATTCTCACTCCGTAGAACTTGGCTTTTCCCCTCTCATGGAGCTGCTGCCGCTCATCGTTACTGAGAAAGCCGCCGAACGCACCGTCCACTGCAGCGTCGGCGCACAGAGGAGCTTCGCCGTCAGTCTCGTCAGAACTGCAGGTCTGCAGCAGATCTGGGTCATTCACAAGTATGAATCCGTCCCATCGCCTGAAGCTGCACGAGCTCTGCTGTTTGAATGAGTCACATACTGAGCCGAGTTTGCTTCAGCCAAGACTGAAAGTCACTGAACGCTGTTACTGAGTTCAGAATGATCACTGAGAATGTGCAGTGATCCGACTGAACATTTAAACCCGTTTTCCACCCTGACGTATCCGAAATCAAAAACCCAGTGCACTGCTGCAAATCTAACCGAGTCCGTTTAAACACCTTCATGTTAATACAAATCCTGCTGCGTGTCAAGACAAAAAAGAACTGCAAAGATCGAAGCAGCAGGCACAGACAGACTGGAGTCCGAGATGGAGAAATGCAGGTACAAGAAGAGACGTTCTCAAGGGAAACCTGCTCCACGAGACCTGAGCCTGGAACATTCCCGATGAAGTCTACGACGTGATGAAGGGGAGTGTGAATAAACGTGTAACGTGTGAATAGTTTCTGAGGCTGCTGTGCAAAAAGATGGGACACCACATCAGCCAGGTGCCTCCCTGCACCTCCCCGAGGCTTCGATTTCAAGTGCTGGCACAAACACAGAGCACACAAATCTGTTGTGTGTGAAGTTTACATGTGCAATATATCAGATGTCATCCTGCAAGACTCATCCTGCAAATGTTTGTTCTTATGCAAATGTGTGACACTCCTGATAAAGTTGTTTAACCTGTTAACAGTCTTTACCTAGTTTCATTTGCATATCAGACTGTAACTCTGCAACACAACAAGAGCAGAGAAAGTGCTGCTCTGCTGAGCTGCACCGTTCACAATTTACAGACTCTGGCCTGCAGGAAAATTCTGAATTTTCATTCTAGCAAATACATTGAAACTATTGTTCTCCCAACGACGGCAGCTCGCAGAAAAGGTTTCAAAAAGGAAAATCACAAATCTTGCCATGACAAACAAAGCCACATGTTTGCCCACACGGATTTAAAAATGTCCGGTGCCTTGAGTTCGTGTGGTGCACAGATGTTACACAGAGAAGACGCCTGTGGACTGGTCTGTCCCCTGGAACTGGATCTAAAGCGACAACTAGCTCTGACGTTTGACTGAAGCACTTTGCTCTTTGGGAACCTCCACGCGTCCCCCCAACAACGTCTCGTCTAATCTGTGAACGTGTGAATTTAAATCAGCTGCCTTGCATTTCTTTGAGAAGATGAAAATTGAACACACTCCCTACACGGTTTATCGGTGCACCATCAGCTCAGAGATCCCAGCTTATGAAGACATTGACGGAAACATTTTTCTCCAGATTAGCACGCTGACACAGCCTGCAGGCAGAATTCAACATAAACACGACAAGAGTGTGTGACTTTACCACATTCCCGACCAAATGGAGGCTGATTTCCCGTCTGGAAAAAGCTTTGTATTAACCACAAACATTTCATTAACTGGACAGAGTTCAACTTTGAATTGTTCTTACCTTACAGAGCCGCAGGTCTTTGTCCCGAGGCATCGAATCCGAGTCAAACTAGGCGACAGAAGTGTGTTTTGATTCTCCCCCAGTGTGAAATCTTCTGCTCCGTCTTCACCTGTGTGAGCTGCACTTTTCCTTCAGCCTGCAAAAAAAAAGTTGGGTTTTTTTTAATTCCTTTTGTTCTGGTTCTGCCAGGTTCTACGTCTGCACCTCACGTTTTGTGCTTTTCACAGAGTGCACAGGGTGCAGCAGCCCGGCCGGACCCTCCTGCATGCTTAACCAACAACCTGGGATTTTATGCATCGTGCTTTTAATAAGCGCCAGCAACACAGATGAGAAACCTCTCCAAACTTAACCCCCACTGCTTCCAACACACACACACACACACACACACACACACACACACACACACACACACACTTTAGGCTTCCTGATCCCTGGATTTACGGGCTTAGTATTAAGAAAATACTTGGGCAATTTGGGATTAGAACCAAAAAAGGAAGAAAAAAAAACCCTCACAACAACAACAATGACGACTGCGTCCATTTGATATCTTGATACTTGTGATCAATCACTGGCTTTGCTGAAACCCGGAGGATATGAGGCAGCAGAGATTATTTCGACATTTAAATTTCCTTAAACTTTCCTTTGTATTAACGTGTTCCTCTCAGCTGGCAGTTTTTATTGCCTGAGGCAGCTGGTTCAGGCAATAATTAATTTAGAATAAAATGAGCTATTTATTTAAGTATTGTTTACATGTAGGCCTACACAACTATAATTGTGAGAAAAAAATAATATATACATATAAAACATATGAAAATGTATCTCTGGGGCTAAAGTCATGTTACACTAAAGAACGTTTAATTTTCTGGATGAAGTCAACTTTAACAAGCAGCTGCTTCTTTTACAGCTTTTATTCATATTTATTTCCTCTGAACTGTCTCAGACTGAACACGTTTTTTTTTTTGTTGTTTGTTTGACTGATGGGACTTTTCAAGAAAA
Organism: Channa striata; assembly: GCA_033026295.1. NCBI lineage: Eukaryota > Metazoa > Chordata > Actinopteri > Anabantiformes > Channidae > Channa > Channa striata. Next base: position 17,060,919 of record CM065188.1, read on the forward strand.
TATCTGTTGTCATTTTTTTCTTAAAAAACAAAAAGAAAAAGTGAACTGTTTATTGTACGTTGCAGGTTTTAGAGGGAAATGAAATACAGTGATTGGCGGATCGACGTGAGCTTGAAAAACCTCACAGTGACTCGGCGTGTTTGTTTCCGTCGAACATGGTTTTAATAAACCTGTTAGATATTTAATGTTTATGCTTCTCCTGCTGCTAGAAACGTGAATTCGTCGGTATATTTCTCATATTCGTTACCTGTGTGACTGTCATGGCCGCCCAGCGATTCTCCTCCAACTTTCCGCCGCAAACTTTTCGTCCGCGTCACGTGGCGGCGCGCTCCGCTCCAAGTGGGCGGGCGTTTCGGCGCCATGCTCGCGCCGGGATTGGCCGTCCTCGTGGCCCGTGACGCGCCGGGGCGTCCGTGATTGGCTGTGAGCGCTCAGACCCGCGCGGTAGACTGGACTCTTAGCGGCGCGGGCCCCGGAGACGAGCGTCAATCTCCGTCCGTCCGCAGCGGCTGGAGACAGACGGACCGCGGGTTTGCGTTTGGCTGTTTCCACGGTGAAGCACCGACTCTGTCGAGCTGGACCCGAACGTCGAACTTTATCCGTGTGGATATTTCTCCCACTGTGGACCGACGTGGTTTGACTCCTGACAGGATTTGTTTCAAAGGAGCCAAAAAGGTGAGAGTCTTACCTGGTTTCGATTCAGGATTTAATTTATTGTCTCATTTGTCCCGTCGGGTTTCGTCCTCTGTTCCTCACATTACTACATTTCTAATAGGCTCATTTTTGACCCATAATAATAACTCATTCACAGCTTTGGGGAGTTTTTAAAAGGAGACACCAGTCAGTTTGATTTATTTTATCTTAGAAATATCTTAAACATCCTGAACAAATAAAACTTTGAAATATTGTGATTTTAGCATGTCAACAAATGACAGTTTTTTCTAAGGATTTAATGTGTGTAACTTTTTTAATTTTGTGGCTCTGTGTTTGCCCCCCGCCCCCCTCTCTTTTGCTGATAAGACCCTCTCCGCTAATTGTCGTCCTGTAGATCCAATCTAAATTGTAATGGGCTTCATTTGCACACAGTTTTGCGTGATTGGCCTCCGTCCTGTGGTTATGGAAATAAGTCCCGCTGAATTTGGCCTGTTAACGCTCCAGTTCAGATCCATCAGGAGGCCCGCGGCTCCTTTCAGGCCGGAAAGTGCTGCTGTTGCTCCCAAATGTGAGCATTTACCTGCTGAAAGGGCCCCAGTGGGTTATGGAAATTCATGTCTAAATACAGTGTCACACTAATGCCAACAATTAGTCATAAGGGTTGATGAAAACTGCAGCTAATTTTCTGCAAAAGAAAAAAAAAACACGTCCAAATCAAAGTTGCAAGGTATTTATGGCTAATAATTTTTAAGGTAAAATATTTTCCGTTAGTAAAACATGTTGCATAAACTACTATGTTTTTCCTTCGGGCTCATCGTTTTCCCCACGTTTCTCGACTCATCTTCAACTACAAAATTGAAGCCAAAGATTTTTTTTTATAAACATCAGACATTACACGTTTTATTGCGGCGTTTTCCAAATGATAAATCAAATACGTGCCTATATTCCATTATATGATACAATTTACCATTTAAATCTAAACAAATAAATAAATATAATCACTAAAAAACTAAGCACAACAATGACATTACACAAAGCTCAGTGGCACATAAGAAAGACGTTAAATGACCTACAGTGAACCTCAGCTTATTTTATGAGCATTTCGATAATAACGGCGAAATGTGGAGGTGGGAAAGTCTCAGGGGGCCTGTAACTTCAACGTGTCCTCGCCGGTCGCCACTGAATGAATCACAAAGGTAACACAGACCTGACTAACAACGGGCCTCCGGAGAAAATCCTGGACTTAAAAAATACAGTTTTTTCCCCGCGTTGATATTTTAATCGTTGATTATTTTTTTAACTGGCCGAAACCAAACTGGGCCGAAAATTAAAAGCTTTATTTCCGTTTATTTTTTCTATTTTTTATTTGAGTTTCCTCCGAGCCCCACACAAAAGTGAAGGTTCTATAAATCTGCTGGCAGATTCGTTTTCCATAAAACAAAACGTTTTGCTTTTTCCACATTCATCCGGCTCATTAACATCAGTTACATTTAATTTGGCATCAGCTGTTGGATTTTTTTGGGGGGTTATTACGGAGGCCGTTTGGATTCCAAATGTTGTGATATCACTTTGTAAAATAGCGTAATACAAAATGTGAAAATGTTGTATTATATTCGAAAATCAGCGTTGTACATGCTATAATGTCTATTTTACAGGTGTAAAGATTGACAGATAATAAATGACAGATGTTGTTTTGTTAGCAGATAGAAACGTTTATTTGAAGGTGTTTTATTGATTGTATAAAATGTACTTTCACGTTTTACGTTGTTTCCATAATCCGTGTGTTTCCATCTTGGCATTATTATTATTATTATTATTATTATTATTATTATTATTATTATTATTATTATTATTATTATTATTATTAGTGAGACTCACCACGGCCCGTGTCTCTCGCAGGAGCCGACCTACAGACACCAGCTGCCCCCGTTTCTCCTGGTCCAGACTCCGGTCCCCCCTCCGTGCTTCTAGCATGATGTCTTACCTCAAACAGGCCCCGTACGGGATGAACGGACTGGGGCTGAGCGGAGCTGCCATGGACCTGCTGCACCCGTCCGTGGGATACCCGGGTACGGATCGAGCCCCGGACCTGCTCACACGTGCACATTTAGAAAATCGCGATATGTTTTTCCCTCTTGAACTTCATGGTTCTCTGGCTAAAAGTTTGAACATTTCTCAGAAGGTTCTACTTTTTTTTCTGCCGGTGTGTGTATATATATATATATATATATATATATATATATATATATATACATTAATATATATTTATATATTTATTTTTGTGAAGCACAAAACGACCATCGCTGACTTTATTGACATATTTTATCTGTTATGATTTTATTTTTTTCAAAATTGAATTTGCGTTGCGTCTTTTAAATTTCTGTCTCTGTAATTTGAAGTTTATTCAGCTCATATTTGTGGAACATTTCCAGAACTTTAACTCTTTAACGCACCGTTTTTTTCTTGATTTAATTGCCTTATGACATTTTTTTTCTAAAATGTTTTTTACCAACTATTTAAAAAAAAAAAAAAAGCCAAAATTCGTGGCGAAATTTGAAATTTGTTTTATGCAACAATATCAACCAAAATCGAGACTCTGCGAGGGTTAAGATACGAGATTTAGGACCAAACTCCGAACTTGGTGGCTTTGGTTTCTGAGTCCGGGGAATGTGAGAGCGGCCTTTAACACGGTTCCTCCTTTCAGCCAACCCGCGGAAGCAGCGCCGGGAGCGGACGACCTTCACCCGGACGCAGCTGGACATCCTGGAGTCGCTGTTTGCCAAGACGCGCTACCCGGACATCTTCATGCGGGAGGAGGTGGCGCTGAAAATCAACCTGCCGGAGTCCAGGGTCCAGGTCAGAGAGTCAGTCCGTTTAAGGATTTTAAAAAGTTTTAACTGTTCAGAAATTTGGGCCTCACACCCGGAAGCATAACTTTCCTCTGGACTGATGTGGCCGGGTCATTCGCTGTGTTGTTCTCTGGGAGTTTAACAGAACCCAGGCTTTAAAGCTTTGGTGCTGCTCTCTGGTCCCAACCTCCGCCCGTGAGTGCAAAAAGAAAAAGCTTTAATTGTTCAGGCTGAGGCAAGACTTTGACTGGACCAGCTGGTTCTGAAAGGCCTCTGAGAGCGTTTCAGTCCCAGGCCTGAGCAGCCTTCTGCTGGGCCTGAAGCTGCGTTCATGGTGGTTCCATCACAGCAGAGTGGGTCTTTATATTTGTGGATATTTTCAGTCACTGGTACCTACACCGTCACTTTGGGTTAATGAAAACAGTAAAATAGGTTTAAAGAATTTTTATAAGTATAACAGAATTTTATTTTCATCAGTGCGTAGTAACATGGCGCCTTAAGACCCGATTCCCTTGAGATCATGCCGACTTACTTTACTTTCAGTGAACATTTCACGTTGTTAATATCCCATAAACTGCAGGTGGCGTGCACAGTTTGTCCAGGTTTGCACAAACGTCTCTCGGATGTTTCTTTCTTGCTTCTTAAAAGACAAAGTGGAAACTGAAAACTGTCCACAGTGACGTCTGTGGATTAACCCGATCTCCAAAAATGCTGAAATGTTGCTGTTGAGCCGTTTTAAGGTTTAGAATGTTTCTGCACTGAACACGAGCAGCTGAATGTGTTTGACCTGAGGCGGAAATGGACAAAATCAAGCATATAACATAATAAACCTGTTCTTGCACTCACTCCCGAGAAAAAAAAGACTGTTCTCGTAAAGGTCAAAGGTCAGAGAATCGCCCGCTGAACTCGTTTATTTCCCTCTGGCTCGGACTGTTTTACAGTTTTTCCACTTCTGTCCTTGACAACACGTGATGGTGACCTTTGACCTGTCCCCCTTTCTCAGGTCTGGTTTAAGAACAGAAGAGCCAAATGTCGGCAGCAGCAGCAGAGCAGCAACAGCGCCAAGGTGAAACCAATGAAGAAGAAATCGTCTCCCACCAGAGAGAGCACCGGTTCAGAGAGCAGCGGCCAGTTTACACCGCCCGTGGTGTCCAGCACCTCCTCCACCTCCTCTTCTTCTTCTTCCTCCTCCTCCTCTTCCTCCTCCTCCGTCTCCTCTGGGCTTGGCGGACCTGGACTGATCAGCACCTCTTCCTCCGTCACCGCCCCCGTGTCGTCCATCTGGAGCCCGGCACCCATCTCTCCGGCCCCGGCCCCGGCCACGCTGCCCGACCCCGCCGCCCCCACCAGCGCCTCTTGCATGCAGCGCTCCGTGTCGTCCTCAGCCACCGGGGGGACGCCCTCCTATCCAGTCTCGTACAGCCAGACGGCGGCGGCGTACGGTCAGGGCTACCCAGCCTCTGCATCGGGCTCCTACTTTGGTGGCGTGGACTGCGGTTCCTACCTGGCGCCCATGCACTCCCATCACCACCCGCACCACCCACACCAGCTCAGCCCCATGACGGGCAGCTCCATGTCGGGACACCCTCACCACCACATCGGCCAGACGTCCGGGCACCACCACCATCACCACCACCCGCCGCACCACCACCAGGCGTACAGCACGCCCGGCCTCGCTTTCAACTCCACGGACTGTCTGGATTACAAAGAGCAGACGGCAGCTCCGGCCTGGAAGCTCAACTTCAACGCCTCCGACTGTTTGGACTACAAAGACCAGGCCTCGTGGCGTTTCCAAGTGCTGTGACTTCCTGTATTTCTCTTAGTACTCATTCTTCTGTTGGTGGTTTATTTTTGAAGATCGTTTAAAGTAATAGCAGAGACATTTTTAAAAAGTTTATCTGTGAACGGACTAAACAGAAACCTGAGCGGAAGGCCTCGGGTCCTGTTCAACAACTCAGCTCATCCAGGATTATTTTTCTACTTCAGAACTCCAGAGAAACTGACCCCATTTTTCTGAAGACCTTTAATTGTAAAGTTTCAGTGGAACCTGCAAGATTGTGCAGCTTGGGAACGAAATTCACCTTGGTGGGAATTACTCTTCCAAGAAAAACGTCAACTTTGAGAGAAACGACATTTGACTTTTTTAAAAAACATAATGCTGCTATGATTTTCAGGTTACTGATGTTCATTTCTAACTGATTTCCAACTTGAATCTTGCTCAGAGACTCCCCGTCCAGCCTGTGGGTGTGTGTTTTGGAGATCGAGTTGCAGCACTTGTTTATAAGGTGAACGATTTTGCTATTTGTTCTTTGCAGAGGAAAGAAAATAATAAAAATGTGAATCAGACACGCGATGACAGTATTCCATTGAAATTTGAAAGATGTACATTCGTGTCTTTACAATAAAGTCTTGTTTAAACCAAAGCTTTGGAAAAGAAAAGTTTATTTCTGACTCAACTCAGTGAGTTCACCAGTGTTTCCAGCTATAGATAACCACCACTTTAAAAAGGAATTGAACTGGTTTAACTAGTTTAGGAGAGTGACACAATAACTGCTGTTGAAGCAACTGAAGACGGCAGAAACGTGTGATTGGTTTCATCGTGATTCACAGGTAATTTATTGGCGTGGACCAGCTTGGCCTCGTCTATGTTGCTGTTTATGAATCCTGAAAACAGCCAAACTGCAGATGAGATGAGATTTTTGTCAGGAACATAATGAACCACATGTAGCAGCTGGACGTGGACACAGATCTGGGTTCGAATCCAGACTTCTGTGTGTGGTTAAGTTTAGGCAACAAAGTCCCGTTGGTTAGGGTTAGACACATAATGGGGCCGTCAATGTCTGGGACTTTTCTATCAATCAACATTTTATTTTGTGTAACTGTAATTCAGTTCAGTTGTGTGCGGTGGCAGTTTAATTGGATAAGACGGTTGTTTTCTAATAAGTCCCCTGACTTCGAACTCGTATCGTCATTATTATTGTGGGAGACCAATGTGACACCAGGCCGCGGCACTTTTATTTGAAGATGTTCCTGCAAACCTCGCTGGAGTCGTGAGAGAACAAACAGTCACGCCAAAATGTGAAAATCCTCCATAATTCTTTTTAGTATATTTAGATGTGTGTGACTAATGGAGTCTTCTTAGTGCTAATGTTGGCGGAAGCAGACACGCATCAAGTAGCAGCTGTAGTCAAAGCCGCTGTGCTCAAGAACTGCACAAAACGAAACAACGACCAACCAAATTAATTATGCTAAAGTTTCACATTACTTCAAATCCTCCCATTTAAATGTTATTTCTCAAAATGGCCCACTCGAGTTTTCTGATCACATGCCTCTTTAGCATCAAAACCATAAAAATGAATGTTAAAGGCAATTTGTGAGGATTTTCTGATCGACCGTGTGGATTGGTTGTTGCCCGTGAATGTGACGGGAAACTGATCCAGCCATCCAAGCGTTGTCCAAATGAAACGTCGCACCGGCTGTAACTCTCGTTTCTTTGTGTGTGTGTGACGTGAATCTTCACATGTTGTTCGTTAGCAGCTGTTCAAGAGCACGTGAAACAAAGTCCGTCTTCACTCTTCAGCTCGAATGTGCGAGAACGTGATCGGAAACGGACTGAATCAGCTTTAATCGGCTGTATAAAGCAAACCGAGGCACCCAGAAGGTAAAGACAGCACATCAATCGTCGCCCCCCCACCGCTGCAGTTGTGGATTCGCAGTCCAGCGGGTTAGCAAACATGTACGCTGGCTTCCCCGCTGTTTGTTTGGCCGTGTCGACAGTAATGTCCTCATTTGATCCAAGAGAAAAAGGGACAAATCACGATTTTAATTAACAGCCGTCTCGCTTCCTCGTGGCATCTCTCCACCAGCTGGACAAACAGTTTTGGGTAAATATGGCGCCCGGACTGCGTGTCCTGCTGGGCTCCACCGGCGTGCACCGTTGCTTCATGCAAACACGAGCCAGGACTTAACACATTAGAACAAACTCATTTTCAGACCACGCTCAGGAAATCTCTGCAGACAACTGACTCGCCCTCACTGAACAGCTGTCCTGGATGTCTTATCATGCCAGCCTCTCCCCAGCGTCATCCTTGTCTTCGTAGTAACAGAGAGACTCTGATTTGTCGTCCTCCAGCAGGCCAACGAAAGACTATTCTGACTTCTCAGGGGACAACCTCACGGTCCTAACAGAAGTCTGGGAGCTAGTGTTTCCTTGGCCTGTTGAAACGAGGCCGTTAGAGTCAGAGTTCGGTGGATTCACAGACTGTGGACGGACAGAGGCCTTTTGGTTGGAGCCTTATTGAAGGAACTCTTAAACAATTACTAGCAGATCTTTGTTTCGAAAAACTTGCTCGTTGTATTTTCTAGACATTTTGGTTTGATACAAACTCAAACCCTCCTCGTCTTACTGTGAGTCAAACTAACGCAGCCGCGGTGCATCAGTGGGAGTGAAGAGGATAAAACAAACCCGCTGGAGAAGCGGGTAAAAAGCCAAATGATGACTTGTGGTTTTGAACACTTCCAGCATCTCGGTGCGGTTAGTTTCGTATGGAAATCCTTCTAGCGTGGCGGCTAAATAGATTACGATGCAGTGAGGGATTAGGGATTGCCTCGCCGCTGGCCCGCTAATCCCGAGCACAGACTGTCAACAGCCCTGACATGTCCGGGACTCCTTCAGCACAAAATGGCTCCTCGGCTGTTTTTAGAAGCCGATCTAGACACACACACACACACACACACACACACACACACACACACACACACCTCCTCCACCAACATGAATATTCCTATCTGGGCTGTCAGCGATGGCGAAGACAATAACGCTCGTCTTCAAAGGAGAAAGATTAGATGCTGCACGAGACAAAACTCGACTCTTTGAAGTGACTACGGTTCACATTCCAGCAGCGTTTTGGGCCGAACGGGAATACAAGTCTTCATGTTCGGAAAACTTTTCAGTTTAACGCCTTCAGTTCATAAAGCTGTGATTATCAGAGCAGTTAAAGGTCAAAAGTCACTTTTTATGACTTTCGACTCTTTCACTTGAACCTGCTTTGATGTTGACCAGTTTACAAGCCAACACCAGTGCAAATATTTCTGCCAAACAGTGTTGGAAATATTATAATAAGAAAATGTTTTATTTTATTGGGTCAGGCATAATGTTACAGCACGTCAATATTTTTACTCTTACTTGTACTTATGTAACAACGGGAACATGTGTTTGTATTCAATCCCACCTAAACGCATCCACTACAAAAGCATTCATTTATGTTCTTGATGTTCCTTTGTCCACTGATGAATAATAATCTATAATTATTTAAAGTTTCTCTGCCCTCAGTGCTTCCGTGCCGTGTAAACGGCAGTTGTCAGTGCTCTGGCTCGTCTTTAACCCGCTGTTAGCACTCCGCAGACTCGGCAGCGTCTTATTTTGGCGTTCCTACGTTTGATGTATTTCCTTTCCGAGTGCCTCTCGGGCGGTGCTGGCTGGAGCGGGGCCTCTCCTCGAAACAAACGGCGATAGAGAATCTCTTTGTCGGGGCCGTGCCTAAGCCTAATCTAATGATTCAGATGACTGGGGGCCATACTTAGACGGACAGCCACTGGCTCGCTTCAAACAGGCCACTATGGGTGGAAGTTTCCCAAGGATTAACACTTAAAGAAGCTGCAGAGGGGGAAAAAAGAAAAAAGGGAGCCGGTGCCTTCCAGGGAATCCCCATTAAGTCGAGCTTTGGAGTGCCAGAGAGGAATTTGTTTCTGCCGAGCTGGGATCCAGGTCTGTTTCAGTGCTAATGGAAAAACTGTTTGTGTGACTTCGTACAAACAATAAAACCCATCGGTGTGATTTGATTCCATCTCTGCCGGCTGAGTATTTCACATCATTATCGTCAAGCCAAACATCATGTCAGCACGGACTAAATTCCAGTTCTCTAGAGACTGGGGTCCATAGCCTCACTTTCTCCTTCAAAACTCCAAGCATTCTGTAGAATGAATGTAGCCGATTCCTCCCAGCAAAACCCTCAGTGCATCAAACACCAGCTGATTTGACTGTTATCGCACCTTTTAATGGGCGTCATCAGTTCATGTACTGATGGTTCAGTGAATGAGAAGAGACCTCGGCATCAACACGTCTCATCAGACAAAGTCAGAAACTGTAGGTGCTTTGTCTTCCTCTCACACAGAACGTGGCAGCACTGCACGTCCATGGACTGGAGTCTTTGTGGTGTGTTCAGGTGCCACTTGTTGGCCTGAACATAAGGAGACTTGACCCTGTACAGCAGTTTGTCTTTGTCGCCATTAGTTGTTTGCTGGTGTGTCACAGGCCTTGCAGGAATTTTCCAAGACAAAACTGCTCAAAGGGAATAAAACGTGCCTACTGCAAGTATGAAAAGTTCATTTAAAGTAGACAGCAGCTGAATTCTAAAAACATGACTTGAAGAAGTGATGTCAGTGCTCGAACTTGATCCTATTGGCCCAGGGCCCGTAAATAAAGCATAGAAGAACGTGATCTGAGAGGACGGTGATGATGCTTAAAGATCCCTGGTGTATTAAATGGTTTTGATTGTTTCCACAAGTGTCAGTTGTTCCAGAACAGAGAGACCCTGTCACTCACCTGTCCACAAAGGATGCGGATAAAACTCCAAGACCGTCGAACTTAGTGAGACAATGATAGGTCAAAATCAGCTGCAGGTTTCCACTTTGATAACTCGTAAAGAGCAACTCGCATTTAAGCGACATCAGGAACGTCTTCTCTGCCATCCGATCGCTCTGAGCTTCACACAGGGAGGCTCGACTTTGCTCCTGGTGCTTCAGTAACGAGTCGGTGCATGTGTGTGGGTGCAGGCTGTTGGAGCTGTCACCACTTTGACGGACGCGACCGTGCAACTCAAGAAACCCCGGGATTATGTCAGTCGAGCGTAAACAAACGCTAACGTTTAAAGAAGCAGCAAAGCAGCAGGCGGAGAGACTCCTGACTGACCCCCGACCCCAGGGACGTTGTTTCACTGCTGCACTAGATTGTTAGGTGAAAAAAAAAGAATCCAAAAAGTCACATCGTCAGCGTCTCAAACTCCTCTCCTGACCTACACAAAATATAAAGGTGCATGAATATTTATTCATTTCTTTTTCTTCTTCAGAAGTGCCTGGGAACAGCTCGACAGACCCTCCAGGAACTGACGCCAACGTTCAGCCTCAGATCAACGCAGTTGGTTGTACTGACACCGTGTTACCGCCTCTTCCCACGGACGGATTCGCCGACGGAGGCACGACTAGTGCAGAGGCGTGGGACACAAATCAGGCTGATGGACGCCTCCCGATAGGCCAACAAGGTCGTTTCACAGCATTCAGGTCTAATGTACTTGTAGTTTAATTGAGCATTTCCATTTTCATGCTAATTTATTCTAGTCAGCAGCAGTTCCGAGGAAATACTATGTTTTTTACCCCACTACACGTCTCTTTTTCTTTTTTTTTTCTTCTTTTTCTTTCTGCCTCATGCTGGTGGAGCAGAATCAAACATTCTTGGCATCAGCTTTAAATCACAACCTCAATGGTGGAAAAGTTGGGGAGAAAATTTACAGAGCTTGTCCACATCTACCCAGATCTGCAAACCTGTTGTCGTTGCCATTTCCTCTGCCGTGATCTCGATGGGAACCGCTTCGCGTGTTCAGGCGACTTCTGTTTATGTTGTGAAACAGCAGACGTTCATCAGGAAACATTTGACATTGTTGACCTGGAATGATTTTGCAAGTAGCCCCCTAGAGGCGAAGCTGAATCGTGTTTGCACCACGTGGTCCAGAGCGAAATGTACAAACAAGAAGTTTGATGTGAACTGTAAGTCCTCATGGCTGTCAACACTTTTGGTTTTTCACTCAAATCTTTGTTATCAAACTGTTCAGGACATAATTATTTTCACACGTTAAGGTTTGTGTGTCCGCGGGTGTTTTTACTGTTGTCAAGCAGAAAATCACTGGGCAGATGTTGGCACAACCGCAGGCAAAACCCACCAAAACCCAGCTCATCAATTACGGAATTTCTACACAAATTCCAATCGTACTAAAATGAAAAACTAGGCCAAAAATAAAAAAATAAAAACAAAAGTAGCAAATGTTATTGAGTTTGTCTTGGTCAAGTTTGAATGAAGGACTGGATTGACGGAGGCTTGACAGGACCAGCGCAGGCGGATCATTGGTATAATGCGGATCACAGGCAGATCTGATAAAGCTCGTCTTCCTCACAAATGTAACACGGGATATGCAGTAATCGTATTTATTTAACAGCTTTAGGGGCTTTAGTCTAAGCAGAGCTGCAGCCTTATCATTAGCAGAGAGCGAAGGCGATTAAGAGCAAATTATAAAACCAAGAGTTAAGTTCTGAGAGCCGATCTAGATGAGATCTCAGTTGAACGGAATCAATTTAGAAAAGCGAACAACATCTGGACCTCGTGCTGGAGGAATGCTAACGATGAGTGTCTGTCTGCATTTCCCAAACTCGGGGTAAGACCGACAAAACATCAATAAGCATTTATCAAAACCAGATCACGGCTCTTCGATTTTTTGCTGCTGTTTTAGACGATGAGCTGACATCGTGTGCCACCGGGCAGAGAGCATTCTGGGACGCCATCGCCAATTTAACCAGGATAAACGGAATTTATGTGGCCTTACAGAACAGCACAGGCCTCGAGCGGCCCCCTGGTGCCCCCTGTCCCATCTCGGGATGCCATTAATGTTTTTCTAGAGCTGCCTCTGGTTCTTCTATTTTCAGAGAGCGTGACCTCATTCACACACGTGAATTTAAAATTTTGTCAAACAAAGTACATTTCTTCAATAAACCTTAACGTATCAAAAGTATCTGGCCTTCTTTGCTACTTTAAATGCTTGTGATCACTGTTTTTCCATATTATGGTAAGTTTCATTCAAATCAAAATTGGCCAGTGATGATGACCCATCTGTCTTTTTTTGGTTAAAACGGGGAAACATCCCTTCAACTCACTGGGCTGACGGCAGGAAACCGAACAGTCTGACTGAGACACGCCACCAGCTGCAGCTGCTGACGCTCAGACTCTCAGTATTTAACCTTTAAGTGCCGTCGTGCTTGTGACAGACCTTCAGTCCCTAATATTCTTCAGGAGTCAACGCTCGAGCGCCTCACTGAAGGCCTTTTACTGTTTCCAGTCACTGGGAATTTTTGTTGCGCGTGGTTTGGTTTGAAGCGGCTCTGTGAGTGTTGCAGACTTGACTAAATATCCAGGAAACACACACAGCTGAGGCATCAACGACTCGTGCACGGACAGAAACTCTTCTGCAGCTCTTGGCGTTGATGATTTTCGCTGCCTTGTACTTCACTATGTAAGTCGCTTTGGAAAAAAATGAATACTGCCCCCCCCCGTGTATGTGTGTGTGTGTGTGTGTGTTGGGGGTGGGTTAATTTAGTGACTAATTAAAGTAGAGAGTGACCAACTGGGTGAAATGTCACCCCCCCCCCCCTTTGTCATCTTTAAAGTGGCCGTAGGAGTGTTAATAATTTGACCCCCAAAGAGTCTCTTAAGTGACGGGGAGGAGGGGGGTCGTTTGAAGACTGACCCTGCGCTCTTGTCTCCCCCCTCCCTTTCTTTTTATTCTCCTTTCTTCTGTTGTCTTCTTCTTCTTCTTCTTCTTCTATCCTCTTTCATGCTCCGCAGCTCCGGCTCCTCCTTTTCAATCTGCTCGGCACAGCAGTCGACTCTTAGAGGCCGAGCGACTGGAACTGTTGCCGTCCCCTCTCATGTGTGGGGGGGTTAAGCAGTGTCCCCTTCCTTCCTTCTTTCCTTTCTTCCTTCCTTCCATCATACTACAGCTCTGTCTTTTTTTATGAACATACGATGGCATGTTGATGAATATGTCGAGTCGACAATATGTTGACATTGATCATATCGATAAAATGCTCGCAGACAACATATTTTGGTCCAGTAAAATATCCCGTCTGGCAGCATTAATCCAGTTTGTGCCTGTAGCTGCGTCAATACATGCAGAACTTCACTCGTTCAGATTATAAATTGCTTCAGATTAGACTGAAGCTCCTAATTTTGATAATGGGGTTTAAAAATGTGGAATAATTTTCAGTTTAATCTAAATCTCTTTGTTTTGTTTACATGCCAGTTCAGCCTTCAATTAATTATTTGATCTTTGTGGAAAAATGTTTCTTCCTCCTTTACTTTGTCAGATTTGAATTTCTTTCTTTCATTTTCTTACGCAAACTGACAATATCGGTTACTTCACTTCCTTTTGTTTTTCCTCACTTCATCACTACATTTTTCTATTGACCGTTTCTAAATGCCACTTGCATAGAACTTGCATAGAATTTTTGCTTGAGCTGCTACAGCCAGATGTTTCCAAGTGAAATCACTTTTGAAAGTTTGAATAACAGACTAACAAAGAAACATGTGAACACCCATGTTGCCCAATTAGAAAGAGTAAAAGAGTAACTAACTTAACTTTTTAAATGGGTGATAAACTAAGAACACTTTTATCCAACATCGTCTGATCATCATCAGTAACACTTCAGCATCTGCACGGAAGCAGCTGGGGATGGAACCGCTGACCCGCTGCAATCATTGGACAACCCGTCCACTTGAGGAGCCAAAAACTGCAAAGCAAGTGATGCACAGCTCAGTTATGAGCACGTGGACGTAAACCTCCAATGGTAGGACACAGTTGATCGGGAAGATTCCCACACACAAACAAAGTTTTGACGTTACAACTCATCAATTCAATCATGATCACCCGGTTTCAGCTGCGTAGTGAACAAAACAAATTTTATGGCCTTGCTCAAACATCCCTGTGTGAGAATTTCTGCCTTCTTGTCTTTCTTTCTCCAGCTTCATATTTTCCTCAGCCTCAGGAGGCTGCAGGCGGTGGAGGAGCAGCAGCAGCAGCAGTCTGGTCACTGGCTGCCAAAAATGGAATTAAGTCAGTTGCCAGGCTGGATAAGGAATTGGATTCTCTTCCACTCTGTTATCCCTCTGGACCAGATCCTGTTTCCCCCGAGGGTTCTGGGAGAGGAGTGGGGGTTAGTGGTGATGGAGTCAGGGCAGGTGGTGCTGTGGGGTTAGAACTCTGCCAGGTCACCGTCACCTCACCACCTCAGTGGGCCCGCATCAGGCCACACCTGCCCCACCCCACCCCCCCTCAAAAAACGAGCCTTTGCGTCTGGGCAGCAGCTGCAGCCGGCCGGGGGTCCGAGTCTCCGGATCGGCCAGGGTCTCGTCCACGCCACGCCAGCTTATTTGTCTTCGCAGGATGCGACACCTGGCCGGGCCTACGCCCAGCTGGACGATAACACTGCTGACTGATGTCAATAGATGCTTCGGTGTTTCATCACAAATCTCGTAGCAACCACAGCTGGCACCATAATGGAGGAACAGCAGAGAAAATCAACGGCATCACGGGTAAAGGACATCAGACTTTGGGGCACTGGAAATGAGATATTTTCTGTGCAGAAACATCCAAGTCGGAGCCTTAGAAGAGCGGCCCTGACTTTCTACAAGCTGATTGTTTTAGCAAAAAGATCCTGTCTGAGAGGAAGTTAAAAACGTACAACTGTTCCACCCTGAGACACTTGTGCTGATCCCAGATTGTAGGTTGGACTGCAAGAAGATCTGGATAAAATAATTTCCACAAATGGCTGGAAATTGGTCCAGAGACCTGTGGCCCACCCTGTCAGGCACTTCCTGCGCAGGAGGTCGCAGGCGCCTTCAGCATAAAGCAAACAAACGAATCAGCCTCAAGTTTCCAATAATTTCGGATTTCTGCTCATGAAGTTTCTGTGAACTTTTCTACTTCTAAGGTAGATTGTGATAGTTTGGTTTTGCTCGGTGGAGGCTGTTGTCATTAGTTGGGTGACAATGACTTGTTGTAATCTGTGTGGTGGACCCCCAAGGACCCCTCTGGGAAACACCTAGCCTCCCGGGGTAACCGTGGCGGGGCAGCTCGGTGGCCTCTAGAATACATCGCCTCGTCTACTTTTCCATTAAAATTATTTTTCCATTCTCCCAAGAATGATTTGGAATTTAAAGTCCTCTATAATTGGGCCTATATTTTCCAGGCCTGCTGTGCCTGTGCTTATCAGCGAGGGGTAAGAATTAAGACCACATAGGGAACCAAATAACATTTCTTAAAAGCTGGGAGACTTAAGTAGAAAATTGGCTTAGCATGCAGATAGCAAAGTCAACAATGGGAACATATATCCCAGCTCGGAGTGATTGAAGTCCCTGTCTTTCTGATGAACAAAGTGTTTGATTTTCACCACGGCTCTTACATAAACTGCTAACTTGATTTCACACCCCGGATCTGAGGGTGACAACAAACACTTTAATTAGAGGAAGATGATACAAGGAAGGGGGGGGGTGAAGGTGATAGACGGTAACAAATCCCCAGCACACTCCAGACAGCCTAAATTTACAGCCAGCAAGGCGAAATATAATAATTTTTCCTCCTACTTTTCATATCTTATTACTTTTCTCTTCATTCTCCGGCTTGGAATTGTGAATATTTTTGCATAGCTTAAAGCGCGGCTGCTATCTTGCCAAAACCTATGTGCTTCATTTGCATTGTTGAGGTTTTTGTGCAGGAGTTTCAGGATTCTGCAGAGGGAGTTGGGGGGGGCCATTATGAGGCCTTTTGTGGTCACGTTTTGGAGCGGACAGCGTACCTGCCCTCCTGTCCTGAAGCTGCAGGCCTTTGAACCGGCCTCTCCACACAGCGGGATTAGCTCCTTTCAGACGGCCTCCGTCGTCTAAGTAGTTGTTTTTGCAGCGATAGAAGAGGAGAGAGAGAGAATGGGAATGAAAAAGAGCCGAACCAAATGGCACAAACGACCCTTTGCACTTGATCCTGTGGATGTTATTAGCGTTCGGAGAGATCATCGGAGACGATAAACGCAGTCCAATAGATGTGCCAGTCACCTTCCTCTACAACCCCCGAAACAAACGCCACCTCTGCTCTTCGTTTGAGCTCTATTGGTCAGCAAATAATCAAAGATTTTTTTCTTTCCCTCTGGAGGGGATTAGAAAGGTGAAGCTTAGCCTGCTGAACCAGAGACTAGCGGGGAGGCCAGGGGGTCTCCTTATCAGGGCTTGGCTGCTGGATGCAGCTCCGCTACAGGACAGATTGCTTTCAGCGTCGCCCGTCTGCCGGGAAGAACAAAGACGCCGCCTCCGCCGCCATAATGCCCCGGCTCTGGTGGGACACGGAGGGCTCGGAGAGAAGCCTTTATGTTTTCATTAGGGTGATCATACGTGCCACCGCCTCCCTCCTTTCTTCTTCTCTCCTTTTCATCCATCCATACGGCCTCCGTTAAACGGGGTTAATTTCTTGCCCGTAAGCTGTTCCCTCTGATTGCGCGAGCCGAGGACCCGTGTGCAGATCCACAGTGTGGGTGGTGTGTGTGTGTTTCAGTGAGGCAAAAAACTATGACTTTATGTTGAACTAATTTTTGATTGTTCAGACAGAGAACAGAATCATTTTTAAATCTGAGAACTACAGGCTGCTGCTGGCCACACACGCTGATGTTTGCCTCACTATTGGTCCAAAATATCACATGACTGTTGGGGCTAATAGGGAGGCAGCGGAGAGTTGACAAAAAAATAGTAAGGCCAGACGTTGTGTTTCAAGTTAATGCAAAATACTTTTTACACAAATTTCATTTCAACAATAACTCACAGAAACTGCTGAACTGTCAATTAAACTTCTCTTACATTTTTTAATGTAATGCTTATCTATAGTTTTTTATTTATTTGAAAAACATTTCTTGCCTTCTTCAGGGTGTTTATGAAAAAGAATGTAACTGCCACCCCCGCCCTTTGTGTGCTGCACGCATCTCTGCTAATGACTGTGGTGACTGTGGCACAGTTGCTAGTGCAGTCGTCCACCAATTCTACAGTTTTGGTTCGATCCCCTGCTCCTCTGGTCACGTGTCCTTGAGCAAGACTGAACCAGCTGCATCATCGGTGCATGAATGTGTGTGAATCAGTGTAAAGCGCTTTGAGCACCAACTGGTAAAAAAGTGCAGAACACTTACAGTATCCTTTACAATATGATCCACCAAACCAATCTGATAATTAATGAATCGTTCATGAGGTAGTTGTAGTGGATGATGATGAGTTATGAGTCATTAGGTGATAATTGATCACTGCTCATCAGATTATCCGGTGATTCCTGCTCACTTCCTCTTTAAATGTTAAAGTCGTTGCAGAGGTGGAAAAAGTACAACTTTCAACTTATTCTCAAGTCGAAGTTAAACGGGAACATGTAAGAAAAAACACTTTAAAGTGGAATTTAAATAAGTAGTTCTTATTAGAGCCGCCAGCTCTACACAAAAACCAAACCTCAGCAAAGTTAGTGACTGCGAGCTGGTGGACGTCCAGCGTTTCTGCTCCGTCTTCACTTTCAGCCTCAACGGAAGGCGACTGGGACTCTTTCAGGGATCGTCTGCGTCTGCTGCTCATGGAGCTGCAAAGGTGCTGAAGCCAGTCCGGCTCTCATTCGGCTGATCCAACGCGCCCTCGGCCCACAGTGTCACAGACTGACGCTTCCTAAAATTGCACTGCTTGTCTTCATCCACCTCCCAACAATCCTGTTTCTCTTTATGTTGCACGTCACAGTTTTAGACGTCGAAAAATGAAAAACTGGGTTTCCACTGTAATATATTGAATCATTGATCCAATCGTGGTTGAAGCCTTCCTGGTCCTTCTGTCTCAGGACCAACTCACTGACATTCACAGCTAATAAGACACACACACAAACCCGGGACCTTCTCGGCTAAAACTTAAATGTTTCTTAACAAAAGCAGATTCACTGTGATTTTACACCAGGTGTGTGTGTGTGTGTGTGTGTGTGTGTGTGTGTGTGATATCAGACATGGCGGCTCTTTACGTTGCGCACTTTGTACCTAAAACAGCTCGCAGGAAATCTCTGTAAACAGAAGGAGTATAAACGTTCTTGCTGACGGCCATTTTGTTGCCCTCGTGAAATCTAACCCCAATTTGCGTCACACTAATTCCAAGTTTTAAATTACACCTCTTTTTCTGTCTCTCCTCGTCACTCCTTCACGTCTTTCTCTCTCAGTGTTTTAAGCCCTCGAGGTTTTGGCTCGTTTTTTTTTTTTTTTGCGGAGAAGAAGAAAGGCAAACAGAAAGGAGCGACGAGCCCGGAGGAGGCGTCGTGGCGTCGGGCGGACAGAGCGGCGCCAGGCCTCACCGTCGACACACACACCGCCACAATTCTCAGATTCCCCGATGTGTCAGGTGAAAGTAACCGCAGTTTGACCCCTGCTGAGGTGTCATGGCTGACGCTGGTATTTTTGGACTGATGCTGTTGACGTGCTGATTATTCGTTCGACCATTTTGTGCCAGAAAAGTCTCAATCATTTGTCATTTTCTCCTTGCTGGGTTTAGTTTTTTAACACTGAGACGACCAGGCTCCACGTTTCCAGCATTTCTTCATGCAAACTGCAGACGCTGCACTTCCCACTAAAGCTGCTGCAACGCCGTTCCGTCACTTCACCTTCTCTTTGACGGTCACATGCGCACAGCTCCGCCCACGGTTACACGGGATTCTTACTTCCAACCTCTGCCCACACTGAACTCCTATAACGGCTCACACATCAAGTCTCATGTTTTACCCACATACGCTGACACTATTATTGTCCCTGTTGTGGAAACATCACGTTTCTACGCAGTCAGTGAAAGTAAAAGTCCACCGTACACATGCCGTGCACGTTCTGGACGCCCCGGTCCTGACACGAGTCAGTCACACGGGAAGGTTCTGAGTCTGCAGACCTGGTTTGATTTAAATTTAAACGCTGAAAAACACATGCATCATCCAAATGGCAGAAAAAACTATAAAATAAAATAAAATTATAATGTGAGCATCAAAAACTGGAGAAGCAGATTCTTTTTTGTGCTCAGATAAAAATTATTTTTGAAAGGCCTTTAGCTCTGTGACTAGAACGTGAGGTGATGCTCAAGAGGCACTAGCTTAGGTTCCCCACAGAGACGTTATACAACACTTTATAATTTATCCTACATATTTTTATCATCCTTTACACCAAATGAAAATCTTTAAACTTTTGTTTACTTGAAAAATCAAAAAGGCCACTAGGTAATGACATTTTTACAATGTGCTTCTCTTCAATCAAGCCGATGCTACAACAGATCCGTCTGCAGAGGAGTTTCGGCTGAAGGTGTCTGCAGGATGACAGATGTACACGTGCCTGGATGAGTATTTTTAATCAACAGATGGTTGAACTCTTCTAAAACTCATCCACGACGAATGCAGAGAGCACATCTGTCGCCCGCTTCGCCAGGCTGCTTCTCTGCGTGTCTCCGTGTATCCAACATGGCCGCAGGACTCTCAACCGGGCAAGAGGTGGCATGACGGCGTGGGCGTGTCTGTGCGTTAGTGAGAGATGGCAGACTTTAAAAAAAAGGTCAGACAAAGAAGTCTCGAAGCCCCGCGGACTCGGCCTCCAGTCCCCGAGCACCAGGGCAGAGTTGAAGGGTTGAAAAGTTCAGCTTTAGGGAAGGAGAAAGGTGAGCGAGGCAGTCATGCAAAAATCTGACATGAAGACAGGTCTGCGTGGTGGGGGCAGGATTAGCCCGGTCTAAGGTGACAGAGGACGAATAATAGGTGCTACAAAAGTGAGTGTTTTACTGCGTAAACTGAGATGCTGCATGTTTCCCTCAAGCTGAACAATCGTGATTTTCCTACGACTCAAAGCCCGACTCCAGTTTTGCCGGATTTAGTGGCTTCTACGTATGGCTGACCCCTCAGAGACCTTCAGTCCAGCCATGATCCTCTTTACTTCTGATGCCGTGTTTCTTACCAGCAATGTTCTGCGAGGCCACGTCTGACAGGTGAACAACGGCTGCAGGTTGCTTTACTGGAACGAGCCCCCGATGGGCCGATCCAATCTGTCCAAGTGTCGGCGGGTAAAACTCGAGAAGAGCTGAACTTTTATTTCAGTCTGTGTCGCAAATCTCCTAAAATTTGACTCGTCACCCGCACACACGTCAGAATCTTTTATATCTTTTGTGTCTCGAAATCTTCCAGCTCTTTACAGTTTGCACTGAAGGGCTGTGGGATACAGACCAAAGTCTGCAGAGAAAGGGGAGAAACAAGACGGTCGAGCTGCAGAGCTCTGACCCACACTGACACAGCAACGTGATGTGAGATGACAGACTGAGAATTCCTCACATTGTTGTGTTCCTTTGTGCCCGACACTGAGGAGGGGAAGCATCGCCGCAGCCCTCAGACAGAGGAGGACTCAACACTTTCGCTCCTTCCGTCTTCGCCATTAGCCATTAATCAGCGTGTAAGCAGGCGTCTCTGGCCTCGCACCAGCACTTTAGGGCGTTTTCTATCAGCGCCATTCCAGGCAGATGGTGGAGCGAGTGTGATTGGCAGGAGAAGTGGAAGCAGCAGCGACACAGAGGATACAGTTGCCAAGGAGCGTGGGGAGAGGGGGTAAGAAGGTGCGGTGAATTCTGGGTGGGGGTGGTGGTTGTGGGGTGTGACCAGTCTTAATTATCCCAAAGGGCTGCCAAGTGTTGGCGCCTTGACAAGATAACGAGTGACGGCTTCCCAGCTCCAGAGATGAGAAGTTTTTTGTTTCTGATGGTAGCGGATGTGTTTCTGCAAACCGTCGGCCTGTGTTTGGTGCCCTCAGCTGCTGTCGAGCGTCGTTCCTGTAAAGGAAGTAGCCAGTGTTCACAATCAGAGCATCTGAACAGGCTCTGAGTTTTAATCCCCAGTTTAGATGAGTTTCCCCGATCCGCTCTGCAAATCCCCGCTGGAATGCAACCGTGCACATGTTGGCCTCGCCGAGATACGGATCGAGCGATGCAGCCTCGTGAACAAAGCCGGCCGACTCCTGGTCTAGATGCTGCGGAGGTGGCGTAACTGCCTGCAGATGGATCAAAATGGCAGACGGGCATTGGGTTTATAGGGGCGAAGAGGAAGCCGGCGGCAAGAAGACACCAGGCCACTTCACCCCTGCATTCCCTAAATCAAACATGGAGGAGGAGAAAACCGGTCATCTCAGGTGAGATCACCTACTCCAGGTTCAACCTGAGGTCAGCAGAAGCTCCCACACCAACCAGTCAACCAAGGAACCCTTCGCTTCGATGCAATCTCCTTTTCGCTCTGCTGTCTGTGTTGTTGTTGTGGCGCTGCAAGGTCTTGCAAATATTCCTAATCCCCACATTGCTGCTTCACAAGACATAATAAACACACGGCTAAGCTATGGCGCTGACGCCAGCCCAGCTCGAACACAGTCACGGCCAGCGCAGGCGGCCGAGCGGACGTGTTCGTTCTTCCAGGTTCAGGCGAAAAGCGACGAAAGCTGGAGATCATATTCAGATCAGCGGTCAGCAAACTGCATTTTCCACATTCCTCCTCCATCCAACAACCTGAGCTGCTGACGGACAGCTTCACTGAGCACCAATTACTCATGGGAATATTATATTATTAATACATGACACGAGGGACATCTTAGTTTTTTTGTTTTACATCATTGAAAATATCTGTTGAAATTTATGTCGAATACTCGCACAGTTTAAAGAGTTCAAGAAATAATCAGACTGAAAAACTGCTGAAAACTAATGTAAACAGAAGAGGGGCACCAAGTGATTCCAGAGGTCAAGGCCTCTGTGACTCTGTCTGTCCCATCCTCACAAAGGCAATATCTCAACATGCTCGAGTTCAGTTAGAAGACACACGATGACCGCAGAGCCACCACAGGGATGAAAAACAGCTCCGAAAGGCCCAGACAAGACACCAGCTCACTAAAAGTAGACACAAAATCAGCAAAATGGACACGATGTGACGTGGAAATGACCTCGGGCAGACGCAAATTCCCCAGAAGCACAGACTGGGCCCTTCCTGTGTGCGTGCCCAAGAAGACCCGGATGCAAACTGCATCTTCACTACGACGCAGCAGCTCTAGTTTCCGCAGACGATCAAACCTTGGGTGTTTTGTAAGGAGCTTGAAGTCGTACTAACAGCTGTGATGTCTCGCAAGGACAAGTTTGTGATCCACTTCCTCAGAAAGTGGAAGCAGGTGTGTGTGTGTGTGTGTGCGTGTCAGTTATGTGGCAGCGTGGGCAGGTGAGCGCCGCAGCCATTCCCCGTCCCCGGGCGTTTCTCGGCGGTGACTGACAGCTAAAGCGGAGGGCAGGGAGGACAGACAATGGCGGGTAACGAGAGACGTGGTAAACAGGCTGAGCCACGCCGCGCTGCTTTCACACGTCAGCTGTCAGAGCTGGAGAGGGGCTCAAGTGGAAAGAGGCTCATTAAATAAGCTGATGATTAATATTTCCAGCACATGACGCGGCCCAGGCAACTTACAAACATAGTGATGCTGCCCGGCGTGTTTACTGGGGCGTTCCCAGTGGTTAGTGGTGTGAGAAGTCCGAAGACCTTCCAAAATCGGCGTCTACGATGGAGTCAGCTCATCTTGATGCTGTGATGCGCATCAGTCCCATTGGTCGACATTCCTCACCTGTTCCTCTTTGTTTACCTGTTCAGATTTTTCTTTTGGACCCCTTACCGTTTTTTTTACAGTATATCTCTTCACTACAAGTTTCGGAACTGCACATTTTTAGCCTGTTTGTGAGCAACTCTGAATTCTAAAAAATATCTTTCTGGAACTAAAATGCTACCGTGAGGACAAAAGCAGCCCCAGGACTCGACCTTACGTTGTTGTTCACATATCCCAGTGACCACTTTGTAGCAAATATTAATTTAAGATGAAGCCCAGGAGAATAAGTTCACCTCTGGGACACAGTGACTGGGTCCGTGTGCCTTGTCCAGAAACTAACCCAAAGGTTTCGACATGAAGACGTTATTAGAATGAGGTTGGGGTCGTATCCACGCTAACATGACCTATCAAGTCAACTAGTAAAACAGCTGTAAATAAACCTGCTCCAACTGGGTCAGAACCAAAGTCGTCTCGTTGAAATATTAGCAGAACTCTTCTTAAAAGTGTTTGATGCAGATGATTTCATCTTGCATCATCAGTTTTCCACACACAAAAAGAAACGCCCAGCGTGCAGCTGGCAGACAAAGAGCTGTCACGGTTTGTAGCGTTTGTAACGGCACCTAAACCTCTGGCCAAGACTTCTGAACTTACATCACATACATGACGCAAAACATGCCGATAACAAAACACGTTGCATTGACAGATTAGCCCGTCAGGTTCTAGGAGAACGACCTTCATAGCTGCATCACAACTGGTGCCACTTCTACATAAATGGTTCTTACATGCAGGTTGTCGTCAGGAAACACGTTTTGAGTGAAGAATCTCTTCAGACACTTCAGCCACATCCTGCTTCGGCATGACAGTAACATGAAAAGCTGCTGCTTTTGTTCCCTTAATGTGGACCCCGTCAGTGAGTTGACACGTGCAGAATGTAGTTTTGTAGTGTTTTGGTTTGATTTGCTCTTCACAGGATGTGTTCTCTAATTGAGCGACTGACTGACTGGCTGTTAGTTTGCAGGTTAGAACCTGCTCTGCAAATCACTCAGAGCTTCCCGATCGTGCTTTGTACGGGTCGGTGACGGCTGCGTGAAGGAATGCCAAAGTTAAAGGCTGGACTGAAGGAAAAAAGGTCATTTGGTTGAATTTATTTCAGCAACCTACAGTCCCAAATCACAACAAATAAAACGTTGCATATAACATATTGAGGCTAAGACCTTAAAGAATTATATAAAAAAAACGCCTTTGAGCAGAAACGTCATGACTTTGCCTCCAGCATCAGTGAGCAGCCTAAAGTCTTATCACAGTTATATATCAATATCATGATCAATATCACAGTTCAACGTGCAAAAAGTCTCCTGATATGATTCAGGCTGAACTATTTTACATTGAATGATGCTATAACCTGATTATCAGCTGTAGCTCCACCGTTGGTCAGACCCTCGGGGCCGTGACACGGCCAGCGTCAGGCGGTTGATGAGCGGCTGTTGTTTCTGAGTGTCCTGCACTGCTGACTCCAGTTGGAACCCAGTCGATGGCTCTTTAGCCAATGCAGCACATTGGACTTGGTGGTGGTCCAGTCGGTGAGAGAGACCACTCTGATCAGCTGTTCGGACCGAAGTGTGAAAAGAGACTAAGGGATAAAAACACCGGTGGGACCATTTGCAGCATGTACAGAGACATATTCTCTTTTCAAAGTAGCTATAGCTACGTTAAGGTAATAACTGTCTATTGAGAACAAGCATATTAGTGAAAAGCTAAGCTAATGCCGCTGCTCTTACAATTTGCACGTCCTTTGGCAAAGCGTATGTGCTAGTCGCTCGCTGTAGCCTTCACGTTGTGTGTCTTTGAGGATGGCTTCGCTGTCCTGTCGTGGGATGTTTGACGTTGCCCTGTCCCAGACCACTTTGTGCAGAGCTTCATCACTTTCATTAAAACTGTTTCTTTTATTTACACTCAATGTGCAAACTCCTACAATTTATTGTGTTTGTGGGCAGCAGCTTCTGCAAATCTCACAACCACGAACGAAAATCACATTAGGTTCCACAACAGTTATCATATTCAGTCGGTTCAGCAATAAAACACATGTCCAGGTGCATTACTCTCCAGTTAGTCTCCACATTGATATACTTCACCTTTTACTTATAGGAAACGACCGCCACATACGGCCAGACAAGGGCTGTTGAGGAGGCTCAACTCCCAGTTTCTGCTTGACACATGTCCAAGTGTTTTTGGACAAGATCCTGAAAATGGACGAATATAATATCTGTTATTATTACTGTAAAGTACGACTAAATGGAAATGACTAATGTGGAAATTTATGAGGAAACAAGTTTATATGGTGAAATGATGTCAAATCATTAAACCTACTCCATGACATATCAGCACGACCGTGGTCCTTGAAATAGCCACTGATTGATTTCTGCTGATGGTCGGAGTAATGGTGGCGTTAAATTTATTTGTGTATCTCACAGAAGTTGCTCTCTGAAAATCATCTGACATATTTAAAGGTGCTGCTTCTCGGCGTTGTCAAGCACAGAAAAGGCTGTGCAGAAAATATGAGTTTAAACCCGTTTCCTCTTCAGATCAGCACCAACGATTCTGTCACCAAAATCAGTTCCCCGTGTATTTGGTGTCCTCTGCTGGCAGCAGACAGGACTCCCAGGTCCAGGTTTGTGTCACGGAGCCCGTGGACCATGGAGCAGTTCTGCAAACACTTTACTGACAGTTTGTTACGTCCTTTGAACATTGTTCATAAGTAGAATTTGCCATTACAACCACAAAATACATCGGGATTAAAATTGAATGATTTCTGAATTGATTTTTCATAATTCACCCTTTTGATTGGAGCCTGCTGGTCCCAGGTTAGACCCTGATGCACTTGGTGAGGGGTTCAGTGGCTTCATAAGCATTTGAACAGTTAATATATTTTAGTGTGTGGGCGTCGTCGTCATCATCCGAGGTGAGAAACAGAGCCAGTGCAAACCAGACGCCTTATAAAATCACGGATAATAATCTCCATCATAAAATTTACATTAGGAAATATTAGGCCCTGTAATGTCCATCCAGCATAAATTCAGGCACATGAAAAACATCGAAACTGCTTATTCTGCATTTGTTTGAGCCCTTTATGCACAGTAATATATATCTTTCTTTTTTTTGCACATTACTTGCACTTTATCACATTAGTTAGTGCACGTTCTTCTTGCTTTGTATATCTGGGAGCTTTGTAACGTGTCAATTTCCCCGTTGTGGATCAATAAAGATTATCTTACCTTAACCTTAACCTTATTAATGTGTAATTCTAATACAAGCCTGAGAGTCATCTCTCAAAGATAATTGATCAATTTGATTCTTTGATATTTTTTTCCGCTTTCTTTTGTTTTTAGATAAACTTTCCATTATACTTTGGAAATATAATATATGAATACAGTAAAACCCAAAGATATCTGAGATCTCCTTAGTTACTGAATAAACAGATTTGAACACACTTTTCATTTCTAGTCTTATTTGTGTGTTTATTTTTCATGTCCATTCCTCATCGTGATCCCACGATGTCTGGAAGTGCAGACAAAAAGCCAGAAAAAATATGACTCAAGACAGAAAAATTTCAAACTTTAATAAGAAGTTGCTTCTTTCATGGAGATTTTTCTCAGCAAAAAAATTGTTATGGGCCCCAAAGGTCAAAGAAATAGACAAATAAATAAAATAACATATTTTAGAAAGCACATATTTTTATATTTTTCCAAGTGTTTTAAAATAACATTTGTCCAAGTGCAGAATGTGCAGAGACGAGACAGTGTCGACGTGACCTGAAGTGTCACGAAGATCCGCAGGTGGTGTCGACCGGTTCGCAGATAAATGGATGATCGCCGAAAACACTGAAGGCGACAGCAGGATGAGCTCCAACGTCGGGCATTTCCAAACGGATAGAACGTTCTCAACAGGAAAATATTTTCAGCCAACAAAGGATTCGACCTCAGAGCCCACACGGGCCCGTCTCATTCGTCCGTGTAGATTTAGCAGAAGGGCCTCGATGGATCCCTGTATCCTGCAGATCCGCTCACAGCGGAACCGAGGTTCTTATGTGCGAGAACGTGCCCTGGTGCTGTAACAGACAGAAAATACGCTCGCAGTCAGAATCAGCTGCTTTGTTTCGAGTGCGAAACTCACAACGACATGATCAAGCAGCAGATTTGGCGTCACTCCACTTTCCGCTGTCAGCTGTGCAGCAAACCTTTGTGATTTTACTGTGAGCGCTGACGTCAGCGGCTCTTGTCTGACCTGCTGGTGACTCATCTTTGACGTGAGGGACTTTGTGTTGAGGACCTGGATTAGACCTCGGTGACTTGGACTTTAAACATCGACAGTGATTCTTATTCTCGCTGAGTGAATTTGATCTTGTGTTTACCTTCATAAGCCTGATTTTATCTCACTGACGTCAGCGACGAGGTTTTTCTCCCAGTGACACGTAACTTCGTTCATTTGTACCTGTTAAGACCATTGCAACAACGGCGGCTGCGTTAAAGTGAATCCCACCAATGGCAGAGCGAGACTAAAGTCTTTCCTGTTCATGTACGAGACAAAAGCACGAGGCCATGGATCAGTCACCGTGTGAACAAGCGGAACGTGGTGAAAAACCGGGCGACACCTGCACACGGAGCCACAGTCTATTCACACGTGACAGTGGTGATCGTCACCACGTGTTCCGTGACCATCGACGGGCTGTGAAGCTCCAAGACGGCGCCCGTCAGTCAGGAACCGTCTGTAGGCTTATCGACATCTACAAACCCTGAGACACACACGTTCCACGGTTGTGGACCGTTCTCATAAAGAACTGTTCTACCACGTTCAGGTTAAACTGGACAAACGCATCAGCGTGTGAATGAAGTGAGAGTTTGAATAATTCATGAGTAGATCTACATTTATCTTTAATGATACTTTTTTTTGTGACGTCACATAACAGGATCCTTGAACTCTATTCCAAAGCTTATAGCTGTTTTGCACATCTGGACCAGGAATTTGTAGTTATTAAAGCTTTACATTTTAACAATGAACTGCATATTTCATCATATTTAAGCGCAGATTCGTTGAACTGTAAAGACTTTGACATCCAGCTGTTTTCAGATTTGACCGCAGTGACTCGTACGTGGTGCAGATGTGTCAGACTGAGTTTGTGAAACTGATGACCTGAGATACGAGCGTCACGGCTGGATTCACAAGGATTTCACGCTGATCGTTAAATCTCAAGATGTACGATTTTCTTTACTGCCTTTGTTTGAATGTACTTCCTGTTTGCTGCACACAGCGTTCTCATTGTTTCACATGCCGGAGTTTAGACTGAAAAAAGAACTGACGCAACTTTCCCAGCATAACAAATGTACATAAAAAGGATAATTCATTTCTGATCAATCAGTGAACATAAATCAAAATAAGCTTTTAGAAGACTTCATATTTCAATACGGAAAGTGTTTTAAATGTTACTGAAAAATCAGTCATCACAATGAAAATCTGTATATATAAGAGGATCTATGGCGTGTAATTTCACTTAATTCACAGTTAGGATTCAAGCGTAATTTACTTTCCATGGACACTTTTATGGGCTTGTAATATCTACATTTATTTTAAAACTTTGCACTCTAGGGCTTATTTCTGAGGGTCACTTTGAACTTTTCACTTATCCGTCGGCTCTCGTTACCTGTTTCCTTTCTAAATTAACGTTCCACTTAAAAAACATCAGCACATAAAGTATAAAGTCTTTTTTCAACAAATCAGAGAGTTCAATATGAATTTTAATGTGTCAGTCATACAGGGTGACATTGAAGTATTTCCATCTATTAATAGTTTTGTTTGTGGGACCTGTAAAGATTTTGTTAAGTTTTTTACATTGTTATATTCATATTTTTACATCACTTGAGTCACACATGAATAAAAACTTCATCCACGTCTTCACTTTACTTGTAACAAGGAGCCTGCGCCTTCACTGACAGTGGAGCAGGGCGACGAGCGCTGGGAAGTCACACCGATCAGCCACAACATTATGACCACCTGCACAATCTAATACAACCAGTACAGCCATGAATCCTACGTTGACAGTGTCGGAACTTCAGGTTCAAAGTGTCACAAAGGGGATAATTCTAGTCTCTGTTTCTTACTGAGGCCGTAGTCTAGGGCGGAGTGCGTTATAAGCAGAGGTGGTTCTAATGTTTTGGCCATTTCGTTCCTTTTTAATACAATGACGTCACATCTCGCTCATTGTACTGGGATCACAGAATCTGCTCCCTCTGGAGAACAGAGGTCTGCACAGTGACATCCTGGACCACTGTCCCTGAGCCCTGGTGGCCCAGTTGCTGATCATTCTGCAGCAGTGACGTCACCGAGGCTCGCGAACGGTTTTCTTTGGCCGTTTTTAGCGTTTTTCTTCGTTTCCGCTCGTTCGTTCCGAGCTTTAACGGCGGCTATTTCCGTCCCGACAATCTGATTAAGAGACTAGACGGACTGCAGCGTGTGTGTGTCTGTGTGTGTGTGTCTGTGTGTGTGTGTCTGTGTGCGTGTGTGTGTGTGTGTGTGTGTGTGTGTGTGTGTGTGTGTGTGTGTGTAGGTGAGGTGGGGGGTGTCACCGAGGCACGGAGCCGTGCAAGTCGAAGTGCAGCCCGGTTTGAAGTCGCCTGTCTGTCCCTCTCGGTCCGTGGCCGTCCACCTGTCTCCCTCCGTCTCTCCGTCTGTCTCCAGCCCGTCGGTTCGAGTCGCCGTTTGGTTGCCAGTACAGAACCGGGCCGGGACCATGTTGACGCTGCTCACGTCCATGTATCTGGTGGTTCGGGCGTTTTCCTCGCAGGTGAGTTGAAACCTGCGACCTGGAAAAAGACGCGGAGCGAAACTCGATCCGCTCCGCTGAAATGTGTGTGTGTGTGTGTGTGTGTGTGTGTGTGTGTTCGTCAGTGTCCTCGGCCTGCAGCGGGAACTGATGGCATGTGTGTGTGTGTGTGTGTGTGTGTCCTCACGGGCTCGTTCAGGTGTTAAAATGGCCGCCGGAAACCTGAGAGCCTTGTTGTGAGTGAAGGACGTGGGCTCGCGGACCGGTTCTCTGACCCTTCATCTGTCCCCGCGGTGAAGCCAGACACAGGAAGCCAGGCGGCGTCCGGTCTCAGTCTCCAAAATAAAAGCTCAGACTTTCTCATTTCACGTTATTATATAATTCAAGCAGGAGCCTCATAGCTGTGAGGCAGCAGAGCTAACCGCTCCACCACTGTGTACGCGACATACTGCGGGCAACAAATCAAAGCTAGGGCAGCAAACATGATAGATAAGCATTTTAAACCAATATAAATCAGCCCGTATGAATCCAATAAAAACTGATAAAAAGCGTTACTAGGGATCCAAAGTTATGCAAAACCATGTGAAATCTCCTCAAAGAGCTTTAAAAAAACGTCAACAGACGGTGATGCTGAGTGAAATCGAAGTGAAGAAATCCTGGTCACGTCTGTTGAAGCAGCGGCAATGTGTGAACCTTTATTTTGAAGGTTGAGCGGTTGCACTTCCGCCACTGCTCCGCGTTTTTGCCGCTGCCTTGCTGCAGCAGGCTGCGGATTATCAGCACCGCGGTCAGTTCCAGCACCACAGAACTGCAGCCTGTCTCCCCACTCCTGAAACTGAACCGGCAAACAGGACCTGGATCCAAAATGGCCGCTGGTGTCCTTCACAGACTGGAGGACGGACTCGGACGGACTCGGACGGACGCACCAGCTGCGGAGCTGCTTCTTATCATGACACCATGGCCAGAAATATGCAGACACACATAGTCTGATAGTTGAACAAATGTGCACTTTTCTAATCCACAAGATGTGTACAGCTGCGTCGGGTCATTTTTTAATAAGCTGCCCCCCTGAACTTGTGCAAGCAGGAAATCACATCTTTACCTGACTTCCTCTTTTACAGCCAAGTGCAAAACTCATCATTTAATGCAACGTTTAAGCACTTTGACGTTGTCTCCTGGACTTAGGTTTTTACCACCTTGTCTTTCACTCGTAAGTGGATTCAGAAAAAAGCATCTGCCAAATGACTGAATGTAAATGCAAGTAATGAGAGCACTGATCGAAATCAAGAATGTGAAGTTCCACATTCAGTTAACGCTGCATGAAATCAACTCAGATGTCCTTTCCTCAAAGACCTGTTTTGGTTTAAGCATCACAGACAGGACTAGGAACTAATATCCGTCCATTATTTATTTCCCTTTTCAGGCAGCCTCATTTAGAGTCTCCACTGAACCAACCCTTTCATTGGTCAGGTTTTAGGGAAGGTAATCAAACACTTAAAGCTCGTCACAGTTTGGTGTCTGGACTTTCTACTCATCAGCGGATCAGACGACTCGGCCCTGCACAGATTTACCTCCTGCCAGGCTGCAGATCAACTTAACAACCTGACAAACCTCCTGTCGTCTGGGAAGTCAACGTAACTCTTGATTGACTTTTCACCTCTTACCCTGATTGGAGAACAGTAACGGAGTAAACCACGGGAGCTTCCTGTGAACGGTTTTCAGCCTTATGCTTCACAGAGTTTTGTGAATTTTAGTAGAAATATTGGGATATTTTTCCGGGTCATTTCTTGTAAACAAGATGTTTCATGAGAGGCCCTGGCTGCGTAAAAAGATCCGAGGCTGCTGACATGGCCAAAGTCTAACCCTCAGTCAGGTTGGTCTTTTGTGGAATGCTCCATCTTCATTCTAAGATTTTTATTGTCTTCAATCACTGTGTTCTACTGTTTTATGATATTCACTTAAAGGATCATTTGGTAGATGCTACAGCACAGGAATGGCGTTAATACTTTTTCAAGTGCAAGGTTTATGAATCCCACGCTGATTATTTAAACACGGAGTAAGCTGTAATAATCGATAGAGCATTGTGTGGAAAAGGTTTTCCAAGTGTGGTCAAGGACACCTTGTGCTTCTTGAAGTCACTCCAAGGTCCATTAACACCTGCCAGGAGCTCTTGATAGGATCCTAGAAGTTCTGCAGGGGCACAAAAAGTCACTGAGCATATTCCAGAGATTCTATATTCTATTGAAGGGTTTGCAGTTTTATTTGGGAACAATCCAGAGAGGAGTTCAGTGTGCCTACATGTTTCTGTGTGATGCATCGGTCCTTGAGGAATCCCTCCCTATCCTGAACGACGTCTGGTGGTCCCAGCACCACACAGGCAAAACCTTCAGCTCAGTGATCCCGTGATGGTGGAGCGAGATGCCAAACCCTGCACGACCTCACTCACATTAAAAAAAACGCTGAACTCTTCCGCCTCTTCCTTTGCACTTGAAAAAACAACGTTCTGCTCTTTCTCGTATTGGATCTCACGAAAAGGAAGCACGTCTTTGACAGCGATGGGATGTGTGTCTCCTTGACTTACATTTTTTGCTTCCTTGTAAGTCGCTTTGGATAAAAGCGTCTGACACATGACGAAACATAAATGTAAATACACAGTATTTGTCAGGGCAGCCGTGTTTTCAGTTTTAGGGTCCCACTGGGTTCCAGAGTTTCGGGAAAATTAATGTTCTGTGGGTTTAAATGAAACATCACGAGTTTTAATGGTTTCGATGGGGTGAGAAATGGCCCATGAGGAGGTTCCAGGGTCCAAGTGTAACTTTGGTGTTTTAGGAATACGGATCCTTGGAGGTAATTTCCGGATGTTTGTGTGGGGGGTTTGGAGCATGTGTGGTTTTTGAAACTGTTCTCTCAAAGATAGAAAAAAATCGCAACTTTCTAGCCGAGTGCAGTTATGATAAGTTATGACAACAGGTGTTCTTTGGGGTTTCCATGGCGACCTTTGGTCACACGTACTTCGTTACGTCCCACCACCGGAGACAGAAGTAGGACAATGTGTTTTGTCCCCTTGTGGACACGTGGTGTCGCCAAATGCAGCTAATCGCGTGTCGGGTGAAAAAGGAGAGTTTTCGGAAAACAATCGTCTGCCATATTTGGCGGCGGTGGGCGCGGCTCGAGCAGAGCGGTGCATCATGGGAGACGTGGTTCCAGATGTCGCCTCGTCCGCCGAGTTCGCCCGCGTCGGCGCATCGATAGGACTACAGGTCCCAGTGTGACGGTCCGACGAGCCGCGTCCCCGTCTGACTCTGCGCTCCTCGCGGGTAGAGGTGACCCTCGTCTCGTCCGACTCAGAGCAGGAGAACATCCGCCACGAAGCGTCTTCGTCCGCTCGCAAAATGGTAAACGGCTCAATACCGGCGGGAGGATCATTGTAACTATGGCAACCGCGGGTCTTTACGTGGGGCGGCGAACGTTTGTCTTCATTCAAATTCCGTGTGTAACCGTAAGGCTCCGGTGGAAGGCGGAAGCGTCGTAACGTCAAGTTTGAGTTGATGAAAACGTGATTTTGCCGGTGTGAAGTTTTACGTGCAGAATTCCCGACAAACCGTCCGAATGCGCAGTTTGTTGCGCAGCCGTGACGCAGCTGCAGACGCAACCCGCGGATTCTGCGGCGGAGGCGCCGGTTTGTTTCCGCCTCCATTTTAATGCGGCCCCGCTCCCAGACACGGAGGCCTGACGTCCTATAACGGGTCTGAACGTGCCGGGATGTTCATTTTGATCCAGAGGAGACTGACTGATGATGTCACATTCACGTGACGTCATGTCAGCTGTTCCAGATGGAATCTGGAGCTGGATGCAAAGATTGTGTAGCCAGGTTCTTCATAAATCCTCCTTCATGCTTCACACCAACGACGTGTCATGGGATTGTGATGCTGACGTTTAAAACCTGCTCCTCCGTTTCCTCCCTGTGTCAGTCACACGTGTGAACCGCTGCTCTTTTCTTCCCACAGTCTGAACCGATCCGCGTGTTGGTGACCGGGGCTGCCGGCCAGATCGCCTACTCCCTCCTGTTCAGCATCGCCAAGGGAGATGTGTTCGGAAAGGACCAGGTAAGAGCCAGCAGCTGGTCGCTGTGCAGTCCGCTCAGTGGGCTCGACTGTTACATAATGGAATCACTGCCAACAAAGAAATGATTTGGATGGTCGGTGCCCTGATCACTGAGGAACAGGAAATGAAAAGGAGACGTCACATGAAAAACTTCAGTAAAGACACTGCGGTGTATCGCAGCGTTATTGTCGGGTAAATGTGTGACTTGGGAAATAATCTTTGTCACACTGTAAATTGCTGCAGATATGCAACTTATGGAAATCCTAGATATGTTCATTAGTTTCCCCAATGATAACGTGTAAGACTCAAAAAATGTTTTTTTAAAGTTTTCAAGTATTTAGAAAAGTGTGTTACGTGCAAAACAGTCCAAAGTTTTGTTTTCAACGCTTGAAAAACTGGATTCAGTGTCAATATAAAACATAACCTTTATGCTTTTCTGAATGTGGCCAGATGAGACCTTGAAAGTCATTGAAAAGCCCTTGACTTGACAGGAGGTGTTGGTCTGTGCTAAAGAGTTGCAGGCTGGGTCTGTCGGTGCAGAACACTGAAAGAGCTTCATGCACGTCGTGGATTTGTCTCTGATGACTGTGCGTCTCTGTCTTCTCAGCCAATCATTTTGATCCTGCTGGACATCCCCCCCATGCTGCCGGTGCTGGACGGAGTAGTCATGGAGCTGCAGGACTGTGCCCTGCCGCTGCTGAGGGGTGAGTCGACTCAGCAGTGTGGAAAAGTCGAGTTGTGCTCCTCCTAATGTGTGTTGGTGTCCGTGTCTGAGTGGATGCATTCATTTGATCACATTATTGACATTGTTCGGTTCAGCTATTCGGGATCACGTACAAAATGTCTAACAACATTAATCTCATGCAGTGAGATGAGATTCCCTGTTCTGATCTATCTTGCGTAGAGGATTTCCCTGGGTCCATGCAGTGTCTCACGAACCAGGATAACAAAAAAAAACACAATCTGTACTTTCACTTGAGTTGAAATTGTCGATCTTGAAGATTGATCCTGATGTAAAACTGTTAAGTCGTCCACAGTGAGGCAAAACAAGCAGCAGTTCTTTTTTAGAATTTGCTGCATTATTGATGTTTGTGATGCAGGTGGGGACCCTAATCACTGCTGGGCGGCTCTTACATAAAGGTGAATTTCTGTGAGTTTTAGTGTCTCATGACAAACCACAAACTTTATCGTCCCTAAAAGAGCCTGTGCCACAGTTTGGACTGCTACTCCTGCAGCAGCTCATCCTCCTGTTGCCCGTAGATGTTGGAACTGCTTCCCTCTAGAGTAATTGGTCCTTTTTAACCTCCTTAGAGACACTTCCTGTCTGTGCTGCTGTTGTGGGGGAGGTGGTAGGAGTGTCTAAAATAAGGCTTCTAGTTGGCTGCGTGTTAAGGGAGCACAGAACAACTATCAGAGCAACGGGGGAACAATGAGGAGAAGAAACATGAACCCGGGCTGAAGTCCGCTCTGATAGCAGCAACAGCCGGACGCCAGCTTATCGTCAGGAGTTTATCAGAGAGCCTCTGCTGTGAAATCATTGGACATTAATACCCACTGGCTCAGTGCTAATAAATACAAGGGGTCGAGTGTGAGAGAACAACAGAAATGGTCACTGACGCCGCGCAAACGTACGGATGTACAGAAAGGGTCGAGTGCATGTGTGAAGAGATCAGTGCATGAAAATCAGTTTGACCTTAACGAGCAGCAGAGCCTTTGTTCAGACCTAATAATAAGTAAAGCTGCAGCTGAACAGGTTAATAATAAACGACTCAACCATCAGCTATAAAAATGTGTCGAAACATGTCCGTAAGCGAAGCTGCAGAGAGCACAGGGTGTTTTTTCTTTGATACCGGACAGTCCTAGTAAGTCTGAGGACCAGTCAAAGTGAAGCTCGAACCGTGAGCAGATCTGTTGTTTTATGAAATAAAACCAGTGAACATCTGTCTTTTGTGTTTGTGTTTCAACATCAATCTGCTCAGTGACTGATGACCAAAGTCTTTCAAAGACTTTTCCATAATCAACAGGTATTAACCAAAGCGCCTCACAGTAAAGAGAGAGATACGGGCATGTTTACAGTAATCTTAATAATAACTCCGTAAATAATGTGCAAATCCATGAATGAACTGAATGTTACCACCTTCCCCACAGAGGTCATCCCCACCGACAAGGTGGAGGTGGGCTTCAAGGACATTGATGTCGCCATCTTGGTGGGCTCCATGCCGAGGAAGGAGGGCATGGAGAGGAAGGACCTGCTGAAGGCCAACGTGGCCATCTTCAAGACGCAGGGAGCCGCCCTGGACAAGTACGCCAAGAAGACCGTCAAGGTGAGACGGTAGACCTCTGTTTCCGCGAGATGAATTGTGAGTTTAAACTGTAAATGTCCTGCAGTTCTACTCATTCACCCATTCCCACACGTGTTCACGCCACGATGACAGCAGCTGCCCACCAGGAGCGACTTGGGGTTCGCTGTCATGCCCAAGGCAACAGTGACACGTGGAGACCACTGTAGTTGGGGGCTGGGGACTAGTGCCTCACCAGCTGAGCTACAGTCGCAGAGACGACTTCACTGACAGAGGTCTGCTGACTTCAGCTGATAAACACAAGGAAATGAAAGTGCTGCCACAGCTCGTGTCTTGAACAACAGCAGCAGCAGCTCTTCAAAGCTGAGGGACCAAAGTCCCTGTGGGAGCTTTGTGTAACCTGGTGTAACGCTCACACATGCAGGAGATCAGCAGGAGGGAGTGCAATGACCCCGAGTGAAGCCCAGCGGACGTCAGAGTGACGAAAGAGGTTATCTCTGAGGTCAAAGGTCAAAGCTTCACATGCATTGATGGAGAAAAGGGAACAGCTTAACGCATGAAGAGGATTAGTGTAAATGTTTTCTGACGGAATCGAAATGAGAACTGCATTTAGAAAGTAACCGAACTGTAAACTGCCATATTCTTCCCCGGTATGAAGTTATAAAATAAAGAAATCGTCCTGCTGTGGCCGCAAAAGAATCATTTTGGTTTGTGTGTGATTATACCAAGGAAAGCGTCGAGCTCCACACTGACGCTCCCATCCATCTCTAACTACAAACAGCAACACAAACCTTTGTTTCCTTGACAACAGTTTGGGCAAACTTCAGAGGCAACCATGTGATATCATTGATGTGTGTGTACAAACACTTATTATTATAACCAAGACACGGTGCGACTGCAGAGATTATCATGGATTATAACTTTAGTCCATTTCCAGTTGTATTTATGAAGACTCAGGGGAACAAGAAGAACTTAGGCATCAAGGATGTTCTGTCTGGAGACCAACTGTTTCCCAGGTTTAGCTCTGAGCCCACTTCCTGTCTGCCTGTTTGGCCCTAAAACTGCTTCACATTCAACCAGCTCAGGGCTCCATTCTAACTTATTGCTCAAAGCTTTGAATGTTATTTCTACCCGAATAATACAAATATGTTGGTCATCTTTACATGTGTAGCTGTGTCTCTGACAATGTCTGTCCTGTCAGGTTCTGGTGGTTGGAAATCCAGCAAACACCAACTGCCTGATCACCTCCAAGTCCGCTCCATCCATTCCCAAAGAGAACTTCTCCTGCCTGACCCGACTGGACCACAACAGAGCGTGCTCCCAGGTACACACACGAGCGACACACATTTGCACACGTAGAATTACTGTATTTGTGCAGCACGAAAAGCACATAACCTAACGGGAAAAATCTTTGTCTGAGATGCAATCTGTGTGCAGGATATATATAAAGGGGTCATAATCCGTAAACAGGGTCAATAAATTGGCCGTAATTACGTTTATCAAGCAAGTAACATGCAAATATTCAGACATGTTCTTACACTCATTTATTCTCCCTGAGAGGTTGAAAACACTCCTCCAGTCTATTATCGCCGTGTTGCTGCCTTGTACAGCGTTGAGTGGAAACAGGGTGACGCGTTTGCTAAGTACGTCCGTTTTTGCATTTAAATGAGCTCTGTGTTACTCATCAAAAGCCCCTGAATGCAGGGTTTTTTCGTTTAACTCGGGAATCGTTTGCTGCTGAACGTAACTATAACTAGTCTGTTGATGAGAATGCACACAGTGACAGTCCTGCTGGGTCTGTCCCCGGCCTGCAGGTGGCGATGCGTTGCAGCGTGTCCTCCGACAACGTGAAAAACGTCATCATCTGGGGGAACCACTCCTCCACCCAGTACCCTGACGTCCACCACACCAAGGTCAACATCCAAGGCACCGAGGTGGATGCCTACGAAGCCGTCAAGGACAGCGCCTGGCTAAAAGGAGACTTTATCACGGTCCGTGTTCCACACTTTCCACGTTGGGTTCACTCTGAAAAGGAAGCTAAAGGAGTTTGTCAGCTTTAGAGATATTTGAGGTGGATTTTGAATTTAGCTTTAATAAGACAGAAGCGAAAGGTGGAGGTGGCCGCCAGTTTCTAAACCGTACTTGGGTTTTTGTCTGTGTTTTTCTGTTGGTTTTTACAAACCTCCACTCGTTTTGTCCCTCCCTCAGACGGTGCAGCAGCGCGGTGCAGCTGTCATTAGGGCCAGGAAGTTGTCCAGCGCCATGTCTGCTGCCAAAGCCATCTGTGACCACGTGAGGGACATCTGGTTCGGCACCAACGAGGTGAGTGTGGACGGGATGTGGATATGATGGGGATACAGGGAGCACTTAAGGAAGTTCTGAGCAGATTAATTTGAATTCCAGCCTGACAGTTGTTTTAGTTTAGTCCTAGTATATTAGTATTTCACAGTGAGGATGCTTGACTGGGATTTATTTGTGAATTTTGTATAGCTGGGATGGAAGAACCTGTGTGAGCATGTTGGGAAGACAAAACAGAACTCTCACACAAATAGATGTTAAACTGAAAGATTAGGCAAATAGGCAAATGTCAGTCAATCACCAAAGTAGCTGCACAACAGGCTGTTTATTGGTTTGGGACGGACGTGTTTGTCTGAAGTGACAAACCACGTTTCCTGCTCACAGGGTGAGTTCATCTCCATGGGCGTGTATGCTGCCGGAAACCCCTACGGCATCCCAGAGGACCTCATCTACTCCTTCCCCACCGAGATCAAGGTGAGCTGGTCTAATCAGCACCTCCGGAACGAATCGTCTCCACACACACTGCTGTGCCTCAGCAGGACACCAGCTACAATTGTTCATCATATGAAATCCCGCTTTCAGAGAAGTTGGAATTCTGTGTAAAAATCTAGATAAAATGGCAATAAAATGATTTTAAGAATATTTTGGATTGTAAATACAAATATTTGCATATTTTGAATTAGATTTTGAACTCCTGGGACAGGGGCATGTTTAATGGGCGTATTTTGTCCCCCACAGAACAAGACCTGGAAGATTGTTGAGGGGCTGTCAATCAACGAGTTTTCCCGCGCCAAGATGGACGCCACAGCTGCCGAGCTGGTGGAGGAGCGAGACACCGCCCTGGACTTCCTGTCCCAGTGACTGCTGGCCCCCGCACAACGGCCGCAGCCCTTAGATCCCCTAAAGTCTCGCTGCTCACGGCTCTAATGATGAAGCCCTCCACAATTCTAACCGTCTCAGCTGGTGTCTCCGTGTGTGTGTGTGTGTGTGTGTGTGTGTGTGTGTATCACTAGGCCACCTCCTCAGGTTGTCAGAAAACCTGTGTAATGATCACAACCTGGCCTCCTCCATGTGCAACATACAGAGAGGGAATGTTTCTGTTAGTAGATGATAACACACACTAGCTCTCCTGAAACTGTAAGAGAACATGTGACCACCAATAAAACAACGAAACAGAACATATCTGCGTCATGCTTGTGCCTGTTATTAACATTCCTTTAAGTCAGCCATGCAAAGATGTTTTACAGCGTTTCTCTTATGTATTTCACCTTTGTTTAACCCGGGACAAGCACGTCTCTTCGTCGAATTGTAATGTCGGGACACAATGGAAACGTGAGAAAAGCTTGACAGCCTGGTGTGGAGGCAGCGAAGGTTTTTCTTGGAGTTTTCCAAACCCTGGGCTTCATGTGGGATGATGCACGTGTGTGTAAGACTCGATGATGACTGTTGATGAGAGGAAGTTTACGCAGGACGCCTTTAAAGATTTAAGAACATTCATGCAATGTAACTTGCATGAATGTTCTTGTTCCAGTAAACAATGGTCAGGGTTAAAACTGCAGTGTACGGAGTCTGATACAGTGACTTAAACTACCACAGCGTAGAACTGTTAGAAAAGAACAGGCTACAAAACAGCAGTGAAACAAATTAGGTCGAAAATACTTAAAAGTATTAAAGTGGATTATAGTTACTGAGTCATTGATGTGTTGATCAGCCTAATGTTGCGGCTGGTTCCATCACCTCACGCGGCGCTGTGATGATAACATATTTAAATGTAATGTACTTTACATACGGGATCAATAAATGTAATAATTATCCTGTATATTGTTTTAACAAAGAGTAAATGTCCTGAACATTTCCAAGTTTCATCTCTTCGGGAATTATGATCTCAAACAGTGGGATTATTCTCAGGGGAAACAGCTGTTCTCTGTGTGTAATGTGCAGTTTTAGCCACACGGGGGCAGCACCCACCATGGGGCAAACACGTGACTAACCTTACGATCCGAGACACGGCGCGTCACCGTCAGACACGCGCAAACAGGCGGGGCCTTTATGCGGCCACGTGTGCTCAACGGCAACTTTCGACCAATCACCAGTCGGCGTTGACGTGCGTGCGTCCTACGTCACTCGTGTTTGGCTCAGCACGTTCGGCTGACTGAGCTCCACGCGCTAACAGCTGCGCGAGGCTGAGTCCGCAGTGGCGTCCGAGCGTCTCAGGCGACCCAGTCCCCGGGATCCGGTCGGGTTCGTCTGTGCGGTTCCCCCGGTACTTTGGCACCGTGTGTAGGTGGGTACGAGGCTCGTCAGTCCCACCTGGGGCCGTTTGTGGGGCGTGTCCTGCTGCGTCTGCCCCGTCATGTGGCGGTTTGTTGTTGTTGTTGTTGTTGTTGCTTCCGTTCCGCCCTTAAGGGGAAATGAAGAAACCCTCAAGTCCTGGATGCAGAACTTCTGCCTTTTGGTTTGATTGTCACTTGTGAACTTGTAAAATCGTGATTTCATATTTGAGCTCGAAGCCTCGCAGCGCAGTGGACCCGGTGGGCCCGACACACACCGGACCGACACCTGTCGAATCCGAATCAGATCCCAGGAGCCAGACTTCGACTGGTACTGAATCTTTGGACTGAAACTATTAGAAACCAACAGATGTTACGTTAAAGTGAGGATGCTCCGTTTTGCCTTGTAACTTACGTTGCCTTTTGTTGTTTTCATCGACACTTGAGCATTTGAATTATCACTAAATGTGGCAAATACATTTCTTCAGTTAAGTCATTATTTAGTTAGACAGCTGACAAAAAGTATTTAAATTTTCTTTCCTTTTTCACACAAAGTTGAAATGTAAAACAAACCCTAATAATATTTAATTCAAGCCTCTAAAATGTAAAGTAAATACTTGAAAAGAATTCATCACATTCAGTCTGTTGCAAAGTTCAAAATCAAAGTTGAAGCTGAATCTAGTCCTGACGCAATGAGCAAACGTTTAATCTACATCCAGATTTTTAAAATCATTTTTCACAAAAATAGTGGAACAAAGACAAATATTCTGATTTCAAATCAGACAACTGAGCATTTTATATTGTCATGAATTCAATATTTGGGCTTTTGGTCAAACAGGTCTGCAGAGTTACGATGGGCTTTTTTAAAGACGTAGGTGTTGTGTTTGACAGGCAGTGCGTGTAATCGTGAGGGACGGCTCTTTCGTGATTGGTCAGAACGAGAACTGGACCTGAATGACGGGCTACAGGTAACAGTCAGAACCGTCTTACCTGCTTTAAAATGCTGTTTGTTCACTGTGGCAGTGAAGTGCCTCCTTCACACAGTTGGTTTTGTCCCTTCAACCCCACAGATGATTGATTTACTCGTGCTGAACGCGGGGTAAACAGGAAGTGTCTGCTTGCTTTGCCTAAACAAGGATTCACGCTGCTTATCATAATAGATGCAGGTGGATGAAAACTGTTACGGTGTAGAAACCAAACAAACCCGAACTCTTCACAAAGTGTGTGACATCAAGGTGGAGTGGGCAGGACAGTCTCACACACACACACACACACACACTGTGGGTGAATGGTTGGCTGTGTGTGTGGGCGGGGCCTCGCCTGGAGCTCAGGGTCAGAGCTGCAGGGCTGCGAGCTTCCTCTGAGCTGAGGATGACGAGGATGTGTGTTGTTCTCTGACGGCTGCTCACTTCACATGTTTCTTTGGGACCATTTGTTGCTTTTTTAAGAATCTGCTGCTTCCTGTGAGCCGACCTCATCGTTATTGTCTCCTGCTGGTTGGCACGCTGCCGTAAAAATGTCTCTGCTTATATCTGGTAAGTTCACCTTCACCACAGCTTTGTATCTTTAACCTGACGACGGACTCCACAAAAGGAGATTCTGTTCTGCTTCTTTCACCTAAACCGGGTCCCAGAATCCCCACGATGGGATTCTGCTCACTCTCAGGCTTTTTTTAATCTGTCGTCTAACTTTCCCTGTTTTTATCATTAAAATGTGATCGGCTGCTCCTTTTGCCAGCTCTGACCTTTGAAACACCGATGACGGTCTGCTTTCAACTTGCAGGAGGGCAGTTGTGTTGGAACGTGACGTTTGTGTTCTCTGCGCTTTGCGTGTGAATCACACAAATGTGGTGAACAGAGAAACTAAAACCCAGTTGTGTTTTATTCTACTCACAATGCAGCTGCAAAGAATTACCAGTTTAGTTTGATGAAGAACAACACGTTCAAATCTGAATTGGATTCGCTTTACTCAAATCAGGGATCAACAGACAAACGAAGCTCTGTTTAATACACATTAACACAGTTTGAAATGGAATAAAAACAATTCAGGATTTTTTTTTTATTTACAATATTAAAAAGAGAAACCAAGCATAAATATGTGTTAAGCTGATCAGAATATTCCATTGATTAGAGTGAATTTGAGATTATTAATATTTCCAGAAAATAAATGGAATGAAGGATCAGACGGCGAATAAGATCCGACCACAAACGTCAGACAACACGTCCGTGTGTTTACTGTGTGTGTTGCAGATCTGACCCGAGGAGCGATGACCGAGTTCAAGGAGAAGCTCCGTCAGCAGCACGAGGAGTCGATGCACCGCGAGCTGGAGGCGCTCATCGCTACGGCCGACAAAGCCGAGGCAGCGGTGAGAAAACCTGGAGAGGAGTTTTCGAAAGGAAGCTCAAATGTGATGCACTCTGAACTTGACTCGAGGTAGCAACTAAATATTGAAAAGCCTTAAACTTGGATTCTGTTCCATTCAAAGCAAATATTTGCTCATAGTTGCCCACATGGGTCGATGAGGTCGTCCAAACCCGAGTGGTGGAACCTGAGGTGAACGACTCTGAGGTTCTTTAAAGCAGCACAGCGAGCGGGGCTCAGTACAGTTCACATCGCTAATAAAACCGCTGCTCTGTCTTTTTCATCTGGACTCGCTCCCACTGCCATAAATACTGCAGATTCATGATTAATAATGATTTCGGAATCAAGTTTGTTAAAGCACGATAGTCGTGATTTCTGTTTGTGCCGGGACACTCGGAACTTTTAATGGCGTTGTTAAGTTCCTGTCCAGCCACGTGTTTCTTCTTCTTCTCCATTTATTGTGTCATCACCTTCAACTAACTTGTACTAACTTTCAACGATACAAAAATCTACTTTGCTGATAGGGGCAAGAACTGGTTTTCTCATGATGATTTCGTTTTTTTCTGTTCCAGATCTCCAGAAAAGACTTTGATGGCTTCGAGAAGCTCTTCCATAGATTCCTGCAGGTCAAAGGCCCTTCAGTCGAATGGACCAAGATCAACCGGCCACCGGAGGACTCGGTGGGCCCCTCTTTAGTTTCAGGTTCAGGTCCAGTTTTAGCTGGAATCCAGAGTCCAGCTAAACTGTGTCTGAGAATATTTGCATGAAGTTGAGGCTTTGTCAGCTTCACCCTGTGACCCAGTCGGGCTCCTAGTGTTTAGGTGTGAAAGTTTGTGTCCCCAGAGTGGAGTCATCAGGTCTGCGCTCCGTCCTCTCCGGTCCATGTAACCCGGCCGACCTGATCAGTCACGCGTTACTACGTGGAACATTGGGAGGCGTTGAGCACCTGTGGTGTTTTTGTGCATCACAGGACACTAAACTAGCGTGACGGGAGTGTTTTTACCAGTGAGATATTTCCCACGTAAAAACCATTTTGAACTCGGATGTTCAGATGACTTCAGAAGGTTTTTCACGTCCAACAAATCTGAAATGTCCTCATCTGCTCCTCCATCTGTTTTCACTTGTTTGACATGTGACTAATACGAACAGGCAGAGGCAGGTAGGTGGATACAGTCAGGGACACGTTGTCTGAGCTTCGATGAATCAGATGTAGGACACACGTACAAAGTGGCCCAGATCTGATTTGAAAAATCTGATTTGGTTTGTGATTAAAATCAAATCAGGCTAAAGAGGCTGGATTTGATTCGCTTCGTGCTTTGCTTCAGGACCAGTCTCGATAGTGGACTTGTGGCAGTGATGACTTCAGACTGTGGGACTGCTCTGTTAATGCTTCGG
The DNA here is from genome assembly GCA_033026295.1 of Channa striata. Lineage (NCBI taxonomy): Eukaryota > Metazoa > Chordata > Actinopteri > Anabantiformes > Channidae > Channa > Channa striata. The sequence goes on from CM065188.1 coordinate 17,105,467, forward strand.
CTACTACAGGATGGAGTCGAGCGTCGTGCTTCAGAAACCAGATCTGAGAGCGGAGAACATTCCCGCGGAGCTATTTATCAGCACGCACACGTTTCTCTCGTCCGACTCCTCAGTGTTCCCAAAATACCCGGACAGGGTGAAGGTTACGGCTCAGAATAGTCTGACCGCTGCAGCATGTCAAAGTCTGGTTTTAGGGCGGCGGGGTTGGGCGGACGCTGACATTTGTCTCCGGTGGAACTCTGCTGAACAGCTGCTCATCTTCATATCCACAGCTCCGCCCCCTCCCTGCACTTACGTGCCCATTTTCCACTTGGGACATTATCAGAGTGAAATTAGTATAAATGTGTCCACATTTCATTAGTGATGGTAGGACGGTAATTAGGGCTTTGAAATCCGTGTCACTACTCGGGCAGCAGAACATGAAGCTGTGACGTATAAGAAAGTTTTGCAGCTTGTTTCCCCCAGAGTCGGCATTTTTCACAGCTTCACATCTGAGTTTACTGCAGTTTACTGGAGAGGCGGTCGTCATATTTCTGACGGGAAACATTAACCACGACGTGTCGTCATTTCTATACGTTAGCTCCCTGCATTCACTCCGTTTGACCACTAGGAGGTTTGAAGGGCACAGGAAGCCGACGGCTTCGTGTCTCGCCCATCACTACATTTGATATTTGAGACTTAAAGGAGCAAAAATGTGTCGTACCATTTCCTGACTGTTCCGCCGGGTCAGTGAAATCTGGAGTCTGTACAAGTTATTTTGGTGGAGCTGTGTCCACGCACAATGACCCCGTGGTTTCCGGCCTCTGCCTTTCTTAGTGGTTAATTCACTTCTGACGGATAGAGGCTTCCATCGGGTCTCCTCTGAACATCCTCAGCGTGACACTTCACATTGAACCGGTGCCACACAAACATTCTTGTTGATGGATTGTCATTCCGCACACACAGTGTCCCGGAATGTGTTGTCATGGGGAGGTTCCAAAGGTCAGACGGAGACACCTGTCCAACACTGGGACGTCATTCACATATGAATCGTCCTTAAAGAATGGTTTAAAGAATTCATCTGTCTGCTTTCAAAAAAAGCCTGATGCACAATATCAGTTTCTCAGGTGAAAATCTGTGAATTTCAACCTGTTTACTCATCCAATCAGAACATCCTAGTCCCAGACACTAAAACGCTCAATAACTGTACTACCTTTACCAAAAGTACGCACAGAACAGTCATTTTTCCCTCTAAACCTGTTGTCCTCGCTTGTTCTCTCATCAGATCCAGCCCTACGAGAAGATCAAGGCCAAGGGTCTCCCTGACAACATCACCACCAGCCTCAACAAGCTCGCTGTGGTCAAACTCAACGGCGGTCTGGGAACCAGCATGGGCTGCAAGGGCCCCAAGAGTCTGATCAGCGTCCGCAACGAGAACACTTTCCTGGACCTGACAGTGCAGCAGATCGAGGTAAAGAAGCTCCAGACGCTGGGCAGGCGGGCAGCTCTGAGAACTGAAGGTCTGAGGTTCAAGCTTTCACTTGCACGCCTGTTGTTTTTCAGCATCTCAACAAAACCTTTAACGCTGATGTGCCGCTGGTCCTTATGAACTCCTTCAACACGGACGAAGACACAAACAAGATCCTGCAGAAGTACACACACCACCGGGTCAACATCCACACCTTCAACCAGAGCAGGTACGGCATCGAGCTGGGGACACGTGGGCTCTGACAGTCCACGTCCAGTCTCACCTTAGTGTGCAAAGGTCAGATCTCACTGGAGCTCAGGTTCAAGTGTCTCTCAGGTGGATTCGCCGACTGCGGCTCACATGTCCAGCTGGGAAACACAACATCACACGTCAGATTGTTCGGCCTTCTCGCCAACACACACTCACTCCACAAACTCCTGTTTATGACGCTGCAGTGAGATTATAAGTTAATTAAAACACGAAGACGAGTGTTTGAGGAATAGGACCTTTTCTTCAAACCTCTTTTTGTTTTACAAAATAAATTCTGCATTTCACATTTAGCTGCTGCACTTTCTCTGATTGAAATACAATATAAAAACAGGCACGTAGTTCTAGTTTTGTACACGACAGTTTTTGTTCCTTCATGCTAAGGACACGTCATGGTTGGTACCACAACAGTTATGAGATCCAATTCCCAGCTCCATTGTTGACTTGACATGAGAAGCGTTAACAGTTTGCAGTAAATGTGACTGCAATCCAGGTCAGGAGACCGACACGGACTTTCACTCTTATATAAATATCAATAAAATGGTCAAATTTCTGTTTTCTTAGACCTTATGTCTTAATATTTTTTACACAGGTATCCCAGAATCAACAAAGAGTCCCTGCTGCCGATCGCCAAACACATTAGGGTGAGCGATGACAACGCGGAGGCCTGGTACCCGCCGGGTCACGGGGACATTTACGCAAGCTTCTACAATTCTGGGCTGCTGGACAAACTCATCGCTGAGGGGAAAGAGTACGTCTTCGTGTCCAACATCGACAACCTGGGAGCCACCGTGGACCTTTTCATCCTCCACCACCTGATGAGTCAGCCCGCCGACAAGCGCTGCGAGTTCATCATGGAGGTCACGGACAAGACCAGAGCCGACGTCAAGGTCAGAACGGATCCATTCACCTGACGGCTGAGCCTGGTTCCGGTCTCTCTGTTTTACCTGTTTCCCCTTTGCAGGGTGGCACTCTGATCCAGTACGAGGACCACCTGAGACTGCTGGAGATCGCTCAGGTCCCAAAGGCGCACGTGGATGAGTTCAAGTCGGTCACAAAGTTCAAGATCTTCAACACCAACAATCTGTGGATCTCTCTGCCCGCCATCAAGAGGCTGCAGGAGAAGAACTCCATGGACCTGGAGATCATTGTCAACCCAAAGGTGACGAACCCTCCTGAGGCTGCTTGGCATGATTTATGCGTTTCAATACAGCTATTTAGAGGATGAGATATTCGAGATTTGCCAGATTCATTCTTACACTTGATAATTTGCTGCTTTTCTTTGTCCTTGTGTTACAGTAAGTGGTAAAACGCCTCCAGAGCTCCTTAGGTTGCAGGTCACGCGGTTGGCGTTCAGGTTTAATGCTTTAAAACACAGGATGTTTTTACTATGAAGCGGTAAAAGAGCTTCATCTGTGTCCGTGGACTGACTAAGTCACAAGTGACAGATTCAGGTATTTTAAAAATTACCTAAAAAGAAAGACAATGACAACATAAACTAGAATTATTGATATTAAATTTCTTAATACGTCTTGCAGCATGTGTTCAATGACCTGGATGAACACTGGGAAGGTCATAAATGGACAAATGAGGGGTTTTCCACAGTTTTTGACTAAATCATATACCAAAACATTTTAAAAAGGCTTTTATGAGCAAACTGAAGTCAGACACCCGCACATAACTCATAACTAAAGCGTTGTGACTTTCTGAGCGTATGCAGTTTCTGATTCTTCCTCCAACCCCTGAACCTCTGCACAGACACTGGACGGCGGTCTGAACGTCATCCAGCTGGAGACGGCTGTCGGCGCCGCCATCAAGAGCTTCAAGAACGCCATGGGCGTGAACGTCCCCCGTAGCCGCTTCCTGCCGGTGAAGACGTCGTCCGACCTGCTGCTGGTCATGTCGAACCTGTACAGCCTGGACGCCGGCTCGCTCACCATGAGCAAGAAGAGAGAGTTTCCCACCACCCCGCACGTGAAACTGGGCAGCTCCTTCACCAAAGTCAGTATCAGAATCACGCAGAGATCCGTTTTCTCATGTTACTGGTCTTATTTGAATTTTTTTACTGACAAAATACTTTTCCTTATTTTTACTAAAAACATTGTTATGTCCATAGACATGAAATGAGTTGGTTAAAGTTGCTGGAGAAAACTGTGGTGGTTGTGTTTGAAATGAGACAGACCACGACTTTGAGTTAAAACATTCATAAATGTAATGGTTATTATTTCTTTATTCTGCAGGTTCAGGAGTTTCTGGCCAGGTTTGAGAACATCCCAGACATGTTGGAGCTCGATCACCTCACTGTGTCTGGAGACGTCACCTTCGGAAAGAACGTCTCCCTGAAGGTAAAAACAATGAACCTCATCAGTGCGACTCAGTATGAGGCTGCAGCGTGTCTGAGTTAATTCAAGTTAATTAAAACTAAATTCACTGCAGTTAACAAAGATACTCGCTCAGCGTAGAAAAAGTCAAGTTGTGAAATTAAACTCAAAACTTACTGTATGGTGAGAGCTAAAGAGGATGCACGACTTTCAGAATATTGCTACTTAATATTCATCAGAAGTTGGTCCTGCAGCATTTGGCCAATCGACACTAAATAATTTAGCAGTTATCATTCAGTGAGTAACATTGATTTCTAACCTTCGGGTTTGAGCTTCTCTGTGATGATTCAATGTTTTTCAATCTGCTCCACACACTGCACTCAGATCGGCCGATTGGTCCCCTAATTAATCTTCTAGTGGGACGAGTGACGGTGACAGACACGATCATTGTAAATAGTTTGATAATTTACAGACAAAACTGATCTTATTGGAAGAGTTTGGCAGTTTAGCTGCAGTTTTAGAGAAGAGCATGACTTCCTCGTGTTTAATATGACCCCCCCACTCCCCTCGCCCTCTCTAGGGAACCGTCATCATCATAGCGAATCACGGGGACCGGATCGATATCCCTGCAGGAGCGATGCTGGAGAACAAGATTGTTTCAGGAAACCTGCGGATCCTCGACCACTGAGGCCGTGTTCGTTTTTGTGTGTGTTCGTTTTAAACTGACCTTTGAGCCACGGAAGCCATTTGCACCTTAGAGAGAATTTCCTTCTCTTCACTCATGAACGGGCTAATCAAATGAATGTAGAGACAAAAGGTCAACTTCCTGTTTCTCCCTCATGTTCAGCACTCAGCTTGTCACGGTTTCTGTCGTGTCAATTAAAAAAAGTGCAACAGAATTTGCCTGATTCTTAAGGTGCTGCTGATTTCATTTAAAACACACGTAAGCGGTTTGGAAATCAGTGAGACAAGTCAAACCGAGCTGTTTCAGTCACGGCTAGAACTCCAATGAATTGTGTCTACTGATGTCTGTCCGTCTGCAGATTGGATGAGCTTGTGGTCTGTGGCAGTCTGACAGAGTCGGCTGTGAATGCGTCCTAACACGTGGAGCAGCAGTCTTTGGATTAGACAGACTGACAGACATCAAACGTGAAACTGCAGAAAACAGCACAAATGACGGAAGTGGGTTTTCACATTTACCGCATCAGTGAACGTCTTCAATGAGCCGACGACCGTTTTCCAACATCGAGCCCTGAAGTCAACAAAAAAAGCAGAAAGCGACCGAAACAAGTTGCTCAATCACTCTGGTTTATTCACGTCAGATTTGATGGATTCCAGACCGTTTGGATTAGAGGGACACCACGGAGAGGGTTGACCATCCCCACACTAACACGCTGTCGCTGTGTCGTCTGAGAGCCAATCCAAAGTAGGCACTTCTGAAGCAGACGGGACGACGCTTCGACCGCCCAGTACACTGATTCAGATATAAAGTACAGAGAACAGATGATCACCAGTTAATGCTCAGCATAAGAAGTTGTTCTTGCAGCGATGTGAGTTTGTGTCGAGGGGGACGTGACTGCAGCTGGACAGATGTGTCGCTTTCAGCTCACTCGGGAACAGGAAATCTGATCGACCTGCACGGGTGATCGGCGTCACGCTCAACACCATTTATAAAGCGCCTCTTTGAGGCTTGTGCAGCTTTGATTCGGATTTTCTCACGTCTTAAAGATTAAATCAGATTTTCTGTTCCGTGATGTGTCATTTCAGAGGAAACAAAACACTCATGCAGGTTAATAATCACACAGTAGACAAGTCGTCCGCCACTCAACAACATGTATAAAATTGACTTTGGGTTCAGTGATGACAAACGGAAAAACGTGATGCATGATTGGACTGAAAAGGAAAAAACTAAAGTCTAAACTGTTTTACTTTGGTAACGACAGGATGTAGCTGGGAGTTTGTGACGTGGTCACAGTCTGGATGTTTGCTGTAGTTTCAGGGCACAGCCGTCCCAGCTCCTGCTCCCACGCGGTTCGGAAAAGTCCGGAAAGCATCAGTGGTTTGAATGAAAAGACCCCGGTGATTCCGTCGGAGCAGGAACAAAGAGATGACGGCTTCAGTGTGCACAGTGTTAAACCAAAATCCCTTCAGCTCCAGTGTCGTGGCCTGACGGAGACCAACGTTTGACAGAAAAATAAATTACCCCACATTCCTTCATTAGCTTCACCCTGCGCTCCCACTAAAACTTCCCTAATAATTTACTAGTATTTCTGTTGAATTGCACACAGTGAGATGAGGCGGCAGCAGTTTTGCGGAGGCTCGCGGCGTTACTCGCTAAAGTCTGTTGAGGTGGAGCAGGAAGTCCTGTTGTGCTGCTGCTCTCCTCCTCCTGCTCCACGTTTGGTGGTTTTGGTCCCTGCGGGCCTCCTCCTCCGCTCTCAGCAGGCCGCCATCGGCCCCTCCGTCACCGAGTCGGGTCAGTCGCTCGGTCGGCTCTGGACTTCCGGACGCCGTCGTGCATCACCTCTTCTGCTCCCAGATCTCGGCCATGTTGAGGTCGAGCCGCTCGAGGCTTTTTAGCGCCTGCACGTTCTCCGTGTAGAAGGCGACATCCACCACCACCAGCCTGCAGCAGGAAACGCACAAAACTATGAAATTCCATTTGTACGTTCGTGTGCCCAAAATCACATGTGGTTATGTTTAATTTTTTGTTTGTTTTTGTTTTTTAAGGTTTGTTTTTTCCATAGTGGCCAAGTTATTAAAAGTTCAAGTAGCACATGGAAAATGCAACGATTCCCCAATAACCCATGTGACATCAGTGAAAATGACCAGGCATTTTGAGAATTGGCGCTTATCGTTATTTTTGGCGTTGGACTGAACACGGCTCACGGGGAAACAAACAGACACAGCGAGCAGAGTTTCTCAGTAAATTAGCACAAACATTCTAATTATTGACTTATGCCTGTCTTCTGCTTCCTGTCTAAAGCAAAACGTGGTTTTTCTGTGTGTGTGTGTGTGTCTCGTTACCCGTGCTGCGGCCCTCCGTCGTTTACAACCCCGAGTCGTGCCAGCTGCCTCTTCAGGTGCATCTTAAAACTGGCGTTGATCCTCAGAAACAACATCTGCAGAGAAAAATCAACGTTTGTCGCATCTGGGCTGTGATTGGTGGAGGGGTGTAACGTGGAATATCTGTTTGACGTCCTCGACGACTACAACGCATTACACAGTCAGGTACGTAAGTATTTGGACGGTGGCAGTGGGCCTCGTTGTTGGCTGTCGTCTTTCTTTCACAAATATTTAATGAACGGTTTGAGATTAACATCATTTTCACACATTAACAGAAAATCAAAAGTAAGTGGACAAAGTAGAATAAATAAATGTCTGAGTCCACTGATCAGACGCTGGGTTTTAGTTGGGTTACTGAAATCTGAAAAAAATAAGTAAATAAATAATAAAGGACATTGTGGTTTTGTTTTTAGAATTTTCCGTAAAGGACCTGAACAGATCAACTTGGAAAGAACGGATGGCTCTATCATGGTTGAGGCGATGTCTGTGGTGAGGACGGAGGATGAGGGAGAGCTGGTGGTTGACACATCGATCAAACCCAGATCTCAGGTGGACTGTGGCATTAGAGATACCCCCACCCCATGAAACCCACATGGTTTCAAACCCAACACTGAAAATCCTGAATCAACACTGAATCATCGGACCCGCCTGTCCAGCACCAACAGCCACGTCACTTCCACAGTCCCTTCAATAACCTTTGAGTAAGTTCAACTTCAACCTGTGTTTTACTTGTTTCTTGCTTCATGTGTCACACTCAAAGAATGTAGGACCTTTCTTTAACATTTCTTCTGCACAACAAATTTGTACATAAAGACTTTTTGGTGTGTTGAACTGAAGGTGATTTAAAGTTTAAAAACTCCGGATAAACTACTATTGTTATGAAATCACTGACAAACCCACTGAATGATGTTCCAGTAAAATGAGCCACATTGTTAGAGTCTCACCTGTGTCTGTTCTTCAGGTAACAGTTCGTAAATGGCCTCGTGCATCTTCGCCATCTGCTTACAGACGTTCCTGAAACAGGCCGAGGGCATCGGTGCCTTCACTTCGTACTGAGGAAACATCAACAGGAGCATCATCAGCAGCAGCAGCAGGAATCAAAACCACAGCCCTGACAGACGCTTTGCTTTAACACGCATTTATTGACCACTGCACCTGAAGCTGGACCACATCACACTCGCCTTGATTTTAAACACCAGATGAACTTTCACATTCGGCTTATTCAGCGTTGCAGAGATCTAATTACATGGCAGACTTTACTGCACAAAAAGACTTTGTATTTCATCACTCATTTTGCCAATTCACACAGAAGAACAACATTTGCTTCATGTTGGTCCGAGGGCTTCAGCTCCTCCACCACTAATGCAAGAGTCCTTATTTAAACATTAGCCTGTGTCTTTTATAATGAAAACCCAAATCAGTAGGAGTCTGGCCTAATGTAAAAGTAGGGAGACTGATATTATTTAGGCCAAGTGTAAATAACAGGAGACAAGGAAATGTTCCCTGTGGACCTGGTAAAACCGGCTGTAGCATAAAGATCCTGCAGTAGCCGTACATGCTTGCACAGTTTCAGGTTTAAACCTTACCTTCGATAAAACCTTCTCAAACAGACTGTCCATGATGGCCACCAGTTTAGCAGAGATCTCTGCGATGTGGTCATTGTAGTCCTGCAGAGCAAAAGACAACCTCAGAAATGCTGAGCGTAAGGAAAGCCAAGTCTTCGTCTAAGGGAAAACAGAAAGTTGCTACGTGTGCATTTGTTAGATGATGAGCGTGTGTTACCTTGGTGATGTGGTCGAAGTGTCTGAGGACGCTGAACTGTTTGGGCTGCAGTTTGGTCTGAAAATGAGCTCGGATGATGGGAATGTAGTGAACCACCAGTTGCAGGCAGCGGGAAGCTAAAGCTACAAACACAAACACATTGTTGTCACCTGATTTTTGTGCCGAGGGATTAACTTGTTTTTAAAGCTTCTACCAAGTTGCCTACCAAGGTTTTTGGTGGTAATGGTCTTTAGTCCGACAACCTGCAGAGCACCGGCTCCCAGAACCAGCTGGCAGCTTCGAGAGTTGAAGTGCTGCAGAAGCAGGATAGAGGAATGATTTACTCAGAAACACTAATGGTGTGAAGATACTGAAGTTTAGGAGGGATCGGGTCTGATACACCCGAAGTTTGGAGGTAATGTGAAAGCTGCAAGTTAACGTGGTCTGAGTGTTTGTGTCGGTTCTGACCTTGAGCAGGTCTGACAGACGGGTCAGCATGTCAGTCGCAATGGATGGGATGTCGTTGACACACTGGCAATACTCCAAAAAGATCCGGATCAGGATCAGAACCGTCCTGAAAAGACAGAAAAAAAAAACCTTTACAACATTTCATGTTTTGATTTGGGTTTCCTGGTTCTAGTTGCTGCACAGATAATTCTGCTGGTTTTGAGAAGAGTTCTGCATGTCCAAAATCAATGTGGGACACTTACCCCACAACAGCATATTTTTGCCCGCTGACTAGCAGGAACTCAGCCGGCTTCCTGTCATCTGGACCTGCAGGAACACACCAAATACGTTATAGCCACAAAAACACTGCAGAGAGCGTATGGGAGAGGACGTCGGGAGAGGGTTCGGGACTGTTGGATACCTGGGGTTTTGCGTTCTGGTAGTGTTATTCGGCCATCAGCCATGGAGTTGACCAGATCCTGAAACTCAGCAGGAACCTCCGCCTGCTTCCAGCGCTCGTTATCCAGGAGGAGGCTGCAGGAAAGGACGACACCATCACAGCGTTCACACAGTGTCAACTACACACATGGCTTTCGGTATGGTTCAGAGTTTACATGAAATCAGGACTGAGATTTTATGAAGGCTCCTGAACAGGCAACACAAACAGGAAGTGATTAGGACGCACTGCTCAGACTCGGCGCAAGTCTCGGCACAGATGCACAAACCCAGAGAGCAGGTCAGCACTGACAACGCAGCTTTGTGTACCGCTAGGCTGCATCAACTGGTTACCTGAGTTTGGTCTTGCGCTCGTCGTGGAAACGGTGGACGAAGCGGTTGGCCTGGCTCTGCAGAGACCCCCTCAGGGAGATGCTGTGGCGGCCGCACAGCTCCTCCGTGTCCCTGACAAAACCCTCCACCGCCTGCGAGAGGCACACGAACTCCGACGAGCTCAGACGCTCCAGAGAGCTGTCCTGTTGGAGATAAAGACACGCGGGGCTCAGAGTAACATTTCTGGGTTGGAACGATGTTTGGTGATCCAGTGACCTCAAAGACGCCACTTGTAAATTGGTTAATAGTTTTGGGGTAAACGTTATGCGTCTGAGTGCTGCACCTTGGCTCTGGCTGTGAGGACTTTGACGCAGCGGTCGTGGCTGACATCTGAGGCCGTGAACAGCAGCTCTTGGACGTTGTTGATCACGCGGTTTAACTCGAGGTCCGTGGGCATCATGTTTTCACAGGATCTGAAGAAGCACAAACATGTCAGAAACACCAGAAAACTGCAATGAATTATTCTTAATTCCCAACAACTATTATTTCTCATACCTAATTGTGTGTGAAAAACTGAAGACTAATACAGAAAGTGAGAAAAGACGTCTACATACATGAGGCTCTGATCCCTGCTCATTGAGGACTCTGTGATCCCAAGGGCTGAGTCGCTCCTGGAGGCCATCGCCGAGCTCTGATCCTGGGCTACCGCCTGCTGCTGCTGGGCCTCGTTCAGAGCGTCACTGATGAACAGACCTTCATGGGTGAGGTAGGCTAACTCGGCCTCCCCCCGCTGTGCCGACGAGCCGGGGGAAGAATCCTGACCTGAAGGCCTCGAACGAGCCTCCTCTAGGAGACGGTTTTTCTGGTTCGACTCTAGAACTTCCATAACCACGTTTCTGATCACATTCAGTGTGGCCTGAAAGACAGACAGGAAGCTCTGAGATGACGAGCCTTGGCCGTGTGATGACACCTGACATTCGTACCAGCTGAATGTGCGTTAAATATGAAGTTGATTGAGGAGGTGCAAGCTATTACAACTGTTTGTGCCGATGAGGGGAGTCGGTCAGGTCTGGCGTTCTCACTCACCTTTATCCTCTGTAAGAACAGAAGAAATGTCTCAAATATGGTTTTCAGCAGCTCGAACCACTGAGGGAACGTCATCAGTCTCATCTGGTCCGCTAGCCTTCAGATACACGCACACAAAAACAGAGACAAAAATGACGCCCTGACATCTCTCATCATAAAGCTCAGAAATGAATAGACGCAGCTGCGCTGGGCAAAAAAAAAAAACAAAACAAACAGCTGTTGGAACAGCTTTTTACAAGAAATATTTACAATATTAAACAGGCAGAGGACACCTTGTCTGGTTTTGGGCTAATCCTGCAATTTGAATGCAACTCAAAGTCAGCTCACACAAATGTGATCGCGGCTCCCACAGAATAAATGACCTGAACGTTCCAGTGGCACTTTGCAATCACACTTGTACTCACTTAGTGATGACTTCAGTGTCAATTTCTTCTATGTGCAAAACACTTTCTGCTACACACTGCAAACACAGAAATGTCCCATTTAGTGACCAGTTGTATTCGGATGGATGGAGACGTTTTTTCTGTTACATGTGACTGATGTGATGCGGTCTACAATCTGCTCCCTCCGCTCTCACCTGAGCAACAATGGCCTTGGCAGCTAAGATCATCTCATCGCCGTAAATATCCAGAAAGTCCAGCTTCCGCTGCCGCAGCAGACCAAACACCAGCGACTCCAGGCGCTCCTGAACACAAACACAGAAAGAAAAAAAAAGAATTCATATTTGTGCTGCTCAAACTCATCAGAAAGTTGTTCCCACAGCAGCACATCACACCAAATGATTCATTAGTAACTCCTCAGTTAGAGCTGGGCCATGTTAACATTAAATCACATAGACAGAATGTTGGAAAAAGACTCACCACGTGCTCACATATACAGAATTAACACTGATATTGTAAATTAAACATCTACTCAGAGATGCACCGATTTCTTTTTGCCTTGATGAGATTCAGAAACTACGTCTAATTTCATTTTACATTTTTTAAAGTCACCATGTAATTTTTGGCCCAACCCAAACCCAGGACCACCCCATTTAAACAATTTTGCGCGTTTGTTAACCTGCGTGGAGATTGAGGGTTAACATGTACCAATGTTAACCCCACCCGTGCAGCCCTCCAGGCACATTAAAACAAACACTCTCTGAATTATTTCCCAGCAACACCTGACTGATCACAGATCCACATCCCAGCGATTCGTACAGTTGTACACACATGATTTCAGAGATCTGATATAATAGAATGTTTTATTTGTGTGTGTGTGTGTGTGTCACCTTCTCTGAGACAGCGTTCGTTTTATGGACCTGTGATGGGCACAGCATTCGTTAAATACACAACCAGCCACGTGAGTGTCAGAGAAAACTGACAATTTACTCAACTGTACAAAATTCTAATTTGGTTCCACGATTTTCTTTCAAGTGTAAGAGAAGCTGAGTTTCAAACCTCCGCTTCCTTCATAACCGCCCCCCGTCTGTCATGTTAATCCTATTCTGAAGTGCACTGCTCTCCATTAAACCCAACACACTGGCTCGACATCACGTGTACGTCCAGGACTGTGTAGCTCTGACTGCAACGGTCACAAATCAATTCCAACATGGCTGCACGCAGTCACATTAACAGGATGCCACCAGGGTGTTATCACATATTTAAAATAAAACTATAACACCTACTGCTTTTTAAAGTATTTTGGCAAATTGAAATGTAAGAAAATGACCAGAAAAAAAAGGTCAAACTTGTATTTGACCATTACGATAAATACTGTGGCTGAACAGTGTTTGTGCTCAGGTAAAATCACTCCCCTCGTCTGCGCCCAACTTTCTTTCGATGCATCATCACAATTAGGACAAGCCTTGATTCTCTAAGTCCCACCTGGACTTGTGCTTATTTACTGTGGCCGGACGTTCGTGTTTAACTGTAAATTTATCTGACAAGCATAAGAGCGACAGATGCTTTGTGGTTGTGTAGACGTGTGTGACGGCGCGTTTGCTCAGACCTTCTCCAGGACCTGCGGCTCTTCCCGGAGGCTGCGGTTCAGGTTGCTGCGGGCGTACATGCTGAAGTCTTCCACCATCATCTTGTCGATCAGCTTCTCCAGCTCACACAGCTGGGAGCCCAGATGTCTGAGGGACGCAAACACACACACAGTCAGACGCTGATGGTGCCGCTGCAGTTTGTCTGGTAGCTTATTTACAGCGGTTTGGTCTTTTTTTTCTTTTTGAACAAGCTGTGTGATACAGAGGAAACGCATTAGAGCAGCCTTTTCCAAACGAACACGTTTCTAAATAAACTTTTCTGCCGCTGAGATTTGATCGTCATTCTGCTCCCATCTGTGTCCAAGGACTAAAAATAGACTACTAACGAACAGAGCTTTGTAAACTAAAGATGGACTGAAACACGTGTACAAACTGCAGAGCCACCAAACCAAAGTATTTCTACAGGAAAAAGAACAATTTGTCAAGTAAACCCAACCGTAACAATGTGGCTCCTCTTACATTACTGCAGTACTTTGTTCTTTAAACTAAACCATAGTTTCACGGTCATACACATTTTACAACACCAACGTGAGCTTTTCTTGTAGGCCTAAACTTACTGAACACCTATTAGAGAAAATAATAGAGTAGAATAAAAGCCAACACATGGTGAAATGCTTCTTCGAGCGGGGCCTCTCCATCTTCCCACAGCAGATACATAACCATTACATTACCAGTGAATCACGAATGTGACGGCTTCACAATCAATTTTATTTGCCATGGCTTCAGTCTGAACACAGTGATCCCGTACACGCACAAAAGTTTCCTCCAACGGAACCAAGACCAGTCCACATTAATGCTACAACCTTTGTCTTCTGTCCCAGTCGATACTTGCACACCCACAGACTCCCTCTCTGCTCACCTGAAGCTGTGGATTCCTTGCAGCTCCTGCTGCAGCACCTCCTTGGTGGTGGCGATAAGTTCCAGCGCGCCGACGAACTCGGAGGTGGAAAGCAGCAGTTGCACAGTGGGCTGCGTCTGATGCACCGCTGCCATCAGCTTCAGCTTATTGTGCAACTTGACACAGTTGTTGCGCGTCAGAGCGGTCCGGAGGGCCCGGAGAGGCCCCTGGCACATGACGCGATCCATCGCAGCAGTCCGGCCCCGCAGGATGGCGACAGCCCGCTGCGTCTCCTGCAGCCGGTCCTGCAGCTCGTGCTGTGAAGACATGGCGTGGAAAAACGCCTCGGAGCGCAGCGAAATCTGCCGGGCGATGCTCACCTCCACCACGTCCAGGTAGTGGCTCAGCTGGACGCAAGCAGGAGCACAGAAAGGGGGTCGTCAGCACAACTTTCCAGGAGAAAACGAATAAATAGGTTTCACCCACTGATCACTGCTGCGTGGAGAGATAAAGCGTTTGTTTCGTCTTGCAAACACTCATTGATGTTACAGGATATTCCCTGGTTTAATTATGGTGTTGCATATAAAATAACTGCGACAACCTGCAACAAGTTCATTTTCAACAAAAAAAAAGTAGAAATAAATGCTTTTCCAATTTACTTCTTGAGTTGTTATATTAACATGCAGCTAATAACTACTGACCGATTAATTATTTAGCCCATAATGTGAAAGCTTAAGGTCTCTGACTAACCGTCAAAAATTCAATACATCTTGTTTACAATAATATACGAGATAAGCAGACACAGTCATGGTAACCGCATTTGTTAAGGGGAAAAAAAAAAGGTAATTCTAGCCTTTAAATCTCACGCAACCATCTAGTAATATTTTGCATGTGTGCCTGATCAACTGAGACACACAGCAATTCTGCCTCTTCTTCACCAAATATATAACCTTTATAAATACTGAAGATTCTGTTTCCCTGAGAGATTTACAGCAACTGAATCCCAGGCATAAAAAGATTTTGGGTCTGCATCACATAAGCAGTGGGATCATTCCTCCTTCTGAGAAACAGAGGGGATTTAAAGTCAGTGTATTTAAAGTCAGTGTAAGAGCATGTGACGTGTGAGTTCACCTTCTCCTGGAGCAGTTTGGATGAGGCCATGTCTCTGCTGCTCTTTCCTCCGGCGCTGTTGAAGTGAGACCAGGGCAGGACAGTGTTGAAGGTGGTCGGGTCCTCAAGAGCAAAGTCTGGCTTCATGAAGATCTGAGAATTCAAACCGCACGCGAACAAGGACATCATGAGATGCCCCGAGACGGCACAAATGAAAGCCGGGAGTAAAGTCATTTCCCCGCCATGATCAGGTTAGAAACATTTTTTCCCGTTTCTTACTGCCTTCACATCACACAAACAAACTGCATCCAGCATGAACACAGAAGCTGCTCCATTACCTTGGGGACTTGTTCCAGTTCAGCTCTGGATTTGTCTGGAGGCAAGAAGAAAATATTCCATTAGTCAACTCCCATTGACCTGATGTTGCCTTCAGAATATATATACACACACACACACACACACACATATTTTTTTTTTTTTTAACATAATTTTTCGCAGAGAAACATGCAGATGGAAAGCATGGACTCATAGCACACGTTATCTGGGGGGGTGCGTTACTGCACGTTTTAATGGACTAAATCAGCAGGGAGTCCTGCAACAGCAGTAGCTGCTTAATAATTCATACCGTGGTTGGTGGTGATACTGGAGACTGCATCCGTGTCGTCTTTGTTTGGACAGATCGTCTTGCAGCGTTCATGGATTCGTTCCCTCTAAAAGTAAAAGAAAAAGAATCCAGAGTTTGGGGATTAACGTATAACACTTATTAATAAATAAACCCTAACACATGACAATCATTTTGTGTTTCTCTGTCAATGCCAACCAGGCGACCCGTGTAGCTTTTGACCTGAGGGTGGTGCTAGATTACAGAAACAGCTGACGACTATCTGACGGCTGTTCGTCAGTCTTTCACACTGTTTCTGTGTCTGCGGGAGTCACTCTTCTAAAAGCTGAAGGAGGAAATGAAATCCATGCGAACACAAAGGTTTTGTCAGGTGACAGCATTTTTTAACACTCAACGACGTTCCACCTCAGTCTGGAAGTAAAAAAAAAAAACAAACTGAATAATAAAAAGCTGCTGTATGAGCACGCTGCAGATTAACCAGCTGACCAAAAAGGGAACAAAGAGAAAAGGTTAATTCCTAAAATACACACTGGAGATGTAGTTCAAAGAGGAAAAAAACTCTCTTCTAGGCTTCGTGACACATCGTAAGACCTGCAATGAACCATTCCACGTCTATTATTGACTCTCCACTAGTCAGTTACACCCGAAGAAGCATTTTAGATGTAAGAATGAATGACGACCACATTCAGTCGCCAGCCAACAGCAACTTTGGGAAAAACCACAGCCTGCAGCATGTCCACGGAAATTACTCAAATTCCTAATCAAAAAAAAGGGAAATTAGACTTTTTTTGGGGGGGTAAACAGCCTTTACAGGTCCTTATCAATCGGCATTGTAATGATTCTTAATAGAGGTCGCACAGCCTTTTGGGTGACAAATCCTTCCAGAGGTTTCTTCGATTTATGTCCCGTTGATGTGTTTTTAGCATCTTTTTCTTTTGCTGTTTGAGAGCATAAGAAAAGAGGAAGTTGTGCACACTGTACGTCCCTCTGACGACTGTTTTTATATTTGGGTTCTAAAAATGAAACTCGATTAGACTGAATACAGCCAGACAGAAATCTCACACATGGCGTAACTGTTCCTTTCTGTGGTTTATAATGACAATAAACAAACTCAGCACTGTTATATGGATTTTTATACCGTGGTTTAAAAATCATATGGATTTTTAAAATCAACCCTCTTCTCATGTGAAACATTAGTCTCCATTTGATTTTCAAAAACTCAAGATTATCAAGTAGGTTGTTTCTATCTATCCATCAAGCTGAAAGACTTGCATTCACAGAGCAGAGAAAGGAGAAACGCTGTAAATATGTCATGTCTTTAAATCCACCTGTTTTTATGCATTCTGAATATGTGAATCAAAATGCCTTCACTGTAAGGAAAGATTTCATTAAGAAAGCCTTTAGCCAACAGCTGTGGGAGCAGAAACTGCATGAACAGGATTCCTGACACACCCACAAACAAGAAGCCTCGAAACTGAAATAAGACACAAAGAACAAACTCCACCCTCCTCCTCCACCGGCAGAACGCGGTGATCAGGTCTGGGATCTGTGTGAATGATTCAGTGTGGGCGTTACCTGAGCCGTCTCCTCCAGGTAGGGCCCAAAATGTTCCCTGGTGATGTTGGGGAGGTAGAAGGAGGGCATCACTTCTGACTCGGCGAAGTCCAGGCCCCAGGTCTTAGTGAAGAAGTCGGACTCCCGCTTGGCGAGACGCGGGTCGTTCAGCGCAGCCGGGAGGTTGACCTTCGAGCTGTACACCGTCCACCTGTTGTGCTCTGCCACCACGGAGGGGCCATCGCACAGGCCACGTCCCTCACCTGCAGGTAGACACAAACAATCTAAAATGATCAGGATCATCTTTTAAGTCACAGAACAATCAGGTCATTTTGTGTTTTTTTTTATTATACATATCGAGTATTATTTTTTGTTTAAGCAGTAAGCAAAGCCTTAAATTGACACCAACGTGTTTTTTTTTTTTTTTTACCCGTAGGTTCCTTGGGGCAGACGTCAGGCAGTGATCGGACGGGCCGGCAGCGGGAGGGGGAGGCATCTCGCTCCTTGCGGTAGAACCCACCTGAGCCTCCACCGCTGGGACGAGGCACCGGGGAGGAGCTGTTGCTGGAGGCCATGACATTGGGACTTGCCTCCCTATGGGCTAGCTACACACACACACACACACACACACACACACACACACACACACACGGAAGAAAGTTTAGTTATTTTGTAACAAACCTATAACGCCGAACCACCCACTTCACATCAATCTAGCCCACCAGCTCCCTAACAGAGGCGCCAACAAGAGGACGGCAGCTGAAGACGTTTAACCTGCCATCGCTGAGTGAGACAGGAGCAAAGTGCAGGGACTCGTTCACTGTCTAGCTGTCATTGTTTCAGGACCTGCACGGCTCCGGGACGCTAAAGCATTCAGGAGGATATGTCCAACCAGTGCTGTCTGCTAGAAAGAGAGACAATGTGCCGTTACAACGTCACATCACAAGAGCAGCTGTTTCCCGACCGTGGTGGGTCCTCTTAAACAGACCCAGTTCACCCACCCACGATCTCGCTCCATAACCCACTAATGTTGTGTCACATTAAAGATTCTCTAACTGCTCCTAGAAACTACAATGTCCAGCTTTTGCAGTAAATTACTATGACTTTTAAAATAAGTAACTTTTTTGAGCAGCTTGTTTCAACCCCCCCCCACATATGCACCATTTGTCTGACAGGTTCAGGAAGTAACACTTTTACAGAAAGTATTTGCTTAAGTTCCACCGCAATTCTTCAGTGCCACACTCCAACACCTGCACAGTTCATCGGTTCAGTTGATCAAGTTAAGACCTTTGGAGAATTATGACAAAGACCTCGAGTGGGTTGTGAGTCACTAAAAAACAACATACAAAAATCCCCCAAATATCCTCTGTGCAGTTTAGGATTTAGCCAAAACATGTCCTATTTTTGTACAGTTATTCTAACTAGTTCACCAATAACAGTTGTGTCAAGGCCAGAACAGCGTACTGAAAAGAAGCTTGAAGACTCCATTAATAACTAATTAAATAACCACGTGTCACAGTATTTCTCAGTTTGGGACAGTTAGAGCACGCAGCATAACGACAAAGACTTTGTTAGACTTGGGGAAACTATTTTGGACTTTGGCAATATTACATAACTCATAAATGAACTAAGACCGGAAGTCATCACAGATTTGTTGTAGCCTGTCGAACACACGGTTGATCGATTGACTAAAATGAGCTTTTATCAGTTTTAAACTGTTAACAAAATGTTAAAAAATTTGTATTTGAAGATTTACTGTAATAGTGTAACATAACATTAATAATGTTAACAACCTTTGCAATCTCAAGTCTTAAATGTTGTGCAAATACAAAATGATCAAAAATCAAATACTTAACCTAACAAGATAAAAATGTTGTAAGGTCCTTTTTTAAAATAAGGTTTTCTGCTGTTTTTGTTAAATCTCCGGGATCTCCACCTCACATTGATGAGTTTGTCAAAGGTGGTCATTTGATTTACATTAGCTGTAGAATAGACTTCTACACCAGATGTTTTACATCGGATTTGCTGATGACTTCATGGGATTCGACATTAGTTCAGTATTTGGTAGATTTGAAAGACTCAGACATCACTTACAGCCACAACCACAAAATTCAGATACACCATCAACAGCCATCTTCAACAAACTGTGCTGAGCTGCATCAATCTTTTTTTTACAAAACTGTAAAAAAAAAAAAAACAAACTAGGTGTTAACGTAAAGGAGGTGTAGCTCCACACATCTGATGCTGCACTGCTACTATAAGCAAAAAAAAAAACCCAGCTACTTTTATTTTCACAGAAAAACACAAGAACAAGCATGTAAACCATCCAAATCCGGCTCCTACATCTGGCCTGATAACTCACTTCTTAAGAAGAAAGTTTAAAAGGTAAAAATAGAAACGACTGGCTCGTTTGTATTTGTGGAGAGACGTGCTGGTTTGGAGGATTCGGCGCTGCAAATAGACATGAGACGAGGACCATAACAGATCCAAGGCATCATTGTGTGCTTCGTTTCACCGCTGCAGGAACCTGAAATGAACTGCACACTGGAGCAGGGTTCGATCCCGTCCTCATGTTGCTCCTTAAACTACACGTTTGCACGGATTTAAAACAAGAAGCTGCTAAGCAAACGGTTGATCCTGACCAAGAACTAACCAGCAGCAGGTCACACGATTCCTCCTCTAGTTCATTGTACGTTCTGCAAAGCAGAAACTGCTGCACAGAAATAATCACGCTCCAATCATAATTACAACCACGTCGACACGTTGCTGCAGGCAATAACATTTTGTGAGTGATTGTTCAACTCTGTTAGTGTGGATTTGATAGACGTGTTTAGGGACGAATAGCAGGACAGTCTAACCTCAAGATCTGCAAGACCGTGTTACTCGTCCATAAGGTCTGGGGGCTCGCATGGGCATGAGACGGGAACAGCATCCAGTTCTTTGTAGTTTATTAGAGTTTCAGGCTCACGAAGAGACAGTTTAAGTTCAACCCTGCACATGTGCATCTCTGGTGGAGGTCGGGAAACGGGCAGGAGCAGGGACAAGTGAACGCTGCACGTCCAGGTTCAGGACCCCGGAGTGAACTGTGTCTTTGGCTCATGCTGGGAACGTAAACCCAGCTCTGTGCACGTGTGGTTCAGTTCTGGAGCAAGGACCCAGTGTGATAACTCTGCATTACCTGAACTTCGGTCCTGCCTAAGGCCGTTATTTAAGGAGCTTTCAAAGACCTGCAGAGACACCGGGGCCAACACAGCTTTACGAGGACCACAGGGTGCTCACAGATGCAGCAGATTTCCTCGCAGCTGCTCGTCGTGTCCAAAGTTCCGGGGAGATCGTCGGAGCTACACGGGCTTTCACACCGGGGCTGCTTCTGGTTCACTTGTCACCGGCTCTTCCACAGGACGGACAGCAGCTAGCTTTAGCTTAGCTCCGGTGTATTTAGCGACCTGTAGCTAGTTGTTCAGCGCTAGCAGCGAATCCACTGCGTTGACAGTGGAGCCGACAAGACGTTCCATCGCACCTCACGTGAAAACGACGGATTCTTCGAGGACAGCACTAACGCGGCCTCTGCCGGGATCTACAGCTACAGCTAATGCTAATGCTAGTTAGCGAGTCCGTCTTTACACGTATGCGGCTCGCGCAGACAGGTTAGCCGGGCAGCTAGCCCGAGACTCGCGCTCACCGCGGGGCTCCGGCCGCCTCCTCACCTGTCGGGTGAAGCGCAGCAGCCGGCCGTCGTCCTCTGTATCATTCCACACACACGGACGGAACCGGGTCACAGCGGTGTCACAGCCGAGCCCGTGTCGAACTGTACGAGCGCAAGTGTCGCTCGGCAGCGGCGTTTCGATCCCCTGCGTCCACACGCCGCGAATCACGTGACCGCCGCGAGCGAGGCCTCGTTGCGTCAGGTGCGAGCGGGCAAGTCGGTTTCTTTCAAAGTAAAAGCCTCTGAAGCCACACACGTCACATGGAGGAACCGAGTGACGGGATCAATAATGAGCGCAACCTGCCATCTGCTGACCGAAGGTGGTTCAACCAGGGCCCCGAACCCAGGGACACACCGTAATGAACATACTCTTAAATAAAGAAGCGGAAGTGAAATATAACTCCCAATAAACGGAAATCTGCCCGTTGCGATCCCACATCTCCTCAGTTGCTTATGAAATATTGCACATGGCGCAGACCAGTTGTCTTTACGGTCACGGAAACTGCTGCACAAGATGATGAGTGTGTCTGCAGATGTTCACGCTGAGGTTTTAGGAGTAAATAAGTAAATAATTTGCATTTTGAAAATGTTAGAAATGAAGCCATTTTTTCAGGCTGTGCCCAAGGTCAAGAGGGTAAAATCCAAACTTCTTCCTCTAAGAAACAGAAGCACGATCACTGCAACTTGTAATATCAGACCAGATTTTGATAATTTCCCTTCTTTAATGGGAAGGTTTTGCTTTCGATCACACTGAAGGTAAAGTCAAGAACATCGAGTCTGCTAATCTGCTTTTGAGATAACCTGCTCTAGAACGAAATGTTCAACTTTAATTTATTGCATATATTCCTTCTTATATTATATGTGTACATATATTTGTATGCGCATTTTCATTTGCGGGTGAGGTGTTTCTTGAAGACGATGGATTATCTACTGAAACCATTTTTGTCCCTTTTTGACTACGGAGGAACACGTTAATGTCTCTGGCATATTTTTATTTTGTTGAAAAGAAATTACAAATATCAATTCTAGATGTATTTCAAGTCCCAACACAGCAGTCTTAATAGTTTCCCAGATATTTCTTTGCTACATTATGATACTAAAAAGCACTTGTTATTATTCGGTTATTCTCTTTTCTAGAAGGCAACAACATTATTGGAGAAAGGTCACTTGATTTTAAGGTGAAAGATCAAATAAGTTATGGATCAGCACAACTGACAAGTTACAAATTTGTATAACGATTTCTACACTTCAACACACACAATCAACATTTGCTCAAAACCAGAAACAATTAAAACACGTGATCGTGATCATATTGTAGTGTTAATGGTGAGGCAGTAATCAGCCCCTGAGAAAGGCTGGGAATCACGACTGCTGTTAAATCCTGCACGGATTTTCAAAACAGTTATGAAAGAGGTAAAAGAATAAATAAAGTGTAAGGCAAGTCAAAGATTAGCACAGCTGTTCCAGACAGTAGCTGCGTTCAGAGGAAGACAACACTCTGATAATCAGAAAAGACCAGAAATCAAGAGAATAAATGCACCAGGTCAAAATTAAGTTAAATTAAGTTATAGAAAAGTGAGTTAGGAGGATTTCCCCTAAATCAAAGCTGTTTTGTCGGACTGTCTGTTGGTTAAGGCTTAAGATGAAAGGCCTGAGTGGTGCTCAGTCCAACGGGCTTTGGAAGATGAGTCTGACGCAGCCGGACTGTTCACCCAGCGGCAGGATGCAGAACGGACAGGCGGCGTGGAAGGCGTGCGTGCCATGAGGGAGCAGGATCTGGCTCCAGTACGCCGCCGTCTTCTCCGAGCACACGTGACCGCAGGGGACGAAGGCATGCGTGGGGGGCTCCGCATCAACGTAGAAGGCTGCCTCGCAGCCCAGCCACAGCGGGACGTAGGGGCCTCGCGCCCTGCACATGGGGCACTCCCTTTCCTGACACTCTGCCTCCACCTCGGGATCACGGCGCCCCCCCCAGCCGTGGTAGCCGTGCACGTGACCACAACGCAGGTAGGCCCAGGGCTGCTTCTCATCCAAGACATCCTTGCGACGCAGGCTGGGGAAAGCCAGAGTGTTGAAGCCTACGGGGCACTGGGGCCGCCCGGCGTTCAGCTCCTGCCGCAGCGCCTCCAGGTGTTTGACCGTGGGAGTGTGAGCCAGGCCCTCCGCCGTCCGCCACAGCAGAGTGGCCCCACACAGGTCGATGAGCGAGCCGTCCACCAGCTCGTTGGACTCAGACTCCACCTGAACGACGGACAAGTACAAACAAAGATCAACCACTGACATGTGACGTCTGTGTTTGACTTCAATTAACACATAGATAACATTTACGTCGACAACATGCTGACATCACTTCCTGTCTAGCACCAGCAGTACGTATATTTATCCAAATAGCTCATCACATTTTTGTATGACATTGTTCAACAAATGACCTCTGTTGCATCAGACATTTGAGAGAAGATCAACTGACTCTTCTAAGAAGCAGGAATGTGTTCAAAATTGTATATTATTTTATTTTTGTAGCTAATGTGGGTGAATCAAACATTGAAATGACTCTGAAGGAATTAATTTCACGTCTATGAAGCCAATGAATACGTTAAAGAAACTGAACTAGTCTGCGTTTGTTTAATCAGAGAAAGGCCCAATTTCAGCCTTGGTTTCAACACAGTGCGTGTGATCATCTGTGGGGCAGTAAGTCGTGCTGGTTTGATCCTCAGCTCCTCTGGTCACATGTCAGGACACGGAACCCCACTCAGTTGCTAAGTGCTGGGAAAATCAGAAGCAGTGTGAAGTGCTTTGAGTACCAACGGGCAGAAAAGTGCTGCATAAGTGCGGAGCATTGAGCACGTGGTGGATTTTTGTGTTCGCTGACAGTCTGACACAGAACATCCTCAAACAGCCACCAAATAAAATGAACTTTTAAGTTAAATTTGGGTCATAAACTGTTCACGGTTAAATGGATTTTACTGGTTTACATTTTGCAGTCCACCCCAGTTTGCTGCCTCACACAGATATTTACCACACTGGCTCCATTTTACCAGATTTATGTGCTCTCCACGTGGAGCGTGTTTGCGACCCACCATTTTGCCTCTCTGCGGAGCTGATCTGGTCTCGCGCAGTGTAAACACATTGCCGCAGACTGACATTTCCCTCCACTGGCCGGGCCTAGAGTCCTGGCTAAAGCCTTGGCGTGGGTGCATCACGAGAACGCCGTTGGTGGTCAGACCGTCCATCTGACCATCGTGCATCCTCCACTTGGCTGCCTTCTCCTGGTGAAACACAAAGGAATAACGTTTTGTCTTACTCCAAAGAAACTGACATAACTACAGAGGACAAAAATGATGAAAAACACCAGTTCGGACAGCCAACCCCTAGGAAGATGTTTTTGGAGGAGTCGAACCCCGCTGCGTAGATCCGTGCTGAGTACGGAGGGTTTCTTTGGCAGATAATGCGGCAGGCGAAGCGCGAGATGGTGCTCTGAACTGTCTGCGTGTCTGTCTGGGTCTGACCACCAGGCACCGTGTCTGTCACCACAAAGTCGATGGGACTCTCTGTAGAGCGACCGATCTGTAATTAAAGACACACAGTGTTAGATTTAACACGTACAGACGTTAATTATCTCCAGAGCACGTGTGACTGAACTCGAAATTAAATTGAAGCCTAAGATCACTGAGAGTGTGTTAATTTCTGTACATTCAGTTACGTCTCAGCCGGACGTCAGCGTTGTGATCCACAGCTCCTCCAGGCCACATGCTAAAGTGTCTCAATCCTCAAACTCCAAGTTGTGGTACTTTGAACAGCAAGTGTGTCCAAAAACTGTTTGTAATGGGATTTACTCACAATGTCAACTTACTATTATGTAGTTTAAGACTAAAACACTAAAGCCCGTGTCATCTTGATTTACAGGTTTGTTCAGCCGTCAACGTACATTAACAGACCCGAAGAGTTGATTTATCTGTGTGCAACTGATGTGACCCTCTCACTCAGTCCGTCAGGTACAGTTTTGTGGATCCTACTGACCTGGAACATGTCTGTATTGCTGTCATGAGTGTACTCCACCACCACCGTCTGTGACCGGGACAGAGTGTATGAAATACTGTGCTGCTCCTTGTTGTTGACGGCCTTTAGAAACACACAACACGTACGCACTGTCACAATCAAAGTTTAAAAAAAAAACAGAACATGCAAACGCTGCAGAAATATGGGATGGTGTGAAAGAAGCTCCCTGCTGATGCCTCCCACGTAGGTTGTATTCACCGGGCATCTTCGAGGTTTACGTAGAACAGCTGTTAGGGAACACATCCTAAATGTTCTGCACACAGCTTTGAAGTAAGGTGGAAGTATTTATGACAAGTGTCGATTCTACAGCTTACTATTCCCAAGTTCCACTGTGCTCTGATCAGCTGGGAGAGGTCCAGCCGACATCCTAAACTGTACTAATGAGGTGGCCGTTCATGCAGTAACAGTTAAGGGTAATGGATGCATGTTAAAAGTCCGCAGGCTTAAATATGCGGTAAACATTCACTCGGCACACGAGTAGATGTTCTTCTGAAGGGCTCATGCAGAATTTAAAACCAGGAGCTCTTACACCTAAAATGACAAACCTTTAGGGAAATGATTGTCTGTCACAGAAGAGCAAAAACGTTCACAGCAGCAGATGCGGTGAAAACTGTTGCCTCCAGTAGTGAAACAGCTCTGGGAATACTGAAACCAGTGACGCAATATAACCAACCCATCAGTTTCACAGCGTTTGTGCTGCAACAATTCGACATTTTGTAATAGTGGCCACATGCTACTAACTGTGAGGGCTTAGAAGCAGTTTTCTCGTTGCAGCAAACACTCACTTAGCACCAGGAGACACTAGTGTCAAGGGCGTGTCTGGGATTAGAACCCAAGACCTCTTTCACCCAATGAACGAGTCACACCACAAGATCAACGTGAGTATATGCTCCCCATTGCAAGAGTCGGGTTAAAGTGTGTTGCTGGTGGCAAGTTGCATGTACCAGAGCGATCCGGGAGGTACAGGAGTTACAGGAGGTCCAGGTGTAGATTTACAGGATTAAAGCTTACTGGATGGCACTGACTAAGAAACCCTGTACAACACTTCAAAGGTCTCACTCCTGTCCTGCCTTTTACAGACCCGCTGCTTCTCGGCATGAGCCGTTGGACCAGTAAGACAATGAAATATGATCTGATGGAGAAACAGATTTACATGTGTAAAGCCAAAACACCGTATAATACAAACAATGCTTTGTAATATACACAGACAACGCTGGAGAGTAATTAGAGCAGCAACTGTCTTTTCTTAGGACACGAATCTTGATAAATACTGTGTTCCTGTGAGAAAAGTTTTCATGGTACAACATGGCGACTCTCGCATTAAAATTAATTAGAAGCCCTGTTTCACACTGGCTGCTTGTAGCTGCGTGTTGAGCCCTCACCTTGGCGGCCTGAGGCGTGCAGGACGTGTGGACGGTGCTCGGTTTCACACCATTGGCTTTGTTCCTCCGACACAGGCCGAAGCGATTTTTCCGCCTCCCCTTGTCGCCGCTGGGCAGAGAGCCATTACACCTGGACACACACGGAGAAAAGTCAGTCAAAGAAGATCGGCTCACTGCTGGGTTATGCACATGTTGCACAGCCACATCTGCCAAATCTTTAAAGAATTATTATGTGGGTCTGGACTGTAAACATGTGATTCATAGCTTATCTGACATTTTACACCCTAAATGCAGAGGGAACAAAAATATAAAGGTTATTATACCGGGGGTATTATTGTTCACCCAGGGTCCATCAGGCTTAAAATCGATGTTGATATGATGTTTAAGCTTTGAAAGGTTTGACACAGTCTAAGTTCCCAGACAGTTTCATTTCAGATCCAGAGACTCATCACGTGAAGCAAACCAAACGGCCGAAACCACGGCTCAGTCACCACCTGACGTCTCTAAACTTCCCGGAACCAGGGGCTCTCAGCAGTTGCATTCTTCACGCTGATATATGCTGAGTTATGCTGCTTCCAGATTAAAGAAACCTAGCAGAGTTGGGACAAAGTCGACGTCCTGAAGCTTGTGCTTTATGTCCTTTTGGGGTATTTTCATTCCTAACAGAGAACCAACCATCCATGCATTCTCTGTGCCCGCTGATCCTGTGACGGTGGGATGAAGCCCATCACTGGGCGAGAGGCACTGTACAACCTGGGCAGCTCCACAGTTCATCTCAGGGACAAACCTGCAGGCGACTTTGAGTCGCCCACTAACCCGACACGAAGATCTCCGTTTATAAACCAGAGTAACCGAAAGAAACCCACGCGAGAACGGGGGAGAACATGCAGATGTAGACAGAACGGCCGCGGCTGGCAGGCAGATTCTTAACAGGGATCATCAGGTGACCATGTTAGAAACATGAGTTGATTCCTTCATCACTGTCTTACTCCGTCATGAAAGGGCAGTGCTGGTCCCAGTCATAAGACACTGGTAGAAAGTAAAATGTACATGCTTCTGCATCAAGTGGAGAAAAAGCATATCTGAACAACTCTTTGCAGCTAGAAGCCAGTTAGCCATCAACATTCAACATGATCTCGGTGACAGTAGCGAAATACTCACACCATCAGACTTTTGCATCAAACGGCGCAAGCAAATAGCTACAACAGCATGTCCTGGTAAATTCCTAATATCTCCTTATGTTTGTCTCCACGTGTACATAAAAAACAGAATCAACATGTAAATCAGATGAGTAAGACTGAGGGCACTACCGTGGTTATGCTCATGGTGCATTCTGCTTAACTGGACGTCCAAATGTCTGCTCCACACTTATTCAGGTAAAGGTGCTAAGCGTCCGTCTTATTTGTGTCTCATAGAAACAGCCATAGACACAGTGCTGTCCAGTGTCGGCCTGTTATTGCAGTATAAATCCAAACGCAGCGTCACGGACGTGTGCTGAGGACTGTGGCTGTTTCCCAGCGTGGCATTGGGGAACACAGTTACCTCGAGTGTGAGCTCAGCCTCCACTTCCGCCGTAAATGAATCCCAGCGTTATCTCTGAACTGCAGGTAAGCGGGAAAATAGAGCATTTGCCAAACATTCCTCTGACAGGAAACTTGAGGCAGAACATGCTGACGAGATTTAATATCCGATTAAAAAGCAGGACGCTTTGGTTTTGTGGTTTATGAGTTATCCACACACGCCACAGAGACGCCCGTCTGAAATACAGCTACAACAAAAAAGACAAATACATTTGTCCCGTGGTGTATTTGAAATCTAAATGCCTTTCAGAGTCTGTTCAGCTGGAGTTTATCTTCAGGGCCAGACTGCTCTGGGCCACAGGACATGTAACCTCAGAGTTCATCTAAGAGTTGAGTCATTCTTCCCAGAATAACGCAAACTT
The DNA here is from genome assembly GCA_033026295.1 of Channa striata. NCBI lineage: Eukaryota > Metazoa > Chordata > Actinopteri > Anabantiformes > Channidae > Channa > Channa striata. Next base: position 17,133,869 of record CM065188.1, read on the forward strand.
CCTGTGTTTCAGATTCAGTAACGGTCACCTACTTTTGTTTTAGACAAACGGACGCCCCCCCCCATCACCACTGTGTGACACAAACACAACCTCTATTTCCACGTACTACACGGCTCTTTAAAGTTAAACCTTGTGGCCGGTATAACCGTCAGCTGCAGCCTCTCCCAGACGGTTTAATTCCACGTATGGACACTATAATACAAAAGCAAACAGAAGGTCTGAAACCACAGCTCAGCCACAACTTTCCTGACGGGTGTCGACCCCAATGAACCACGAGTTTACTCTGCTGTGTCAACGGCAAGTGGCCTGCAGTCAGGAAGTCTGCCGCATTCTTTGCTGTGGTGGAGCTTCTCAAAGCCATTTAACTGGAGTTATGCTGCTTCAGGACTCAATCTCACTGCACATCAAAAGACGGGAAGTGTTTAAACTGAAGTCTATTTACTTTATCTGATGAAATCTGATACCACGTGCTTGAGTTGAGTGTCACACCTCAGTATTTTGTTTGTCCATTGAAATTGGAACAAACTGTACGACTCTTTTCGTCATTAGTGATGAACAGGGTGGTTCCGCTTCACGACAATCATGGATAAACTACCACATACACGTGTAAGAAAGCAACACCAACACAGTGAGACAAGTGCCGGCCTGTTGCCGGCACCGCAGCTTGTAGAATGAACAAAGAATCAACCCGTCCTTCACGTTATACAAGTAAATGAAACATATCCAGCTATATCTGATCGTCTGACAACGTATTATTCACTGTGTGTGTTTGCTCGCATTAACTGTGGGGAAGCGTCTTAACCACATTGCTGATTGGTGCTTGATGTTTTTGTGGCTTTGTAGTGGAAACCCGCTGCACCGAGGCACAGAGGAGGACGCCTGTGTTTTTTATAGCAATGCTACTGCAAAACGAGCACTTTCATCTTTTTTTCTTACGTTTGCTTTAGATTTACGTCTCCACACGCCACTAACCTTTCAGCAGCTCACTGGCTCAGTGTATGTACATACGACAGGGAATGTACAGCAGTAAGCTTGTTATTTAGTATCAAAGTTGTGTTATTATAATGTGGTGACGCAATGATGAGCAGAGACGTCTGCCAAAACTAACGCTGAATTCCTGAAACTAGAGTCAGAGTCTGAACAACAGCATCACTTCCATTTCTCCTATCATCCACACAACGTGCATTTATTCCTGCCGAAGTGGTTTTTACCTGCGTTGTTCTGAAAAAAAAAACCAACAATCAGCAACGGATGAAGGTTTTCCACTGATTGTAAAAGGAGCCGGTTGTAGTTAACAGTGAACGGATATAATACACCAGTGTGTGAGAACATCACCAACTAACAACAGCTGATAAATATAAGTTATCTGTTGTTTTACCTCAGCTTTGTGAACTAAAACTGTTAGTGGAGATAATGGAGGTTGGGATACTGCTTCTCTGTATATTCTGGCTCATACATGACTGATATCCTCCAAACATTCCAAGTGTGACAAAATAATAATAATAAATATCTCTCCTCTCATCCAACAGAAACAGAAAGAGTTTTGCCTTTAAAATGCTGTAACAGCAAGAGCCTTGATGCTCCCGACTATTACAAAGCAGGGTGGGTGACAGATATTATACAATGCTGTGACCACTCAAAATCCAGTTTTTTCAAAGTAGACGTAGTTATGAAGAGGTGAGGGGAAAGCACTCGATAAGCAGCAAGTGGTCAAACTTTTCTTCGTTGGTGGCCTGGTGGCTCAGTGGTAGAGAATCAGGTTGCAATACAACAGGCAGTGGGTTTGAATTCCCCCCAGGCCACCTCGACGCTGGTCCTGAGCCCAGATAAAATGGGAGGGTCGGGGTTGTCTTTAAGTTCTCGTCAAAATGACTATTAAAAACACAGTCCAAGCAGGGTAAGTTAGCCAGTGAGGGCTATGTTATATAATGAAATACGTATAGACAGGAAACAGTCCAGATATTCTTCAGACAATCGCTGTCAGCAGTTCTTGTAGCTACACACACGTGTTCAGCAAAAGATTCTATGAATCTCCACCTTGGTGATTTGAGAGTTTCAACCGCAGACTTAAACCCCCGTGAGCGACCATCTTACCCCAGCACAATGAGCTCTCCATATTTGACAGGTGCTTTGGTGGAGGCGGGGGAGCCGGAGAGGTTTTCCTGACCAATCGAAAACATGTGTGCAGTCTTCGGAGGAAAAGAGGGGCTAGGACGTTCCCGCTGTCTCCGTCAGAGTGCCTCCATCAGGGAAGCTCCACAACACATCACCTGCACACAGCAACAAAACGATGGGACAGATTTTCCAAGATATGAAGAGAATAAGTCAGCAAGCAGTTGGAAATTTTATTTAAAATTTAAAACGCCTTCAAACATTCACAGAAACACACAAAGGCTTTAACACTACACCATTCATCACCACAATACACCCACACTGTCTTTGTACTGGGAACCACAATGTGTGGATTCACTGTGCTACACTGAGAGCGGCTGTTAGGTATGAAGCAGGGCTGCTGGAAAAAAACAAGACAGGCGTTCGTTCAAAACCCAGCTCTGATGTCAAAGGGCAGAGGGGGACCGGGCGTCATCGCGAATAAAAATTATTCTGAGTTAATGAATGAATGAATTTTACAACCAAAACAGCTGAGAGCTCGTTCAAAAGAATCTTCACAGACGACGGACGTCAGCGACTGGAACGATGGGTGAGCCACCACCACAAGTGAGGAAGGGTTTACTTGGATCACATATCAAATCACGACATGAAAGCAAATGTAGCTTTAACATGATTTACCACTTTAAACATCCCACTCATCTGTAAATTTACAAAAACGTCTGTATAACGCTGCTTGAAAAAAATCACTAAAAGACCATTTTGGGGCCAAGTTTAAATGATGGATATGAAAGTTGTCAGCACTTGCTACAGATGGTCCTTACTGAAGCAACATGTGCGTTAAAGGAAACAAAAATTACACGGAAGAAAACCTTCAAATGCCACAGGAAAATCTAAGAAGCACACGAGGTGAGATGGTGATGATGATAATCCCTCCTTTGAAAAAAACAAGGCTAAAAGATGATGAAACGACACATCAGGCTGGTTTGAACCTGTCAGAGCTGCCACCCACAGACCTGTCCTCCCATTACCTTTCAGGAAACACTGGTCAGTTTGACATTTTACAAGCTGTGACCACGAGTGGAAAGAGGCTGCGTCGTTTTACTCAGGGTTGTCCAGGAAACTGAGGATTCCCCGTCGTCTACGTCAGCAGAGGGGGGCTGCTGTGCATCAAATGTTGCGTCACCTCCTCACATTACAGGAAAATGACAGTTTCATCAAAAATTACGTAAATTACGTCAGAAGAAAACTAGGTGTGGGCAGAAGTTAGACAGGAAGCAGCATCATTTCTTTCAAACCCACTTCTCCACGTTCTAATCTCAGTAGATGAGTGTGGATTCATTGGTTAGCTGATAAAAAATACAGGTCAAACTTTAATTTATCTTATATCTCTGAGTAGTGCTATAATTTTTGTTTAAGTTGCATTCTGGCTTCATAAAAAACGTGGATTCATGTTTCACAGTTTTCTGGTATTTTACAAGCTAAACTTTTACTTAAATAACCAGGACTGCTCGCTTATTTGTAAAATGATTGTTTTTTTGCATATTATTATAGATGAAGCAGTTCTTCACCTAAAACAAGCTCTGCCTTTACCTGCCGTAACAGTGATGCAAACTACCAAACAATAAAAAGTATGCATCATTATGAATTATGAGTAATATTACGTTTGTGCCTCTGTGTATTTTGATGCTGATAGTTTCATACATGGCCCGGGTCTGTCTATAAGGTGCGTTATTCACCACATCGCGTCCGTCCACCCATCCATTATTCATCCCTCCATCCATTCTCTGTAAGCACGTCTCGTGTTCTGGGCCTGTCCCAGCTTTCAGAGGGTGACAGGTGTGGTCCAGCCCGGACAGACCCACGGTGGATCTAGGGGCCAACACAAGCGAGTCCCTTTACAGAGAGACTGTACTGGAATATCTCTGTAAGCAAGTACCTGCACTTTTACGTTTGCTGAGTTTGTGTACTTCACCGTACAAACGGCTTTCCTGTGGGAAACCCCTCTGGATGGGGAAATAGATATTTATGGGTAAACGTTTCATAAAAAAAGAGATGCCCTCTGACCACGTGAGCTTATTTCAGCGGCCATGAATACAGCCAGTGAACTGCGAGGGGACAGAGACCTATTCACCGCCTGTAACTGGACGCCAGATGAGAGGACGGCTTCTGAAGTGACTTCACTTCGGTCAAACAAATGCTCTTTGTGCGTCTCCTTCCTGTCATGATGGCGATGCGTCTAACAGACTCACACATTGATCTGTTCATGCCGTGGCTCAAAACTGATTTTATCTCGTGGTTTTTAATCAGCCCCCCTCACACGCCCTAACCCTGTACGCAGGGAGGGCCAGAGGGAACCCGAACATTCGGTGTTACTGTTTCTCACAACCTGCACTGATGTAAGCACAGCAGAATTTTCATTCAATATTTACAGTTCAGCCTTCGACAGGCATCATATTTCATGAGCCCTATCTGTTAGCTGGCTGAATGTCAAAGTTTAACAGAAACGTCCACATCCGAGTTGAGGGGTCACAGTGAGTTCGGATGGGGGATTAAATAACAACGTGACAGTTATCTTACAAACGGAGCATTGAAAAATAACTTTGACTCTATATTTATGGATATAACTATGTTAACAGCGATGTATGACACACTTGTAGTCTCATTATATTTTTTCAAGATAAAACTACACTGTCAATTTTCCTTGTTAAAAACAAAAATCATATTTTTATTATTTTTTAGTGTATAGTTACAGGAGGTGCTGCTTGCTGACCTGTTGTTGTTCGTACAAATGTAACGGAGCATATTTCCTTGGCATAAATCTTTCTGGATTTTCAAAAGAATGCAGGGAAAAGAAACTACTTAGATGCCTGCAGGCCACTTTGTGTTAGTTTTGTGAAATTTTGTAATTATCCAATTATGGAAAACATGTTTCAGGACAGCTCAGAGATCAGCTGCTGAAGAGAAGCCTCACACAAACAACTAAACCAGGTCACCATGGCAACAGACAGAGACACAATTTATGGCTGCAAGTGTCAGTACGCAGCCTACAACAAACAACAGTCACCGTGTCAGGGTTGATGGGAGTCAATAGGTGCTAACATGCGCAAGAATAATTCAATTACTAGCAGATTAAACCAGTACTTCTTGTAAATAATTCAAATTATTTCACAAGTTAGGAGGAGGTCATGTATTTTTTTTTTGTGCAAGTAAACTAAACTACACCTGTGCGCATGAAAAGTCTCTGGTTTCAGTAAATTTACAGTGTCAGATATGGTTTTATTTCAAAAAGCAAGAAATGACAATGAAATCCATCCATAAACATATTGTTTTACATGCACTACCATCAAATATGGATTGATCGATGATGGAATTAAGAAGCTGTCCTAAACATGGCACAACTCCACCGTCACGTGCTGGAGCAGCAGCTTCTTTCCATAATTTGTTCTGTCATCGTCTGGGTTCGTTGATCCAGTTACAAAGTCACTACAGAAGCAGCAACAGAAAGGGATTAAGTCTTTTGACGCTCCCTCGTCTTCCCTCTTTGTGTCTTTTATTAAACTTTCCTTGCAGCGGATACGGCCAAGCCACGAAATCTGACAGTTCACTTGATGGCAGCAAATGTCAAAGACACTAGCGTCCAGCTGTGTGTGTCAGCGTGTGCACAGTGATGTGAGGACACCCGCTCGTCCTGTGTCTGGGTTGCTGGTGATGTCTGACATCACTGGTTTAACTTTTAGACTTTCAGACAAATTCATCAATGACCGTCTGTTCCACGGCAGCTCTGCTTCAGTGCACTGAGACTAAACTTTCTCCGGGTTTCAGGTCACGGGCCGACGTGTCAGCCGGGTTTGTTTAAGAGCAGACAGCTGGAACAAAGGGAGCAAAGTGGAAGTTTTACATGGGAACAAAAGCAGCATCTGCGGGGACAGATGCTCGGGCAGGACGGCGCATGATAATGAGTTTGTGCCCCCAGAACAAAAGAGGCCAGCTGGGCTGCACAGACCCAGACAGACCGGCCCGTGAACCGCAAGCAACGCTGGTGCCCTGCTGAGGACAACACACGACATACAAACCCGAACTTATATTCATACTTGAAACATACAGTTATTATCTCCACCACAGAGACCACGGACATCAGACTGAAGCTCTGAATTGGATTTCTATCCGGCTCGATGTGCCACACGGATCCACAGAACCACCGGACCGACCGTTCCAGCTCCTCATTTCCAGTCAACTGGCAGGTTCCGTCGTGGCGAACCGAACCGCTGGAGCATCAGGCGAACGTGGGTTCGCTGCAGCTCGTTCGCTCGAACCAGCCCGTGAGCAACATACGGATGTTAAACTGCTGATTATGGACATGAGATATTATAACGACCTCACTCCAATCACGGCACATCCGTTAAAACCCGCTTCACACCGTCCGAACTCACAGCAACAGCCGCGAACACAAACGGACGTTTGTCCCGAAAACTTTTTCTGGTTTGCGGAGTTTTCGCCGAGGCTCCGCGTTCGCATTCACACGTTATTACGGTAGTTCGCAAGCTGCTGGCGAACGAGCGTTAATTCCTGTTCGTTCCTGTTCGAGTTAAAGTCTTAAAGTCTGTGTCGAGCTGCTCGTTTCACACGCGACGAACTAAAACGACGCACTTACCGGAGTCAGCGGGCGACGAGCGGCTTCATCCTCCGTCGTGTTACCGGCGCCTCACGGAACGTTTGTTCGCCGGTACTTGTCCGTGACTTCTGGTCTGAACCGAACCGAGTCCCACTGAGCTTCGGCTGCGTGTTCGCGATCTGCGATCAACTCCGCTACATCCGGAGGGGGTTTCCTACTTCCGGTGTGGGTTTCAAAATAAAACAAGCTGAGTGAGCTGACGAGACACACACACACACACACACACACACAGCTCCGGCCAGCACCACACAGACGGAACCAAACCTCAGACGGTCCATGGGAAACTGACGAACCACACGAGCTGGTCCACATCCATGGAACTGCACTGAGAATCACCTTGTCGAAGAGACTGAATTTCTGAATTTTATTCTCCTCCTCTGATAACTGAACCAAAAAACCTAAATATTAAACATTCTGTTTGAATTCAATACAATTTTCCGTTTAACGTTTTTTAATACTTGTGCTCAAATGCTGTAGAACAAGTAAAATGTGTAAGATGAAAGTAAATTCAAAGCTGACATAAAACCTCAAATATATTTAACTAATTCTGCTTCTCCCACTTGTTACAGATACGAAGTGATTTTCACAGATAACTTTAATGTTGATATGATAGCCTATACAGTATCATGTTGCAGAAACTGAAGTTTTTTAAAGAACTGAATCAATATGAAAATTGCAACATCCGTTGTTCAATAAAGTTTGTATTATGACATCAGATCAGCAGACTCTTCAGATCAGACTATGAAGCCTACCTGATTTTCAAAATCCTTTTATTTTTTTAAACACATCTTTATTTGTAATAAACATTTACAATGTCTACCAATATAATGGTGTTAATACAGAATATAATAAACATACATAATGTAAACTTTGTACAGGTGCTATTAAGATCAAGTTCTATAATCAGTTTCAAACTACATCAAATTCAGTCCAAATATTTAAGGTCTTTATAGTTTTTTAGAGGTTGACATCTTTGATTAATGTGCTACAGTTTTTAAGAACAATAAATCAGGATGGAGAAGAGTTTGGAGCTGCTCCATTTACATTTATGTATGTAAAACTTAAATACAGTGATGATTATCTGAAGTATATAGGAAATGGTCATTACATTCCAGTGTCCACCAACATTACAACATTACATTCAAAGGTGTAGAGTTTTTTTATTTAAACCTGATTTTGAGATTATTAAACGGCCAATTAAGTTAACAAATGTTCATTACCATGTCCTCTGGTACTGAAAATCCATTTTTAAATATCATTTCTCCCCCATAACTCACCAATTTAGTAAAAGCGTCATTTGGCAGACGCTTTTATCCAAAGCAACTTACAGAGTAATTTGGTACATACACACACACACACACACACACACATATATAGATATATATACATGATGGCGATGGGGGCCACGCAGGGTTCTGCTCTGGCCTGCAGGGATCAACTAGGGGGAGGGACCGGGGATCGAACCAGTGACAGTATACCACTGTAGATGCGTTTTGATGAAGAAGAAATCCATTTATCTTAAAGAATGGATGGAAAATGGAATATGGTCAGCTCAACAAGTAATGGATGAGTGTTGGATTAAATGAGGCTGAGTTAACCTCTAAGAATATTATACTGTTATTAAAGCGATTCCCTGAGCCTTTACTTTATAGGATTATGAGACATTAACGAAGCCATGTAATAAGTTCCTCAGAGATAAAAAGCAGATATATAATCCTGGGACTTTGTCCTGCAGACGCACATTTATTGAACGGCGCGTCCCACCAAAAGCTAAAGATGTTCAGCCTCTGAAATTTCATATTGACCGGAACAGATTTGCTTTCTGCGAATTAGGAACAGAAACAATTAAAGGATTTTTTTTTTAAACTGCACTTTGACTAATAACCAGGACATGCCAACACTCCTCTTGGATTTGTCATGGAGGATGGAAACGCGTCCGACATAAAAGCAAATGGAAAAAAGTTTCCGGAATAAATAAATGAGTAAATCAAACTAGGACGTTGTAAGAGCATAAGTTTCTGGAAATGATTTCCACAGAAGCAGGAAGAGGAGAAGGACTGACCCAGTCCGGCACGGAACCACAAAAGTCCGGCACGAGGCCAAGAAATGACGTGTAAACTGGAGCACGTGGAGAAAACGGCTCGCGGGCGTCCGGCTTCCGGAGCGCGTTGGCGCTCTGCGGGCCAGGAAAAGGCGGCAACCAACGGCTCATTCATTCCGTTCACACCTGTCCAGACGCCAGACCCGGGACCAGCCGACCCGCAGGTGAGCTCCGCGTTTATCGCCACTTACTTTTGGCCACGTCCGAACCGGTTCCGAGCTGCTTCGCCCGCGTTTATCGCCACTTACTTTTGGCCACGTCCGAACCGGTTCCGAGCTGCTTCGCCCGCGTTTATCGCCACTTACTTTTGGCCACGTCCGAACCGGTTCCGAGCTGCTTCGCCAGCGTTTATCGCCACTTACTTTTGGCCACGTCCGAACCGGTTCCGAGCTGCTTCGGTGAGTGACTTCCTGCACGTGGCGACTTTACGGAGCTGATCCAGGCGCCGCGAAACTAGAACGTTTGAGGCACGTGGCGGCTGCGTAAGAGATGAAACAAGCTGTGATCGATCATATTTAATATCAAAATCAATCAGCCGAATTCACCTGGATCCTCCCTTCGAACAATTGGAGGGTGATTTTTCAGATGTAGATTCTTACAGAAACATGTTAAACGGCTATTATCATATCATATCACAAAACATAACCGTGTCGGGCAGGACACAGACTAGTTCCTTGCTCCTATTGCCGTCACATAAACGGCTTCATTCACGTGTACTGAGCTTTGTTTTATGATCTGTGTCAGTTATTGTAGGAATATAACAAGCCATAAAGTCACTTTCCACGTTTGGTGAAATAAAGTGAGTGTGAACGGTTGTCAATGAGATCAGACGTGAATTTTTTTCTCTTGTTGTCATTTGATGCTCAAATGTGTCAGGAACCAGCGGATTCGTCATATGTACAATGACTGACAGGTAATAAACTGATCTGTGCGGTTTTTCAGGGGACCTGCTAAGTAAAGATGTTTCCTGAACGTGTAGATGCAGAGACATCAGTTAAGATTATTTCTTCTTTTCTCTCGACACGTCACAGAATCAACAGGATGTGGAACGAGAAGAAGCAGAGTGCCCCTGTGGACAGGTGAGTCTGCTTTTAATGTTCAAATAACGCTGAAGCACATTTTCAGATCAAGCTGCTGTGGCCCGGTTTGGCTCCTGACAGTGTTGTGTTCGCACAGCGGCCATCGTGCGGCCCTCATCATCTTTGTGCTTGGCTTGGGAACTCTGCTGCCGTGGAACTTCTTCATCACGGCCTCTCAGGTTTGACTCGCTTTTCATTTCTGAACGTGGGTCACGCTTTGTTTTTAATCCACCATTACTTTTAATCAGTAACACTTTAACTCGGGTCTCCTCTCACACTTCAGGATTACTCAGAACAGGTGGTTCTAGTGTTTTGACCGAGATATTGGAATCACCTCTTCTCATAATACACACGACTCCACCAGCCACTATGATAAAACAATAATAAAGAAACATATAGTAAAATTATCACATTTCTGAGCATTTCAACTTAACAGCTGAGAAATAATGACCTCCTCTAAGTAAAATCCAGGAATTGGATTGCAATAAATTGCCCAGGTGGTCAGCATCAAAACCATCAACGGTTATTTGAAACTTTGACCTATTTTTATCACTCGACTGCTGCATAACCGGGAAATTCTTTCTCTTTTTCTATGGCAGTAACAAATAGACAAGAGGGTAAAGTATGATGTTGTGTGAAAAAACTACTCACAGAAACGGAAAAGTAAAGTGTCTTTCTCTGATGATATATAATAACGCCGAGCTGGTTAATAATCCACTAATAATAATAATAACAAATGTTCCACTTTTCCCTCTAAGTATTTCAACGGGCGCCTCACGCTCTCCAACGACACTTCTAACGGCACATCGGGCATCGCGACGCAGAGCTACAACTACGACAGCTGGATGGCCTTGCTTTCCCAGCTGCCCCAGCTGCTCTTCACGCTGCTCAACTCTTTCATTTATCAGCGGTACGTTAAAAATGGGCGTGGCCTCGCCTTTGCTTGCACTGATTCGGGATCAGTTGGTGATGCCGATTGCATCCTCTGTGCAGGGTGAAGGAGCGCGTCCGTGTGGCCCTCAGCCTCATCGTCATCTTCCTCCTCTTCTCCCTCACTGCCGCTCTGGTCCAGGTGTCCATGCAGCCGGACACCTTCTTCTCCGTCACCATGGCAACCATATGGTTCATCAACAGTGAGTTTGCACACACACCAGGAGATGGTTGAGTAGTTTTTCACAGCATAACGATGATCGGACCTCTAACGCGTGTGTTTGTGTGATGCGTGCAGCGTTCAGCGCAGTGCTGCAGGGCAGCCTGTTCGGCATGGTCGGCCTCTTCCCCCCACGGTACAGCACCCTCTTCATGAGCGGTCAGGGTCTGGCTGGGATGTTCGCCGCCATCGCCATGCTCTTCTCCATCCTGAGTAAGTGCTGCGACCACGCACATGTGAGAGGAGCGTAAACGTAGAGATCCTACGTCCGAGGACGCAGCTTGTAAATGTAAGTGTTGTTACCACATGGCACGTTCGTCTGCAGGTAACGCGGAGAAAAGCTCGGCCGCGTTGGGATACTTCATCACTCCGTGCGTGGCCACTCTGGTGACTCTGCTCTGCTACCTGCTGCTGCCACGGCTGGTGAGGACGCCGGACACGCTCTCGACACTTTTTCACGTTGTTTTCAGAACTGTCTCGTTTGTCCCGCGGCAGGCGCTAACGCCAATTCTGTGGCGACGGTAATGACTGTACGACAAGTTCATTCACAGTCAGTGGGATCCTGTCGTTTCCCACTGAGGTGTGAGGCCTTGAAACAACATTCACAGTCCCAGATTTGGGCTTTTTCTTTCTTTCTTTTCTTTTTCTTTCTTTCTTTCTTTGTTGTGAAGTATTAGTTTGACCGTTTTTACCGTTTTGAACGTTTACTGGAATGAGCTGCCAGCAACTGATGTTCACAAACCACTTTACAGAAACACGTTTTCAGATCCCAGATCAGTTCCTGTTCTTGTTTATTCTCCTCCTGCAGGAATTCGCCCGTTTCTACATGAGCAGGAGTCAGACTGACAGCGTGGAGATGTCAGAGGATCTCCTCGGCAGCGCAGGTTCGTTCTAAAATCCTTCAGCTACGTGCCAACGTTACGTGATCGGAGCCAAGTGTCCGATCAATGAACATCTGACAGAGTTTTTTCTGTTTTTCCAGACAAAAAGATCCAAAATGTCAAAGACCTCGAGGCGAGTGGGAAGATGGAGAGTCAGGAGCGCTCCTCGGTCCTGGCTGTGTTCAAAAAGGTGGAGGAGATTTTTAAAACGTAGCGAGCTGTTGTTCAAATGAATTTGAATCTCGCAGTGTGTTTGTTTGTGACAGCAGACTTCCTGTAGTCACTCACCAGAAATGACGCTGACAAAGCCTGGACTGATGTTCATCCGCGTCATTAACTACATTTACATTTAGTCATTTGTCAGACGCTTTTATCCAAAGCGACTTACAGAGTAATTTAGTACATACACAGTGGTGATGGCACCACTGGGGGTTCAGTGTCTTGCCCAAGGACACTTTGACACAAGCAGGGACTGGGGATCAGACCACTGACCCTGTGATCCATGGATGATCCATGGACGACTTGCCTTACAAACTGAGCTACGCCTAAAACTAACTAAACCTTCCTGTGCGGCACAGATCTGGCTGATGGCTCTGTGTGTGACGTGTGTGTTCGCCGTCACCCTGTCCGTGTTTCCTGTCATCACCGTCCGAGTGCAGACCGTCTACAAGGAAAACGCATCGTGGGGTGAGACATCGAGGGGGCTTGTGGGAAACGTAGTGCTGTGTTGGGGAAATAGAACACGCCAGTCACCGACACAAATCTCTTTGTGTGATTTCCATGTTCCGTCTCACAGACGAGGTGTTCACCTGTGTATGCTGCTTCATCGTTTTTAACGCCATGGACCTGGCGGGTCGCAGCACTCCGTCTCTCGTCCAGTGGGTGAGTCGGGATCTGGAACGATCCACCTTGTGAAAGTCTGGTCCAAAGAATGAGGGTGAGGTGTGGTTTGTCATTTGAGCTTTGGTGAAAAGGCCTTCGAAGACGGCGATAACACGGCATCGCTTTACGAAAGGTCGTTCATCGAATGCGTGTTTAGTTTTAATAAATCAAATTGAGTTGATTCAGCAGGAATCGAGTCCACGTGTAAAAAAATGAATATATCACATCATTTTGCATGTGACAGTAAATTTCAGAGCACCTTCCTTTTGATCAGCCGTGTTCACTGTGTCCTTTTCTCGTCACGTGATATTATTACTTCTGTCCCCAATTAATAAGCTTATTATTAATTAGTGCTTTCTGAACGACCCCGTTGCAGCCGTCCAAGCAGAGCCTGCTGTTTCCTGTCGCTGTGTTGTCTCGCGTGGTCTTTGTCCCTCTGCTCATGAAGTGTAACGTGACCAACTCCAAACTCGGCGTCCTCTTCAGTCACGACTGTGCCTTCGTCACCTTCATGGCCCTGTTCTCCTTCTCCAATGGCTACTTGGCGAGCCTGTGCATGGCCTACGCTCCACAGTGAGTAACGACGGGCTTCATAGTCACGGTGGCACCGTGTGGACGCCTGTCAACATCCTTCCAGATCATGTTCTAATTACGTGTCTCGTTAACGACTAAAATGTGTTTGTGCGAGTGTTTCTACTTTCGAGGGTCACAGAAGTGTCTGTGTTTGTCCTCCAGGTTGGTGCGGTGTAAGGACTGCGAGACCGCCGGCTCTTTGATGACCTTCTTCCTGGTTCTGGGACTGGCCGTCGGTGCAGGGTTCTCGTTCCTTCTGGGGAAAATGGTTTAGACGACAAAGACACAAATGTGGACATTTTCTCTGCTGAAATGTCAGATTAGCACTTTTATTTTGTCTTAATGTTGTTACGTCTGCTGCGTTTCTGGCCTCACTACTGAAAACTACAGCTGCATCATCAAAGCGAAGAATGACAGTTGATGGATTATTGAAGAATGTAATAAGTTATTTTAAGTTCTAGCAATTATTTGTAATGTCTTCACTGCTTCACTACAGCTAAAACTCATATTCCCAATTTAAAATTGCAACAACAAAAATTAGCCCGGGCTTTGTTTAGTTTTTATATGTGTCTATGGATTATCGTTGGTACGTTTTTACCGCAAGAAGATAAAATGCAGTGGGAGCTTAGAGGCAGCGGCTCCTTTGAAATTACAGCCAAACATTTCTTCATTCCAGGCGGGTTAACGTCCCAGGTCACCAGAAGCCACGTTACTGGATTAAAAACAACAATGCACTGCAGACGTTAATGGCTCAACGTTTCAGTAATGATTTCTGCCGAGCTTTAGATTTCATGCTTTTCTAAACACCGATAACATTAGTTACTCATTGCTTATTTATACATTTTGTACTTTCATACTATTGTACGGAAATTGAAACGGGATTTTTCTTTTTGATTTGAAATACAACACTGAACCATCATCGTGTGTGTGTGTGTGTGTGTGTGTGTGTGAATTCCCTCAGCTGCTCAGTCAGTCAGTAGATGGAGCTGCTGCTCTGCAGAGGCAGAACAGCTGAGTTAGTTTTCAGCGGCAGAGCGAGTCTGACTTATTGCTGTTTTGAATGATTTGATCATTCTTTGTATTTGCTGGGTTCACTTTTTTTGCACTTTCAGTTGCCTGTAGAACACTTTGAATTATTCTTCATGAAATGGATTCGGTATTTTATGAAAATAAAATGGTGTGTCCTCTGTTCTTGTCGGTTGGTGGTGGCTTTGCTTCCTGACAATGCCAATACTAACGGCACCAGCAGTACTGCAGCTTGCGTTACCATCGTTCAGTTGGTGAAAGGTGAACGGGCTCCGGCAGGAAACGTGGAATGACTGTTGTGCTGCTTCCTCGGCTTCAGCTCGGCCCTTTCCTCTGGCCTCAGTCCTGCTGCTTCCTGCCATTCTTCAGCGAAAATGAAAAGCTGTAATTAGTTGAACAAGTCAGACACACACACACACACACTAAAATACATTTTCACTCCGCACTGCACACATCACCGAGCATCAAACAGCAGGAGTTTTTTAGTTTGGGACAAGCTCGTGAACTCAACGAAAAGCAAACCAGCTGAAGACCGGCTGCGTGGACTCTGAACCCTCTGACCTGTGAGTAAACGCATGGATTTTCCGTTTACGCTCCCATCAAAGTTTGTCCCTTCATTAACAGGAATAACTCCGAGTTGCTGGTGTCAAAACGCTCGCTGCAGAGGATTTATCGGGGGTGTTTGCCTGCAGCTACACAATGAGCCGTTTGTTATTGGCCTGAGAGAGAAAGGCATGCTGGGACAGCTGATTATCAGAGCTGTGTGTGTGTGTGTGTGTGTGTAATGAGCCAGGTTGGAGGTTTACGGTGAAGGTTTACGTCAGCACTCAGACGTCGCAGGCAGAAAAACTGGACCTGCAGCTTTTCTTCAGATGAACATGGCTGAAACACACAAAGTGACGACGCAGGGCAGGAAGGTGAGTTCACACACCTGAGCAACGAAAGAGGAGGAACACACACACACACACACACACACCGTGAAGTTTAAGGGCTTGGGGGTTTTCACTTTTATGCCTCAGTCTGGACACGTGGCTCGTTTTTATTGGTTGTTCTACAAACTAGTTTCAAACTTACAGGTAGAGAACTTCCTGTCAGAACGACCAAAATAAAAGCTGATTTGATTCACAAACTGATTTTTTTTAAGACAAAAATTGTACTCTATCAGTTTTAGTTGTGAAATGTTTTTCGATTTTTAACACAAACTGTGAACTAAATGCTGATGTGTTATTACGGAGGAAGCAGATTTGTGGATAAAGCACAAATAGGAAATAACGGCCTTGAATTTCTGCATGAACTTTATTCATGAGACACATGTGGAACCGAGCTGGACGAGACTTGTACATTCAAGTTCTCAACGGGGTTTAAATTCATTTCTCAGACTGATGCTTGGACAGAGTCGCTGTTTACTGCTGCTGCTGCCACAATTCAAGCCAGTTGACTGTGGGACAGTATTACCACTGGAGGAAGATCAGTTCAGGTCGTTTATGTAGTTAGAAATATGAAAGTATCGTTAGGTCAGTTCTGAGGGTCAACGGCAGCAGGAGGGAATCGAGCTCTGTAGGCACACCAATCAGCCGTAACAATAAGACCACCTCTGCAGTCTAATACAATCTGAGTCACAAGGCGGTCCTAATGTTTTGGCCTCTTCATTCATTTCATACAGCGTTAGATTGCACAGGTGGTCACAATGTTATGGCTGATCTGTGACGACGATGATCTCAGCGATTAAGTGATTAAAAAGAGGTTTTCCAATCGTGGCCTTAACCAAAAACTGTCCCTCCCCTCAGAAATGGAGCGTCCCTCAGAGAAGCGCGACTGACGACAGCAAAGCGAGCGTTCGAGCCCCGGACAGAAAGCTGGTAACGTTGTAACACTCGACACGACAGGTTTCGTTTGACCAAAACGTGGAGCCACAGCAACAGATGTGGACATTTTTGTAAATGCAATCAAACTTCAAACCACTGAACATGTTTTTATGAACTATAAGCGAAAGTTATCACGTTCTGCATTAATAAACCGACATTATTCACAACTCAAACAGTGAGTGTGTTTCACTCCTCCTTTATCCTGCCACTGTGTGACTCGTCGTTGTGACTGGATGATGACTGAGCCCCCGTCTGCCCGTCTTTGTGTGCAGACAGTTCCGTTCAGAGGTCACATCGCTGCTGGGATGCGGCCGGGGAGGAAGGTCGTAGTGGTGGGAGTTGTGGATCCCAGTCCTGACAGGTAAGAAAAGAAGAGCAGCAGAATCCCACTCCACAGCTGAGATGCTTTTATTTCATTCTGCCGTGTCTCACTTTCTTGACCAGATTTATTTGACATCCTATCGATTTAGATCAACAGTTGCACATCCGGGTCCTCAGGAATCATAAGTGTGTCAGTATCTGAGATGTTCTTTGCACATAAACATCCATGAAAATCCTGAGATTTGTTGTTTATGTGTTATTCACTTTACGGGTTCAGCTGATGAACCTCAAACCTGAAAGCCCCTCACATGACGATTGGCCGAGCCGATCGTGACACCTGAACCTCCATCGAGGCCTTTCACGTGCTCTCCGGACATTTTCCGTCCCTCTCTTAGGTTCTACATCGCTCTGACGTGTGGCTGTGGGACAGACAACCAGCCTCCGCCTGACGTGGCTCTGGAACTCTGTGCTCGGTTCAGGGACCGACAAGTCCTGCGACGGGCCTGTGTGTCTGGATCCTGGGGGGACGTTGAAAAAGCCGTTCCCTTCTTCCCCTTCATCCGAGGCCAGCCGTTCAAGGTACCATCAGTGGTCTTCAGAGTCCGTGAGATTCTGTCTCACTGCTTCCAGCTAGTGGTGACGGGTCCCCAAACCAGGTCTACGCTGTCACATCAGGGAGGAGCCAGATTCAGCTGAAGTCAGACCAATAATCCATATTTCTCACAGCCAGTGTGAACATGAAATGAAAGGGCCTAAACGCTCCGTGTTCACAGCGGAACGTCTCTAGTTTCCGATGGACGTTTTCTGACTCTGAGCGTCTCACGTCTCTCCTGACAGATCGAGATCCACTGCGAACACGGGCGGTTTCGAGTGGTCGTGGACGGGCAGCAGCTGTTTGACTTCTCGCACAGAGTGACGTCGCTCAGCGACGTCGACACGCTGTGGATCAAAGGCAGCGTCAGCATCACCAAACTGGCCTAAAGTAAAAGGACGTCGACGTTCGACGCCGCGCACACGAGGCTCAACGACGTGGATCTGAAGGGTTTGGGGGCCACACACTACCTGGACTCAGCTAGTCTGAGAGAAAAGGATGCACTTTTCTCAAGAGCTCTCATTTCTGCAACACGTGAAGTGTTCATAAAATATGATTTATTCTAGTAATAAGATATTTGTCTTTATCGCCTGATTTTCTTTTGCATTTTCTTCTAATTATTTTAACATTTTTCTATTTCTTTTGTCGTTTTGAGATTAGAACTGTTGACGCTGCAGTAATTCACACTGGCTGCAGTAGTAACAGTGTTGTATTAGTTTCCTAAAATCCAACAAAAATAATAATTAATAATAATAATCTGGATATTTTGAAACTTAACTACCCAGTTAAGTTGTGACGTGCATTTCACTCTAGTCTCATAATCAAATCAGTTCATCCTTTATTCCACATGGATGTTTGTCATAAATGTTTTAACACATCAGTACGCGGGTAATTAAAATATGTCACCGTTTTCATTCTTTGAAAAACTGGATTCCGGTGATGTTTACCTTTTTCTTTCTTTGACTTCAGTTCTTCCTCAATCATTTGCTCAATGAGCATCAAATGTTAATATTTAAAAATGCAAATTTTATTCATAAATGTGTTTGATTTAGGGTAAATTAAGGTTCTGCTAAGATGAAGTGAACAAATGTAAAACTAGTTGTAGATACATAAATACAGGAAATCTTTTCTTTGGAAATTGACTTTTCTCACATACTTAAACACAACATGTCACAAATTTTACTACAATATTTTGTGGACATTTCTGCCTTTATCGTCCTGAGGACAGGGCAGCACAGTGAATGTCTCGTTAATAAGACATTCATCTGCTGGTGCACTGCAACAGTGTGAGCTCAGGGTGGCAGCACGAACTCCGACTTTATGAACCTGCCACGGAACGACTAAACATTAAAACATTGAACGTGGTTTATTCGTCACTGAGCACATACAAGTTACAGTGAAATTCATCCTCTGCATTTAACCCGTCCCCCTGGGGGAGCAGTGAGCTGCTGTAGGCACCCGGGGAACATTACATATAATTATTGTATAGTGATTTTATTCCCATAACAACTTTTCAGTGTGTTATGTAAAATCTGGGGACTACACAGACAAATGTGTGTGGACACCATAACAGCCTCCTCTTCTGGTCACCTTTTGGGAAATGTTACGATCCAAAGCGTCAGTTTGGACGTGGAAATGATTTGCTCTTTTGAATTTGGCTCTTGTAGGAAGTGAATTCACACGTGATGTCTGCACACACAGTGGACTGCGGCTGTTACTGGAGTAAACCGACTTTAAACTTTGCAGCGACTTGTGTGTGTGAATCCTAGAAATCATAATTCATCCATCATTATTAGATTTGGAAATTCCAATGAGGCCCGAGGCTGAGTGAGAGGCTCGGACCAGGTTTGACCACAGTGACTGAACAAGAAGTTTATCAGCTGTTTGTTCCTTCACACGAGCTGCCGCCTCGTCGTCTTCAGTTTCACGCTGATGCTCCTGTATTATCATCTGCTGCCTGCACTCGTCAATTATACATCACAGCTACAGTTCACGGCCTCCCACAGGCCGCCGTCACCAAACGAGGGCATTTAGTGAACCTTCAGGGGTCACCGGGGGCGTCCTCCTTCTGTTTCACTGACATCACACTCTGAGGGAGGGTTCATTTGAAAAGCTACTGAAACACTGAGAACATTTCCGACAGCAGTAGCCTGGACGTCAGGTGGGAGCGTCTCTTTGCGGAGAATCTTCTCACGCTTGTTGCATCATTGTTTTTAACGCCAACACTGACTTAAAATAGCAAATTTTCAGATCCACAGTGCTGACTGTGAGTGTGTGTGCTGCAGCCCGACTCCCCGACACACTCCGTTTGGCCTTTACTGCAACTCGTTCGACGAGTTATTGAGGACCAGCTGATGCCGTTCTCATGTATCTACGGGTGAAATGATTCCGCAGGTTCGACAGGTGGTCGCTCTCTAACATGACACATCTCCACCTGTAACCCAACACGTTCGTTGGAAACAATTCTGGTTATTTTCAGACGTCTCTCACATCCGGAGTCTTGAAGATTTGGTTCCTCCAGAAACACTGGAGAAACACCATCGTATAAAAAACTTGAGGAGCAGGCGACTAGATAAAAGCTACGAGAACTTCCTGTGCACTTCCTGCTCAGCCCATCGGAAGCAGAGGGGCCGAGCTGTGTGTGGGAGGCTCGTCCTCGCTGAGCCGCCCCCCCTCGCATCACCTGTACTGGCGTTTAAGCTCTGACGATCTCCTCCCTCCTCGCGTCACTGCTGATAAAAACTTCACGATTGAATCAACATCCAGCGTCATCCACACGTCAGCCCCCCGTTACCACGGAGACGCCACCAGCTCCCCAAAGCCTTTCTGGGAAAAAGCCCCGAAGCCCTCCTACATTCAAACTGAAAGAGACATGAAAGCATCATACAACTCTTTTTTTAATGAATTGTTTGATTGACAGTTTTCTGTCGTTCATTTTCTATATTTTGTTGTTTGTGGTTCTTTATGATCATTTTCTTTCTTGGAATAGTCTTTTATTTGTCATTTTTCAACTTTGGGGTCTGTTTTGGCTTCTTTCCCCTCTTTTTTTGACCCCCCTGTTGGTGGTCTGGTAGATTAGTTACATACATTTCAGCAAACACATTATTAACCACCTTACTATTTCCAAAATTCTTTTTTGATTTGAGTTTAAATCCTTTTCCAAATGTGCCACCCTTTTTTCAGTGCAGGCCCAGTTTGTCCGCCCCGATAACAGATTCTAGATCCGGCCCTGGGAGTGGGCGTTTGGCGGATTATTAGCACGGTCACATTAGCAGCAGCAACATGAAATTAGTGTCAAAAATCAGTTAAATCTAAACACACACAAATGTTTTACTTTGCATTAATTGAAGGGTTATAAAATCAAGCTGTGAATGACCAAAACCTGTATTACAAAAGTGCAGAGAATCATTTGATCTTTTTGTAAATTCTGACAAACATCAGAGCTGCTTTAGGAGAGAAAACAGCAGATACAGAAGGGTCCAAACGGATCGAACCCTCTGCTCGGGATAATATGACGTCATACTGCGTTTCGTGCGGCTTGAAGCCGTTTATGAGGCTGTAGTTTAATGTTCTAATACGTTTGAAGTCCCAGCCTGCAACGTCACTGTCAGGCCACGAAACACACTGCAGCGCACGACAGAACACACACGGGCAACTGAGCCGAAGGTCACCGGACATCGGAGGGAGCAATGAGGCATTATGGGTAAAAACAACAACTACTAAACAGAGTGATTGTGTTATTGGTGGAGAATTTGAGAACACGGTTGTTTCTGTGCTAACACACAAAACGACCTGTGTGACTTTCGACTTCTGCTTGTTCTTTTTTGTGTGTTCGGTGACGTTTTGGTCGTCGGCGTGAGGTCATTTCTCGTCTCGGTTCTTTCAGTAGAGCAGAGTCGCAGACTTTCAGCGGAGTCACTTTCAAACATGAAATATTAACGCTGATGTCAGATCTGCGGCCTGTGCACCCCCACTATTCAATAACACATTCACAGCGTCTTCCAACTTATGACCATTTTAGAGCCAGTGGGGAACCTCTTCAAAGCTCTTTAAGGTTAAATACCTAAAGGAGGCTCCATTTCATTAAAATAAAGATGACATAACAACAACAACACTGTTTTAAGTCTCTGGAAACTTTAATAACATGATAAAACTTCTGTATTTTTGCCTAATCATGAATTGGAATCATTGCATCATTATTATGATCTGAGCCGTGGTTTCAGAGTCGTCGCTCTTCGGACTGTGAGCTTCATCGAAGTGGACAGTCAGTGTTTACAGCTTCACTGTGTGTAATGGAACGTGGGATCCGGTTTTGCTCCTCCATCAGTGACCACATCAAACCCTCGGGCCTCAGGCGGCCGTGGGAATCCGGATGTGGCTGCGCAGCCTGCACAGCTCGCCCTTCATGTCAGCGCGCCACGGCTCCTATGTACAAGAATGAAAACTGCGGAAAGGAGGGAGCGTCTAGAACGATCTCCACCGGAAGGCGGAGAGGATGGTGTGGATGAAGTAGAGCAGAGTCGTCACGAACGAGAAGACCTGAGGAGACAGAGAGGACACGGGGGAGGTTCAACGTCTCTGCTCGAGTGGAATCAAAGCACGTTTTGGTAAAATTCATTTGTACTTCACAGTTAATCCGGAGAAACCTGCTTTGGTAAAATTCAATTTTTATTTATATAGTACAACAAGGTCATCTCAGGGCACTTAATAATAAAGTCAAGACTATACAAACAGGTAGAGAAAACCCAACAAATCCCCCTTGAGCAAGCCATAGGCAACAGTGGAGAGGAAAATCCACTGTTGTTTCAATCAGCGCCACCGTCACCTGCTGCTGCTTCTTTCCACAGCAAGTCGCTAAAAATCACTGATCTTTGTCGCTATTTTTTTGGTTGTTGTTTAGTAGAAATTCGTGGCCTTTGACCTTTTTCCTGTTTTAAACTCAAATGTGAAAACGGTTCAGAAAAACTTATTTGCCCTTGAATCAATTTCCCTGCCGATTATTTCTAAATAAAGGCTCAATTAGTGAGTAGAAAAAATTCAATGAACATTAACCATGTGGACTGAAGCGCGACCTTCACGTCGTCAACAGCATCAAGTTCTTTGTTTTGTCAGTCACTTCTGTTTAGGAAAGTACTTGCACGTTGGTTTTTCGGTCAGACAGGAATCACTCTCCTACTGCGGCACTACGTACTTAAAGTGCGTGTTTGAACGAGGACCGTTCACGCTACATACAGTGTAAAACCAGGACTGGAGGAAAGTGAGCAGGAACGATCACCACCGCCCAGCTGCAAAACGAAAGAGCAGCAACGGTTCGAATCCAGTGGCACTCGTGCTGCAGTAAAGCTCTGCTCCCACCGCTGGACTGGAAAGACCTGATCTGAACGGATCCGCTCGGAGGTTTCTTCACGGAAGGCTACAGGTTCAGGTCTCTGTGGGCTTTTATTCTACACACTCACCACTGCAGCGATGTCCAGCTTGTAGATTTGACTCCAGCCGACTGTGCCTAAGGCCAGGGTGATGTAGGCCAACAGCACGGACGCACTGAGGTAGAAGACGGTCGCGACGAAGTGATACACAAAGTCCTGACAAAGGGAGAGAGACACGTGTTACGATGCTGCTGATCCACGTTCTGGAAAGAACTGCCTTTTCTATTTGTCTGTGTCTATTTTTCGCTCCTTTTTATGCAAAACATGAAAGTGCAGATAAAAACAGTCAATGCTACGGCCTCTGTGGTTCGTCACCGTCTTTCCAAAGCAGCCGTGTATAAAGTCCAACTGCTGCGAGAGACACACAAGACTTACCGCCGCAGCCCAGCTGGATTTGTTGTAGTGGGTCCCGCAGGCGAACACGATCACCCACACGAAAGTCACGATGAAGCAGAAGAGGGAGACGGCCATGACCCAGGCCTGGGGGTTCGCCGGCGCCACATACGTGCAGGCCACCAGGATCCACACCAGCCCACCGAAGATCTGCGGGGACACGAGGGAAGCACGAGAGTGGGGCGGAGTTGGTGTATTATAATAGATATCATGTAGCACATCATTTTACATTGTTCTGGGCCGGGCAAGTTGTCCTGCTGGTGAAGAACAAACTTGGTGTTTGGGAGACGGGAGGAGACGGGTCGGCTTGACCTGGCCAAAGTTTTTAAGTCTTTCTCCTCAAATATGGAGCGAAGGACAGTGACTTTGCCCATTTTGTGGTTATTTCTGTGCCTCCTTACGGTCGCTGTGGTTCTGCCGTTAGTCATTTTGTGTCTGTTTTTGTGGTTCTTTTGTGGCTTTACTCTAAGCCTGTGACTTTAAAACAATCCATGTAACTGGTTTCCCTGGTTTCAGGCGTGACAGAATTGGGGAGGGGTGTCGTTCACTTCGGTGTTCAGGTGTGAAATCTTTTCACAGCAGCAGCTTTTTCACGTTTGAGCGCTTTCAGGATTAAGGTGTCTCCATCGTTTCGTCTACCCCGTATTTCCAGCTCGGTCTGCAGCACAGGACAGGGACGAAGCTGCACCTCTGTTGATGAACAGGCTGCATTATTCATGGATCTCCACCCCGAGCACCTGCTGCAGTTCGCATCAGGCTCCACCTGCTCAGTGGCTCTTAATGTGGCGGCGCTCACGTGTGTTGTGGTGTGACCAGATGTTTCTGGCCTTGCATCACATTACCCTGTAGGCTGGCTTCAGGCCCTCCTCTGTCACGCCTGGTGTTACGTCTTTGACCCCTGACCGGGTTTAGAGATAATTATCCTCCTAAAACGTTCACACGAATATGAAGCCTGAACGCTGTGCCAGTGGATCTGGTCCAAATCCTGCTGCAGCATTTGGGCTCGCAGCACTCGAGACAGTGCTGGGCCGATGCTGGCACCTGGAGTCAGAGGAGTGCTTCGACCAGTTTTTCAAAGTTGTCATCCAAGTGTGCTGGATTTCTGCCCGACATTCATGCAACTGCAAAATCGTACTTTTTATACGCAATAATCTTAGTGACAAACAGCAAAAACCCTCTGAGTTTCATGGTTAATATTTAGATCATCGTGTGGTTAAAGCCTGAATATGTGTGTATTTCTGAATCAAACGTGAAAAGTGTCCTTTTTATGCTTTTTGGTCAAACAATATGTCTTCTGATTGCAAATATCCCGAAGACAATAAAACCTTTAAAAGCTGCTGCAGGTTCAGAGCAGGTTAAACAAAAACCTCATTGCCTGGTGAAACCAAGACACGTAATGTGGTTCTTTCCTATGTTTCAGGAACTAAAACTGCCAGTAAAACCAGAATCAGGCATGTGGAATGAAAACTTCAGCATTCTCATTAAAAATACTAAAAGTTTGTTTCATTGTTTTGTTATCACCGAATCACTGAACTTATTCTTTTTTGCAGTGGACACGTTCATCCATCAGTCAGTCTGACAGGATCCTTTAGAGCAGTAATTGTTTTGTTTTATGTTTTATAAAGAGGTTTTAGTCTTAGTTAGAGGTTAGTCCTACACACACACACACACAGAATCGTTTTTTAAATGAACACTCTCTGATCTGGATGCCTGCATCCGTGCGTAATCGGTGCGTAAAAGTGCGCACAGCCAAAATTAGGAAACATCCGCTGCTGCGGTTTCTTACCAGTTCTGGCAGGTAGAGGATGTCGGGGATGGTCGTGCAAATTCCGCACCCGGTAGGTAGATGTCCCATAGTCGCGGTGTTGGATGCCATCAGCTGCTGCTGCCGCTGCTGCTGCTCAGTCTGAAGCGGGAGTCACAGCGGCTGCCGTTTAAACCACGAGAGGCCGACCGGAAAAACCGGAATCCCCATCATCCCCATCGAACGGAGTCACGAACAAGGTGTTGCACAAGGAGGCTGCTGAGGTGACGGAGGGTCTGTGTGACAGGTCAGCGTTTGACCGAAGCACTGCTGCCACCTGCAGCAGGAGCAGCATTTCCGTCCCCACCGGCAACAACGAGAGCAACATCATCAAAAACAGCAACATCAACAACATAATCAAAAACAACAACACTAACAACATAATCAACAACAACAACAATAACAGCAACATAATAAAAAACAGCAGCAACAACAACATCATCAAAAACAACAACACTAACAACATAATCAAAAACAACAACATTAACAACATGATAAAAAACAGCAACACTAACAACATAATCAAAAACAACAACATCAACATAATAAAAAACAGCAACATCAACAACAACATAATAAAAAACAGCAACATCAACAACAACATAATCAAAAACAACAACACTAACAACATAATCAAAAACAACAACATCAACATAATAAAAAACAGCAACATCAACAACAACATAATCAAAAACAACAACACTAACAACATAATCAACAACAACAACAATAACAGCAACATAATAAAAAACAGCAGCAACAACAACATCATCAAAAAACAACAACACTAAAAAAATCAATCAACAACAACAACAACATAATAAAAAAAAAACAGCAACAACAACAACATCATCAAAAACAACAATCAAAACAACAAATCAAAACAACAAATCAAAAATAAAAACAAACATCAACAACAACAACAATAAAAACAGCAACATCAACAACAACATAATCAAAAACAACAACACAGCAACAAATCAAAATCAACAATCAACAACAAAATAAAAACAGCAACACTAACAACATAAAAAACAGCAACAACAACAACATCATAATAAAAAAGCAACATCAACAACAACTAATCAAAAACAACAACACTAATAACATAATCAACAACAACAACAATAACAGCAACATAATAAAAAACAGCAGCAACAACAACATCATCAAAAACAACAACACTAACAACATAATCAAAAACAACAACATCAACATAATAAAAAACAGCAACATCAACAACAACATAATAAAAAACAGCAACATCAACAACAACATAATCAAAAACAACAACAATCACAGCAACATAATCAAAAACAACAACAATCACAGCAACATAATAAAAAACAGCAACACTAACAACATGATAAAAAACAGCAACATCAACAACAACATAATAAAAAACAGCAACATCAACAACAACAACATAATCAAAAACAACAACAACATAATCAAAATAATAAAAACAGCAACATAAAAAAACAGCAACACTAACAAATAAAAAAACAGCAACATCAACAACAACAACATAATCAAAAACAACAACAATCACAGCAACATAATCAAAAACAACAACAATAACAGCAACATAATAAAAAACAGCAACACTAACAACATGATAAAAAACAGCAACATCAACAACAACATAATCAAAAACAACAACACTAACAACATGATAAAAAACAGCAACACTAACAACATGATCAAAAACAACAACAACAACATCAGCAACATAATAAAAAACAGCAAAACTATATAGTTTTGCCACAATCTCATGTTTTTTATATTTTGTTTATATTTTTCTTTACAAACCCAATTTTCCTCAACAGACTATGAAAATAAAAGCTTGAAATGTATTTTTATGATTAAACTCCAAAGAAAATTTAAAACTAAACTGGGTTTGTAAACACCCTTTTCTGTTTCATTCGTTTTCGGGAACTGAACAGGTGAAGAGGTGAACAGGTGAACAGGTGTCCCCTGCAGTGGACAGTGTGTTTGTGATTAATAAAACTTCATTTAAAGTGGACTGAGTTGTTGTCCGACTTCCTTTATTTGTCTATGATCTGCAAAGACGCATTTTGAAAATGCTTTTGCTTTTGGATGTTAGCATCTGTCGTTGAGGTTAGTTCACCACTTCAGTCCAGACTCGAACATCAGGACCGTATTCAGAGGACCGACTGTTCATCTACAGCAGAACGTTAGGAACCAGCAGGTCCAAGTGTGACAGAAGACATTCATGTCCGTCTGTGGTCCAGCTGCTCCTGGTGTGTGTGTGAGTGTGTGTGTGACAATGAATGGATGACCTGACATTTTATTTTCATCTCTTTTGTAGAACTTCTCCTCATTCCTGTCGGACTTTGGCTTTGGTTTTCATCCTTTGCCTTCTCAGGCTTCAGGACTCTGTTTCACACTCGCAGCTCTTGTGCAGATGCTCCTCACCTTCGTTCAGCTTTGTTCGTGTGGTAAGTTCTGTCATTACTCTCATTATTCAGTGTCAAAACCTTCACGTCCGTCCAGTCCTTCATCCGTCCCCCTGGATTCACATTTAGAGAGACAAGCCTCTTACCGACGCACCTGTCTCCCCGTTACCTGATGACACTGTCAAATTGTTGCTGGCTCTGGTTTTTGCTCCACGTGATTTCCGGTTCACGACCCTTGTCTTGAACTTGAACTTGCCCTTCAATAAAAACGTGGCACTCGTTGGATCTGTGCTTTGGGTTCCTCTGTTTCTCTGTTTCATCTTTTCCAGTAGTTTACAGTCAGTTAGTGTAAGAACATCACGTCCTGACGTCCTCCAGTCCACTGGATTTGACAGGCTGCTTGCAGCACCGTTACCAGTATATTACCGGGTTTCCCACATTATTGCTGCTATAGCACCATGTCCTAAAACACCGAGCATTGCTGCGTTTTACTAATAAATGACAGTATAATACTAGAGGCAGAACCACCTTTTTATTATTCACAGCGACATTTCACTCTAACATAAAAACAGTTCCATAAATAGACCATAGAGCGTGAATCATGAATTAAATACTGTTTTTGCTTTAACCTTGATTAGCGGTTTTACAGTGATATTCTATATGAAGTGTGTTGTATATTTAGACAGGAAAGACCGTGACTCCTGCAGCACGTGGAAAGGTGATTATGTTTTGCAGATGATCATCATCGTCCCCAACAATGATGACGGGCTGTAAACTGGACCTGGTGGTGCAGCTGTGGGTTGGCACGGTGAACAGCAGCACACTCAGCCGACACTGGTTGATGTTTTGTGCCTTTGTCAGTCTGGACCGACTGTGGGCCGACTGTGGACCGACTGTGGACCGACTGTGGGCCGACTGTGGACCGACTGTGGACCGACTGTGGACCGACTGTGGGCCGACTGTGGACCGACTGTGGGCCAACTGTGGACCGAGTGTGGACTCTCCATGAGAGGAAGAGACAAGAAACAATAGACTAGAAGAAGAAGAAGCACCTTTATTTTAGTCTCATTGATCACACATATACGTTACAGTCAAATTTACTCCTGCATATTTAACCCATCCCTCTTGGGGGAGCAGAGGGCTGCCACGGTTTGGCGCCCGGGGAGTGTCTCAGGGACACACCTGGTGGGGAGGCTGGGGATTACAGGTAGGCTGGGATTCCCACACCAGTATTTGATCCTGCATTGTCCATTTTTCCCTCCAGCGTCTCTACCCATTGAGGTTTCCTAATGTTTGTGTTAATCTGTGTCTTGCCTGATTAAATAAAATACAGGAGTGGAATTAATATGCCGCTGTACGCCCAGTCCACTTAGGATTGCATTTTGTCCACTCAAACCAAAACCATCTTCATGTTTGTACTTGATGACACCATGAGTCGCCCTACAGGCCTGACAGGGGCAGGAAGGTTCCACAGGCTCATCCTTAGCCCCCCTCCCTGGACATCACGTCCACACCCTGCTGGAAAATCACCGTGACCCTTCACAGTCTGATCTGAGATCAGGTCAATAAAGTCTGACGCCACCGGACCAACCGACAGCTTCTTCCCCTGGGTAACAATCATCTGCCTCATTGGATTTGGTTACTGGCCACTAAGTTGACGAGCGGACGTCTGTACAGCTGTGTACATATCATGACGGGTGTGGTCCCTGTTTACAGCGTGAGACTGTCCTTATGTAACTGAAGTATTCAGAACTCAGTTTGGCACGTGACACTACTGTTACACAAGTCGCTGCCACGCATTTATGTCTTCAGAGTAAGAATGAGAACGTAGTGGAACAGGTTTATTGGCATTAGACAGTGAGGAGTCAGAATGTGGACGTGGTAGAAGGGGCCTGCTCCTGCGTGAACCCCCGGGAAGAGTCGCCCAACTTGACTCAGGATCTCCCCAACATCTGTGTCCCTGCACGTCTTGTCACTCGAGTGTCAGGCGGAAATAAAGACGCCTCCTTCACAAAATGTTTGTGTTGGAACTTGTTTGTGCGTCACTCGCTGAGACAAAAGCACTTTACCCGGTGAATGAAATGTCCGTTGAGCTGGACGAGTCTGCAGGCGTTGGCAAACGACAGCTAAATGTCACAGAAACTGGTGGGAGGATCCCAGAGCACAGGCTCTGACCTGTCTACACACACGACACCTTAGCCAGGTGCATTCATGGCCGTGATGCCTTCAGGTGCCGCCTGAACCGTCGCCTTTGACTCAGGCCTGCTGCTCTGGTGCAGGTTTTAGTGGCAGGTTCGGGATCTTGTCCAGAGGAAGGCCGGGGGCTGGTGTAACACAACCACAATCTGTCTCTGAACTTTACCAGACACAAACCTCAGAAACCAAACTCGGGTCTTTGGCCTGACAGTCCTGCGCTTTCTGCACCTGCCAACCTTGCCGATCCCTCCCCCCTCGTAAAAGTACAGTTTCAAAAAATGTTCCCTAAGAACACGGTGATTAAGTCATTACAGTTGCTACAGAAAATGTAACTGTGTTTAGTCGAATGGGACAGCACTCCTCGTGGTTCCAGACCCAAAAAGATGGTTAGAGCTCACCAGAGTTCAGGTGCTGGTCATGACCACAACTAATCTCAAATTAAATTTATGTTGCAGTGAAACGGGCAAAAAGCAAAGGCATGTGAATCCTTTCCAAGGTGAATGCCATTCGAACTTTGCCGACGGTGTTAACAGCTGTAATTATTATTTTGACAGTGAACTGGATGGAACGTAAAAAAACATCAGAAACACGACAGTCATCGCTGGAATGTGGCAGCTCAGAAAAAGCCTTTACTGTTTGTGAACAAAAATCCAAGTCAAAGTTGAAAACTGCTCAGCAGGTGACACCACAGTGCGACGAGGCTGCATCAAAGAACAGCTGTGCACAGTCAGTGATACCGAAGACAATCGAGACCAGTTCGACTGGATCTGTTCAAGACGACCCCCCAGTCTCCTTGTCAGGGCGCAGAGCCCGGGCGACGATCTTCAGTTTGATCAGATGTGCAGCTGATCGCGTGCCTGATAAATGTTTGACTTTTGTTTGTGTCTGTGGCTGAGGTCCCTCCTGACGTCAGAGACACGCTGAGATGAAACCAACAGTCCCACCTGCATCGTGCAGGGTGAAGCATGTGGAGCAAAAAACACATACTGACACAAGGAGACGTCATGGAACGCAGCACTGCATGGCCTGCAGTTTTGTTAAGAGTATGGATCAGGTAACGATAAAAAATCCCATGACAATGGAGCAGAACCAAGAGATGAAGGATCCAGTTTGTGCTTTTACAAATACCTACAGGGCACGGGCTTGAAAGAACTGTGTTAAAGGTCAACTGTCGATAGCCCACTGTCGATAAGATGGAGGTGGCAGGACCTGCTGGACTTGAGTGCTACAAATTCCTCACACATTTCTTGTGCATGGTTATTAATCCGGCCTAACACTGGGCTGTAGTGGGAAAACTATTGACGTCTTTTTTAAGTAAAAGTAAAAATCAGGAGATGGCGTCGGTGGTTTCAGGAGGTCAGCTACTGAGTGTGTCCTGAAGTTTCCCTTATGGATCAGTGTGGTTATTAAAATTAAAAATACTCCTTTGCAGCCGCGTGAAAGCCCAACAAAAGCTAACGTACAGCCGTAAAAGTATACGCGGATCAGAAATAGCAACTTGTAACTTCAGTCTGGGTCACATCTTTGTATTTGTGCTGTTTGTGTAGAGAACAGTGTGTTTGAAGCGTTTCCCGTTCACACACTGTTGTGCTACATGGAACTGAAACGAATGCTCGGCACTTATTTAGATCTTTTCTACCTGTTGCTGCTCAAATCGCTTTACACGGCTTCTTATCTACCCATCCACACCGCTCACAGATCCTGTGCGTGTCTTTGTGAGGATCCGTGGCCTTGGGGCCCGATTCTGGTTCAGCAGATACTCCCTCACCTTTGCTCCACTGAATTCCTTAGATGGCATCTGAGATGAGGATGGAGTCGGAGGAGACAAAGACTTTCAGTATCATCCGGCATCAGACTGAATGCACACACCTGATTCAGCCGATCGGTGGCGGGTGGAGTGGCGATAATTAGAACAGAAGCGGGCCAGGCTTCCTTTAGGACAAGGACTGAGAACTAATACCTTAGTGGGCACTTTGCGTTTGTTCACATTTGTCACGTTTCATTGATTTCATCACTTACACAACTATGAGCATGCCGTCAAACCGAGGTTCCCAGCTGTGGTCCTCGGGGACCCCTGTCCTGCTTGTCGTCCCACCCAGCCTCCTTCGTTGAGGACCACTGCCGAACATTAAAACTTTACATGCCTCTGAACTCTCAAACATTGTGATGATGTAGAGGTAAAATGAAAGAGTTGATATTTCAAAAACTGCTGAAAACAGAACTGTTGCGTATCTTCCTTTCCACTAAACGATCTGCTCTTTCTCGTTCTTGCGTCTCATGAAACAGAAACACTTCTTTCATTTCACTTTGATGTTTTTTCCTTGACTTCGGTTTTTCCTAGTTCCTCAGTTCTAAGTCGCTTTGGATAAAAGCTTCTGACAAATGACTAAATGTAAATGACTAAATGACATATGGAGGTAAAAAAACGCGCGTGTGTGTGTTGGGGGGGTAAACAGGCGTTGTCAGGTTTCAGCTGTCAGTCAGGTGCACGTCAGAGACCAGGTGCGCCACCACGTGACCCATGTATTCGTCATCTGAGGTCCGGCAGTGCCACCTGCTGTTCAGGAGCAGCAGTGCACCCTGCTGCGCCTGTATCATCAGCGTTACGGTACAGTTCAAAATTACCGAGTCTTCTGCCGGATGTTTGATGTTTGATGAACAAATAAATAGCGGGTCAGAAAACAATATTTTTTATGCCGTTTTGTTCCAATTTTGTCTGTGTTTCGTGATTTTGAAACAAAATCGGGTTTTTGTCCGGCGTTTCCAATCACTCCGACGCCTTTTACGTGTGACGCAATGACGCTTCTTGGCGGAGTTGTCACGTGATTTGTCGCGGACATGGCGGCGGGCAGCGGACGGCAGCGGATCCGCTCCTCCACGTGAGTACGAATCTCCGGCTTTGTCCGTCTCCGTAACGTCTGTCCGCGGTCAGCCCGTCGGTTGGACGTCAGACGTCAGCGGGCGTTGATCTGCCTCATACTTTGTGTTTACGCCATTTCACGTCGATTTAACGTTGAACGGACGCTGCGTCATCGTCACTACGTCACTACGTTTCCCTTCAAATCACGACGCGTCGTTGCCAAAAGAACCAGCTGGTGTGTGTGTGTGTGTGTGTGTGTGTGTGTGTGTGTGTGTGTGTGTGTGTGTGTGTGTGTGTGTGTGTGTGTGTGTGTGTGTGTGTGTGTTGAAGAAATGACGGTGATCGGTCACTTCCTGAACCGCACCGATGCCTCAGGTGAAACTGTTGGACTGGATCAGCCGGTTCTGGTTCTGTTTTCCACCATTCCTCCGTGGGTGTGTCCTGTGGCCCATTAGCTTAATCTCTATCTTTCAGATACTGGATTAATGCCGTATCATATGAACGTAATAGATTATAAATGGTTGTGTGCGACATTTCACTGATGTCAGAGAAGCAACATGAACCAGAAACAAAGTCCAGTCTTCCTGTCAAAGTAAGTGATAAAAGTTAAACCCATAGGTTTAAGGAAATGATGAAAGAATATAGGCTATAGCTTATTGTTTTGTGTTTATGGACACATTTACACCCATTTTTATATTTTCTTGAGTCGTTTGTGGTTTTTGCAGTGGTTACAAATTTGAAGTAATCCAGCAGAAATATATCTTACTTTTGACTTTCCTGTGTTACCTACTTTCATATACATCCGAGTGTATAACATTTTAAATAATACATTGAAACCACTCAAATAGTGCATTAATGTAGTAGTTTTTTTTCATTAAGTGTTCTGTGAAGAGTCACATATTCCGAAGACGTCAGAACAGATTTTCAACAAATGTTTTTATAATAATGTGCTTCTCTCTGAACTCCGTGGGTTTCGTTTGTTCGTTCTGATGCATCTCCCTGATCTTGTTCAGCTGGTTCTGTTCATGGTTCCGTTGATAGTTCTGGTAGGTCCTCGTTAAAAGTGATTATCTGTTCGCAGTGTCAGCCTCTCTTTAAGAATGGCTCTGTGCCTCCCCACTAGTGATTTCTGTTATAGTCCAAGTCCCTGCCTTTGAGTTAATATTGTCATTTCTTGAGTATTATTGTATCAGGAGTATGTGTGTTCATTAATAACTGTATCAGGGGTTCATCTGTTAATAAACCCTTTGCACTCGGTGCATCTTAGCTTCTGCTTTTGGGTCCTCTAGTTACGGTAACCGTTACACAAAACATGGACTATTGTAACTGAAAAATATTTATATTAATTTCACAAACCCAAGCTAAAAATGTGTGGTAGTGGTGTAAAAGACAGGATGATGTTTTTCCGTTGGATATGGTTTCCAGTTGGTAACAGTGACTGACCACAAACCTCCCCCTGCCTCTTTCTGCAGACACCAGAGCAGGAAGGGATAACCAAGACCAGGCTGAGACTCTCAACTGTCCTGTTTGTGCAGAAGACACCTGACTTGACCACGGGACTCACTTTTCAAAAAGCCCTCGTATCAGTTCACAGCAGGTTTATTAGGTTTCACAGCTCGGTTCAGTGCCGTCGGTTTCCTCAAGTAAACTACATGCTTAACTCTCCTGAGCAAACCTCATTCTGACTTCATTCTGTCGAGTTCCACCTGACTCTTTTACCAATGCCTCGATGGAGACTGTTTTTCAGTCAGTTTGTGCGATGGTCCAGCCCCGTTACTCAAGCTGTTTTTTTGTCCATCATCACTTTTTGTGTTGTTCTTCCTCTCTGCTGTCATCAGCTACTGTACTCTTACTACTTCATAAAGTCCATGTACCTGGACTCCATGAGTGAGGGAGTCCTGCATGAAAGCCTGGCCCGAGGTCAGGACGCTCTGCACTTCTGGCAGGGCATCCCCACATCAGCTGAAGTATCTTCCAGATTCAACGATGTTACTCAGCCTGAACTGCTGGTGACCGTCGTGACAGCCCGGAGGTACGAGGGGACCGACTTCCACTACCTTCTCCAGGTGATGCAGCAGCTGGATGGCATTCTGAGAGGCTGTGGGGAGAGGCGCTGTGCAGAGGTGCTTGTCTGCGACGTAGAAAGCGGTCCATTGGAAAACCAGGACGCCAAATTGCTGGAGCCCTACTTTCGGGTGATCCGGCGTTCCCCTCGGGAACAACTTGGCAACCGGGATCAAGTCAACACCTTCGAGAGGGAGAAGAGGGATTACGTCTTTTGTCTCCGGAAGGGATGGGAGCTGCTGAAGCCCAAAAACATTATTGTCCTGGAGGATGATGCTTTGCCGAGACTTGACTTTTTTAAAGTTGTAAAGGACTTGCTGTCACGTCGGTTTGCCCTTCACACCCTTTACATCAAGCTGTACCACCCTGAAAGGCTGCAGCGCTACTGGAATCCAGAGCCCTACCGCATCCTGGAGTGGGTGGGACTCGGTCTGGTCGGAGCGACGGCCCTCCTTCTCATCCTTCCTTATTGGAACCCCTGTTTGTTCTCATTCAAACTGTCCACCAGCCACCTCCTCTTCTTCACCCTGTACTTCATGGTTACTGCAGAGCTGCTGGGGCGGCACTACCTCCTGGAGGTGCGGAGACTTTCCCCGCAGCTCTATGCGGTCTCCCCAGCCACAGAGTGCTGCACCCCAGCCATGCTCTTCCCTGGCAATGCCTCGCTCAGGGTAGCCGACTATTTGGATAGCTCTTTCTGTTACAAGGGGAATGCCAAAGACATAGTTCTGTATCAGATTGCCAGGACCACCCCTGGGGAAAGGTCTCACAGCGTGGAACCCAATCTCATCACCCACATTGGTGCCTATTCATCAGTCAGGGTCAACCCAGCTCGACCCAAACTCCTCTGACAGTAGGATTGCAGTGGATTTGATCAGGTTTCCCCTCACTTGGTTTCTGTTCCGCTGTTTGGTGATTTGCAGGTAAAACGTTGTTAAGGCCTGATGATGAAACCTTGCTTATATTTGGTTTAAATATTGTACTTGCTTTAGTAACATTTTATAATGTACAGTGTTTTGTAGGTTTAATGGCATTGCCATATTGAATCAAACATACCTCTAATAATGTCCCTTTTCAACCATATTTGACAAAATTTTTAAAACTTTTTTTACCCAGAAAATTGACAAAATGTCTGATCTGTGTTTACAGTTCGAGTGATTGTGTTGTAAAATGTCAGTTTTTGTGACTTTTACACATTTCTATTCGCTCACATGCTTTTCTAACATGGATAGTTTTGCTGCCTGGGCTCATGAAACATCAAAAAATACCAGACTGTCGAAATACTTGATCCTACAATTTTTGGCCAGAAGCAAGATTCTCACAAGTATTTGAACGCAAATGCTTCAAGCTACGTGAGCTCATTAAGTTCTTGAACAGCAGTAACAGTTGTAACACAACACAATCGGAAAGCTCAGTTCAGCTGGCCGTAAACATCGGCGTAATTACAATCCTTGTCAGAGTTGTCAACTTCTCCCAGAATGTCTTCTACTTTTATAAAAAAACGGCCTTCATGACTGTCAAACATTCTGGGGTGACCGTTAATCGGACCTTCAAACAACACGAGGTATGTCTGGAAACAGGATGTTCTAGTAGGGTTGTGGTTGACAAACAGCGAAGGGCTCAAATCCAGTCACACAGTCGTGAAAAAACACTGCTTGAAGGAGCTGACTGCCCCCCCGACCTGTATGATACGCTCTACATCTTTGCCTGGTGTCCAGTAGGAGCAGAACTACACTGGCTGTATCATGACACATTGAGCGTTTCAAGGAGCGGTCTGACAGTTTAGGTAAATCGAGCCGTCACAACGGCTGCGTTCATGGCAAATTGGTGCTACGATAATTATTCACGTGTTCCCATGTTTACAACTGTAAACTTGTTCGACTGCCTCCCGCTTATTCCAGGACATTCCGCTTTCTTCACACAATAACGATGAATTTGCATCTGTCTATTTTGCAGAATAATAACGTTGAGTGACGATTGTTTTACTGCAGCCGGGGGTTCTACATACGGCTTTTCATTGTTCGGTTTCATTTATCTGTTAGTTGTAGTTTCAAAGCATTCAACATTTAGATATATTATTATTTCAGATATATTGGATTGCACAGAACGCATAAGGGCCTGGTTGCAATAATTGTTGCAAGTTTTATGCATCGTTAACAAGCTATAGCCGTCGGGTCAGCCGAGCTTTGAGTGAAGTTGCTTTTCGATTGGCACTAGGCTAAATGCAGCAACTGTCTGGAGATGGAAGTCAGAATGTGGCACTGAAGAAAAGCATTTTGACTGAATTAGTCAAGCTGTGTATCACTGAATGTGCCTTTTATTGTTTTCGAGTTCAAATACAGGTTGTACAGGTGATTACATTCTATGTGAACGATACAAGTATCTGTTGGAATAGGTCAAATTTCTCTACTCTGCCGCTGATATTTCCGAAGTTATTCATACGTAAAATTCAGGAGCTCAAAGTGACTCCTGTTATTAGCTCTGATCTGCCAAATAAAAAGTTCAAATCACAAAACTCAATGACAGACACCTGATAAAGACATATTGTGAGTTGTGTTTGAACGGAACTTTTCAATAAAATTGCCATAGATTGAAGGACAAAAGTAGATTTAGAGTGAACAAACTTTAATAAACTGCTTTTTTAGTTTTGAGGAATGTTCAATAAGCACCCACAACAAAATATTGAAAACACTGTGCTGTATCTGCACGCAAGTTTGAAATTTGGGTTAGAAAATATGCAATAACTGTTGTAATTGACCCCACTTTCACGTCTGTACGGTGAATGAATAAAGATAGAAAACAGATGCAGTGTCGTTGGAAAGTAACCAAAGTCACGTACCATCACCCCGAACTCCCCCGATGAACGTGTTCTATCCAAAAAAGTCCAAAGTGTGAAAATGGCCGAGCACTTTTATGGGCTAGTTGTGCTTTTTGGCTACAGTGATAAAACTGAATAAATGAGCTACACCGTGTCCATCAGCGGGATCTGGAGATGCTGTGCGAGGGATTTGGTTCCCTTAGCAAAATTTGAAAAGGAAAGGAATCGAAAATTTGATTGACATGCATAGTTTAATCTATGTGGGTAAAAAAAATCTGATGTTTCTATTTTTAGATATATATCCAAATTACAAATGCTATTACATTAGATAATGTTAAATTTCAACTGCTAAGTTCACAAACTAACAGCCTGTCAACCCCTGAGCAGCTGAAATGCATTTCAATAAAAAGGAAAAAAATAATCAAGGAGACTAAATTCTGATTAATCAGTGAATATTGTTAATCATCAGCTGATTATCAGCAAACTAACAACTCATCGAAACATACATTTTCATTGTAGCAGCTGTAGAAGGATTTTTACCTTTTACGGCTTCAGCTTTTTTCTAAAGTAATAAGAGTTGTAGCATAAAATAACCACAGATATTAAATCAAGAGAATCTTTGAAACTCGTTGGATTGAATGACCTTAAGTAATTTAACAATTTTATACTTTGATTACAACATTCAGATACATCCTGTAAAGAATCTCGTTAACTTAAATTGAGATCTGACAGCCTTCATTTCTACAATGTCAGCAGTTTTGTCTGATTTAGGTTTTATTTCTGTCATTCACACGCACACACACACACACACACACACACACACACACACACACACACATACATACATATATACATACATACACATATATATATATATTCTTATTTAAATCATATATTGTAAATGTAAAAAATTATTATTTATTATATCTCTGTTGACATCACATCAACAAATACTGAATAACCATCTTCAGACAAATATAGTGAATGAGTGAAAAACAAAAAAATTAATTTTTAAACTTCTCGTGAATTTTTAAAATTTCCAATTTGTCAATGCGCTAATTCTATATCAGTAAACGTCAGTTATGTGAAAGATTTTTGTTTGTTGAATCACTGCAGTACAAATCAGAATACTAACTTAATTTGATTTCATTTTTACTTTCATTCATTTTACATTTGGCTCTGAATCTAACGGAGTGTTTTTCTTTAAGTATGATTTAAATGAAAATGTCTTGATTAAATATTTAAAAAGAAACGCATCATGTTAACAAGTGAAATGTAAGATTCTGGCCTCTGAAGGATGACACCTTGTGTTCAAAGTTCATGTCTTCATTTGGAACAGAATTTGAATGTCAACAGCATTTCCTGTTTACACTGTGACTCTTTCACTGTTTGTACGTGTGAGACACAATAAATCAGAGTTTGCAGCCACTTGTCTGTCAGACGTTTGTGCTGAAGCTGGGACCTTCTCTGGTCCTTCTGGATGCTGTGCAGGTTTTCCACCGAACAGCTTTGGAAGCCCAGCATCAGAAATCTCCCAATTCTTCTGTGTTTAATAAACGTGCAGAAACCAGCAGGAGGCGGCACCGACTTACACAAACTGCTCGAAGCTTCAGGAAAATGATTCAGACAGGAGTAAATGGAAGATTACAAGTGACTTTCATAAAACTCACCGGCCAAAGCAAGTTTAACACCGTACGACACAAACTGCACGAGGTCAAGACACAAAGAAACATGCTGGTTTAATAAAAATATGGATTTGAAGAGAATCAGTCAACCTGCAAACGTTTCTGAGAGGTAGCACCAGTAGTTTGAGCCTGGTGAACCTAAGAAAGTGACAAATATTTCAATGTTTGTCTCTTTTAAAACCTCTGAGAACACCAAAATATAGTTTACAACATTAAAGAGTTTATCAGGACACATGATTGACAGTGGCATGGAAACACAGCGCGTTTGTCATATAAGTGCAAAAGGGGCCAAATGTCATGTAAGTCATAAATATCTTCAGATTTTAAAGCGGACATAAAATCACTGGGAGTTTAACCACAATGTGAACGTTTCCCTTCTGTTGTATGAGCAAAATTTAATAAAGCAGCTGCTTTCTTTGATGTTTTCACGGACACCGAGGTGGATTCTCCTGCAGATCATGGACGTAAAAACTTTGTGG
This sequence comes from Channa striata, assembly GCA_033026295.1. NCBI lineage: Eukaryota > Metazoa > Chordata > Actinopteri > Anabantiformes > Channidae > Channa > Channa striata. The sequence continues at coordinate 17,173,268 of CM065188.1, forward strand.
AAATGAAAAGTTTTTTTCTCTGTTTTCCTGTTGCTGTGTCACATGACGCGTTCACTGTCACGGGGCTGCCTTCACGGTCTCAGGTTAAGCTCCGGAAAACTATCGAACGAACGGGATTTAAACATTGAGAAGAAGTCAACAGAAAACAGAGAAGGAAGAAATCCATGAATTAATAGACGAACAGGCTCATTTGTTTGAGAAAACAACGAGCAAGTTATTAGTAATAAAAACAGCAATTTACATCCTTCACCTTTATTAATTTCTAACCACAAACATGTTTTCTTGTCACTTCACAGATTAGTGTCCAACATCCTTTTCAGACGTCAGAAAATTACAAACATAACCATAACTCATCTCCAGCCTGTAAATATGACTAGTTATAAAACCATAAAAACGTGTAACGTTGAACTCTTTTCCGTTTACAGGGTCACGTGGCCACTCCCCGCGCCGCGGACACGGCCTCGTCATATTTCCGCGGGTCCGTGAAGGCGCCGTGAGCCCTGCTTTATTAGAGCAGGACGGACGGAGCTCGGTCCAGTTCGGGCTCACGCTGACTCAGCCGGGAGGGAACCGTGTGATGTGGCTCCGCAGAGATGGAGGCTCCGCGGTGACGTTTGCAGCAACGACCGACTGTTCCGACGTGCGTGGACGTTTTCTCCTGGGCTCGGCTCGGCTCGGCTCGGCTCCGGGCTCGAACTTTGGAAAGTGCGAGCAGAAGTTTTCGGGACAAGTTTTCGTTTCAGGACAAACGGTTCGTGGAGTTTTCCAGCAGCTCTGAGCGATGTCGGAGCCGGACAAGAGCCCGAGTGTCCCCGAGGAGCGCGCCGCGAAGACCAAGGAGGTGAGAGCCGGCACGAACCGGGCTGGACTCCGGTCCGGCTCGGCTCGGAAAGAGCTGACGGGTTCCGCAGGTTACACCGCGGAAAGATCCATCCTGCAGCCTGAGCTCGGTCCAGTTCGCAATTTGAATTCATTTTGAATTCGTGTTTGTGATGCGGCTGAATTGAAAATTAATTTCTCGGCTTCACACACGTGGTGCTGCCCAGGACGCGGACGGACGGACCACACACGTCCTCCTCAGAGACGGTCTTTGTCCGAGGACGTCGTCCAACACTTGTTTCAACAGTCGCTTCCATATTTTTATTAATAACCAGCAGCGAGTTTAGTTTTTACAGGAAATTAAAACCTCAGCGACGTCTGAGTGAAAATCAAACGAGAAAGATGCAAATAAAACCGTTAGAACGAGCTTGACGTTCTGTCACGTTTCTGCTTTAAAAGACATAAAGTTGGAAGGTTTTCACTTTTAATGTGAAAACACATCAGCACATGGTCAAATCTAATAAAGTCCATGAAAAATGAATTTTTCTCTGTATGAACTGAATGTTATTTCAGGTTTCACGTGAACCCATGAAGAAAATGATCATCAGTTCACGGTTCGATGCATCACAGTGTTTGTGTCCACTGGGGTTCAAACCCGGGCAGACGGGGCAAAGTCACTTACACATTTGAAAGTATGTCAATAAAAGCAGGAAAACGGACTAGAACCGGGCTGGTTTTATCCCCAAAGTGTGGAACCGTTCAGAGACGGGATGAGACAGAGGATCCTGCAGCCACACGAAGCCGTTCAGTTCTTCTTCACACAGGGACAACAGTCCGGCAGGTCCTCGTTCAGACCTGGACTCGTTGATTCCATGTGTGCCGAGCTTGTAGAGGCTCCGTCCGAGCTGTACAGGGGGTTTGTACAAAGAACGGAACCAACGGTCCAAATGCTTTAGCACATGGGATCGTTCAGGTTGGACGGTTCTTACTGAACAGTGAATCTGTGTCTGTGTTTCAGGATTTCGACCTGGCTGCCCTCTACGTGTCGGACGCTCAGTACAACCGGAACATCTTCTTTGACACGTCGCCTCAGGCTGTGAGGTGAGACACAGGCTTTGTGATCCACGTACGGCAGAGTGAGTCTGGCCACAGAACAGGAAAAGGTTCCTCACCATGACTCCACTTTATTCAGATTAGCTTGTTTGCCAATATGAGAGTGACTGTGGCAACGTGGACCCACAGATGGAGGCGTGTCCACTGATGAAGGTCCAGAAAAAACCTGTGAGCTGCAGGAAAGTGTCCACAGATCAGGATCCGCAGATTTCATTTCATTTCTATGTGCAGGCCTTAAATGGCATCTAACATGGGAATCCAGGCGTCTTCTGTGTCCCTGCCCCAAAAACCATGAATGGTCCTCGATTCAGAGCATCGGCAGCTTCGTGTTTTCAGATGACGTTGTGTCCGCTCAGTTAGTAGCTGCTCTGTGTGTGTTTTCAGACTCTATCTGCTCTACAACCACTGGCTCCCGCGGGTTCTCCTCTACTTCTTCATCCTGGTCGACCTGTGTCTGGCCCTCTTCGAGGAGCCGGCTGTTGTCCTCCTGCCTCTGTGGGTAAGTGTCCACCAACAGCAGCCCTGCTTTCCACTTCCTCTTTTTAACGTGCAACACGCCGACGAAAACCGGCATTATTTCTGCAGCTAGAAAAGGCTCAGTCAGCAGGAAGAGGTGGCGTGACGTGGCTTTTCTGTTGACCGGCCTAAAGCCGGGTTCATGATTGTTGGCTGGTCCCAATGATTTTGGATTTTAACAAAAAAACAAAACCAGCACTTTAAAGAGACAGAAAAACCCTTTAGTTCTAAAGGAAGCAAAGACGACCGGAGAGAACCTCAGTGGTGAGTGTCCGAAGAATTCTGACCGCCTTCATCCGCGCGTCTTCCACCACATGCAAACAACCGATAAGTCCGACAAACAGGAAACATGAAGGAGCAGCTCAGCAGCTCCTGCAGGAGGCATGTTTGGCTCTGAAGTATCATCTGCTCAGATTCATAAATTAGCTGAAAAACTGCAGCTAATGTTCACCTGACCCGAGTGCGACTGAGCCCGTTCACCTGAAGCTAAAACAGCTGCAGTGAACAGCTGGCGGAGCCTCCCCAGCGAAGAAACCCGACATCTGGTGATGTGATTCACCTCAGAGAATAAAACGGTTTCTGGCCAGACTCTTACATTCAAGCTGACGTGTGTGTTTTTGTTTTTTTATGGACATGACTGTATTAACGTGATTGGCGTAGGCGTGTGCTCAGTCTCTCTGTTGTGGTGTTGCCAGGTCACCTTGCTGGTGGAGCTGCTCTGTCTGCTCGTCTTCACCCTCCGACTCTTTCACTACGCCAGGGTGATCCCTCGAGACAAGTTCTGGAAAGACCCCAAAAACATCTGCATCATCGTCATCCTCCTGGTAAGAGCAGCGCCTGGACAAAGTCCGAACACGCTCCCGTTTCCTGTGTGTATCAGACGGTGGTCGCGTGTCTACAGTTCACACCTGTCCGTCCCGTCCTCTTCGTAGGGACCCTGAGGCCTGGTTTGCTGTTCTGGTTGTTTGATGACTTACCTTATCTCATAATTATGAGACAGACCTCGTATTTACTCACTTCGTGAATGTGATGATGTTTCGTTTTTTATGACGTGTCAGCAGGAACGGCAGGTCCCAGTACAACTGCCACCACGGCAAGAGCATACTTCCTGTTTCCTGTAGAAGTTGGTCACGTGACTCGTTTCAAAATACTGTGTTGGAAAATGAACATTGGCTTCAGTAAATTGCAAACCAACGGAGGTTTTGCTAAACCGTGACGCTGCTGCTGTCGTTGAAGAATGAAAGGTTTACATGTGTTGATTGTCGCTTTAGAGCCTCTTTTTGGACATGTTTTAAGGCGACTCCCACAGAAGTTGTTTGACTCCGCCCCAGATGAGAAATCCACCACAAAGCATCGTGGGTAGGTCGGGTTTGGGTTAGAACCAGTGTGGCGTTCCGACAGCGGTCACGTTGTCTGAGATGGTTGGACGAGCGGCTGATCCTGTTGCAAGTAATTACAGACGAGGTTTATAAAAGTGGTCAAACATTTGCTAAAATGCAGGCGCGAGCATCACAAGCCGCAGATGTCAAGTTACACGACACACACACACACACACACACACACACACACACACACTTCCCAGTGCTGGCAGGAAGCTGAAAGGCCAAATACCAGCGTCAGGGTGTGTGGTTGTTGTCTCTGTGGACAGTTGACTGATTAGCTCGCTCAGTGACGCCCCCCCTCCACCCGTGGACCTGTCCCTCCACCCGTGGACCTGTCCCCTCCACCCGTGGACCTGTCCCCTCCACCCGTGGACCTGTCCCCTCCACCCGTGGACCTGTCCCCTCCACCTGTGGACCTGTCCCCTCCATGTCCCCGGGTTGGTGACTGTTGGTGACCCGTCCACTGTGGTTCCAGAGGTTTTCCTGTGGGCTGAGCTGGGCTCCCGCCTGTGACCTGCAGAGTCACAATGTGCTGAGGCGACTTTCTGCCTGTTGTGAAACAACCTTTAACCAGCGATTTTGCCTTTAAAGCAGAAACGCTTCCTGGTGACTCAGGGACTCTGAAGCTGCCAGTCAGACGCGATAAGGAAACACTTCTCTTTACTAACTCGCTCTGAAGCTTCCTCTAGTCTGAACTTTTCTGTTCCTTCACTGTTCCGCGTTTGCAGTTACTAACCCGAAGTCTGTCTGTGTTTTTAATCCTTTGGCTTTTGATTTCGTTTCGTGCAAAACATTTAGAGGTTTACGTCGGAGCTCATAGTTTGGTCCTGCTCTTCGGATGTGCCGTGACCAGAGCTGCTGTTGTACTTTGCAAAACACACAAAAAAAAGCACAAATTGTTTTCACCTTCAGCATCTCGACAACAAAGAATCAAACCACGGATCCCCGCTGGCTGCTGAAGTTTTCATAAAGTGCAGAGTTACGTGACTGTAATGATGGGAGCTCAGGTTGGTCTTTGTGGTCTACAGAGTCCACATAGATGATAATGAGACAATAATCTGCAGACTGATGGATTCATTTGTTCTTTGACAAAAACAAATCAGCAATTATTTTAAAAAACTGGCAGCAGTTCCAGCTCTTTGGATAGTTTTCCTGTTTTAACTGTGAAATCGGAACGTCTCTGTGTGTCGGACTGGAAAAAATGTTTTATTGAGAAAATAACGAACAAATAAGTGGATAATGACACAAATTCAGATTAAAGTAATTAGTTTATTTGGTTCTTTGGAAACAGTTTAATGACTGGTGATGAGGACATGTCTTACAAAAGACAGGTGAAATCTAAAAGGTGTCAGTGTGACTTAGTGAGACACTGAGCCCCGTTAGTGGCGCCTCCATCGGTGTGTGTAAAGCGCTTTGAGTATCAGCAGGTGGATCAGTGCCACCGTTTAAAAGGACGCAGCTGATGGAGTTTGAAGCGGTGCCGGCTGATTGTGACCGTCCTGTCTGACGTCGCTGTCCGTCTGTTCCAGCTCACTCTGGTGGATATGATCATCTACGGAGCCCTGGTGGCCACCAACTGTTACGCCGTCCGCTGGTCACGAGTCCTGCGGCCGCTCCTGTTGGTAAACATCACAGAGGGACGTCAGGTAAGGCCCGCCCGCCTGTCTCACCTGCAGGTTGTCATGGTAACACTTTTCTCACTGACTGCAGCTGTGCACTGAGCGGCTCTAATCTCTGCATCGTGAACTTCCTGTTGTTAGAGGTGGAAACGTTTGACTTTATGAGCCGATGGCGCCTGAACGCATCATTATTCTGTGTTTGTGCGGATGAGGAGGGAGTGTCTGTCTGTCTCCTCCGGGAGGACGAGCAGCATCAGATAACTCGCACGTGTGTTTGTGTTCAGCTCCGCAGAGCCTTCCGGAGCATCCGGAACGCTCTGCCCGAGATCTTCTACGTCTTCCTGCTCTTCATGTTCAGCGTCCTCATGTTCTCGCTCATGGCTCTGAAGCTGCTGGGCAAACGGTGAGACGCCGCCTTCCTTTGTCCTCGTTTATAACAAGAGTTTGTGATAAAACATAGAAGCAGAAAATCACAAGCGTTAAAAAGCATGTGCATGTTCTGCACCTCTCCACCCTCCAACACGTACAGGACGAACACGTGCAGACGTGTCTCTCAAATCTGAAGGTCCTGTTTCACACTTTCCTGTTGAAACTTCTCGTCTCTTCTTCTCGTTATGGCTGCGTGGCATCACGCACAAAAAATGACACCAAAAATAACGTTTGGTTTCCGTTTGGAAGCGGTGTCATCTCATTAGATTATTGAGACTAATATAATTTCAGCGTTTGGTTGAAGTGGAGCTAATTTTAACTTCTCTGTCCATGTAATGATTATTTTAAATGATGATTACAAATTAATCACCAGCAGGATTTTGTCTTGTCAGTCAAAATACTGACAGACAAATATACAACATAAAGTGTTGTGGGTCCAAATATGATGATTTCCATGTGTGGTGTGTGTCTTAACATGAAAAGTGTGTGTTTCTTAGAGGCCTGAAGACGATAGATGGATCAGCGTACTTCACCAACTACCTGGAGGTGGTCTTCGATCTGTACGTCCTCGTCACCACGGCCAACAGTCCCGACGTCATGTAAGACTTTTCTCTAGAATCTCTTCAGTGTGTGTCAGCGTAGAGCTGATCTGAGGTCAGAGGAAACAAACTGAACCCACGTTTAGATCCAGGTTCACTCACCAGAAATCACTGCGTTTCCTTCCCGGTGAAGCGCTCACAGACCTCTGAGTTCCACATATTAAACTCTCTGCTTCTAGCTGGAAAATGCCTCCCGATGACATCACTGGGAGGAACCTTTAGTTGAGATGTTTTTTCCTACTTGCTCACACTATAGAGCTTGTCATCCTGCTTTTCCAGAGCTCCTCCAGGTGAACTCTAAACTCCCAACAATGGAAAACTCCTCCGGACGATTTCATCTGGAGGAGCTTTTCAATCAGAAGGAGAAAAATATGTTAATGTAGAGACGTCAGAGCGTGACTGTGCATTTTCACCCGAAACTGAAGCCACAGAAACAGCTGCTTTAACAACCACACGCTCAGTGTCAGTAAAACGTTCATATTGTTTTTAAAAAGTTATGTTCTGTTTTAATACGCATCGTCCTTTTGTAGAGCAGCGTCCTAATGAAACCAAAGAAGAAAAACAAACCTTTTCATTTTGTGCTCGCCTTGACAGGATGCCGGCCTACAACTCCAGTGACGTCTTCGTCCTGTTCTTCATCTTGTACATCTTCATCAACACCTACATCTTCATGTCGGCCTTCTTGGCCGTCGTCTTCAACAACTACAAAAAGCACCTGAAGGTACGGAGCTCCCTGAAACAGGAAGCGGCGGTTCGGACAGACGCCCACGGCAGCTGTTGGCGCTCATTTCTTTGACTTCACACCCTAAAAAATCTCATCTAAATGAGATTCAGCGATAGACATTTGTCTCGTAGCACCTTTGAAATGCAGCTAACCCTAATTTAATGGGTTTCACTTATATTTTCATTTCAAAAGTTTTTGCTTCTTTCTCAAAAAGCCTTTCTAAGCGTTTACTTTTTATTTTTAATAAAGCCAAGGATCTTAGATATTTTTTGGGGCATGTTGGTGGAGGAAAAAGCCGTACGGTAAATGTCTGCAGGTGTCTATGGATCTACAGACCATTTAGGCTCAATTACAAACACAACTTTCATCATTTTGTCATTACCGGTATGTTTTTAGATGATTGATTAATTCACATCAATCGCTGACAGCAACAATTAAATTCAACATATTATTAATCTGTAGCACTGACTTTTTTCGCAGTCATGACTTTTGTCCATTTGACCATTTTGTCGTCCCTCTGTCCAACAGGAGGAGGTACGGCAGCTGGTGAAGGCCAAAAGGCACAAGATGGTGCGAGCGTTTGCCGTTTTGCAGGAGCGACGGGAGGAGGGCGGCGCGCTGGTGGTGTCCCATGCCAACTGGACTCAGGTGGTGCGACAGGTCCAGCCCAACATCAGTAACGCCCACAGAGAGCTGCTGTGGAGCGTGTGTGACGACAAGAACCAGGGGTTCATCGGTGGGTCCCACACACGCTCGCACTCATCGTCTTTATTCCAGATGTTGGAGAAGGCTCAGCGTGTTTACGCCCACAGAACATGTGCTTCCTGCTGCTTTTCCACACAGGTGGTATTTTAATAAAATAATCACCTGGCTCTTGTTCAAATGAATCAAATTCTGACGATGATATTAATGATTATAATCATGGACAACATGGACTGTGGAGTCTCCACACGTGGAAAATGAAGGTAGAACAACTTTGGAAAACAAAGAACTTTACAGAACTTTCTAGTTGCTATAAACAGCTGGCATCAGGACGCCGTCGTTCAGCCATTATGACAAAGTTGAGGTTCTAATTTAGTGCACGTGTGGGACAAAGACGGCTGACGGGGTGGAGGTGTGAAGAGGTCGTCACATGGACGACATCCCGTCATGTTTAACATGACTTAAATATTTCTGCATAGAAACGCTCTCCAGGTCTGACTAAGCAGCTCTAAACGTGCTGCAGCTCATTGGACAGGACATTACGGACAGAACGGTTCTTGCCACGACTGGACACGTTTTTTTTTTCTGCAGGTCGTTCAAGTCTCCAGCAGCAAATGTGTCAACAGATGTTGTTGTAATGATGTCTCATCCTCGACGCGTCGTTCAGATGTGGTTTTGCACTGTCACGGTCCTCAGCCACTGACCCGTGAACCGTAGCCCACGTTCTCCTGCTGAGTCACTATCTTCAGACTCATCTTCCCCATAGAGGAAGTCAAACTCTGCTTCGTCACCGACATCAGCTCAGCGTTGATAAAAAGTCAGAAAGCCGATGCAGCTAAAAGCCCGAGTGGATCCGCTGTGTTCCAGAACCAGAAGGTTTCTGAAGTCCAGGTGTGAGAGGTCGCTGAGCTGCTCCGCCTGCTTGCTCCTGCCCGTCTGTGCGTTCGGTCTGTGCACCGACAGCGAGCTTTGTCTTTTGCTGGTTTCCACACCTCGCTCGTTCTCGTGAATTCACACATTTCTTTACATTAATGATCAGTCCAGGAAGTTGTGGAGACTTTTATTTTCTCAGCATTTTTTCTGACAAACGTGTGATGCATGTTGCTGTGGTTCAGTTATGTACATTTCACACACTCGTACGTGAGTCGATCCCTATCTGACAGCAATTAGACTGATACTCATTGAATCATTTAGATATGAGTTAAATTCTTTTTTTTTTTTATTACTTTACTGTAATGGAGCATGACGACAAACAGAAAATGTCCCGTTACAATAGTGTAAAAAGTAGCTTTTGTCACTTTGCACTTTATCCATTTAAAGATGATATTTTATACCTATTATTTCATGTTTGGTCGACAGGTAGGTTGGCCTTCGTCCAGCTGGCCGACCTCCTCAATATCGAGGTGATCACGCTCAAGTCGAGGCCACATCCCCTGCAGAATTGGTGTCCGAGCATCTATCTGTCGGCCCCCAGCCGCCTCATCTGCCGAATGGTCCAACACCGGTGAGACTTCCCACCGGGATCTTTATCCGTTTTTTTTTTTTTTTGTTGTTGTTGTTGGGCATCATGGGGTTTATTAATAACCAAAAACTGGGGTCTGGGCGGTTGTGGCTCAGGAGAGTAAGGGGATGTCAATTGTCAAATTGTCCTCGGTCAAGACACTGAACCAGCGATGTGACCTGCAAAGGCACCACTGCCTAAGAAGTTCACCAAAACTCCCTTTTCTCTTTCGTCAGGGCCTTTGTGATCGCCTACGACCTGATCATTCTCACAAATGCCGTGTTTATCGGTCTGGATGAGGAGAATCCGATGATCGCCAACTCCGAATGGGTGTTTTTGGCTCTCTACCTGCTGGAGATCCTGCTGAAGCTCTATGTCTTCGAACCCAGGAGTTTCTTCTCCAAACACAGCTTCTGGAACTGGTGAGGACGAGCTGGAGACGTGCACCACCTCCAACTCATGTCACATTTACTGTTGTGGGAACTTCTGGGTTCCGCTGTTTCAGCTAATGTTTATGTGGACACATTGAAGTTTAGGCCTCGGTGTTTCGTCAGTTCGACATCTGACCTTCTGTCTAAACAAACACCCGCAGTCCGCCTGCTAAACCGAGGAACCATGAGTCACTGTAGGCACATAGACAAGGGAATTCTGGGTAATTGTAGGTCACACACTTCGCTTCACTTTAGTGAGTTCATTTCGTTTGCTCTGTGTTGATGAAAGGCTGTACTTAAATTTGAATGAAACAGGGCCCCAGCTGAGTGTTTTGAGATGTGTACTTCAACTGTCGACTTATGAAGAAAATAATAAAAAAAAAAAAGGGAAAACATGAAAGGTTGGGTTTGATATCACACTATACTTCACAGGGAACACAAACTATTTGCTTAATCAAAACTGAAATGGTTTCACAATTTACCTTTTGGCCTTTGAAAATGGACCAAATGATTCTTAATTTTCAGCAGATTGATCTTTGTTTGACGTGATGCTGCCTCCTTGTGGACACATGTCGACCATCCAAGTAAAAGACACTCTTCTGCACGGCCGGTTCCGGTTGTCTGGAATTTTTTGGGTCACGTCCGGGTCACTGAAGTTTGTTGATGATGAAAATGTGTATAATCTGATTTTTGTCGTTTCCTTTTTTTTTGTAACCCTAAAATCAACGAGCTGTGTCGTGTCCGTTTCACACAGCTTATCCACATCCCAGATTATAAGTACGAGGTATGTGACACGTGTTTGAGTCATTGTAGATTACCTGCTGCTTCGACCTGGACCAGCGCGCTGATGCTTGATGCAGCTGTTCATTTGTCGTTCATGTCTTTATCTCTAAGGAGGGGAAAGCTCCCATGTGACAGTTTGGTTCTGTGTGTTTAGACTTTATGAATGTGATGTGTATCCTACTGTTAGAATTCTTTAAGTGAGAAATCCAAACTACAAGTGAAATTTGTATTTCGTCTAGTTCTCCGGTCACTGGAGATCTCGCTCTTCTGTTGATGTCGCTCACAGTTTTGATTTCTCATTCAATGTTGTAGTTTATCCTGTCAGCCTCCTTCTACCTGTACAATCTAATGCAATTCAGTGCAGCAGCTGACATCACATCTGTTTTACACGTCCTCAGCATGTGTATAGTAGAAATGGGCTACAGCACGTCTGCTGTCGACCTTTGAGTTGCATTAGATTTTGCAGGGGTTCCTAATATTATGAACACTGTTAAACTCTGAGCCATTTGTTGACTTTTTTTGGCATTTGTGCTTCCTTTTAGTTTTGCAGCCCCTCTGCTGGCAGGTGACTGTGGTCACACGTATTTGCAGCATCCTGTTTTCTGGACGTGTTATGAGAACTGGATATCCACAGGCTGAACTATAAAGAATGATATTTGGTGGGTTTGTTTTTTGTTGGCAAACCAACCCAAGTCGACCAAAACAGAACGAGCTGCAGCAGCAGTTGATTTGATGCCTGTCAGACATACCCAGCTCTCTTAATACGTTTCTGATTTGTGTGAACCCGAGCGGTGGAGAAAACGAGCTTCACTCGCAGCTAATGCCGGTTTTGCTGCTGCAGAAAGACGCTGTTCAGCGGGAACTTGTACTTTTCTAATTTTGTCGTCTCTTTCCAGGTTTGATACCATCATTGTCGTGTCCGCGCTCATCGCCACCATCGTCAACGCCGCTCTGAAGTCGTGTGAGTGCCGTCTTCTTTCTGTTAAAGGCAGTTCAGCACTTCGCACTTTCAACGTCATGTTTCTTTATATTAACCAGCAGATTTAGCGACGGTAACCACCATATCGGAACAGTTTCCCTCCTTCTGTCCGTTTTTCTGCCTAACTATTGTTCTATTGTAGCGGGGGGTTACACCAGCCGACAGATCCTGGACATTGTCTTCATCCTTCGAGTCCTCAGACTGATCCGGGTGGTGGACAGCATCGAAAGGTTTGATCTCTGGCTTAGCTCTGACTTTTTGACTAATTACTGTGTTTTTATGAAGTTTTCGCTTCCTCGTCTGTTTTGTTGGGTCATTTTTTGTCTACATCACACCCGTCTGAAGGTGTTGTTTAAACTAATGGTGATGACCTGCTCGTATCCCATTAGGTTTCGTGCCATCATCAACACCCTGATCCGGATTGGACCGGCGATCCTCACGTTTGGACAGCTCATCGTCGTAAGTTGCTGGACACATCAAAAGTTTGAGCTGATGGTGATTCTATACAGAAACTTAGTGAATCCCAGTTATTTCAATTCTGTCTGATGGGAACATGAATTTCTGAAGCGATTCTATGATCAAATATCCAGTGGTGGTTTTTCTGGAGCAGAACATTGGATCGACCGGCCAGCACCAACATGTGACTAAAACACTCCCCTGCGGTTGGATCTGGCTCTGACTGGATGCTCTCCTCCTCAGGTGGTGTACTACATCTTTGCCATGGTGGGGATGGAGGTGTTCAAAGGGAAGGTGAAGTTCTATGACGAGGACTCCAGCGACCCGGCAAAGGCCTACTGTGGAAACTCCCTTCTGAAAGGAACGGACTTCGCACAAGCCAACTACTGCAAGAACAATTTCAACAATGTGGTGTCATCCTTTATCTTGCTGGTGGAGCTCACTGTGGTCAACCAGTGGCATGATATCCTTTACCTGAACGCCACATCGATGGTCTTTGGAGGGTCAAACCCAGCCGATAGTGCCTCGTTTGTGACTTTACTCGGTTCTGTCGTGTACAACCCCAATTTCAAAGAAGTTGGGCCAGTCTGTAAATGTAAATTAAAAATCGAACGTAATGATTTGCAAATCTCATCAACGCTAGAACATTGAAACTGAGACGTTACATAGCACTTTACAATGCTCACACACCGATGGTGATGGCGGCCGTGACCCACCGGGAACAACTTGGGGTTCAGTGTCTTGTCCACGGACACTTTGACACACAGACAGGAGGGACCAGAGACGGTCCGTGGACGACTGTAGCTGTAGCCCGGGGGCCTGCAGAGGTCACTGTGGTATTGGGCCCAGTATAGGAGGAGTTTTAGGAGCATGGGTACAAGAACACAAAGGCCGGATCAGGTCTGACGTTAGTATCGGCATTGGGTCGAAAAGGTCCTTTGTGAAAGTTGAAGAACTCTTCAAATTTTAGTTTGAATGTAAAAGAGTTTCTGTGATTCCTTAACAAAGATCCACTGCTCAGCAGCGGCTTTGCCACCGTCACCCACGTGTCAGCGAGGATCTTCTTCGTCCTCTTCCACATCCTGGTCGTTATCGTCATCATCAAGTACGACTGCTTGCTCCGGCTTGCCTTTGTTATCATCAGAGGCGTCTGTAACAATTGTTGTATTTCAATCAGCCGCCATGATGAGTCTTTAAGAGCCAGACGTCGCGTTACTGCAGGAAAAACTCCAAGCTCAAGTCCAGCTGTATTCTCCTGACACCTGACCCATGTCCACCTGTCTTTCAGCATCTTTGTGTCGTTCGTCCTCGAGGCGTTCTACGTGGAGTACTCGGTGGATAAAAGCGAACTGCAGACGTCTCTGGAGAAGAAGATCGAGGAACTGGAGCTGGCTGTGGCACAGTAGGTTACCATGACGATAAACACACGCATGTGCGTGGAGCAGCACTGAACTGAAGGACCGAACCACCAATTTGACACGCGCTAAAACTCGACATTAATATTTTTAATGTGCGGCCCCCCAGGCTCATGTCTGCCTGTTGGAACCGTCCCCGTTTCAGACGGTGTCCTCACACATTTGTATGTTTGTTGCTTTGTGTTTCGTTTGTCAGTTTGCACGTCTCTGCTCATTTTGTCCCGTCTGTGGTCAGTTTTCAACCCTTTGCAGTTGCTTTGCCTGGTCTTTGACAAAGACCCTAAATATGAACTTCAGGAGGGTTGAAACAGATTTGATTTCAGATCAGTTTATCTTGATGCGTATGTTTTTGATGAGTGTTGAAAGCTGCACAGACGTTTGCAAAACCGTCTGCAGTGTCTTACACTCGGATGAGACGGGGTGTGTGTGTGTGTGTGTGTGTGTGTTTTAGCGTTGATCTCACACCTGAACGCTGTGATGCTGCACGTTGTTTGTAGTTGGTAAATCTTTGGTTATGGTCCTTGTTGTTTTTGCCACCCAGGGAGAAGCTGGACGATAACTTGGTGAACAACATGGAAACCATTGACAACGACCTGGGGACCGGGGCTTCGGCAGCAGCAAACAAACCCGCGCTGATGTTTAAAATCGCTTCGAAAAGTAAGAAACACTCGCAGGCCACTGGCACATGGAGGAAAGATTAATTCTGCTTAAAATGAGGCGTTCATTTTGAAAGGGACAAAGCAGAAGCATCATACGGTCAGATGACCGTCACTAACAGATGTGTGCTTCTGTCAGGGTATCGGACGGTTGACGCCTTTTTGCAGAGGATGTTCGAAGCCGATCTCGACCCCGAAGACTTTGGCGAGAACGACGACCCTGATGCTCAGACAAACGGGAACTTTGCAAACCCAGCGTTCAGCTCTGCATAGGGAAGCAGATTGTATCATCTCTGCAGTTTTATACTCCGCATCATCTCTGAGAGTCGGAAATGTTTAAATCGAATGTTTATACTGTGGCATCAATACAATCATGTGATAATCTCAGTCATTTCCTGTTATATTTTTATATTTCTGTCCTGTAGCTGTGAGTATGGAATCAGTATTTTTCACATAAAGAATATTCCCACTGTGGCAGGTTTGTTCACGTGTGTTTTCCTTCTTTTCTCTGAACACAAAAACCAGTGGAACAACTGGATCCCAAGAAAAATGAAACATCCAAAAATTTTCCTCAGATTATTTTAAAAAAGTGTTAAAATAAAAATGGTAGTTTTTGCTTTTAAAACATTGAATGTTTCAGTTTAAATATGGGTGCAAATGCTGCAGCTTGTTTTTTTTTCTTTCTTTGAACTACAAAGGCGGTGACTTAAAATAAAATCTTAAAATAAAAATGTTAAATTATGTTCATTTTTTAGTAAGTAATGAGCATAAATCTCTAATATTTTGCCCGTGTTGAGAAATGTGTGTATTTTTTTAATACTCTATTCATAATCCATAGAATCTGTTTTTAAGAGAACTTGTGCGCATCATTTGGGAACCAAACGCAGCCGAACCTTCTTCCGGTCCGCAAGGGGCGGAGCTGAGCCGCAGCTTCAGCATGGAGACGCCGAGGAAGTGCGTGCGCGTGCGGTGCTGATGCTGTGGAGATGGAGCAGAGGGAGCCGGTCCTGCTCGGGTCTCTGGCGTCCGGACGGAAAACCACGTCCAGGTAACAAAACACGACCGGAACAAACCGGCGGCGGCGAACGAAAGGAGCGTGTGTGTGTGTGTGTGTGTGTGTGTGTGTCCGATCGTCGGAGCCGAATTAGCCTTTTCCACTTCCGATCCACAACAAAACCCGGTCGTGGCTGCGGACGCTCGGGTCCGCGTGAGCACGTGCACAAAAACGTTCGGAACCGGGCCGACGTGAAATGAACGGACGCATGAGGCGTTCAGGGGCCGCGCGCAGGGTGGGAGCGAACAGCGCCGCCGCTGGCGGATCGTGACAAACACAGGAGTCACTGTCCACAGGAAACGGGAAAGACGTGTCACAATAAAGGTCACAGGCGGAAAACGGATTGAGAAATAATTCAACCTGCTGTCGGTTTGTTCACAGTCCTGAAATATTATAATCTTACTATTTATTTGATGATGATTTTTATATATGAAATGACAAAGGCTCAGTTTAGTATTAGTCTCGTATTTATTTATGTCATTTAACACCCTCTGACGACAAGGCCTTTTTTCCTAAATTCAGGGTGTCCACTGTGATTATAATAATCCCTGCACTGCTTGAAGACTAAACACGTGGACTTTGGTCCTTCTTTGATCCCAGAAATGCCTTTTCAGGCCTGACTAAGTGTCTGCAGGTTGTTCTCAACGAGCAAAATCAGCCGAACACTCAATCACCTTATGAAACTGCTTGTGAAGCTTAATACTTTGTGCTAAGGCCGCTGGTTTCTCAAATAATCAATCCGTCATTTGTCTGTAATCATTTGTGATAAATACCTGTAAAGGTTCCCAGCGTCTGAAAACCTCCACGATGGAATAGGCTAATGTTCAGCTTTGGACTTAGAGACGTTAGTGTGAACACATGCAACTCATTGCTGACTTTAGTCGTGGAGTCGACTGCAGTCGAAATATTTAGTTCGTGATCTGGCCTGTGGAGTTCTACAGGGACACGTTCTGGAGCCAGTCTTTTTGTTCCTCCCAAAAATCAGGCTCTGGATTCATAGATATTACAGAGTTTACAATAAGTTAGATGTTAACTAGTCATGTGTTATCTGTCATTTGTTATCATTGTTACATAGTGAATTTCCTTCCGTGAGAAGGACAAGCAATGGGCTAACTGGGCTTCGTATTCGCCTGGTCTCGGGCTGGTAGGATAGTGGGTGAGTTGGTATTAGTATCATATGCTTTTGCTTATTATGTTTCAAATGTATCTTTGAGTGTTTTTTATTATAAATTCACGTTGGGTCTCAGTGGATCTCTCTCTGTTTAATACATCAGGCAAACAAGGTCATAAGCCTCCTAATCATTTTTGGTTTGTTTTATTTGAAGTCACTAAATGACAATATAAGAAGTTACTAAACTGTTTGCACATTATATGCAAACGCACAGACCATGATTCAATTGATAAACTTCCACATAAAGTTCTGACACTTTCTTTTAAAAAAGTGTCAGAACTTATTGTTGAAGTTTATAATATTAGGTTTCACAGTGGCGACAAAGGCAAGTTAAAGAAATGAACATTTATTTAAATTCTCTTAGGAAACACATAATAAAAATTAACTAATACTTATCATCAACAGTAAATCAATATGTAGGCTCTCAAATAAACTACAGTGGTTATGAACATCTAAAAATTCCAGGTTTTTGAGATGGTAAAAACAAAAAAAACATTTTGATTGTTGATATTTTTTTCCATCTTTAACTTGAAGTATATTCTGTGAATTCATTGAAAAACTAAACTGAAATGCGCATCCTCTGCTGGCTGAAACACTTTTTGATTTTTATGACAGCATTCAGTGTTCTGGGGCAGGAGTCCATCAGCATGGCACATCCTGCCGTTAGGAATCTTTGCCCACTGAAGCGTGAAAACTTCCTTCATTCCAGACCTTAATCTTCTCATACTGAAGCCCTTCTTTCGGTGACTGGGAGTATTTACGCTTTGGGTCGTTGTCAGGTTGTTCATCTTCACCCTTTTAGCGGAGGCCTGAAGGTTTTACTTCCGTACTTGAGTTTGGCTGAAGAAAAACGGGCCCAAATCGAAAGGCTGCCTTCACCGAGCTTCACGGTGTGTAAATTCTTCTTCTGATGAGACACGTGTTGTTGTTGTTTTTTTTTAATTAAGACACACAAAACATTCAGTCTTGGAAGACGCTGTCTTGATGTTGGTTTTTGCACGATGTGGTCGGGCTCGGATGTTTTCCTCAGAAAACCGACCTCACAGCCCAGACACGTTAAACATACAGCCGATTTTTTTTCATCATTTTTTTAAAATGGACCTCCAGTTCTTGGTGAAGTCCCTGTGGTGCCATATTTTCTTCGCTTGTTGTCGTCCGTCTTCACTCTGTCCTGTGGTTGGAGTGTTTTCGTCTCCCTCTTGACTGAGATCCCTCTTGAAGCTTCGTGAGCTCCACTGGACTGTGGCTTTTGCTGTAAGACACAACAGAATAAATCCTACAAAACAACTTGACTTTGTATGAGCTCCAATTAATGGCAGGTGTGACTAACATCAGTTTGAATGTGATTGGTTAATTGTGAACACAGTCACATCTCTAATTACAGGAGAGTGTTTACACTTATGCAGTTTGTCATTTATTTTTCATTCCTTTATTCATTTTTTCCTACTAAACATTATCTGTTTGTTTTTAAGTAATTCACAGATTAGAGGTGGAAACGACTCTGAAACCCTTCTTCTTGGTCTGATTTATCTCTTTAAATTTCCAAAACCTGACATTTGATGCACGTAACTTCCAGTGTCTTTGTTCAGAAGGACTTTTATTTTGAAAGCGTGGGCCGGACGTAGTGCGTGTGTGACGGAGGTTTGACGCTGGTGGAGGCAGCGCTGCAGTGCGGACAAACGGGCTGGAGCCGGAGAACCTGACACCCACCGACCGCCTCGGACCTCCGGCCCGGGTCAGCCTCAACCGGGGTTCTGGATCTGGCTTTGGATCTGGCTGGATCCCCGGATCTGACTTCTGGATCCGGGCCCAGCAGGAGGAGCAGCAGCCCGCATCCCCCGCATCCTCCTCAGCTTCTGCAGCAGCGGAGAAAAAGTGGAGGACCCCGACCCAGGGAGCGCTCCTGGACTCTGGGGGGGGATAAAATCCGGCCTTAACCAGTTTCTGGACTTGCAGCGGGGATGTTGTGCACCAGAGGACCGGTGTGAGGACGGAGCCGAGCTAGTCCGATATCGGAGACCGTCGGGGAGGAATAAATGGTGGTTTAGTCCTGCGGGAGTCTGAGGCCCAAACCCGCGCCCCCCTCAAGAGGAACGGTGGGTTTTCTGGACCAGGACGTTTTGTGCCGGAATAAAATCCCAGATGAAGATTGCCAAAAGGCGGAAAAGGAGCGGACGGTGCGCCAGGTAGGCCTGATCCGGACCAGCTTTGGCCCGGACTACAAGGATCAGACAGTGGGTGTGTGTGTCCTGCAGTGATGCTTGGTGAATTAGTGGGTCCGAGTCCGACGTTTGATGTGAGTGAGCATCGAACAGGGGCTCGGACCCGAACAGGTTCGGCCCGGGTCCGTAGCGATGCTTCCTTCTTAGCTCGGGTCAGACCGGGCCAGATTTATTGATTAGCAGGATGTGGTTGTGCGCATGCGCACAGGGACCCATGACTGTGCACTGCAGCGAGGAAAGATTCGCTATGAATGATGCAGGAGGAGGGAGGCGGAGCGGAAGTGCCCTCAAATATTTATCACATATGGAAAAAAAATTCAGCTTATTAGCACAAAACAATGCGCGTCTCCATAAACAGACGTGAAATCTCATGAAGTCCGTGAATGTTATTAACGTATTGAAACGACATCAGTCACACGTTCACACTCACAGTTATGGGGGGGACACACTCACTAGTGTCTCGCAAGGACACTTTGACCCGGAGGAACCGAGCGTCGGACCACGGAACCACTGAGCCACAGTGGATCCCCACAGTGGATCCCCGCAGTGGATCCCCGCAGCTCCTCGTCTGTCTCCATTCGGTGTTTTTAACAGATACGGGGGGGGTTATGGGGGTTCGGCGTGCGGTGGTGATCAGGGTCACCAACAGATTTCCGCTGCCAGTAACTCGGAGTTTAACTGACATTTTCTTACTGTTTGGGTTTGAACGTGTGACACGTCGGTTCTTTACTGGCTGATGTAAGTAGCCAGAGTTTGTCGTCCCGTTTCCGATTTAAGTTTCCATTGTTGTTGCTGGTGGCCAGTTTCTTTCTCGCTCACTTAAGCTACAAATATAAAGCTGGACTGAGGCTTATAATTCACCTTTTCCATGTGTTCCATGTTCATTTCTTCCACAGAATTTTTGACCTTTGACCCCAGCTGTGGCCATGGAGACTGTTTGAATGTCTAGACACATTTTCCTGTGTAGAATAAGCTGCAGCGGTTAGAGTCTCACGTTCACCAGCTGTTGGAAATAAAACAACATGTAATATTTGTCCGATTGTCAGACCGGATTGGACACACTAAATGTTTTAGGTCTTTCTGGCTGCTACCAGCCCCTTTAGGCCTGCCTGTCCTGTCTGTCAAACGGCGAAATCACCATAATTCATCCTCTGGGGAGCAGGATTTAGCAACTTTTATTCTTTGGAGGAAACTCGACGAAGTAAAAAAAGCTTTGGTGAATCTCTCACATGGAAAAATGTACATAAAGAAATCCAGTTGTGTTTGTTGTCTGAGGATCTTGAGGTGTTGAACCCGGCGTGCGGGTCAGACGGCCGCAGCGTCTTGGCGTCCTCCTGGTTAACTGTGACCTCTGTTTTGGCTTGTAGGCTAACACAGGAACAGGAAGGGTTTTGTCCCGCTCAGGATTTGTTGTAAGCCGTCAGGTTTTCCGGGAGCTCAGAACTATGGTGAGCTCCGACTGACTTTACCAGATCAAAATTGGAATGATGCAAACGTGGCTTTTGGCAGAGCACCCCCTTCCTCCCCCACCCCCCCAGAGGCCGAGTAGTCGATTCGTAGGTGAAGAGGGGAAGACGACGAGAAGACTGGCAGCGTCTGTCGGGAGGTTTCCCTCTGATCTGCTGCCGGGCCACAGAGTTTCTCTCCTCGCGTGTTCACTGCCTGTTCCAGGAGCCGGTGAAAACAGGAAAGGTTTAGATGTTTGACACCGACGACAGGATCATTACCAGCTGTAACTAAAAACATTTATGACATCACTTACAGGAAACGTTGGCTGCACTATTCAGAGTTCTACAAAATATAGGTAAAGATACTTCGCGATCGTGTCTCAGTGTTTGTAATTTAATATAATGACATAGAAACGTATTAATGAGGGGATTGATAAAATGCCTCATATACGTTAATCTTGAGCTTACTAATAAACGTACAAGAATTTATTATATTATAGTTTATGACCATATACCACTTGAATACAGGTGTATACAGGTAAACATCCTGTACGATTAAAGATGATTTAAGAAATAATTATGCTAATCTAACGTACAAATCCTTTACCATTGTTTGCATTAGATGATTATATATGAACCTGCGTTTTGCTCAGTGGACACATGGATTATAGAGTATAAAATGTGGGATGCAGTGGAAAGCGTGATAATAACCCGATAACGTTATAATAACACCGTTTATTGCTGTACACATGCTTAAAATGTGATGATTACATATTCAGTACTTCAGTATTCAGATATTATCCTAAACACTACAAATAAAACGATGGGGAAATGAAAATCAATATATTAACATGATGACTTATAGAATAAGGTAGAATACATTTCAAAAATGTTCATAAACTATTAGTATGTTGACAGATAGATCTCAGTATATACAGCTGGGAAAAAAAGGTTTGCATGACTTATTCTGAAATATGAAAAAGAGTTTAAAAAAAATTGTCAAAGCTCATTTATAATTAACTTATTAATTGAAAAAAGAACATTTGTAATAGCTTAAGTTTGTGTCCTCATAAATACCATTTCAACGTATGTGGATGTAAGAAAACAATAATAATGAGAACGCACCAGCACTGATGTTCTTTCATCATCAGAAGTAACAAAACTGCTCAGGAGTCTATAGAGGATTATTATTTTTTGGATAAAATTATGAAAATTTAGTTTGCATCCCCCCTAATGAAATAATCAAAACATAAAGAGCATTTGTACTTTCTAAATGTGTGATAAATATTATTTTGATAAAAAAAATAATAATAAAATAAACATTTCAAAATAAAAGGATGCAAACTTTTGTATGTTTGCAAAAAACCTTTACTACAGCATAGCATAATTCAAATTTTATAAATGTTTTACTACTGATCAACTGATCTACCACAAAGTTACACTGTACTAGGTACTAGATAACATAACTTATCATAAATTGCTTTTCGTAATAGAATGACAACCATATCTTGATGGTGTTTATGCGTCATATTCCACGCGGCTGCTGTCGGGACCGTTGCAGTGTACGCGAGGGAAACCTGCGGCCCTCTGCAGTGACTGGTGGCTCAGTAGCTTGTTGAGGCCTGCTGCAGGTTTCACTACATCTCCAGTGTAACAGAGCGGCGGCGCCCGACTCCCACCCGCCGCCGCCGCTGCCGCTGCTCGCTGTGCAGCTGACAGCGGCGTTGCTCTTCAATAGAGCTGAATCACTGCAGGTGTGGAGAAACTTCCTCCCCTCCTTCCCAGTCTGTCCAGTCCTCTATCAGCGCTGGTCCGCCTGGAAACACGGCGGACACTCTCCATTATCTCTGCAGTCCGCCTGAGCTCTGCATGCACCGATGACAGCCGTGGCATTGCATGCAGAACCGCATGGTTTGGGGACTGACATGCATCACTTTGAACTTGAAATCTCCCCCACAAATCCACTGAAAACTGATAACCATTCATGGCAGATGTATGTTGTTTCAGAGCAGAGTGCGGTTCCGGCCGTTTGAGCGGAGAACGCTAACGAATGAACGTAGCTGTAGGCAGCGGCTGTGAGCGTGGAGATACGGGCCTGTTGATGAAACCAAACCAACCAGGGTTTGACCACAGCACGGAGCAAGTCACAGTTTGTCAAGTACCTTTGTCAAGTCGGTATAAAGATTTTGCATTTTTAAAAACATTTTACCCCTGAATTTGATTTGCAAACGGTCAAGTCTGTTCAAAAGTCAAGCTACTGCCAACAGCTCTGTTTAGCTTAGCCTAGCACTGAGACTCAATGGAACCTGGATGCAGACAAAGATGGCCGACTGCCAGTCACCACAGGAAGCAGTCGATATCGGTTGGAAGTCATTGATCGCAGCAGAAAACAGACATTCAGACTATGGTGGCTGCAGTAGGGTTAGAGCGAGGTTATAGGCCTTAGATAAAAAAAGTCCAAAAAGAAGGTTATATGTGGAAAACGTTGGTAGGTAAAAGTCGGCCATGTTGTAGGTAGTTTGTGATCATTAACTGCAGGCTGAGAATAGAAACGGGGGAAAGGACATAGTCCAAAGGTGACAAGATTCCCGTGAGGTTTCCACTAGCTAACACGCTGTAGGTCTTTCCCGTTTGTTTCTTTTCTTAGAGTAAAAATGACAAGTTGTGCTTTTATGGTTGGCTTTAGATGGACTCTAGGGACCCACCCTCCTTCCATTACCAGTAACTGGACCTGGCCCAGGAAGATTCCAGCGCATATATACCCGCACAAATTTTACATTTAGCTTTCTCCGCTTTAGTCTTTGGGCTGATTAAACAGCACAAAGCATGTTAATCATCTGGCTTTAGCTGTGCGGCTCTGTTTCCCGTTTGCAGTCGAAACTCACTGGCTAATTGGTTCTACTTCGCTTTTATCCACGAAGGCAGTGAAGGGATTGGAATCTGAGCCAAGGACGAATCCTGTCGGGCCTCGGCGGAGTCACGTCGGGACACGTGTCCGTGCCATGCGGATGGTTGTTAGTTCACACGGTTGATTGGAAACCCGCCTGTTCTGACCCCCGATGATTCGGTCGTACCAGTGGCTGTCGGGCCGTCGCAGCATCAAGCCTGCAGCTGCGGGCAGGATGAGCGCAGAGCGTCCGGCTGCTTCCTCTGCAGACATGATATTTGCTCCAGTTACTGCAAATACCATCACACCCCCTCCACCCTAACCCCCTCCCCACCGGCCTGTAGCCTGATGGAGAATGGCTTCTCATGGCGGCCAGCCATCTCTAATGCCTGTTGTTATACTGGACTGCTGTGACTGTCCCAGCACAGGGCTGTGGTTGGACTGGGAGCCTCCTACTACCAACGTGCTGGCTTTCGTGTACTGACTTTCGTCTTGCTTCCTTTCCTCCTTCCTTACTTCCTGTCCCCCTCTCACCCCCCGCAGATAAATGGCTCTTTTAAGCTGGGAGCTGCTCGTGTTCTGTCTGGCTGGCAGATGCAGTGCCTAGTCCCCGGCCTCCAGGACAACGCCAACATGAACGGGACGTCCGAGCAGGCCGACATCCTGCCGGCAAACTGCATGGTCAAAGACCGATGGAAAGTGGTGAGTCAGGACCCCCGTCCCCATCCCCCACGTCCGGGGTCGGTGTGTGGAGCCGGCTGTGCAGCTTTAATGTTTTCAATTATTATTGTGATTAGTAGTGATCTTGTATTTTTTATTTTGTTATTCAATTAACAATTTGTAAATGAAAATCAAATGCATGAAAGATTTTATTAATATATGATGTATTTTTTTAAATAATACAAAGGTATTGTGCTTTATATTTAGGAATCATTAACTCAAGTTAGTGTTTTTAAACAAAACAAAATGAGAAAACCAACAATGTGCATAGAAACTTCCTTGCTGAGATTTTAACATTTATTAATTAATTTTCCCTAAACGTCAGGAGCCAGAGCCGTCGTATGAATTCACTGTTAATGTTTGTCTGAAATATCCATTAACTAACCACAAATGTAAAACATATTCAAAGAGTTACAAACCGAAATGTGCTGGAAATGACAGCAAAGCGACTGAAAAGAGCAAAATAACCACAAAATGATGCAAAATGACTCCAGGGCATCAGCATGAAATATGATTATATATTCTATATATATGATGTTACTTTTATTCAGACTGGGGTCGTCCACAGGACGGTGACAGCGTCTGTGGAAGAGAAATCTGGTGAACAGTATTCACGTGAAAACACATCACTCGAGCTGCATGTGAGCAGCAGCCACAGTCTGTAAGTGCATCCGAGCCTCGTTGGGATTCTGATATAAGAAGTTACATAATGCGGCTCCTGCACCGGCCAATCAGATCACAGCGTGGAGCCTGCAGGCTGTTTGCACTTCGCTGATCAATTTACTGTCTCCACCGAACTGCAGAGATGCAAAACCTCGTTTTTTGCCCAAAGACACGTCAGCAGGATTCAGCCGTCAACCCTGAACCAAAGTAAAAACAAGGGACAGATGGACAACAAGGCTTAAAAGAGTTAAATAAAGTCCTTCTAACAGTGAAAGCAGACTTTGATACAGGGTGGATGATCAGGAAAATGATTAAACTCCAACTCAGCTCTTACTCATGTCTTGTGTTTACGCGGGTCTTTTATTTTGAAACACCCACGTTTACTGCTGTGCCGCACTGAGACTAACTGAGCAAACCGTGTCCCAGCTGAAGAAGATCGGTGGCGGGGGGTTCGGCGAGATCTACGAGGCCTTAGACCTGCTGACGCGGGAGAACGTGGCGCTGAAGGTGGAGTCTGCTCAGCAGCCCAAGCAGGTGCTGAAGATGGAGGTGGCGGTTCTGAAGAAGCTGCAGGGTGAGTCGAGTCCAGAGTGACATCCTTAATGTTAGAAACGATAATACTAACAGCTTAGAAACCGGGGGAACGGGAACCTCCCCATAACTGCACAACTGAGAATCCTCAGAAAACGGGCTCAAGTTGCAGCTCAGTGGGAATAAGTTTTATCGTTATAACTATTTTCTGCTGTCACTTTACATCTGCACATATCCAGGAAAAAAAACTGCATATTTAAGCTTAAACTCAGTTCAGCCGTGTGAAGTTCATCCACATATCCACGTATTCTTTCATTATTAATGTCATTTTGATGGAAAGCTGTTTAAAGAACGTTGCACGTTGTTGTGAATCGTTCAGCGTCGTCATCCAAGCACCTGGATGAGGAATGATTTCGCCGCTGAAGGCCGGAAAGATTTGAACACCTTTCATTGTGTCAGTCATTGTGTTCATGCCACAGAGAAAACCTGGCTCTTCATTTCATGTAGCTGGAATTAGACAAAGAACTTGATAACTCCTGTAAGAAATCTGTCAGCCTCGTCTCGACAGTTTGTTAAAGCAGGTAACTCAGCTTCTGTGTGGAGAGACGAGGTTAAATGAAGCTGGAAAAACGGAAAATGAACTCGAGCACAATTATTTGCTTGCGACATTTAGCTGGTTTCAGCTGGTTTAGAACCGCACCGTGTCAGACTGTGTCACCTGCACGTCGCCACCGAACGATCACCTTTAGAAGCGCGGTGCAGTTTTCGTCGCTGAAACGTGAAGTGTGATCATCACATGTGGAGGTGTCGTGCTGTGTGAAACTAGTTTCCGTGTCTCTTGCAGGTAAAAACCACGTGTGTAAATTCATTGGCTGTGGGAGAAACGACAAATTCAACTATGTGGTCATGCAGCTTCAGGTGAGTCTCAGAGCGGACGGAGGCAAGAACAGCTTTGTGTGGCTGTAAAACCACGAGACTGAAAATGCTGATTTGATGTTTTTCAATGGCCCAACTCTGAGTTGCCCTTCATGTTCCTAAAAATACGCTCTTAAATATAAATTTAAATACATATTGGGAAAAACTGTGGAATAGTTTGAATTGCAAACAAACACTTCAAACCTCCATCCGTGTTTGTTGGAAATTATTGGCACACCACGAGCTGCGGCTGCTCCCACTGACGACGGAAATGTTTTAATGGAGCGTTTAATGGATTAAAGTGAAACACAGTCCATGAACTGTGTGGACCCGGGGGTCAGCCTCAGCTGATTAAACGCGGTTACGGCGGTTTTGCTGATTTACAGGCCTGAGTCAGATTTCTGTAGCATCTCCTGTCGTACTGACAGCGTGAGTCCACAGGTGGTGGCAGCTTGTGTACGTCCAACCCGGGTCGCCTACTGGTTTCTCTGTTGCAGGGTCGTAACCTGGCCGACCTGCGGAGGAGTCAGCCCAGGGGAACCTTCACCATGAGCACCACGCTGCGCCTCGGGAAGCAGATCCTGGAGTCCATCGAAGCCATTCACTCCGTGGGCTTCCTGCACCGCGACATCAAACCGGTACAACCAGATGGTTTTTACTTTGGCTTCTTTATTCGCAGTCTCCCGAGGGAAAAGTAAAGTTCGATTGAATGTATCAAAATTAAAGCAAAATTAGAAGACCAAATTTATTTTCTGTTATTTTCCAAAGTCCTGTTAAATATGTTTATGATCAGCTTTATCCCAATTAAACATGTAGATTACAATCTTACTTTAAATAATTACATTCTTTGATTTCATTATTAGAAAATAATTATCCATGTCCTGTGTGCTGGTCTTAACAACCTTCACCTTCACGACAGTCTGGGCAGTTTGTGAAGTTGAGGTTTGAGCGAGTGACTCACTGTGTTCCTACAGTCGAACTTTGCGATGGGCCGGCTCCCCTCCACCTACAGGAAGTGCTACATGCTGGACTTTGGTCTGGCGCGACAGTACACCAACACCACGGGAGAGGTTCGACCGGTAAGCTCCGCCCACAGCCACACCTTCGCTCGCACTGTTGCTAAATGTTCAGGCTGAACCTGAACGGAGGCTGAAAGCCGCAGAAATATCACGTGAATTTATGTCATGACACAATGACCACGCAAAAACTCCGAGTCCAGGTGTCTGGATGTTTCCAGTTTCTAATCTGCTGTAACACTTAATGGTCATGTGACCCAGGTGAACGTTTTTTAAAAATCATTCCCAGTTTTTGCCTCTTCATCCTAATTGTTAATTTTGTTCCCATCATCAGAAACTTGGCAGGACCCCCACAGTGCCTCCTTCAGGTTCGCTTTGTGATCGAGTCCTTTTTTTTTAAGGTGCCTAAAAAGCAAAGTGAATGATAAAAGGCTCGGACGTGGCACAGCAGACAGGGTGTGTTTGCTGCATTGCAGCACATTAGTTCCGCGGATCACTGGGAGTGTGCAGCTGCTCTGTCTGTCAGACGCCCGATGGGGAGCGACTCCCAGAGATCGACATCAAATCGATCGCTGGATTCATCAGACGTTTCACACAAGAGCCGTTTGCGAAGATTTTTCCTGGACTTAAAAGGCTTTTATTGTGAAAAGCTGGAACTAGCAGCAGATGCTGCGATTGGTCGTCAGCCTCTCTCGCCTCTCGGTTTTCTCATTCATTTTCGGTGTCTCTCTGTCACGCTGAACGCTCGGCTATTTTTAGATCAGGGAGTGCGTGAGCTGCTTCCTTTACTGCCATCCTCCTCCTCCTCCTCCTCCTCCTCCTCCTCCTCCTCCTCCTCTCCTCTTAGTCTTTCCTCGGCTCTCATTCAGCCCCCCCACATCTCTCATTCTCCTCTCTCCTCCTCTCCTTCACTTCTGTCCTTCACTCACCTCCACCCTTGCTTCCTCTCTTTCTCCTTTCCTTGCTTCCTCTCCCTCATTTCCTCATTTCCCTCCTTGCTTCCTCCTCCTCGTCCTTCATGCCCCCCTCCTCTCCCTCTGCCTCTCGTCCTCCTCCTGCAGTGTTGCGTTTCTCCTCTTGCAGCAGTGGGATGAATATTTGATGCGCTCGAATGCGTCAGTGGGCGAGAGACCTCCAGCCTCTCCCCCTCTCTGTCCTTCCTCTCCTCCACCCGTCAGCCATTGTTCCTCTCTCTCAGCTGAGTCAGCTTCCGCGCACCGATCTGCGAGGATTGCCTCTTTCACGCATTAAACCTCCCCCGCTCTTCATCCCACCTCTCTGCTTTCTCTCCTCTCATCCCTCATCGTCACACACACACACAGACAGTTATGTTGCTAAATGCTCATATTTAACCATAAATAAAAGCTAAATGAATGAACGTGATTATGCAGAAAATGGCCGACGGATCCTTTGTTGTAGCGTTTCAGAAAGTTTCCTGTCCAGCTCCCAGGCTTTCGCCACCATCTGTTTATGAGTACTTGGCGGTAAAGTTCTATATTTTTTACAATGAACAAACACTTATATTTACACAAACCTTCAGTTACAGAAAACGTTATTATTTTTTCTTACAGCGACCTCGGCTCATCGTTATCCATTAGTTTAACATCTAATCTGAAACAGAAATATTTCAGGTCCAGTGTTGCTGCTTATATAAAAGTGACTCAGATGTTTTTCAGACATGACATCATTCAAACATTACCATACGCTGACGTGCAGTGTGTGTGTGTGTGTGTGTGTGTGTGTGTGTGTGTGTGTGTGTCGCATCCAGGATCAGCTCTCTGCCTGTGTGATGAACAAATCATCTGGATGGAATAAATCCTGTAGCTCCGCGTGTTGATTTGAACAGTCTGCTCCGTTCTGCTGCCATTTTCCCATGTGACACATTCACGAGATATTAAAGATACAGAGAAAAATACCAGCTCCCACAATATTGTCATATTAGCCAGATGGAAAAGAATTTTATCTCCAATTTTTTGACAAATTGTTTGACATTTTTACACAGACAATCGTCTAATTATTGATCTAATTCCTAGAATTTGTTGATCCCAGAACTCTCCTCGGTTTTCATGACTCTGCTTTGTCACTGTGGTCACTGAGTGACAGTTTGCATGATGTTGAGTCTGTTTGATCACCAGTCATCACTTCTTTTATCAGAGCTTCATGTTTCTGTTGATGTGTTTTTGCTTTTTCTTTAAAATCTTTTTACGTTGCAGTCTTGTTTTTGTTTTTCTTACAGTTCCTTTGGACTTATGATTTTGACGTGCATGCCTCCCGTTTCTCCATCATCTCCATGGTTACCCAGGGATGTGAGTGGTTTCTATAGCAACAAAGGGGGGGTCACAGCCACATCACCGGTCGGCCGCCGAAGTGACACCTGAGAAAATAACAAATATGTTGGTTCCATCAGAGATCAGCGTGTCGGCGCCTCAGTGTGAGACGGGCAGCAGAGAGTCGTCATCGTGCATAAACCACCCGTGAGCTCTCACAGAATCACCCTCGCTCCTGCCGGAATCACTTCTGTGACAGCTGTAGCTCTCGGCTCAGTAAAGACGTCGGGCGACACTATGAACCTGTCTCGACGATTTCTTTAGGTTAAAAGATGGAGCTGGGACCATGTTCCAGCATAAAAAGAGACGTCAGACACGATAATGAGTCACGTGAGTCATGTAGACACAAATGGTTCGGAGAGCGTGAAACTCATCCATTATTTTCGTTAGCAGCAAACGTCCGATGACTTATCGATTTGTGGGCAGAGAACAGCGATATCAGATCCGCCCCTTTATATCACGGAAAATCTTTGTGGTGACTAAACACGCAGACACAATGTACATTTTTTAAAGAAATAAGAGTTAATGCTTCAAGCTGTTCTCATAGAAGCATCTATATTTTAGAAAATACAAAGAACCATTCAAATAAAGGTTTGCAACTGAACAACTGTGGTGGATGTTCCTCTTAAAAGAAGAGTTTTTTCCTTTTAGAGAGGGACATACTGAAGTTTTTTTCACGGTGAAGAATTGAAGAAAACTGGTTCTTGAAATAATCAAACACTCTCTGTAAATACTTATATGCTCGTAATAACACACCATCATATGCAGCTACAAATATCTCATTTTAAACATATTCTAGCAAAAACCTGTCGCCCAGTTACTTACAAGTTGGAATAATTTTGTTTCCAGACACATTCCTGTTTTTAGCAAAGGTTCATTGTGGTTTAAGTTACGCTGTGAAATGTTTGGAGGAGAAATTCTTAATGACCAAATCAGTATTTATGCCATAACAATCCTCAGACTGAGGATCAACTATCCTCGTGTTACTAAATGAAAAGAGGAAAAAAAGCGGCTGATGCAGGGTCAGATGAGCTCACTCGACCCCCCGCGTGCCGCCTGTGCCTCTCCGCTGGGGAGGGGCCTGCACGGATGTGGCGTGACCCTCTGCTGATGTTTCTGTTTGTGTCATTGTTTGGTTCTTTTAATCTGATCACGTTTTTCGCTGTTAGATGAATGTGTTCATGTTGTGCTTCCCCAAGATCGGATGACGGTTCCACTCAGTGCGTGCAAACATTTCTTACCATCCCACACTAATCAAGTCGTAAGAGTGGACGCACAACCAGCGGCGCAGTTCGGCCTCTGCAGCAAATAAACCAAACGCCACGTGCAGCAGCTAACACCCACTTTTGTGACGTGGCTGGTGCCAAATAAGCTGAAATATAAAAGGTAATGATGATGAATCCTGCAGACTCTCCATCCCTGAAACTCATTTTAACAGGACAGTGGTTCAGCAGCTCTGCACCATCACTGTCCAAACGGTTTGCGTTGCACATGAACTCCCATTTTTACACAGCAGTCTCACATTTGAAGGAGGGAAGAGACACTGAAGGCCTCGTAAAATGGGCCTTTGAGGGGAGCTACCGAACAGAAAAGATTCTTGTCCACGTATGTTTGCGTTTACGTGCTGCACAAAGCCGCGGATCAAAGCTGCTTGTACAGCTGCAAACTTAAAAACGAGGTGAAATCCCCTGATATGCTTGTCAGCACCTTTCATTTTTATTATTATTTTTGGGATCAGTAGATTAAAAATGTCATTAGATGAATGTCAGTAACAGTGACGGTAACTGCAGGTTTAGTCATCGCATCCGAGTGGATTAGACCGTTTCAGACAAACATATTGGAGGTTTTGTTTTTGGACTGAGTGACGTAACTAACTTTGCTGTGGTGTCGTGTTCAGCCGAGGACTGTGGCAGGTTTCCGAGGGACGGTCCGCTACGCTTCAGTCAACGCCCACAAAAACAAGGTCAGTGCCATTTGCAAGTCACTGGAACCGTCTAAACACTGAATGTGATTTACATGAACAACACGATGCCAATATTCTGCAGGAGGCCTCAGACAGCGAGCGTCACACTGTGTTAATGGCTGAACAAGCATTAGTTTCCTTTTTAGCAGATTCTCTGCTTATTTGCACGAAAGTCCAGCTAGATTTTCTTTTCTGTTTCCGCAGGAAATGGGTCGCCACGACGACCTGTGGTCACTGTTTTACATGCTGGTGGAGTTTGCTGTCGGACAGCTGCCGTGGAGAAAGATCAAAGATAAGGTCAGCAATAAACCGCGGCGGAAGACTTTAGATCCCGTACTGAACAGCGCTCTGCCGCTAAGACTTACGTGCATCCAGTGTCATTTCAGGCTCGGTGTTCTCCAGCTCAGTCTGGATGTCGGTGGACGTGATTCTTCAGTTCTTCAGTGCAGCTGAAAAAAATTTTTGCTGTTTGTTTTGCAGGAACAAGTTGGTCAGATTAAAGAACGTTACGACCATCGGATGCTGCTCAAACACATGCCTTCAGAGTTTAACGTCTTCCTGGACCACGTGCTGGCCCTGGACTACTACACCAAACCAGACTACCAGGTAAAGCCTGTCAAGAAAACCAAGTCGACTCTGCTTCATTGTTGCGTGTTCGGTCTAAGTCATTCGTCTGTTCGGGGTTTTCGTCGTCCAGCTGCTGATGTCAGTGTTTGAGAACAGCATGAAGGAGAGGATTATCACGGAGAACGAGCCTTTCGACTGGGAAAAGGGAGGAAGTGATGCCACGCTGTCGACCAGTGCGTCCACCCAACCACAGCACAACACACGACCTACCGCCGCCATGGTGGGGTAAGAACAAAAGAATTTTCCACTGCCGAGTCACAGTCACTCCCATTAGCCACTTTGGCAGGTAAAATTTTACTTATGTTCATTTCAAAGCCGTCTGAATGGAGCACACATCGTTTGCTCCAGGGTTCATCGTGAAGCTGTGCTTCCGCTGTAGTGACCGATAACAGTTATTTCCATGGCAACATCACTCATCAACACACCAGCATGTTCATTTGTAAAGATACTTCTTAACGTTCATGGCAAAGTGTGACTTTGTTCAAAAACGTGTTTGAAGGTAACTGAGGTAACAGTAAATCTGACCAAACACTTAAAGGAGCACCGCATGGAACTGACGTCCTGCGGTCCTCTACCCCCCGTTTGGGACTGTGTGAATTAAAAACGAGTGTGTTCTGTCACAGAGCCATCGTGACGCCGATTCCTGGAGATCCTCAGCGGGAGAACACGGATGACGTTCTGCAAGACGAACATCTCAGTGACCAGGAAAACGCCCCCCCAGCTCCACCAAGTCGACCTCCCGGGGAGACCAGTGTGCAGCATCCTGGTGAACCGGGAGAGACCTGGGAGGACATGGACTTCAACCGCAACAGACTCAGGATCAGCCTGAACAAGGTTTGAACTGAGCAGTGTTGCGCAGCAGCGTGGACTGACTGAGGAACCTTTGATAGATGACTGGTTTGACTGGGAAACACAGGAATATTTCTCTTGGAGTTGTCCCAGGTCTTCTCTCAAACACAGTTTCCTGCAAACTCGACTGCTCTACTGTTGACAAAGCTAATGTTTACTGGTCACAGTGGATGGGACAGTACTGACATAACATGAGCTTATCCTCTTGCTGTGTGTAAAGCATCGTTTGCTGTTTTTCAGGGGGCTCAGGAGGAGGAGGCGGGTCGGGGGGCATGCCCACTGTCGCCGGTTCGAGGTGGAGCCCCAGAGTCACCGACGGGTCAGGGTCGGTCTTTGCGATACCGCCGGGTCAACAGCCCAGAATCTGACCGGCTGTCTGCCGCCGAGGGCCGGGCTGATGCCTATGGACAGAGGTGACATTAAACTACAGAAAACCCAAGAGCAGGACAACGCGGTTTATGTGTAACGTTATATGAAACGCCTGCATTCTTTAAACATAAATTCAAAGCCATTTTCTTTTCAGGACGCTGGCTTCTTATTGACAGTCAATTTGCTGTCTCAATGCTTCTGTCGCAAGCCCAGAATGTTGTACGTGTTTAAGGGAATGAAAAACCAAGATGTGACGGCTGTCAATTTAATATCGTTCATACACACTGTAGGACTTGACAAAGGCCCTCATACTTCAGGTACGTTAGGGTTGACTTGGACTTGTGCTGAAGACTTGGTTTGATTTCCCAGACAAAATACGATTTGACCTGAACTTTGACTTCACTTGGACTTGATCTGACTGACTCGAGGCTTCACGTGGGCATTCTCTGACACGGCTTGTGACTCTCCTTAGCTCTTTCTCCACTGACTTTGGACATGACTCAATACTTTTTCTGAAAAGACACGATGAACTGAACTTGCCCTCAGGGTCATAAGATTTCATTCGTACTTGCTCTCAGTGATTTGAGACTTGACCTAAGACTTCTTTTTACAGGCCTTTTGCTTGACTTTGCCCTGCCTTCAATGACTTGAGACTTGTCATAGACCGGCTCT
Organism: Channa striata; assembly: GCA_033026295.1. Taxonomy (NCBI): domain Eukaryota; kingdom Metazoa; phylum Chordata; class Actinopteri; order Anabantiformes; family Channidae; genus Channa; species Channa striata. The sequence goes on from CM065188.1 coordinate 17,206,826, forward strand.
CAGCATTTAAGACTTGGGTTGAAGTAACATTTCCCTGAATACTTTTAGATTGATGTGTGTTGAATGGCTTGACTTATGTCCTGACTTCAGGATCCATTTTGACCTGACTTGTGACCAACTGTCCACAGACTTTGATGCCATGGCTTTATATTGACTTTGGCTTGGCTTCAGTGATTCTCTCTGAATGCCACAGGTTTGGTCTTGACTACCTTTGGCCTTGCTTGAAATCTGACTTGGAATTTTGTTGACTGACTTGGCTACAAACAGCTGTAAAGGGCAGATGTGAGAAAGGTTTTCCATCATCATTAGTCTTCTGAAACATATTTCTGTCTTTCTTTCTGTACATAATTTACTACTTGTTGGCCAGGTCTAGGATGGACATCCTTGGCTCTCCGTCTCGACATGTCTACTCCTCTCAGCCGGCTCAGATGCTCTCCGTTGATCCTGGTTGCCGTGGAGACCGTCAGGTGAGCGGCCGCCAGGAGGTATCTGTGGCATCCGTCGACCAAGAGGCGCACAGTAATGCCTTTATCCGCTCTGTCCCTTTGGCTGAGGAGGAGGACTTCGACAGCAAAGAGTGGGTAATCATCGACAAAGAGACGGAGTTGCGAGACTTCCAACCAACTACGTCAGGAACAACTGACGAGGAGCCTGAGGAACTCCGGCCTTTGGAGGAGCAAGAGGAGAGGAGGAGGATCAGGGGTGGAGGTAGGAGCTTCTGTTTTTATGTGAAATAAAATGGTTTTGAGAATTACGGTAAAAGTTGGATATTTACTGAAGGATGGAGGTTTGATAAAGGAGTGTGATAGGTTTTTTATACTAATCCTAATGGAATTTTAATAGATTTTTGATTTATTTAAAATATTTAACTGTATTAGTTTAATTTTTGAGAAATTGCATTTTGTGTATCAGAGTTGTGCATTGTGACCCTCAATAGAAATCAATAACCATACGCCTCAGTCAAATTAGAATTTCGGATCCAGTAGGGAGATTAAAATGCTTCCTTGTTGCTCATACATTATGTTAATTACCTTTTTGTTGATTAATGGACGTGTAAGACGCTGTTGAAAATTGTATTTATGATATTAGCTACCCAACATTATAGCCTTAGACTTTTTAATTGTACAAAATGTTTATTTCCAAACTTTTCAAGGTCAATCTGTTGTCGGCCTCGTTAACATGTGATTTTTCCAAAGGAGGGGAGCTAGTGGTTCGTCCAAAAACTCACACCAGGGAGAGCAGCCGAGGGATGCTAACGCTAACGGAGGAGGAGCCGTCGAGGAGGAGTGGCGGAAGCCCCGCCCAGTCTCCCTGTCACTCGCTGCCGTCAGGACGCCCACGTCGGAGAGAATCAGAGCCCACTGGACCCCAAAGACCGGTAAGAAACTCAGCCAGCCAATCAGAGGAGAGCTGAGCTCTCCGCTGGCATGTTGGTGCACAGATGAGAGGAGGGAACAGCTGCTGCACGGAACGACCCACCGTGACACCAGATGAGGTGCTGGGCAGCAGCTGCTCTGCCTTATTTATCTGTATGTCAGCACGCAGCTTTAAGGACAAATCCAGCATGACTGGGACCTTTGCAAATGTCTAGTTTTTCTTTCATTTGGTTTCTGTCACTGCTGATATATTTATATATACTTTAGGAAATATTTAATTTTAGAAAAATAGGAAAGCGTCATGCAGCAGCGGGTTAAAGAACTGACAAGAGCTGTGACACACCAAGTCGACATCACAGAAGTAGACCACTGAAGGCCGACTGCCGCTCTAACTTACTTGAACCCCTGGAGTGTGTAGTATGCACGCTCTGCACTCTGCCGAAGATGAAAACAAAGAATAAAAACTGGAAACAAAGCAAAGCTACCATTTTACCACGTATAACCACAGATTTATTAGTTCTGATGAAGGGTGTGTCTGATCATACGTTTCAAATTGCCCTGGTGCCGTTTGCAAGGAAGTCTTTCGTCTCGCAATGATTTGCCAAGTTGAACAGGCAATGACAGCGATCGCTCTGACCAGCAGAACCGCCACCTATTCAACAAGAACCAAACAAACTGTTGGCTTGGTGTGTCACCGCCCTATGAAGTCGCCCTCAAGCAAGTGGCCAGCAGATGAATCAGTGGGTGTCCTTTGAAGAAGGCATCGAATTTAGAAAAAGCTTCGCTGGATGAATAAAGTATAAACTGGAATTTAAGTTTAAACTCAGCTCAGGGCTAATGAGCTAATCTCATTCATGCTGGAACTGTCCTTTACATATCACAATAATTACAAGCAGACCGTCCTCAGCGGGCGTCTGTCTGAAGCTTAACGGCAGCACCGTCGTGCAGCTGAACATCTGCACCGTGCAGTCATCTTGTTCGGCTGCCGCCTCTGATGGGTTGAATAACGACTACAAACATAGACATCAAAGTAGAGTTGGGTTGTGACCATTGATCAGCACCGATCAATCGTCGGTGCTAATTAATGATGGATTAGAAATGATTGCTGAATGCTGCACCGCAGATCCAAGTTTGGCTCGTAGGTTTTTCTTCTGGCTACAAACAAGTTCTGAGCAGTTTCAACCGCAGTAAACAAGGCAGAAGTGAAGGGACAAACCACTGTGTCTAACCGACTTGGCTTCTGGTGGGTCAGTGCAGATGGTTTGCTTGTTCTGCGACTGCCTGTTCCTAATAAAGAACGCTCAGGTGTGTAAACGGTGCTGCCGTCTTTTCTTCATCCTCGGAGCTGGGTTGAGATTGTTTCCATCCCTTTGGTTTTCCCATGACCCATGTTTTATTCTGGAGGAATGAAGCTGCAGCTGTAGCGCCCGTCTTCTACTGTCCAACGTGCAGCCATGATGAAAACTTGTCAGAGTGCTGACGATGTTCTCCTGTTCTGCTGTGTTTTCTCATGTTTGCAGTCAAAATGAAACTGTTTGACCTCGTGCTTTGACACTAAACACACACAATTTCAACAAGTCTGTGAGCTGGTCTGCAATGAAGTCAGTTCAAGCAGGTGGACGTTACATGGGTTGTTGTAGGGATTATTGTCTTTGTTGGACCAGTCTGTACCTCGTGATTCCAGTCCAATGCCAGCGTTCACTGTGAAAAGAAAGCTACGTCAGGCTAAAGTGCCATGACAGAAAGTTTCAGATTGGTGGATGTAACCACTTAGGAGCTCGTGGAAGCGTCTTACATGTTGGGAGTGAGGCTGCCGAGCGAGCAGAGTTCGGTAGCTAATGCCTTGTGACGTGGTGATCATCAGACGCCATTGGACGGTGGGGTGGGATGACCGGGGCGCGTGTCGATGGGGACGGATCTTTCTGATGCTGCCCTCGACACGGGGGAGATGTGATCCCCAAGGCTGCAGTCGGGGGAAGTCACTGCTGTGTGAGGTGCTGGTTGAGCTGGACAGTCTGTTGTCAGATGACCGATGTCCATCAGTGCGCCTCAGTCAGGGCTGTGATTCTTGTGATTCAGGAGACCAGTTTTTTCCTGATCTCAGACATAACATTTATTCTGTAATTTAGAACCACTGTTTGTGAATGAGTTGATTTACATTAAGATTGAAAATGACTTTCTGTCACCCGTACAGCATACAGTACTTCTATCGTGTGTGTGTGTGTGTGTGTGTGTGTGTGTGTGTGTGAGGGGGGAGTCGTGACGAACCTTCATACAAAACTGTTGTATTCGCTCGCAGTCATGTGTTTATCATCCAAAGATGCTTCAACGTACATTTTATCTGCGTCTAATGAACTTTAGCGTTCAGACTGGAGTGACAGACGTTTGTCTGGATGTGGCCTGTCTGCTTTTTGTCAGCGGCACAGAAATAATTCGAGCAGCTGCTCTGAAGACAGACTGAGCCCCTGTTGGTTGTTTGGTGAATGTTTTCTGCGTGTTGACTCAGTCAAACATTTATCACTCAACAGATTAATTCAGGAGAAAAAAGTGTGCTGGTATTTTTTCATGAACACTCACCTTCACCCGGCTGTCTCATAACAGCTCGCGTGGAATATCGATTCAGATTATTACTCAAGCAACATTAAACACGTGTTCCTCTCCCTAGGAAGACAGGAACATGTCCGTTTATTAATATTAATATTACATCAAGTTGTGTCTACTTCAATTTAGTGACGGAAAACCTTCAAGCAATTAAGGATTGTTTCTTTGTTAGAAATATATAAGACAGTTATAGAGTGTAGATCAGTAGGAATAAGCTTGTGAAATTCATAGAAGAGCCACCAAAAAATAAGGGAAGAAACAGATGTGAAATCTTAGAAACGTTTCTCTTTTCTAAATCATAAAGCCAACACTTCAGTCACAGCATCTGCCGAAATGATGAACACCGTATTGAGCAACGGGGCCATTGGAGAACAGATATAAATACGACTAAACTTGATCACTGTTATCACTTTTGTATGGAGGACTAAATCTGGAAAATCACAAAATGAAAAACTGAAAGTTCTATAATTTAGGCAATAAAACTTTGGTACAGCCACGAACTAAAAAAAAAGCATCACACCTTGAAGTGTGTTTTTAGAAGCAATCGTTGAAATATAAGATGCGTCCTCAGGGTGGCGCCGGAGGAGCAGCGGGATCGTATGGTGGCCTCGAGGGCCCAAAAGAAAAGAGACAAACCATAGGAACGTTTCGAAAACATCAACTTTACCAACATTTTTAAAAAGCTGCACAACAATACGCACATACCAAAGAAGACGGTTTCAGGCGGTAACTCCACACGACCAGCCATAAGCGTGGACACTGAATAAAGTCGCGGTTGGTTTGGCGTTTCCACCCTTTGGGCTTTTTCTTTCCTTTTCGTTGTCGCTGTGCATGTGTTGTCTGATTTTTGGTGGTGGGCTCGTTTTTCTTTTTGCTCTGTCTATCCACATTCTCACGATTTAGCGGGTTGAACTCTCAGGGCCAGTCGCCATTATTAATTTCTTGTGGTCATGTGGTCCTTGTGGCGGCGCTTGAGCACAGGTCAGGGGGCGGAGTTTAACAAGCACAGCTGGTTCCATGGGAAACGAATGTGGAATTATTGAATTTCACATTGGTTTCACATGTGTTTCACCGTGGGGTTTATTTTCATTTCCCTTCAGCAGGACTGTCTTCATGGGTGTGATTTTCTGATTATTCTCTTAATTTCCTTTTCGTTCACTTCTACATTTATGTGACCATCTGATTTATTCACTGCACTCATTTATTTACTGATTCGTCGGCTGCGGCGGCTGCTGTTCCCAGGCTGGATGCCGTCCCGTCATCACTGACATGTCACTGTACCTGCAGTGTAACATCTCCTCAGTGCTGAGACGTGTCCCAGAGCCGCTTTTAGCGCCGTTGCGACTTTTGTTTTACTTCGTGCCGACTGCCTCCTCTAGACTCAGAGCCAGTTTTTCGCCGCCAGCCATCGAGGACTGCCATTCTCTTTTTTACTCCTCTCCAGTCCCCCCCCTCCACATAACTACTGACGCCTTTGCCCCCAACCTATCGCTTAAAAGTACACAGTATGTCGAGTTTGACTCACCTGAGGAGACAGAGAAAAGAGCGAGGGTGCCATTGGGACTACACAAGAAGAAGTAAAGTGATGTTTTGGGGTAAGCACAGTTTAGGAATAGTCCTTTTCCTCTGTTCTCTCACTCATTTCCTGGTCCTCCTTTTCTTTTCCCTTCTGTCACACATATCTCCTCCCTTTTTTTTGCCTCCGTAGTGTCTGTGTTTTGTGTGCTTGATGACTCCATCTCTCTTTTGTGTTCTCTGTTTCGTTTTGCATCTCCACTGGTTAATTACCTATTTCTTTTTTGAGAAATCCAATGCTCAAGCTGTTGTAGACTAGTGAGAGACAGTATGTGCAGCGCCTGTGCTGGTGACTTTGTGTCCTTTTAAAGTGCTTCTTTGTGGGAGAAACTATTTTCACTCAGTTTTTCCAGCTAGACGGATGCTAGTCTGACCAATCACTCACACAGCTAAGTCTATTGGCTCCTGTTAAGTTTTTGGTAGCTTCTAACTAGTACCTGGTAGCCGTAACTGTAGACAGCGTGACATTTACACCTTCGCTCCCCGAGTTTCTCCCCCCAGGTTTTCTCCTCACGACCTTTGACCGATCACCTGAGGACTTTAGATGCGTGAGAGCGTCAATCAGCTCTCTCCTGTCTAACGTCTGGTCAGGGAGGGAAAGGAGACGGGGGCAGAAAGTCAATCAGAGTGTTGGAACATAGCCGTAGGAAAGCATAGCATTGATTTTCACAAAGCTGGTTTCCGCTCGTTAACCTTTCCCCCTCCCTCTGTCTGGTTGGTCTGTTTGCAGTTGGAGGAGGACAGGCACCAACCACGGCCCAATCAGTTGAGGAGGCTGGCCTCCTACGTCTTCTCGTCCTCCACCTTGGAGACGGAGCAGTATCCCCACGGAGGAGGCAGCTTCATACAAAGGAGCCGCTCGGCCGAGAGCAGCCCCGCCCACGTCACCGCGGCCTCCGCCTCGGCCCGCCGGCGGCACGCCGGCACGCTGCCGACGCCCGGCAGCCCGCGGAGCAGACACTCGGTCCTGAACGTGTCGAGGACGCAGCTGCAGCAGATGTTAGCAAAGCTCATGAACAAGAACAGCAGCTGAGAGGACTGAGAGACGGACTCAGAACACATACGACACACATGTGATATAAACTGACACACACAGTCTGACACGGACAAAAAGTGCAGCACATATGCAGGGTTGGTCAAAGCATTTTTGTCTCCCAGGGCACTGTTTGGCCCTCCCGGCCCCCCAATTCATTCTGATGTCCCCAAACTTAAAATGCACTCCCCTTCACCTGCAGGGGAGCTTAACTTACTCTAATGAGGGCGACAATTAAACATTTAATTGGACAAATCTGTAAATCCTTCGTATTTATTGAATTCTTTGAAACAACAATTGTGAGTGGCTCTCGTGCAGAGTTAATCCGTTTAATCTCCACCACATTTTTTTAAACTTAAATTGTGTCTATTGAGCTCCATGCATTTGTGGTTTGGGTCTTTAAATACAATCCAGCTAAATTTCTTTTTGTACATTTTCACGTGTGGATGCTCGTGGCTTCGATAAGTTTAGGCCAGCTCTGCATATATTGTACAAACACATGAAGCAGACATAGTGATCACAGCACACTGAGTTTTGGATTGTTACCACACATACACTATGTGTTGAAGAAAACAAGCCATATAACTGGCACACACACGCATAATAATTTTTTTTTAGCAGAGGAACATAGAAAAATGCTAATGACGGGGAAACATTTTCCATGCAATAAACGTCTCTCTGCATCCTTAAAGTTGCACACGCGACAAACCTGGGCAAACTGGTGGACACAGTGTGAAACTGGAGACTTTCTTCTTGTTTTGTGAAGAGGCGGAAACCGAGCGGGGCTGCTATAACGGACTGTTACGCTTTACAGTACTTGTGAATTTTCTTTTTCTTCTGCTTCTTCTGCTACAATGAAGGAGGGATCGTTGAGGAATGCGGGTCGTCCCAGCGATCGAGTTTTTGCACCGAGACACTGGAGCTGGTGTTTCACCCGTAATCACCCCGTCTACCAAGCAATACACCGACACTACTTCGTAACGCGTTTTCACCGACGCTAAATCATCCAAACTCGTTCTGGTTCGACATTCATTAAACATGGACGACGAGAAACGTGTGAATTTTCTGTGTGAAAACGTTTTTTCTTAAAGTGTCATAAATGATTTGTTTGCCCTCTAATCACAGCCCTGATAAAACTTTCCTGGCTCTATCGTTAAATGTGTGCCGTTAAAAAAAGAGACATTTAATCAAAATATAACGTGTCGTAAAACATAACTTAAACCCTTTGAAATGTTCTTAAACAAATGAAATCCAAGGTCCCAAACATTGAAAGATTTCAGAATTGAGAGTTGACAAAACATAATTTCAAAAACATTATTGCTGGACAGAGAACGAACTAAAAATCGACGGCATTCAACCTAAGAAATGAATACAACTAAAAACCTATGTGGGTTTTTTTTCTGAATGTAGCACTTTGTGATTTGAGTCCATTCAACTGCTGATTTATTTCTTGCAGTCATTCCACTTTATCAGATTGCCGTGGAGGGAAACCACGAGAGGACAGTGTGAACACACAGAGTTGAATTTCTGCTTTTTGTCTGGACGTTGGCTGGCAGAGGAGCGTGAACGTTGGTGAACGGAGGCATTGCGCAGCGTTATTGGCTGTTTCACAAATCTAACGTTTGTTCTGGTCCGTATGTTGGGGCTTGATGTGTGATTGTTGTGTGTCACATTTAGCAGCTTAAAATGATTTTGGAACCTCTATCTGGAGATTGCGGCTTCACTTTCTCCTCATTTTCGGAACTGACAAGAACTAGATCCGCACTGAAATATCTCAACATCTGCTGAATAGTCATGAAATTAGTTGCAGATGTTCATGCAGGGTTAAATTATTTCTAACATTTTATTGAGGTTAGTTACAAATGGCCACCACAAAGAATCCAAATTGACATTTGATTTACTGCTTGGTTTGTCTTCTCTAAAATAATTTCGCCTGTACAGGAGAGGACGATCGCAGTTTGAACGCTGTTCATTTTGGTCCAACTATCCAACACACTTGCTTTAACAAGCACCATAATCTGGAAAAAGTTTCTACGTCTGCCAAATTTTGCATTATGCCAAAAGTGCAAATCAGCAAATGTTATTACGCTCATTTGTTACGCTAACATATCTAACGTTAGCGTAACAACAGCTGTAAATCTAGTTGGAGTCGAATATGCAGAGATCAGGGTTGCATGTTAATAATATCTGTCTTTATACTTCCTGTTCTGTCCATTTCATCATCTCAGCTCTTATACCCGGCAGGAAGCAGGAAAACACTTAGGGCCGGAGTGTCAGAGGCAAGGTCATGAAAAATCAGGTCGTAGCCTCAAGATAAGGAGCTCCAAAACCCTTTGAGAGACTATCAGAGCTGGTGTTGAGATTTGTCGTTTTGTCGTCTTGCATCTTTCCACATTTGCCGGTTGTGTTTAGCATCAGTCCATGTCTTCCAGAGAGCAAGAACAATCCTGCTTCATTTCCAAGGATTGACAGTTGAAATGCAATCGGTCGTTTTATGTGGGTGGAGATGCTGAGTGATTGTTCCTGAGGATGAAGTCGTTGCTCGATGCCGTCCTGTTGGTTCTGTGGTTTTCGTCCTCTAACCTCCTGCAGTAGTTTAACGTCATACAGAAGCTCGTTTTCCCGTGAGCGTTTCCCGGTTACGGTCATACTTCCACCGTGCTTCCTCTTCATCACTATTTTCTGACCGCTTGTCATTGCCGTTGCACTTTATCACCAAGGCGAGTCCAGAGGAGGGTCAGGCTGAGCCGAGGGTTTTGCTACATGGCTGCACAACACGGATGCAATAAGTGAATAAAAAATAATTATTAAAAAAATGTAGAAGTAGAGAAATCATTTAATGGAGGTTTTAGAAATGACGAGAATGAAAGAAAAGTAATTAATAAAAAGTATAACCCTCTGTTTTGCAGCACAAGTTGACACACTGCTGTGTTTTGTTGCTTGGATGTAAAACAAAACTTTCTAAAATAGTTGGAATTATAAATCTGTACTTTGAAAATTGCTCTGATCGTGTAGTGGATGATGTTGGAGGACGTGTCAGAAACGGAGAAAAACAGGACAGGAACCTCCAGAGTTGATGGACCACAGACGTTAGCTGAAGTAGATTCCACTAGCTGAAAAGTTTAATGTTAGTGACATATGAAGCTCCACGAACTCCAGTGAAGAACCAGGCTAACGGGCTTAAAAAGACACTATGTGGGAGAACCTCGGCCCGTAACGTGCGTCGGTTCCCTCTGTGCACAGTGAACTCACCACAGCTGTGATGGTACGGAGCAGTCCAGAGCCCCGGACTGCCGCCACTGTCGGCGCTCTTTTGATCGACACGTGTCGGGCTCAATAGTCCACTTGGTAAAAAACTGTTTACAACATAATGAAATAGAAAAGCCATTTGAATAAAAAGCAGGAAAAAGAGCGCGACTGTTTCTAACCAGAGCTGAATCCATAAGTTGGACATTTGCCACGTTGTGTTACAGCAAATTACCAGAGGTGCCAGTGGTTTGGGTTCTTACTGTGAATTACTGCAGTACGTGTTTCGGTCCTTCAAACGATAAGACGCTGCGTTTCTGGCCTGGGAGATGGAGGCACATTTTCTGAGGCAGGTTTAGGCTGCAGCCTTCACTACGTCGAGCCAGTGTGAGGGTTGAGTGCAGGCGTGTGAAACCCCGTGGAACCTCGCACCAGAGCAGCAGTCTGCGGTTTGCCACTTCCAGCGTCACTCGTGGACGTTCAGAAGCGCTTTCGGGTCCACTTCCAAACTCCAGCTACACGGGCCGGTAGCTGGGATGCCATTTGTGCAATGAAAGCCAAACTGTTGCTTTCCCAATGCGTCAAAGGGCTACGTTCAATAAATATGCACCATTTGCTCCTTCGTTAAGCTTGTGTTGGAGGCTTCGCCGTCAGCTCAGGCCCACCAGCGCTGAGGCTTCTTTTAAATGCTGCTCCATGCTCCCTTCAGGACATCCTGCCTGTTTTGTATTTAGCACAGCGCTACACTGCGACCACCACCAGAATGTATGAAGTGGACTAGCTGCTAACTCTCGAATTTATTTTGCACGCCAGCAACGATGCTTCACCCAACAACCAAGATTGTCAGCGTTACATGTCCCTGTTTTGTCCTGAGCCACATTCAGTTGCAAACGGGCAGCAGAAAGCTGTGCGCTTACAGCGCACTGCTTAAAAAAACCGCCCTGCCGCGTTATTAAAGGGATGTCGTACCAAAAGACGGCTCAACAGCCGTCGCCACTCTTTGCATGAGATCTGCTGTTTGTACGAAACGCACTTCTGACTGTAACATGAGAAAAACAGCACTGTACTGTCATTACAACTGAAACACAATATACACCTGACTGAAAAGCGTCTGTGACATTTTGTAAATAATTCGCACTGCTACCAGACGGGATACTCACGGATCGGAGGTGTCGAGTTCGTAAGAAGAGGAGAGGGGGGAGCCCTTGTTAGTCCTGATACTTACAGAATTCATAGACCTGCATCTTTTGTTCTTCATTGTTAATGTGAACGTTTACATCCAGAGTTTTATTTGTTAGTGGACGAGGTCACGAGTCATGACGGACTTAATTCCCATTGAGGTGCTGTGTCGCAGCAACAAACCCAATTCGCACATTCCAAAAACATTTACCTACACTGGAAATATTTGGCAGAGTCACACTGCAAAGCAGTTTGGCAGTTTGACTGCGTTCATTGACGGCGGGCTGCAGGAATTATGGCCAAAACAAGAAAACATTAGTCTGTCGTCTGCGTAGTGCAAGAGAAAAATGCATGTACGGCAGTACACTCCGAACTACATGTGCTCTCAAACACTTTCCGTGCTCAATATGGTGCTGTGAACAAATGCTTGTGTAATGATTCATGATTTTAATAAAGTGCAACATTTAACAAATGTTTGCATGTTCGTTTCGAGTGTCGTGTTAGTCAAACTGCTCCCAGAAAAATATATACAAAAAAAAAATTATCACGTGGTTTGAGTTGGTTTAAGTAACAAAATATTAAATCTGCAAATGCAACTCAAAGTGATTTTTTTTTTCAGGAAATTCAAAAATTGTATTCCAGAAATTCACAAGTGGGTGTGCAGTTCTGTTCACTGTATGCAGATAACTTCATATTGTTCTAATTTTTCAACATTTTGAAGCTTTTTACAGTCCACGAGTATTAAGTTTCAATCACATTACCAAAACTGTATGTTTATGTCCACAGATGTTTGTCAGTTTAGGGGTTGAAACTTTATTTCCGTCTTTTTTCAGTCTGCCACAAACATTTATACCTCATAAATCACTAAGTAGACGTATGTGTATTTAACAAATTGTGTAATTACTTCTCACAAACACATTTTATGACATACTTGATTTGATACTACTAATTTTTATGGAAAAACAGGGTGATATTGTACAGATATGGTTCCAACATTGTGTCTTTACTGTGTCTTCATCTTAGTTTGATTTGAAGTAAGATTTACGACCCGTCACTCCGTGTATCCACGTACCATGCACGGTTCATCATGGCAGGAGTTCCATCTTTAGGACAGCGATGTGGCCGCGTTTAGCTTAAGGTAGCACAAAGACGGGAGCCGCGGGAACTTACATGTTCAGCTTCTACCTTTACAGGTTTATGATTAGCTAAAAAGAAAGTCTATGCAAAAACACCTTAGTTTGGTAAATAAGCTTCAGTGCTAATGTGTGTATTTATCCCAAAACTATTTTTAATTTTACACAAAATACCATAAGAATGAGGCATTTTTTTAAATCTGTTGAGTATATTTTATGTTAATGTTAGCAAGGCCAGCATTGTGGCTACTTTGTGCTAAGGTGGGCTCAATTATTTTCTTTACTCTTGACAAAGAAGTGAAATTAGTGACATTTTATTTCTAAATCTATGTGTGTTCATGTACGTGAGACAGTTTTAGGGATTGTCGGACAGTGGATTTTCTCTTTTCATGGATTCCACTACGTTAACAGTTTGCTCCCTGCTTCCAGTCTATGTGCTAAGCTAGGCTACGCCTGGCTTTATTTTGTATTTGTGTCACTTTGGATAAAAGCGTCTGACAAATGAATGAATATAAATGTAGTACAGTTGGATCAAAGGTGGGGAAACCCAGGCTCCCCGAGAGCTGCAACCTCTATCCCGCCCTACGTACTGCCGATTACCTGGAGCAGGTGCGTTCGGTCAGGGGGAGCAGCGGGCAGGGCAGCGATGGCTGCTCAGCGGCCCACAGGCAGCAGACAGGGCGTCACAAAAAATGTCTGGATGTTCTTTGCAATAAAAGCAGAGTTTCTGTAGTCGGGGTAAAGGCAGTTGATTGGCTCCCAGTGTTAGTTCCGTGTGATGATCCGTGAGTGTCTTTCACGTGTATGATACATGTACGCTTTTTTCTATCACTATACCACTGTACAGTACTGCTTGTATAATTTACAGGTAAAGCATGTATTTTAAACTTTTTTGTAAATCCAAATGATAACTGTGTACATATATACAGAAATGTAGAAAGTAATTAGGTTTGCAGTTAATCTCCAATAGCATGATAATTAGCGGGGTTTAGTATGAATGTATAGGCTGTATGTTAAAATCTTTATGAAGGGAAACACTTGAAAAATCACCTAATATCAGACTGTGTGCTGTCTACAGATAAACTCTGCAATGCATTTTTTTGTGCCTTTTATATTAATGTATGTAATCTAGACAATCTTGAAAAGCTTGTGTACAACCAAAATGACATTAAAATGGTTTTGGGGGCAAACGCTCGGGCTTCTCCAGTTTTTCTTTATGTAGATGAGAATTCTGTAGCAAAAGCACCGAACAATGCCACGTGTACTTACTGTACAGCACATTTTTGTTTTTGATTAGTATAAACATGGTTTTAAAAAATTATTTTAGTTTTAGTTGAAGAAAATGGTAAAATTTTTCAGAAAATGTCATCGTTCCCCAATGATTACCTACATGAGAAGGCACGTTGATCTTTGCAAGACCCTCATTTTTATATAAGCTAATTACTCCTAGACCGTTATCCATCTATACATCCATTATCTATAACCGCCTATTCGAACAGTCTCAGAGCGAGAGGTGGGGTCAACCCCGGATAGTGTGCATTGTAATATATTCCAAGTAAAGAAGCTTTAATCTTGTTTTGGATTGATTTGTTGATTTGATTTGAGGTGTTGCTTTGTTTTGCAGGTGTTGTCACCCACGGAGCAGAGTGCCCCATCGCCACCATCCCCAGACTACCGGACTAAGGGACAGAGTGACGAGAAGGAGCATTTCCACATCCTTCCTCAACTCCAGGCCAAGAGGGCTGACTTTCTCACCGTCATGCTGACTGGTACTTTGCCTCCGCGCCGAAGTTTTGCTACTCCAGACGAAGAAGTGGTAGAACCTCCGGGGCCGAAGGAAGATGACGTCACAAAGAGTGAGTCAAATAGTGAGGCTAGTCAGAAAAGCACTGAACGCAGCCAGGATGCTGCACCTTCAACACTAATGGCTGAAGACCAGAAGGGGCAAAGGGAGCACGCCTCAGCTGCTGATGCAGACCCTGACTTAGAGGATGCATCCAAAACCCTTGTCCTCTTCTCACCTGGAGACACTCGCAAGTCTCCCTCTGGTGGTGATCATGTCTTAGAGGGTGAGCTGGCCACACCGTCTGCCCTCACTTCCCGTAATGACCGCCTACTGGTTGGGGAGGCAATCCTGCCTGATCCCTCTGAGACTGGCCGTTTGTCCCCTGCTCTCAGGTCAGACTTGAGGCCTTCCACTCCTATTGCTCCGGCATCACCTCCCTTCACCAAAGTTGAGCGCACTTTTATCCATATTGCAGAGACATCACACCTGAATGTCATGTCCTCAAACGGGCACTCTGCGAAGGAGAGTGACCGGGAGGTCAGTGCCATCAAAAAGGATTTAGCAGTTGAGGATGACACAAATGACCAGGGCCCAGCTCCGGAGACAGGAGATTCTCCACCAGCGTCTCCAGCAGTGCCAGACCAAACCGCATTAGTTGACAGATATCTCCAAACTGAGAACGGTCCATCATCTGTCCTGGTCCAGTCTTTGGAGCCTGTCCCAGAAACCATGTCACCAGTTCATGAACATAAAGATCTGTCATGGAAACCATCATCTAATGAAGAAGTTGCTAAGCTTCAGACAACCGGACCAGACCTAACGGCTACCATAAAGCCCAGAATCCGAAGCCGAATCCCAATACTGATCTCAGAAGAGGACTCGGGCTCAGAACAGTCCTCCTCCCTTTCAGCGCGAGCTCGGCTACAGCAGCGGGCCAGGCAGCTGGACTTGGCTCGCATGCTGGTTCAGAAGCAACAGGGTCGCTGGATGAGAAGGAGAATGCTGTCTGGGACATCATCATCGTTGTCCTCTGGGGACGATGAGCGTCGGAGAGCCTCGGAAACTCTGTCCACCGCTGGCTCAGAGGAAGACACACATACCTCGGATGAGTCTAGGAGGAGCTCCCGTCTCAAGCCAACTGAAGAGCAAAGCTCCAAAGAGTGCAGGAGCAGAATCCCCAGGCCTGTCACCCCCATAAAGAGGCCTTCAGTGGGGCTAGCTGCTGCTTCACAATCTCCCCTTTCCTTGCCAGACTCCTGCATTTCCAAGGGAACATCATCCATACTTAATGGGTAGGATTCAGTTTCTATGATTTAATTTGTTACACTCCATTAACCTTAAAAACAATGTTAACCCTTTTAATTTACTCTTCTTCTTCAGGAGTCAGAAAATTGGACTAAGCACTCTCAGCACCCAAAGGAAGTCCAAACCTGTCTCCCCCAGATCCTCCTCCTCGTGTCCTCATCCTGCTGCTGTCCCTGCCCCATCTGGAAGCCCCCGTATGCCCCTCAGAGTCCTGCTTGGTACCCGACGCAGCCTTAGTTCCACCCACTGCAGAACTGACAGCCCGTCCCCTCAGAGAGTATGTCCGTCCAGGCAGCCACTCTCAGTTCGAGCCCCAACTGTCCCTATGCTACCGCCCAGGACTGCATCAACCATGCGGCGCAGCGCCTCGCAGGAAGCCACCGCTCAGTCAGCGTCCGGCACCACACCTGCCAAGGCCAGACCAAAACCAGCCGGCGCAGTTAAGGGAAAGCCAAATGCCAGGGAGAAGGCTGCGCCTGCTAGATAATACAAAGAGACTCATCGCTGAGACATGTTTGTGTATAATCAGACTTCAGACAAGCCACGCCTCAAACGTCACCTGAATCCATCTTAGACTGTGATGTTACAAAGACCTCGTTCAGTTCATTAACGTTTGTGGACATCTTTTTTTCCCCCCAAAGGACAGCTTACTGAACTATCTTCATGGGCTTCCAGTAATCTTAACTGACTGCCGTATAAAAGCGTTGCTGCCATGGTGCTATGGATATGTCTGCTGCTCCCCGGTCGATCCCTGATCTACAGTAACTGGTTTCTGGAGCTAGGAATCACGGTCTCCATTAGGTCCAGTTTACCTTACGTAGTACTCCCAGCTTGTCCACAGCTATACTATTCTTCTAACGACAATACCTTGCTTGGTTCACATTGCATGGTGAGTTATATCACGATTACATGAATCTGTAGAGGGAAAACAACATGTACAAAAAGCTGTACCTTTAAACTATTTGATCTAGTTCTCCCCATCCTATTGGCCAAAAATAATATCAAATTGGACTGGTCTGAATGCCTGAACTGTGTTATTATGATAAGCGACAACTAAGTATATCCTGTACTCATTATGGTCTTGGATAAAGAGAAGTGTTGGACAAAAATAAATCGCTCGGCTGCTCCTGCCTCCTCCTCATGGTGTGACAATGGGCATGCTTTAATCATTCTATTTTTTGGGGTGTTTTTATTTTGTTTATGCTCTGAATTGTACATAATAGAATCATTTCCCATAAAGACGTCTTTATTTTTTATCTTGCCAAGCAAAATGTAAATTTCGAGTCTTTAACCTTCTGTTCCAATGTGTTGGCACTGTGCCTGTTTTTTACGCATGAGAAAAACAGGGTTAACCATGGGAGGACGTTACACCTGCTTGGATTCTGCTGACGGTGCAAAGGACTGCTGGTTGTTGGAGGCCACACTGTGTTTGTATGGGGTCGGCGGACACTCAGCTGTGAAGTAAAGTCTAGGTCATACGGGCAGTTGTTGCGTCTTTCTTTTCTTGCTCCTTTCCAGTAAACACCCTGTGGTTGTACACAAGGCCACCGTTTGATCAGAATCCACAAGGCCTCATTTTCTGACCAGGTCAACTTGATAGAACAACACTACAAATGAATCCCCCTTTTGTCTTCTTGTCATGCATTAGATGTCTAAGAGTGGCTCCATGGAGATGAACAGAATGTGGAGCTGGCTTTACACTAAACCATCGATTTTTTTGAGTTACAATTCCACAAAAGAGGCATTTTCTCTATTTCAACAACTTTAATAAGTTAGAAAGACCAAATATGCTCGATCAGGTGATTCCTGACTCTCAGGACTTTCTTAATAAGATAAACCTTTATTCATCCCAGAGTGAAGAAATCTGCACGTTACCGCAACATGTGCAAAGAAATGTGCAGATTCTGAAAAAAAGATGCAGATCTGTACAAATCCACAGTTTCAGTGGCTCAGACACAAACAGGTTCGTTGTGTGACAGACCCACGTGTCACTGTCGCCCCCCCCCAACATGTTTTACAATCCATGTCCGTCATTTCGTGTCTATTATTTATTAAAACTAAAATATTCCACATCTGTTAACACAGTCTTGTAGTTCCACCATCATCCACTAGGAGACGCACCGGAAGCCACATTCGGGCAGCGGAAGTGACGACGGTCCAAGATGGCGGTGCCAGTGGAGCTGTGTTGTCTGGAGGCTTTCCCCTCCCACCTCAGCCCGCTGGATGTTCTGATCCAGCGGACTCACCTGGATTCCGTTTTCCACGATGACACGGACCCGCCGGCTGTCCTCTTCACCCCGCAGCGGCCTCAGGGCTCCGGAGAGCCGGGCATCCTGCTCCGCGTTCACCCGGCCTCCGACGAGGAGACGGCGGGATGCGGAGCGAGACCGACCGGCGAGTCCGGGCCCCGCGTCCGGCTCTTCACCAGCCGCTTCTTCCTGCGGCACCACGACCTGCAGCGGCACAGCAGCGCCGGCAGCGTCCGGCCTCTGCGGCCGGTCAGCCTGGACAGAGTGGTGCTCGGAGCCCGCAGCAGGCAGAGCCTCCGCTGGGCCGGAGCCGAGCAGTTCACCGCGGGGCTGCTGGAGCTGTGCCGCCAGGACCAGTGGCTGCTGGCCCGGCAGGGAGACCCGCTGCTGCTGCCCCGAGAGCCGCTGCTGGGAGAGGAGCCGGGACAGGTGAGGCCCGGGACCCGCGGCCAAAAGTCAAGAAGGTTCCGATAGACGTTAGGCTCATGACCACGATCGGTGGGATTTAGTCTGAGTTCAGTCAAACGCACGTGCATGTTTCTCAGAACCTTTTCCCAGCTGGTTTTCTGTCTGACGGGTTCCTCAGGTTCTTCTTCTTCTTCATGTGTTTTCAGGTGCAGCAGCGGCTGCTGGAGCTGCTGGTGTTGGAGTGCAGTCCCGTGACGCAGGGCCGGATCACTGCCGACACCTCGTTTGTTCTGACTGACTGCTGGGACTCGGTGGACCCCCCAGCGCCCCCCCCGCCCTGCAGACCCCTTAGACTGTGTGTGTCAGACTTTGCTCACTATGCTGAAAGCCTCGGCGGGGGGCGATCTCTGCTCGACAACAGGAAACTCCTGGGCTTGGGCTTCTCTGAGGTCCTGCAGGCGCTGGAGTGCAGAGTGGACGTTTGGGTGGTGGACGCCGAGCGCCGGCTCGGGGTCGGCGGTCGGCAGGGAGCTGCCGTGGACGTGGACAGCTGTGTGTTTGTGAGCAAACAGCTGCTGCTCAGGCAGGGCCTGTTTAACCGGGAGTGGGTGAGGTTGTCGAGGCCGAGCGCATCCTCCAGACTCCTGCCAGGACAGACGGACGTCAGGGGGGCCGGCAGAGAGCGGCAGGTCTCTGTGGTGGTGGTGGATGTAAGTCCAGAGCTGCAGGTGCACGGTGAAGCGGGTTTCATATCCCCGACTCTGTGGTTCAACCTGACCGAAGGAGACGTGATCCCTGTGAACAGCTGCGCCCTGCGGATGAAGGTACCTGAGCACGGCCTGAGTTCAATAATTCATTAATAATCCATCTGCTGATGGTTTTCTCAGTGTCTTAATTAACTGTTTATGAAGCAGGACAAACGTTCATCATAACAACCGAAAGGGAAGCAGCTAAAGACCCAAAGTCGTTTACTGTCAACAACGGACCGAATTCTCATGTCTTTGTTGTTTTTTATCTCAGAGGTTTAAATCGTCGCCGTCTGCGGACTCTGACGTTCGCTCTGACAGTTTCTGCCACTCAGCCGCGCCACCGTTTACCAGAGAACTTCACATCCAGCCCGTCGTCTCGCCGCTGTACAACAGCCTCGGCGGATGCGACGACCTGCTGTCCAAACACTTCAGCACTCCCAGGTGAGCCACGCGTGGGCCGCAGCCGCAGGGTGGAGGCTGTGCGCCTGATATAAGTTTCCACAAGTTTGAATAACTAGATACTTAATTTTAAATGAGCAAAATCAGCTGGACGTTCGGAGACATTGAAGTTTATTCCCTGTCATCTCTGTCTCTCTGTGCAGACTGGTTTCACAGGGGGACGTTTTATCAGTTCCAACCGACAGACATCCCGACCTGCTGGAGAACAACTCTGAGGGGATCCACAGGTACAGTCTGCTAACATTTGGCTCCTGCAGGCCCTCGTTTGTGGAATTGAGCTGTTCGTGTGTCATATATCACGACACGTAAGCAAAGCTGTGAAGTGTTTACCTGTTCAGTGAAGAGCCTGTGACCTTTGACCTCTGCCAGGAGTCCTGTGCTGTACTTCAGAAGTGCAGAAGTTGTGTCCGTCTGCAGAGACCGAAGATGCAGGAGGAGGAGCTCATCTGGCCGACAGACTGCACACCTCGCTCTACATGGTGAACTTTGACCTCTGACCTCTGCTGGTTGTACATAAGTTAGAGCTGCATGATTAGAATCATTTACGTTCAAAGTTGTTACGCAGCTTGAAATCTCAGGCAAATGAAAGCGTCACAGTAGATGTGTTCACTATCGCGAAACAGCAGAATCATAGTCACGTATAAGTTTCAAAGAGGGCAGATTTAAGAAGGTGCTCTTATTTTGAAGGATCACACACCCCCTGATGTCTGTGTGTGTGTGTCTCGTCAGGGAGCGTCCACCAACAGCCCCGTCCCCTGCTGCTCTGTGAACGGAGCGTCTCTGCGGAGCAGTCTGTCACCTCCGGGCCTTAGCAAAACAGTCGACCTCATCAGCAGCATCATCCTACCGCACCTGCAGCACAGGTAACGCCGACAGGAAGTGTCGACCGTAACGCTACAGTCAGATCCGTGTCGGAGGAAGTCTTGATGAGACGTGTGCGCATTTTGTGTCCGTTCGTAGAAGCTCTCTGTGTGGTTGCACCATCCTCCTCCACGGTCCCGCAGGAAGCGGTAAGATGACGGCGGTGGCTGCGGCGACTCGCAGACTGAACCTCCACCTGCTGAAGGTACGAGACGTTCGTTCACACAGGCGTGTGCGAGACTCCGGGCGCCCCAGAGCACGTCCTGCGTGCAGTGTTACGACTAATGTGAAGTGAAAATAATTTGACAGAACTGCAGCAAATATAGACGATAAATGTTTTTGTATTTGTAGCATGTTTTACAACCTAAAATAGTTTTTCTTTCTGTCATTTAAACCTCTGTTGCTCAGGCTCTATTGTTAGTAACTCTCCCATAACACTTCCTGTTGTGCCTGTGTGCAGGTGGACTGTGTGAGCCTGTGCGCCGACACTCCCGCGGCCTCAGAGGTGAAGCTGGCGGCGGCGTTTCAGCGGGCCGAGCCCCTGCAGCCCTGCGTCCTGCTGCTCAGGAACCTGCAGCTCCTGCTCGGACCCCGAGGGAGCAGCGAGGAGGACGGCAGGGTCCAGGCCGCGCTCCAGCAGCTGCTCCACAGCGCCCCCACCAGGTCGGTCACTGACCCAGACCCTTATGCCACACAACTAACGTGGCCCGAGGTGAAGCCAAAAGTATGTGACCAGCGGTGCCCAAAATCTTTGGCAGTAACACCACAGTGGCTGATTCTGGATAAAGAGAATCATCCCCACATCATATCAGACAATACAGACGATAACTGAAGGACGATCGTGTCTGTTACGGCTCAGTGTCTCTGTACAGTTCGTCCTCAGCAGTTGTTGTTTGTGCTTTTGTTGGGGGTTTCACGTGCACGTGTTTCTGGGTTCTGATTGAACATGTGTCCACACGCTCCTGCTGTGTGTGTGTGTGTGTGTGTGTGTGTGTGTGTGCGCGCAGTGGGTCGTCTTCTGTTAAGAACTGGAGCTGAACCGCAGAAGCAAACGTGCATTAGAGAAAAAATCGGAAATATTTGTGGAGGCCTGTTTCTTCAGTCTGCCGTTATCGTGTGTTTGTTGTGGAGCTGTGGGTCCTGGGCTGCTCTGTCCAATGAAACCAGCAGACAGCTGGACCTAAGTGCTGTGTGTGTGTTTCAGGGTGGTGGTGGTGGCCACAGTCTGCAGACCCCAGGATCTGTCTGCTGGTGTCATGGCGGCGTTTGTCCACCAAGTGGCGTTAGAGAGCCCCACTGAGGAGCAGCGCTGCGCCATGCTGGTCAGCCTGAGCCGACACCAGCATCTGGGGAGGGACGTCAGTCTGGAGAGACTGGCTAAACTCACCGCCGTACGTCAACCCCGAAACGGCAGAGTAAAGGTCAGGCAGGAGTCTGAGCAGGACAGTTACGTGTCTCCTCTTCTCTTCAGGGTTTTGTTTTGGGGGATCTCAAAGCTCTGCTGGTGGAGGCCGGTAGAGCGGCCTGCAGGAGGCTGATCCACACCTGGTAAGACTCACAAACCTAAATGTGTGTTGCTGTGTCTGCAGCCAACACAGCGTTAGGCTGAATATCTTAAGGCAACTCGGCGTCTTTACAGCGTCATCGTGAGAAAGTTGATCCGACTGTGTGGATGGAAAAAGCAAATAACAGCTTTGTGTTCAGGCCTGTGCTGTCCTGGACTGCACAAACAGCAATAATGGAAACTCTGATTGGCTGCAGCCTCTTTGCAGCACTTCAGGTAGGCAGGAGGAAGAAGCCGTCCTGACAGGAGGCAGGTCTCCTGTGGCCACCAGTGCGTGTTTCACTACTCTAGTTTTTGCTGAGACAGCAGAGTTTGGAAGCTGCCTGATCTTTTACAGTTAATGAGCAGAGACGCTGTTGTTTGTGCAGTGCCGGAGGACAGGAGGAGGACCTGTGCTCCAGTGGAGTCAGCGTCCTCAATCGGGACTTCACCTCTGCCCTGGAGATCCTGCAGGACGCCCAGTCCAAGGCCATCGGAGCTCCAAAGGTGTGCTCAGACCTCTGCTGCACGTTTGAAAGAACAATTTGTCCATTTAAGGCAACGATACTGTGTCTGCGAGCACGTTGTGGCGTTTTTCTGCCGTCGAGTGGCCACAGAATAAATGTTTACCTTCTGTGCGTGAACAGATTCCTAATGTGCGCTGGGAGGATGTCGGGGGTCTGCAGCAGGTGAAGAAAGAGATCCTGGACACCATCCAGCTTCCTCTGCAGCGTCCAGAGCTCCTGTCTCTGGGACTGAACCGGACCGGAGTCCTGCTGCATGGACCCCCGGGGACAGGAAAAACCCTGCTGGCTAAAGCTGTGGCCACTGAGTGCTCCATGACCTTCCTCAGGTAGGAACGCCGTCACCTTCCTCGGGTCCTGCACAAACTGTGAGCGTCCGCCACGGCTGTGTCAGTTTCTGTGTGCAGTCACTTTCCCATCCTGCTGCAGAGCAGAGCGTCAAACATAGAGGAGTTTGACTAGGAAACAATGTAGACTTATACATCTACACATGTACGTAACATATATTTACTGTATGTTTATGGTCCTCGAAGTGTGAAGCTGAAGTGTGATGAGAACTGATGTGCAGCATTTATTCGTTTAAAAGAGAACAGTTGATATCGTTCCAGAAATCGATAAATAATCATTGATGAAAAGTTGACTGTGCTGTAAATTCATGAACATTATTGGACTGAAGAAAAACCTTTTCACAAACTGGAGACCAGAGCAAATGGACTCAGTCACGTTGTGTTTTAGCCGTAAATCTGTGAAAACGTGACGAGCTGTTTCCGTGCACAGAGCAGCAGTCGTTCACTCCCACTGACGCTTCTGTCAAGAAGTCGCCCAGAGAGTCGGCGCCTTTGTCACGAGTCACCTTTTAAGAACATGAGGCGCTGAACGAACGGGGAAACGTCACGCACAGCGGCGCTGTGTTTTCATAACCGTTGTGCTGATGAGGAAAATGTTTTTTCTCCTCAGTGTTAAAGGGCCAGAGCTGATCAACATGTACGTGGGTCAGAGTGAGGAGAACATCAGAGAAGGTTTGTGTCTTCTAACATCATCCAACAGATTAAGTGTTGTGGTTGGAAACTAAGTTGTCAGAATGTTTCTGTCTTCTTGTTGACTGTGGGTAAAGCAACTGATTTAAATCCAGATCTCGTTAATCCACGTGAGCTGTGGTTCACCCAAAAAAAGACAAGTGGAAGCATGTCGACCTGTAGACCAGAGCCTGCGTTCTGCTGTGGGCTCAGGCTTAATGCAGCGCCACAGTCGTTAGCTTGTGTTAAATGATGGGGGCTGTGTTCAGTGTTCCGCAGAGCGCGTTCGGCTGCTCCGTGCGTCGTCTTCTTTGACGAGCTGGACTCTCTGGCTCCCAGCAGAGGACGAAGCGGAGACTCTGGAGGGGTGATGGACAGGTGAGCGCCACCGTTTTTTTGCCTTTGCTGTTAAAGTTGCAGAAACGTGTTGCTGCAGGTTCATTTGAACGTGTCTTCAGGGTCGTGTCTCAGCTGCTGGCCGAGCTCGACGCTCTGAACTCATCTGCCGGGGTTTTTGTGATCGGAGCCACAAACCGCCCAGACCTGCTGGACCAGTCACTGCTGAGGCCCGGCAGGTCAGACAACACACACACACACACACACACACACACACACACACTCATTAACGTTACCTTTAGAATTGAGTTTTTAGTTCCAGTTTAGTCTGTGTCAAAAAATCGCAGCAGTTTATTGAACAGATGTTATGAGTTTGACAAAAGCTTCGAAACTCCAGAGCTGTGATGTCACTGAAGCTTCGTACGACTTCATCCACTCCCACAATAATCTCTGATCCGTGTGACAGGAGAAACACTTGAGTCTTTGTGTCTCCTTCAGGTTTGACAAGCTGGTCTATGTTGGAATCAGCGAGGACCGAGTCTCTCAGCTGCAGGTTCTCCAGGCCGTCCTCCGAAAGTACGTACAGCATTCCTCAGGAAAATGTCCGCCGTGCACTTTTGTCAGACACTCGTCCTGTTCAGGGTCGCGGGCGAGAGGCGGGTCCGACTCGGACAGGTCTCCAGTCCAGCTCAGGGCTCTGTCTGTGCAGACGTTTGCATTGCCTCATTTTGAAATGCCATAAAGACGAAAACAAATATTTTCTTTGAAACATAAAACATTTTTACCAGTAGGTAAAAATGTTTCTTACTCAGAAATGAATTCACTGAGACGGATGCTGTGTGAGTGTAATGTTCATAACTTTTTTTACATTCTTTGTACATTTTTGTTACTTGTTGATGTTGGTATTAGCTAAATGTGCAGCACTGGTTTGTTAGAGCTGAGGTTTAATTGGCTTCTCCACAAGTCTCAGTTTATTCTGACTATACAAAACAGAGTATAATCCTGTATAGACATAAATATTAAATGGACAGGATGAAAATAAGAGTAAACTGGACCCACAAACAAATTCCAAATGACTTATTTGTTGAAAACAAATCTACAAAAATGTTAGTGAATTTTTGTTTATTCACACAATGTTAAAACCGACACGTGTGTTGTGGCCTGGTGGGAGACACACACACACACACACACACACACACACACACACACACAGTTTTTGTTGTGAATAAAAATGATGTTTTTGACTTCAGGTTCCAGTTGGATCCTGCTGTCAACCTGCAGGAGCTGGTGAATCGGTGTCCCGCTCACATGACTGGCGCTGACCTCTACGCGCTCTGTTCGGACGCCATGACGGCCGCCGTCAAGAGGAAGATCTGCGTCATCAGTGAAGGTGAGAAAGGAAACGCTCGCTCGTGAATTTGAACAGAAACCCGTGAACCTGTTTTGTCGATGCTCCGTGATCCTGAACAGCAGACCGGAGCTCGTCTTTTTTTGTTTCCACACTTTAAACTTCTGCTCTTGCCTCAACCTGTTTCAAACAGACCCAACGATACGTGACCAACTGACCCAATGGGCCACGTTTGTTTTTTTAAACAAGCTGGTGCTGACCAGATTATTATCATTAGAAATGAATTCATTGAAAGTCATTTTTGTGGACAAATGTTATTACGTGTCTATTTAGTTTGGAAGAAAAATTAAAACAGGCATAAAACAGGCAACCACAAAGTAATGTTTGTAGAATAACTTATCGCATTATCTACAACGTTCTAATCTACGTCAGTTTTTTTACTTTGAGATCCTTTTTTTTTTTTTTTTAATCACATGGGGGCAATTATTGTTGGACAGCTGCACGTTTTGATGGAGCCACAACAGGCGTTTCAGTGTCTTGTCCAAGCAAACGTTTGAGCTGCGGCTCCCCGCATAATCAAAACACTAACAGAAGACTTCTGCAAATACTAAATTCCAACCACTGAAATCAATCCACGCGATTAAAGTTTGGGGGTTTAGACCAAATAAATGCTCATTTTTTAAATCGATACTTTTCTCCCGACCCATTCATTCAGTCATGTCCACAGATGTGAGAAGCAGCAACAATCGTTCAGTGAAGTTTTTTTGGATCAACTGATCCAACAATAAGTTGAATGATCAGTTGACCAGAAAATAATAATCAACTGTTTTCAGCAACATTTGGTGATTTTAGCTTCTCAGGCGTAAGGATTCGATCATTTCTGTCCTACTGTAGATGAAAGTAAAGCAAATGTCAAATGCTGTTGAGGAGAGAATTTTTGCGTTTGACACTATTTTCTGAATATTTCTAGCCAGCGGATTATTAAAGCACAATCTGAATGTTCTGGTGTCTTCACTAAAACGAGTGTTTACAGGCCTGGACAAAAAAAGACCCAATGAATTAAACTGAATGTGTCCTTACGAACAGCCACGTTCCCTGTTTTGATAAAATCAGAAAACTTGATCCAACATTAATGTCACTGTCTCTCTACCACGTCTGTCTCAGGCCTGGACTCCGAGGACTCTCCCGTCCTCCTTTCCGTTGAGGATTTCTCGACAGCGTTGGAAAACTTCAGGCCGTCCGTTTCCGACCAGGAGCTGCTGCGATACAGAAACATTCAACAGAAACTTGTTGCAAAATAGAAGCAGGTCTCGTTCAGTGTGAGTGACCTTTGACAAAATGTGTAAAATAGTAAACAGCAATAAAATGTTCTGCAAATGTTAATATGTTAATTTATAAAGCTGCAGAATGTGATTAATAAAAAATGTTCAACTAAACTAATAACTTCAGTTGATCTTTATTTTCTGAAGGAAACGGAGCGACAGTAACAACAGGAGACTGAGGAGTCTTGGTCACAGGAAAAATCTGTTTCCATTTTATTTAATCACTTTTCTTCCATATAATACCTCAAAAAAATCTAACTATTCTTTAAGCACACCATCAAATCGCTGTTTAGTGGGATCGTGCTGACATGTGACCGAATCCCTTTCAACCGCCAATTAAGTTTAAACGTTACAGCAACGAATCTGCTGCGGTCACCAAGCAGAGAGCGAAAGGAAACGCGTCACAGACCCGTTTTCTGTGACACCTTTGGCTCCCACATGAAGCAAATGTCTCCACACAGTCCATCAGCTGAGCCGGTCGCGTGGCCACAGAAACGTACGAACAAACAGGACGAGAGTGAAATGGTTTGTCCCAAAATCTCGTCTACTACAGGAAACTGAAAAAGGAAAAACATAGGATGACGGTCCAGTGTGCAAGCGCGTCTCAGTTAGTCAATTAAAAAGCTAAAGTGCGAATCCTGCATCCACAGGAGGGATAATTAAGGTATTTTGTTCCTTCCGGTTGCAAACAGTGTCTGACTGGTCGTAACAAATCCCTGTGTCGTCAAGTCCTGAATGTCGTGTGTCGTGTGAAGGAAGTGAAGCTACGTGTAAAGGTTTGATCTGACAGAAGAATGCGAGGCAGGCGTTGGCATCCCGTCAGATTTACGAGTTTAATCAGCAGCTGGTGTGGACTCTGGTGAGACTCAAACACATCAACCTAGAAACCTGAAAGAGTCTGAGCTAAGAACACGTGGACAGCTGGGTTTGTTGGACAGTTTGCCTTTGGAAATGCCACAGACATTACAGTCTAATGAGCCGAAACAGATTGTATTTAAGAAAGGGGGTCAAAGCTGGTGGTCCAGGCCTGGGTTTACTCCAAATTAGTCTGGGGGTCTCAATCTCTGTTGTTCATCCTCAGTCTTCACTCGCCTTTGTGGTTCCTGGATTTTCGTTTGGTGTCGGGGTAAAGATCCAACACACAGGTCGTCCTTGTCCTCATGATCCATGGTGAACGAGCTGATCCTGTCCGTGAGGGACTCAGGTGAAGTGGGGCATCCGGCTGCAGGTTCTGGAAGAAGAGAGGGAAGGCTGGGTTTTTGATAGATCCGTGTTAGTCATTCACATTTTTCAGAGTTACTGGGCAGAAGAAATGAATAAAATTATCAGACACACGCTCAGACAAACACAGTTGGTCTTTGTCTAATGTGCGAACACAAAACCCCAAAGCAGTTCATCCAAGGAACAAGAGTCCGTGCTGGTAATTGTACAAACTTTCAACATGTTCTAAGTTACATTTGGTGTAATTATTATAACTTGGCATCACAATATGTCAGGACTTGTCCTCGAACACCTTGTACAAACTGTCCTTAAATCCTCGCTTTGCCAAGTTGCAGAGTGTCGGGGCATTTTCAAAGCTGTAGTTCGTTCATCAGTGGACCAGCTTAAATTCCCTGCATCATGTTTTCACCTGATCTGATTTCGTTGACGTGATAGCGAGGAGATCCCACAGCGGTTGCATAGTGAACAGCCTCTGTCTGCGTCTGCTAAGAAAACACGCGCTCTGCTGCACATTCCTGACATTTTCAGGAATGTACCAGGTATCCGACCCGACTAATACTGAGCTTCCACCCATGAAGTTACAGAACCGGGTCTTTATGGATTTAGCACATCCAGCCAGGAACACGTCACGCCTCGAACTGATCCTAAACTGTCCAGTTTTCTTTGCCCAGTAACGGGCCCGTGTGATTGTTTTCATCCATAACCTGAGGGAAACTTCAGTCCTGCACAGTTTAACGGCAGCGAGGGGACGTGGAGGCAAAATATCAACACTACAGATTATTTGGTCCGAGCATCAACTGTCTCATTCACTGTTTCACTTAAAAAGGATGCACCTCCTCGCCGTTAGAGTCAGACCTTCACACCGGGTTTGAACCTCCGTCTCAGTGAACTGACCTGCTTTGAAAACATTTGACATAAAGTGGGGGAGGGAGGGGACGAAGCCCATTTCCACTGAACTCGACTGACGACGCAGGGTTGAAAACGCCCTTAGAACGTCACAGTGTGTAGTTTCGGTCATATTTAAACATTTTAAGGCAGACGCTAAAACAACTTATGCTCGGTGTTGAAGACGCCCTGGGCGTCCTCACCGTTACGACCATCTCCCTTTAAATATACCCTCCCTGAGGAGCCTAAACTATATGAACATAATATTTATCATACTTTAGATTTAATTGGAAAAAACCTGTTAACTATGGAACGGTACCTTCAAATAATCAGCGTCGGAGCCTTAACCCAAAATCCAGTTTAGTCTGATCCGATTTTTACAGAGTCACAGAACTAAAAAAGTGCTTTGTTTTCCTTCTATCCCCTTTAAGCAGTTCCTGGGTTTCGTGGATGTTGGGGTTCAGCATTCCTCCGTGCAATATAAGCCATATTTACCGCTTACGTGGCCTTTGCTACTTTTGTGCGCTTCATCCTTTTCCTCCTCATGAGGGTCACCTGAGGCCTCTTCAACCCTGCGATCAGCAGCAGCAATCTGGGCCGCGACTTGGTCAGCCAGCTTCTCAGTAGCGTCCCTTTGGGAAACCTACAGGAACAACAGCAGCAAGTTAACAGCAGCGTCCGACGCCCGGCAGCATTTGAAAACTTTCTGCTTAGTTTCTCAAAGCACCAAGCACAATCTGACACGTCAAAACCTCCTGAGCAAACAAATTCAAATATTGGGTTAATGCCAGCCTGCTAACGGAGATTTAAACACGCGTTCTTCCGCTATTTACGCTGTGGAGATGCAGCCTCTTGGTCGTGCACAGAAAAGGGCTTTTACGCTGCTGGGATGTTAAGTTGCGCAGCCTGAACGACGTCTCGTTCCTGTTTTTTGTTAAACATGGACACTGCAGAACTACCAGATTTAAGTTGATATTTAAACCTCCAAGAAACCCTAACACGACATCCTGCGTACAGGCAACAGGCCAACCGAGGAAACCCTGAAAACAAACGCGAGCAAGTTTGCTAACTGGAAACCATCTCTGCGTTACTCAACATTATCCGTCCGTTATCCACATCTGACCCGGCTAAAGACATTAAATATCGTCTGACAAAACACCAAACCGGAAAATGGAAACATCAGCGTACTGCCAATCTTTTCTCTGCGTCACTAGACTCGTTTTAACTCTGAATCCAAGATTCAAGGCCTTGTGGGCGAGAGCCACCTCCAATGGAGAACGTGGGCCGCATAGAGCAAACTCCGAATCGACTTTCCCCTGCTCCATAAAGCCGGATTAGCAGCAGGACAGTACCTGACCCAGTAACACTCCTCACCAAAGCACCATAGCTAACGTTTGTAAGCCGCCTTCAGATGCCGACATCACATTCCTGACCAACGCACTGCCGCCTTTTGATGGCAGCAGCATGCGAGGCTGCAGCGGCCGCAACCTTTGTGTCTTTATGGCAGTTGTGACCTGCTGAGTGCAATGGAAAACAGAAAAACCTCCCAATTGTTCGGACTTTGTGCTGTTCAAGCACACTGAAACCAGCCAGAGAGAAATCTAGCAACGTTTAGACGTGGAAAGGGCCTTGCTGACGCCATTGTTGTCGCCCGCGGGGCTCGATGTTAAATCTACCGAAGCTAACATTGTTTGTGTGGCTGACCCTGTTACCCCCCTCCTCCCTCCATCCCGCCCTTCATTATCCTCAGGTGATTAGCTCTAGTTCAGTTCCTCCTTCTGTTGACGTGCTTTCAGGCCTCAGGAGGCAGGAGGAGGAAGCATCATATCTTTTAATTCAACGGCTCCTCCACGTGAGGCTCTGCTGTC
Organism: Channa striata; assembly: GCA_033026295.1. Classification (NCBI taxonomy): domain Eukaryota; kingdom Metazoa; phylum Chordata; class Actinopteri; order Anabantiformes; family Channidae; genus Channa; species Channa striata. Next base: position 17,236,849 of record CM065188.1, read on the forward strand.
ATCTCCCAATGCTCTTGAGGCTTGATTGAAGTTTGGACGACTGTTTCTTCGGTCGTCTTTCTTTACACCGTTTTCTCTATTTCCTGTATTGTTTTGCCTTTTCCTGCTTCTTATTTTTCCCTAATTTCCGTTTAGTTTGTTGTCAAGCGAAATCGTCCTCCCATCCTTCGCATATCAGTTTAATAAATGCAATGTTACCTTCTGGGAGTGCTTCCTTGTCGTCAATCAAACCTGCTTTCCTCGTCCGCCTGTTGTTCGTCTGATTTCTTAAAGTAACCCAAGCCCCTTTGTCCTGAAAACTGAGCTTACCCTGTTTACCTACAGCAGACATCTTTGTTGGTGCTTGTTACTGACCGGTTGCCGACGTCCTTAGAGTCAGAGGAACCCGGTAACTTTGACATTCTCCTCGTCCATCCGGCCTGTAGCAGCAGGCGAGGGGAGCTCGCTCTTAATATCCGAGTCTCTTAACAAACAAGCTGGCACATCGTCATCATCATGAGCAACGTCACAAACGCTCCCTTTTGTCTGTTTCAGCATGAAAAGAACCATTCATCCCAAAACTTAATAATTCAGGTGAGAAGTGTAACTGTCAAAGTCTATCAGAGAATGGAGGTACTACTAAGTTCTCTTACATTGCAGCGGAACAAACTTTAAAGAGACCTACAACGAAAACAACAAACCAAACGCACTTGCCTTAAATTCATCAGACGTCCGAGTTCGAACTGTGAGGCTCTGAAATACATTGACTTTAAAAACCTTTGAGAGGGAACGTGGAGTTCCTGTTGGCACTCTCCACATCCCAGTTCTCCATCCCCTCCACTCCTCACCTCAGCACACAACTTAGCAGCACCTTTACTTCCTACTACTGCACAAGGAACAAACAGAAAGCAGTCCTTACCAATTGACCCCACACATTTGTTAGGTTATGCCCCCGGCGTCCCTGCAGAGGCACATATATGATCCCCGCTGCAGTTTTTTCCTCTCACACCAGAAGGTTCAGCCAGGATGCGAAAACAAATTCGCTTAATAATAGGAGGCCATAAACTGGGAGGATGGGGGCTTTAAAAAGGAGGGTCCACTCAGCACTTCTGACTGCAAACGGCAACGGGTGATCCTGGGACACGCAGCCAATCAGGGAGCAGTCTTCACCTGTTGCCATGACTCCCAGCACTGGCCGGTATAAAAGGGCCCAGGAGGTTTTGGAGAGTGAAGGACGAGGTGAGCCAACTGTCAGTGAGCCTGACGGGCTGCGCAGAAACAACCGCGTCAGCTGCTGCACCCACAACAGCGAAACCCCGTCTGACATTTTTATTTCTGCCAATCGCTACTGTGATAGAGGTGTGAATTCTTCTTATGTCTCCATTTTCCTCCCTTCCAAACGTATGGGGCAGGTATGTTACATGACCTTCAAATAAAAAAAACTGATGTGTGGTGTTAAAGAATTCACACACACCAGGCAAATTTGTCACAAGCACAACTTACATGTATATGAGTTAATCAATCAACAGATTTTTGTATGAAGCTTCATATAAATATCTAACAATATTTCTGCTGTTACATACAGATCATTAAGTACTTACTCGGCTTTATACTCACACACACACGTAGGTCCACTAGGTCCATGGTCCAGAGAGCCCCGATCCATGTGTGAAGTCGAATTTGGCTGAATTTCACCTCCAAACTAAGTCCAGAGCTCAACAAGCGATTTAAAGATGAAGGTAAATGAATTCTGCGTTCATAAAAACACACATTATGGTAACATCGAAGTAAATGCTACTGCCCGAAGTAAAATCTGAAATGTGTGATGACAGCGTGGTCTGACGGGTACTGGAGGAGGAAGGACGCAGGTCCTAATACACCTGAATATCAGCTGAATGTAAACGTGCTGAGTGTAAACTTGCGTAAGCGTTAATTATTGCTACTAAATATTTGTATGGAATATCTTTAAAAGCACATTACAGTGTCTTTTACCCAGTCACCCTTTGTCTGTTCCCCTGGTGAAGAATCTGATGAAGTTATTTTAAGTCTATCGACAGCAGTGGAAATTAGGGCAGTGGGACAAAATGTGCCCGTTTAGAAAATACGTCAGCACCTGAGAGGATAGCGCTGCTACATTCGGAGCACGTCCAAGGATGCTGAGGAACAGGCTGGGCTTGTCCAAGGCCACATGCAGCAAGACGAAAGATCTTCTGCTGTGCACATACTGAACAGGTGCAGGTCAGCCTCCGTGGATTGTCTGCAGAAGCGAACAAACCTGGTCGTAGGTAGTGGACTCACCCCCATCAGGAAGTCATCAGCAATCGGAAATGTTTATTCCTTTGTAGTTGAGAGGAGAAAATAAGGACAAAGAGTTTGGGTTAGAGAAAGACACTGGTCGTGGGCATAAGCCCCAGAAAAGTTGACAACAACTGGCCAAGGATCAGGTTGGCCGTGTACTGGTGCCTCTCGTCAGCAGGGCTGTATGCCTCTGTGGTTGGAGCTGGATCCTCAGCCTTGGAGAAGTTGTGAGAATGTTAGTCATGAAGTTAGAACATGAAGTGGTTCAGCATGGCCTGAACTGACAGTTGGAAAATAAGTGAGAACAAAAGCCAAGACGAAAAATTCTAAATGGTTCAACGCTCATTAGTAAATCCAAGTCCTTTTTAAAGACGCCGAAAAGCTCAACTCCAGCACGTGAGGCAGCGGGAAGAAGGAAGAAGGAAGAAGGAAGAAGGGAGCTCTTCACACACTGGCATCAAAAGTGAGTGAGAAAGCGGGTCTTCAACTAGTCCCAACTTTGCTCTCTGTCAACTACACCAGAGATGACGAATAGGGAAAGTGAGGATCTGGTCAGACAGGATCAGCTGGGCTGGGATGGCAGAATTTGGGGGTTCTACACAGGCTGAGTGATCAACTTTGCCCACTAACGAATGGCCTGTTTTCTTCTGATCTTGTCGTTCCAAGTGATTTTTAAAGTTGGCTGGACTGTCCCCTGGCTGTTCTGCAGGCGGCGCTGTGGCATCGAGTTAACAAGAGGAGGAGGCGGGGAAGCAGCACAGGCATGTTTAATGTCAGGCCGAGGATCGCCCTGCTGTTTGCAGGCTGCTGCGGAGATCAGCCTGGAGGAAGAAAGGAAGGGGACGAGGGGGAGGCCGGCTGGCACTGCAATGCAGATCAAAAAATGAGGAGGAGGGAGGGAGGAGGGAGGGAGGGAGGGAGGGAGGGAGGCAGGGAGGGAGGCGGAGGGCTAAGCCGCCAGCTCTGCAGGAAGCAGGGTTTTTTTTATTCCCCCCCAAAGGGGAGGATCAGGGATTCCCTGGTGGTGTGGAAAAGCTCCAGCAGGCCGAGGAGCAGTGAGACGAGTTCAGGCACGTTGAGAGAGAGACGAGTGTCGGTCAGGTCCCAAATTGAAATGATCATTTTCAGTTTTACCAAAGATTTGTTTAAAGACGATTAAGCTGACAGTGAATAGTGCTGACAGGTTTACTAGCCAAAAACAGCTATATCAAATCAGAGGCCACAATGAATTAAGCTGCAGGTAACCATGGTAACAACACTGATGAATTAGCGGCTGGTGAAACCGACCCTGCAACATCCATTCATTTTAGTGTATCAGGAAAACGTCACTTCCTTTTTCAAACCAGCTCGTATTCGAGCTGAACTTTACTCCTCATGGGCTGAATGTAATCCTGAGATTCAAACACACATCAATGCAACGGCTGAACTTATTAATATCCATCCAATCATTTTGCAGTGGAGAACAACATTTCTTCATACTGCTATAATGTCAAAACTCATTTCTCGGTGGTCAGCGACATTTGGCACATACGGAATATTTTTATTCATTGTATTTAACCTTTATTTTACCACAAAGCCACTTGAGATTGAATCTCTTTTTTCGAGGGAGACAATCATCAAAAACATCATCAGCACGAAAACTGGGCATCATAAACGAACAAATAAACATATGAGCGTGCGTCGTCACTCATTTTAGGGCTTTTGTTATCAGACATACGACAATCAGCTGTTTGGTCGTTTGCCTGACAAGTGAGTGTTGAGGCGGTTGAGGCTACAGCAGGATTCATTCTTCAACGAAAACCACAATCTAAAATATTTCTGACCTTTTTTTTCCCAAATTAAAAATTAAATGTTGATAACAAACTATGACAAAATGTGTTTGATTGTCAACAAAGTAAAACTAAATAGGAACAACAAATGTTTCCTCATCTACTCCAGCTGTTTACTGACACCGACTCATCTGTGGGACGAGAAATGCGATGACACACATAAAAAGAACAAGCCCAAGTACAAAAACTACAAAGTATAAAATTATTTATTGTTGACATTTGGTTTTATAAATTCTCTGTGCTGATACAGAGTTCATTCCTGACAACAAGTGAACAACAGAAATAAGAATCTATATCTGTGGTTGCTATTAATCTTTCAAGCTTCCTTTTCAAGTTCTGAATTTCCAAAACAGCGCACGTGATATTAAGACATAGCATTTTAACACGCAGGTGCTGTTCATGCACAGACAGCGGCCGTTACATAGGTGGGATTAGAGAGAACGAAACCACAAAGTCCTCAAAGATGTTTTAGTAGCAAGGCAAGATCAGCTCGGTTTCAGTTTTTTACAAAAAGAAAAGGTTTCGGACACCAGCGTCATGCAATGCGATAGACGACCAAAGTGCATCAGTGTGGATCCTGGCCGTGCTCATGGACAGCGTAAGACAAAGTACCACGAACAGCAACCAGTCTCTCAACAGAACTAGCATACATGGCAATAATTGCATATTAGGACGATATTATCACACCTAGGATACACAAGTTACCAAAGTCAAGACAAACATACATCGCAGATTATCGTTTAGTCATTTCAGGACAGACTACACGTCCTCACAATAGTTTAGCAGACGTCTTACTGCTCTAGTGTCCAGATGCAAACTGATTTGACAAGACCGGGTTGGTTGTTTTTCTCCGGTTGTCACATTTGCCGACGATAGTCGACTTAAAACAGGACATCGTAAATTGGGGTTTGCAAATGTTTCTGGGTGTGTTCTTTTTAGGCAAAAACACAGTTACGGGTTGAATTTGGAGCCTAAAGAGCTCAATAAACTCCACATGGACAAAGAAAATTCTTATATCTTTTACCTCAACTGCCCGGTGTCTCAGCATTTTTAACTCGGCCTGTCGCTTCCTGCTCCGCCACGTTGTCTTCATATTAGGATTTAGTCTTCAGTATAAAAAGGTGGTGATGCACATAGATCCCAGCCTCCAGGCTTGGAAACACCCCGTGGGAGACTGCAAAACCAGAAGTGTACAGACTTTGGCGTTCACTAGTAGTTGTGGTGATCAAGGTGAGCATAGATATAGCACATAACAGGAAGAAAGAAACTAAACAAAAACAAAAAAATCAATACTGGAATTTATTATTGCGGGTCAGCTGCATTCTTCAGCAGGTTTTCAAAACCTCTGCACTGCTGACTTGGCATCCAGCTCTTGCCTGGACAATATTTTAACAGCGTTTTTGATAGGATCAGCTTTCTTCTGTAAAGTCATTTCCATTCAGGCAGAGACCTGGATGGTTGATTTATAGACTCCTGCATTGTGAGTCTGGGCACGACGCTCTCTTCACTCAGACCAAATTTCACCAGAGCTCAAAAAACGTAATATTCAATTTCTCACTCTAAACGGACTTTGTGCTGCGCAGCCAGCCGACCGGTGGACGAACAGATGAGTAAAGCCACATGTTTCAAACAGTAAAATGTTGCATATAAAATCATTAAGGTTTACTGCGCTGGAGTTTCACAGGTTTGATGGAGGCACAATAAAGAAGCCGGAACAATCAGTACGTTTCAGCTCCCCACTCAGTGCTCCGCTGTGGTTTTCAGCTCACTTAACAACAAATTGTGATATGATTGTGATATTAGAGCAAACAACTAACAGATCAATACTCCGGACTATGTCATATATGAAACTGTCCACAGATCTCATCGATGCCCGTTAGAGTCGAAACAACATCCTCTCTGCGTGAACCTCGACAAAGAAAAAGCACAACAAAAGGTGTTTGTGAGCAGAGACCCCACACGGCTTCCAGAAGAGGCACCGACTGAGCTGCACCTCAAACGCACAAGCATCTTTCCAACAAGACTGGTGCCAACGGCCATGGCGGTGACCTGCGCAGGCTTTTCTTCCTGCTAGTGGCCAAACATTAGTTATTGCAGCTTTAATTGTTTGTGAAACGTGTTGGAATACTACTAGGTAAAAATCTGGGAAATCTGTATCTTTAAAGAATGTTATAAGAAATGAACAGAGGAAGAAGAGGAAGAAGAAACTCGTTTTCAAGTTTTAGAGCCTTCAGGTAGTTTCTTCTTTGACATAATCGCTCCCTGAAGCAACACTAAGTCCAAGTGGTTTTTTATAACAAAAATCAGACTGTAAACTCTCCACGACAGTTTCCACTCTCACGTTATTCCCAAAACGTCTGACTCTTTTACAGAAATCCAGTGGGACCGTGAGTGGACTGACGGTTGTGTTGCTGTTCTATTTTGCGAAAACAAAACGGAGACGCAGGCGGATGTGGAGGGCTCCGAGCACAAGGTGAAACATTTTCGTTATTTCAACTGCTGATAGAGAACTAGAAGCCATGGAAATACACAGTTTCCACGGTTATCAGAACAAATATGTGCATGTATTAATACATGCACACGTAAAAAGGCAATCGGATAGTCTGGAGCACACCTGGAGGGGGTGTCCGTCAGAAACAGTGTGAATGACGTCTCTACATTTAGACACATTTAAAGCTGCAGCATGTAACTTTTTTCTAGTATATACTGTTAGAAATATGCTCCAAAACACTGGAGACGTCTCGTGAGCCACACCCAGAAATTTGTCACCTCAAGGTTTGTGAGCGAGGCTCAACCTGCTGAGGCTAACTGGCAAATGTTGTATCATCTTTGTGCGTAGTAATGTCATGACACTAATAATTCGGCAGTTGAGTGGAGCACAGCGCGGAGACGGCGGCAGATTTATTTCTAATGGGCCATCATCAGCCAAATTCACAGATGTGTCATATTGTAGCTTTACAAACAGACAGAGTCAGAGCTCAGGAAATCCGAGCCCGTGCATCAGTATCGCTTCAGGAGCTCGTCTAGTGCCAACTACACCACTAACCACGACTGTCTCCTGTTAGTAAAAATGATCCTATTACATTTGAAAGTCCATCTGTTATTGATCACTTCCCTTGACCCAAGATGTGCCACGTTTGTTAGAAACCAACTATACTACTGCAGAGTAAGCAGAATGGAAATAACCAAACTTAAGTCCTGGGTGTAAATACACTCATCCTGAAAACACGTACAGATGGTGGGAATGTTTACTGGAGTCTAAAGGCTCAATCATTTTAAATATCCTTTGCCATTTACCTTCAACACCAATACTAAAGAGGAAATATAATCATATAATCATCGTGGAGACCGAGGCCCAGGCACATCTGCCAAAAGTCGACTTTTCTTCCACCTATAGTCCAGAACCGTTTAAGAGATCAGACTTAGAACCATTATTATGTCTATTCCTTCTTTAATGAGTCCGATTCTTGCCGACTTGGAAATTGAAGACGTTAAACACAAGCTTCTGTCAGAGATGAGGAGATTTCTTAACCACCAGAAGCATTTCGGGCCCCGTTTTTACCATTCTGTGGTAAATCTTACATGCACATTTCTGTTTGCTGACCAGTGTCACAGTGGTTAGTCTGCACGAAGGTGGTGACATTCTGTTGCTTTTTCTGCAATAAATCAATAAATATGTTCCAAAACCAATTAGCATGTCTGATTGAGCCAAATCACTGACTATTAGCTGGTTTCTGCTTAATCTTTAACTGACACTCCGATTATTATTCTGTGGTTAATTCTCTACATTCCACCCAGATAAGCAACCTTCAAAGTCGTCCTCAGGGACTCCAGATGTCATCACAGCCATCTCATTAAAGTTGACCTTGATGTAAACGTCACAATTCGTCCACTTGGATCAAGAATTTTCAACATCTCTCCCCATGATTCGTTCCCTTTAGAGTCAACTCAGTCATTCGAAAGTGTGTTTCTGATTGTAACATTCACGGAGGCCGTGAACCGCTCTAAACATTTTGTGGACCAGATTTCATGAGACCAGATGACAGCTACCAAATCGCCCCTTACAACCCACTTTCCTTCATCACAGTGTCAGAGTCCTGTTAAAAAACAACAACATTAAAGCCGTCTGTTATTATTGCCAATATCACAGGAAGGTCTGAAGGCTCCAAATGCTGCAGAGGAGCGAAGGTGCCGTTGTGACGTGTTAATACCCTTTCTACATTTTCTCATCAAAGTCAACATGGAACCTCAATTCAAGTTTCAGTCTGAAAATGTCGCAAACACCAGGATGACGCGTGCAATGCAACAAATTGCTGTAGGTGTGATGTCATCGACTGCCATCGGGGCAGCTTCTGACAGCTTGAGGCTGAACGGTTTGACTCTAAGCCCATTTTATGAGAAACTGTCTTTATCAGAGTCTGGGGAAGGAGGTCGCGAGATGTCAAAGAAGGAGCCCGATGACTTCCGGGATTTGAGAAGTCGAAGCATCTCAGCTAACTGACCCTCCAGCACCTCCATGCGAGTGTTCAAAGATTTGATGTCTCCTCGTAGCTCTTGTTTCAGCTCAAGGAAAGAAGCTAGAAGGCTCTGCTCTGGTATCGGACAGAAGGCCCTCTTCTCGTCACTCTGAACCGGACTCCTCTCCTGTGGCGTTCTGGCATCACCGACATTGTCCAAACGGAGGTCGCTCTTTGTGATGCCACTGTCGCAGGAGTCCGTTTTCTTGAGGGACGTCTCATCATGAGACTTAGTTCTATCGGGGAGGATTTCCATGGACTCGGCTTTGGAGACGCTGCTCCACGACTCTGCTTTCACGACCGACTCCTTGAATCGGCCCCAGCCTTTAGCTTTGGGCGGCTCTGCGGATTTGCAGCCAGCCACGGTACCGTTTTGGGTGGCAGGAGCATTCAGAATCACTCGGCTCGAGGCTCTGGTTGAAGAGGATGCGGTGGGTGTGGAGGAGGTGACCGGTGTGGCTGGGCTCTCGGTCACCATGATGATACTGGTGGAGGCCAGGACCTCGGGGCCTCTCGGCTGCTCCAGGTGAACGACGCCTTTCTCCACGTCTCCGGCACACTGACTCATGCGCTCGGCGGCAAGCCGGGCCTCCTTCTGCTGCCGGAAACGCTGGAAGAGTCGCCGTACTGGGTGGTCCGGAGGAAGGTTCAGAGGAGCCTCGTTCTTTCTCTTCAGCATCTCCTCCTCCTCACGTTTTACATCACTGATCTTACGAAAAATGATCTGAGAGAACAGAAAAACCAAGAAAACAATCAGAAAAGGTTCAGAACAGAACCTCTCTTTATCTGCTTTGTGAATGGCAAGAAAAAAGGAAAGACTTTGTGCAACTTTCTAATTATCACATTAACAAGCCGTCTGGGGTTAACCTGCTCGTCACATGAGCGTTGTACCCCAGCTACTGTAAAGTTTTGCTAGTACGTTAGTGGTTTGGATGAGTGTTAACGACACATTAGAAAACGTTGTCGACCTAATGTGACTGCATCGGTAATAACTGACCCCCTGGGGAATCAGCAGTGATGCGTGCTGTGATGCAGTATGATCCAATCCCAAATATGAAGCACGAGATCAAAGTCCAACCCACAGCTTCAGGCCGTCAATTAAAACTGCATGATGAACAAGTGTCAGATGGAGCGCTCGCGTCTGAAAGTGCTGGACTGAAACCACTGCCTCTGCTGTTAAAATGCTTCCATGATCAAAGCACACATCTGTGCCGTACAGTGTTCGGAGAGGTAAAAATGAAAGCTTTGATTAAAATGTCAGGGCGGAAACAAATAAGTAGAGATCAGCATGAAAGATCCTCAACCAAATATCTTTACGTTGGTGTGAACAGAAAAAATAATCTCAAACAGATACAAAAACATAACTACTGCCTTCGCCATCATTCATGCTGCAGTTGTCTATCCAGACTCATATTCTAATCCGTTTTCCGTCATGGTAAACTGTCTGCACTTCTACAGCGCTTTTCTACCTGTTGGTGCTCAAAGCGATTTACACTGATTCTTATCTCCCCATTCACACACCGATGGGGGAGGCGACGCTCACGGATAGCAACTTTGACATGTGACCAGAGGGATCGAAACAACAACTGTAGGATTGGTGGACATCGTTCTGTCGATTGGTTCATCGTTGCTTGTGCAACTTCTGACGAAATCTCTAAGGTGTTTCTAACATGTTTACAGGAGGAGACAGACAACCTAAAACATATGGTTCTGGCCCCGGCTCTTGGAAATGTGAAATGACACCTAAGAAACTTACACCACTTATGATGAATACAGCTGATGAGGACAGAAATAAAAGACCTCCTGCCACCAAAAAAAAGAAAAAGAAGAAGCTCTAAACATACCTGTAGCACTTTTATAATTTCCATGGAACTGTTGTATTTATGAGCTTTATAATAATTTGCAGCAACTACTAAAGATTCTCAGTATATTTCCATTAGTTCACAGTGAAAGTGAAACTACAAGGGGAGTAAGACCAAAGACTGGACACAGAGAAAAACATGGTTATGAGTTTTTTTACACCAATAACAGGAAACAGTGTTGGCGTAGAGGAAAGGCAATGCATAAAAAAACAGGGAGGATTTGGGAAATGCTCCAACGCACAAAAACAGCGGTATGCTCCTTTAAACCTCCAGGCTGCCGCCGCTGCAGGTGATGAAACACCAGAGGTTATTTTAGACAGTGGCTGAATGGACGTGGGCTCAGAGGTCGCGTCAGATAAAGGTCATTAATGAAGTCGGGCGACTGTTTGTAGCGCGTGTGAAGTCTGCTGAGGCGGACCACAGCCCTCTGATAATCGCTGTTCTGCACTATGCTGAACCCTGAGCCAATCGCCGAACTCCTGACCTGCTGAAATTGGATCATGTGGACAGAGCAGCAGCAGCTGCAGCAGCAGCAGCGGCCGACAGTTCTATCACAGAACTCTCAGGGGTGATGAGAATGCAGGAACACAGAACGTGAGAGAACTGCTAATGTTCTGCCGGTGCCGGCCCGTTTCTTTGGATGCTAACACAATATATCAAAGTGCTGCTCCCACTCACTTTGCACCACACATCACACTGGGGTCGCTCTGTGTGCCGTGGTACAGAAATCCCACCGTCTGCAGCGATGCTCCGACTCCTTCATTACAACCTTAAATCTGCTTTAGCAGATTTTTATTCAGTTGCTGCTTCACAATAAATGTTTTTCAGTAAACGTGGAAACGTGTTTATGGACACGTTATTTCTCTGTGTGAACACTTCCTGTTAAATACGGCGGAGAGCAAAGGTGCAGACACAGCGGGCTGAACAGAGCTGCAGATGGCAGGTCGTGTTCTCTGAAGGTAAACAGCCTGTGACTTCGTCGTGCTGTGCCGTGGAAAAACACTCACGCCAGTCGGCGCTTGTGTACACGCTCACGGCTGCTGACAGCTCAGCTCTGCACAGCTACCCCCACCGAGAAGCGGCCTCCCGTTAGCTTCCAGGACCGGGCACCGCGACATCCTGAAAAGGAAATAAAAGGGTTCGTCCTGCGACGAGAACGAGGATGAGAAGGACATGTGTAGAAGTGCGTGACATCGGGAGTTTCATAGACAGATGAACCCTTGTGAGCATCTTGCAGGATTGGGGTCGACTGAAGACGATTAAGGTTCATCCCACGAGTTTCCACTTCAGACTTGGTGTCAATCGTTCCTGTGGTTGTTTAGGTAGATTAGCAACAACTTCGCCTTTCAGGCCACAAACCAGCCACCGGGCTGATAATTACTGAAAACGTTACTTTACTTGATAATAGTTCAGGCACATGGCGGAAATGTGCAGCATTCGGTGTTTTCCACTGCATCATTTACATGAGACACGAGAACAAACCGCTTCCTAAAAGGTCTGATGCTGGTTTCTGTGCAGCTGCTGTTGAGGATGTTGGCGCCGAAGCCTCATCTGTGCGACTCTATGGAAACTGCAGTCACGAAAGCCGCCCCGGCAGGTCGTTTCTCTTCCCCGGCGTCATTATTGCACAGCCAAGCAGAACAGGACACGATGGGTTTCTTATCGATTTGCAGCGTAAAGAGACAGATGGCTGTGAAACTGGCCAGGAGAGAGCGAGAGCAGCGTTCGATTCCCTGCTCGGCCCTTTGTTGTTTGCTTCTCATTTTATTCGGCCAATAAGTCTCTCTACAGAAAACAGTGGTGCGTTTAAGTAAAGATGCTTTGTCTCGCAAGGTGAAATCCAAGGCGAGAGTGGAAATTCCGAGCCGATAATTCTCTGAGGAATTACCTTATTATTTGGTTGTAAATTTAGACTCAGTTGTTGGGTTTTGTCCCTCAGATGTGGATGAGGAAGTGAGAGATTTCTGAGCAGGTGTCTCTGCAACTATAATTCATTTGTGGCTTTAAAGGTGGTTTCACTTCCTGTCAAGTCAAATCGGTCCTTTATGTCGATGACGAGAAATGTCTTCGCTCAATTCTCTGGTCCCGATGTGAACCTAAAGGCTCGTCAGAGTATTTTTATGCTTAAACAGGAAGTAATCTCCTGTTGATGTAAAAAGGCCTTTGTGTACCTGTGGCCGTTAATGGATTAGTCATGTAATCTGTAAATCATCGCATCGACTCTTGCTTGATCAATAGAGAATCTTATGAAACTGACCTTTCAGGGCTCGAGGACTTGTTAACTGCAGCTGACGATCAGAACGAGGAAGATGTCGCTACGGCCGGCTAGTTCTCAGCTGAAAGATGCTTCATTAAATTTTAATTTAAAACTCTATTACGTTGTTTTTTTTAGTTAGCAGTCCCATTCTCCTCTATATTGGAATGGATTATTTGAAAGAACCTCACGACCAATTTCAGTGGCCTGTCAGCAGAGATTAAATTGGGAGGGTTGAGGAGGCCGGTGGGGCTGGTTTTCACGGGGACTGGGCCTCACGCGAAAACATTTTCATACTTTTATTAACCACCGGGTCATGAGAAGGCGCAGCTTTCTGAGGTTCGATCATTGGCATCATTAGCATATCTAAATCGGCGGCTCGATCATCACTGCAGCAGGTGACGTGTCCCTGTCAGGAACAGAAGACGACACTGAACACGGACCTGAGGCAAAGTAAGAGCTCTTCAAAACGTTTCCCGTCCTCCAGGTAAGAGCTCACACCAAAACCCGGATTTGTGTTTTTTTACCTCAGACTAAACCGTTTCAGATCTTCGTCCAAAAATAGTGCGTGACATGAAATAAATCGTACATCAAAGAACTGCTTCAAATGATCAGTATTTATCGCACCAAAAAGCAGATGCCATTTCAGCTGGAGGGAAAAAACAATCACCCGATGAGTTCGTACAGAATCTGTGATTAAAGAGGAAGTTTCAGTAACGTACCGGCACTGACGCGTCCTGAACCCTTTCACGAGTCCTTGCTCAATTAAATTCGGGCGTTTTTTTAAACCTTTTTGTGACGGATCTGTGGGAATCGTACTCTAATTAATACGTGGCACAAACACAAATGGGCTTTTTCCACCCTGATCCTGTGACACTGATTCAATGACACCGTCGGATTAGCTCAGTGGAAATGTGTATTAATGAGCATTTCCTTTTGGCCTTTGTCTGCGTTAGAATCTGGATCAAAAGCTGTTTGCTGGGATCAGGCTGTTTCCTTCACCTTCCAGTGTTCACATGCAAAACACAGCTGCCTCAGCCTGAACGAACCCGCTAACGGCTTCTTTCAGGGACCTGAATTCACGATCTGCCCACATTCTGATCTGCATGAATTGCTGTGACATTTTGAGATGACACCTTTTATAATAAATCCGATCAGATGTTTTTTTGTGACGTTACTTTGAGGAAACAGCTTCCGATCGTTTTCCTGTCGATCAGCATTTGTGAAAGACACGTCCTAACTGAATCCTCCCAGAGGGAGCAGCCTGATGATGCGTCCAGGTTTTTCTCGTCAGTGTAAATGCTGTGAACACGTGAGGGTTAGACACAGCGGAGGGCGTCTGCGCTGCAGCGGCGGCGGCAGCAGAGGTGCGAACACTGCGGCCCGTCATCGTCCACCTCCGCACTGTTAGCTTTGCTGACATCACAGCTGCTCTGCGCAGGAGGCCGAGCTGAGAACAAAGCAGCTCAGTGTGTGTGAAGACAATGCGAGCTCAGCACGGGCTGCCAGACGACACACACAGAGGAAACACGTTCCTTTCTGTGCCGATATTTGTAGGACTACGATTGAAATAAAGGCTAAAGTGGAAATCTGTTTTAGCCTTCCTACGGGTGCTTAGATGCATGTATGTACAGGGGAAATCAGCATGTTTAGGAAAGGAGACCTTTGCTTCCAGCTGGGAAACTAAACTGAAGTTTGGCTTATTATTGTGGAATTAATAAGTAAACAGGAACACAAAGCTGTGAATTATGGTACCAACCTCATTTGTAATGTGTAAATAAAAAAAGCATATAAACAATATTTACTGGTTTGCTTTTAGGATTAGCCGTGACTGATCTACCACCATCTTTGAAGTTGTATTATCAACTTTATGTCCAATTATTTCCTCCTGTGTATCACTCTACTGCATCAGCAGGTATGTGAGCGGACAAGCCACTGGATGCAGGCTCCGAAAACCCCCTGGCCTGAGTAGCGTTATCGACAGCGCCCGTTTCCGTGCGGCTGGGGTTTACAGACGCCACAGTGAATGCGTGTCGGCGTGTCTGAACGCTGTCAAGGCAACAAGCATCAGTTAGCAGGTGCACGTGTGATGCTGCGTGAGGCCACGTTCACTACGGCAAAATGCCATTTGCACTGACATAAAACTGATGGCTCACTCCGGCCTTTACGTTGTGAATATGATTTAGTTAATTACATGCAGCTTTCATATTTGTCTTTCTCACAGCTTAGAAAAGCGAGTCGTGTGTTGACAAGCTGCCAGGGTCACGCAGGGAAACACTAACACGCTGTTGTTTCCACAAACATGCTGGGTTTTTAACGGATTGTGACTGTAAAGCACGAATCACGAGTGTCCACTCACCCTCTTCCTCAGGTTGTAGGTGAGCACCAGGTTTCTGGCAAAGTGGTTGGCGAAGTTGGCGTAAAACTCCAGAACCTTCTGCAGCGCGTCCCGCTTGATGATGTGGAGGTCGCAGTAGGTCAGGGCTCGAACGTTGGCGCAAGACTGAGCCAGCGTCATCTCCTTCCAGAAGACGTCGCCGAACACGTCACCTTTACCTGCACGCACACACACACACACACACACACACACAGACACACACACACACACACACCAGTCTCACTTTCAGAAACTTCGACAAAATTTTCCTTCAGCTGATCAGAGTCAGAACACGCACACAAACCTCCACACTGCAGCTAGAGAATCATGATTTCCTCAGATGAACATGATTCGTTTCTCCAAACCTCACGAAAAACAATGAGCTTCTTTGGCAGAACAAGTTCACCAATCACTGACTTTATATAAACACCATCCAGATCTCCTCACGTCCAGTACGAACAGGAAGACAACGGTTTACCGCTCGTCTGAAAATGTACCTGGGGACTAAAAGTGTCCTGTGCTGGACGCTGTCAGCTCTAAATCAAACCGGAGGCACTCAGGCTGACACAAACCATCACACAGGATCCGCACAGACAGCTGCAGCAGGACTTCGTCTGAGCCACAAGACATAAAAAGACGTTTTACAGCCCCCGAGATCGTCTCTTACGTTGGAACTTCTGAAAGCAAGACGTTTGAGCACGAAGGCGACGGTTTCATGGGTGTGAGGCAGATTCAGCCTGAACGTCTTTGATTTAGGTCGACAGGAAGTCGCTGCAGCTCGTGTTCAGGCTATCCTTCTTAAGTGTGGGCTTTCAGGAATTTTGAGGAAACAAACATCAGCTCAGCAGACCTCTAAAAAGTCTGAATTCATCATCCACTTGATTTCTCATTTTTCACCATCCTCCTCTGAGGGAAGATTTCCCCAAAGGTTTCCAACATTTTCTCCAAGCAAACTGCTGGTCCTCCTGTAATTCAGAGTTCATCTCATCTGGAGCCACAGTGTTTATCAAAAGCTGCCTAGAACACATATAATGACCGGGCTTTTATTTTGGCCCATATTTGATTATGATTTGTCACATTAGCACCAGTAAAGCTCTATCAGATTACCAGCTCTGTTTATAGTTTACCCACAGATTTACACATTATTATCGTTTGATCTGTGTGATCCCGAATAAAACCTAAACACCTGACGTTTTTATCCAAGTTGTGCAGTTTATGGACATTTATGGATATTAATTTTATGTTTGTGAGTCAGTGTTGCTGCTTTTACATGAGCAGATTGGACTGTGTTTCTGTTCTGGAACAAGAAGAATCTGTCTGCAACACCTCAGGCCGAGCTGGGTTTTATCATCCACATCTCTGGTGCGTCCATTAGCCAACGCTTCTGTCCCCTCGGGCGGAGGCGGACAAATGACGACGGGGTCAAAATGATGAACGCCGTCGTCAATGGGGCAGCGGAGTAAAAACACACATTGATCAGGGTGAAGGATGGTTTTGACGGAGCCTGCAGCTGCTCCCAGGAAAAGAGGAACCGAAGCTGAGCTGAAGACGTGGACTAAACAGTTTGTAATGTGACGGGAAACTAAAGAGGCAGCGGTGAGACATTCAAATTTTTAGCCCGAGAAGAACTCAAGCAGGTTACATTTGTGGATAACTGTCTATTTTGTTCGTTATCTGGAAGTAACGGGTCGGTGAGGTGCAGCCGTCGCTCTTACGTCCTCTTAGCAACAGTGCAAAGACAAAAAGACAGACTCCCGGAGCCCAACTAAACTGAAAGCGTGTCCTGTGAGCGGCTAAGATTCCCGGCAGTCGTATTAAACCGTGGATTAATGCCGTTTTCACAGCTTACAGTAAGTGATGAAGATGTGCAGAGCTTAAACACACAGTGGCATCAGCCTCCTGGTTGTTATTTCCAAATTAAAGATATCTCACATATCTGTCAGCCGCAGAATCTCAGCACAACATGTCAGATACATAACACAGACGGCTCCATCTCACTGCTCGAGTAAAAACCTACAAAAACCCATTTGGCATTTTTGTTTCTCTTGGAGAACGTCTGAAGGGTGGACGATAAACCGTAGAGGGATACGTGAATTTAATCCTAGGTTTTAAGAACACTGTCGTTTTATTTTGGACATGTGATAAAAAAGCCGGTCCAACAGAGAGAGACGTGCCGCGGGTCTAAGTCCTCACTGGCAAAGTGTTGATGAAGACTGATGAAGGTACTTGGGGGAGATACTCCCCCCATGTTTGTCCAACATTTGCTGGGCCAATACGTCACACCCACCTCTACGAGTCACAGCGGGTCAGAATCACCTGTGCGGGACAGACGCTGGTCTGTGGTTGTTATTCTGCTGCAATAAACAGCAAAAGGTAAAAGGTGATAATGGACGTTACTGTCAGGACGCACCAGAATGTCAGCGTGCTGAAGTCTGATCAGGGTCCGCAACGAGGGGAAACCAGTCGACACGCCGACAGCATTGAAGCCAGTTTGATCCAAACAGGAAGCCGAGTTAGTGTCGGCTCCTGCACGCTGAGACGGGCCGAAGGGCTGAGCGCCTCTGTGAACACTCACAGGCTGAGCGGCACAATGGCGTCACAGCTGTGCTTCGCCTCGACAGCCTTCTCAATCATCTTTCCCTCGGTTTGTGTCTGAACCGGAGAACGCTCGCCTTCCAAAGAGCGGCAGCTTTAAAAAAAAAACACACTTCACGCACAGAGATGATGTTTGTCTAAGGACGACCCTGGAACACGATCCACTGACGGAAGTGAAGTGAACACACTTTTTTGGGGGGTTGATGGGCTGAGGAGTCAGTGGAGCGTCTTCTGCTTTTGTTCTGCTCTGTGTCGCTGCTGTGCGGCAGGTGACACTGCAGGCTTCAGCGTTTTCAGCGTTTTCGTTTGAGAGCTCAGGTGTTTCCTCTGGAGTGAGGCGGAGGCGGCGTCAGCTGGCAGGACTTAGAAAAAGAAAAAAAAACCTTTCAATTCTCCATTTTCTCTCCCAACATAAATACTGTGACATTTCATTCCTCTTCTGTCTGAAAAAGCTTTTATGGGCCCGAGAGAGGACATGTTGATGGCCGAGTCTGACGGGGACGAGATCCTGGAGATTATGCAGAGCTGAAGAGGAAATCTCCTTTGTTTCCTTTCACGTGTCTTCACTGCGACCGTGGGCACATGCCAGTTCTCCTACAGTATCTGATTGTTCCTCACTCAACCCAGAAATTGCTTCGCTTGTTCAGAACAAGCAGTTACAGGAAATCTCAAGCTGATTTGAAACAAATAACAGAACCAAGTCATGTGTATCGCTCCCAAGTGTCTGACTTCATTTCTAGACACGTCTGTCCTCACGATGTTCTCGTCGTGGACAGTACAGGAGCAGAAAGATTTCACTCCGCAGAATCAACAATACGCGAGTGTCTCCGCTTTAAATGCCTGTTGACATTTCCATTCAGGCACATGCAAGTCTGAAAACCCCAGAGCGTTTAATGGGAGACATCGACATCATTTCCAATTCTCAAAAAAATATTGGGGTAATAAACCATCTGTGCATCACTTCAGATGAGAGTGCGTCTAATTTCTTTACAGCGAGACATCTTTAGCTCCTCTGTGCGTCTGCGTACGCCATGAAAAGACAGAAGAACGTGAAGGTGCGTGCGTGTTAGCATCCTAGATTTTCTACATTTACACGTCATCCGACGTTGAGTGACAATAAAGAGGAAAAGTGTTCACAGGACTTTGGACTCATCTCTGCTCATTAAAGGAGAAACGTGTTCACGGATCGTCTACATGCAGCATCAGCACCGTGAGAGGAAGTCCTGTTCTGTGCAACTGGGCGTTGCATTAAAAAGTCAACAACAGAAGTGAATCAGAAAGAGAAGCGGCTTAAAAGAAGCATCACGACATCACCGTCACGTCACCTTAAATCGGCCCAAACCTGCGACAGACCACGAGTAACACACACTGACGTCAGATCGAAACGAACACAAACGTAATGGGAAAGTAACTGTTTACGCAGGTGATCGCACCACGTTGACCCCCCGTTCCCTCTGTTGACATTTCCAGGCCCGGCCTGGACAAAAGTTACAGCAGCTCCCGAAGTATTTGTGGACAGACACAAGCAGCCTCACAGTCCACGTCGTTCGATGTAATTGTTGCGCACACGGAGGTGGCTGGGCCTTTGAACAGCCACGATAAATACAAAGAACGCGAAAGGCTTCAGGAGTTGGCCCGTCGACCCGCCGCAGGTCCAAACGAGCCGAGGAACTGCTGAAGCATGGAAACGTCATTTATTTCCAGCTACGGACAAGATCTTTTTCTTTATCAATATCGCACTCTCCTAAGTGGAACCCAAACTGTAAATTGTGGAGACCTGATTTGGTTCCTGACGTTTTCTCTCGACAGCAGACAGACGTGGAGTCACTCTCACGTCTCTTTCACTTACCTAAAATGGCCACCACCTCATCGTCCTGGATGACCTCCAGCGAGCCCGACACCACGAAACAGAGGCTGTCCACGCTCTCTCCGGCGTGGTAGATGAGGTCGCCCGGCGCACTGTGGATGGTCTGGAACTCCATGGCGAGGGCTCGCAGGCAGCCGTCGCTGGCCAGACGGAACGCCGGGTGCTCCTTAAACACCTTCCTGTTGAGGTGGACGCAGATGTCTGCTCGCATGTCCTTGGGACAAATCTGCAGCACCTGAGGACACGCACATCCGCCACTGTTAGGACGGCAGCACATTTACCGTGACACACAAACTACATGGATGCTCTGTGTTCTCCTGCTGTTTCTGCGACCAAAAGTATTTGGACACCCCCGTGAAGCATGTTCATACATCACCTGTTTCAACAGGGGGAGGAGGATGAGGAGGTGAGACCGGATTTTTCTCGGGCTGGTATTAGAGAAACAAATCCAAAGCACCTTGCAGTCTTGCCTGCCCGATCTCACCTCAGGTTAGGAAATCAGTTTTTCGTGTGTGTGCTAGAAACCACTGCTCCCAGCTTAGCTGCCAGCTAATTGCTCTGGCCGCCTCAGTTAAGTCACATGAGCGTTTTTGTTTTGTTGATCACTTGACATCTGCAAGACATTTTGAGAATCTGCCAGTGACTAAAAGCAGTAAAAGAGCAGCCGCAGCGTAAACAAGTTAACACTAAAGAAGTGAGACGCTAATTTGTCATGGCTTTTCTAGTCACCGTGGTAACGGAACAGGTTAGGTCTGATGCAGAGGAATCTGATTCCAGATGTTGTTTGATTCACGTTGGAGATTGGAAATGATTCAGTCAACGTGACTGAACACGGGAGATGTGTTGTCCTAACCCGGACACATGGACGGCTGCAGCATGCCATCATTTGAAGATCAGCAGCGCTTCAGTACAGTTCATCACATGGACGAGGATAAACAGCAGACGATAAAATTCATATTATGCACCAGAATTAACAAATGCTTGCTGTAATTTGAAGCCACTTTGTGTGGGAATCACATGGAGTGATGTTGGGCCATCTGCTTCTCAGTGAAGTCAGTGCGCATGAAATCACAAACCGTTTCCCAGTCGGAGCGCTGACTTGCACAGACGCTCATCACTTGTCTGAGTGAATCCGTCAATGGAACAAACTGGATGTTTACAATTTGTCACTGAATACGTTCAAAGGCGGCTTCATGCTTGTGATTTGAGCTGTGGGAGAAACTCAAATCATGTGGATTCCTGCCACAGCATATAACTTTTTAATGTCGCGTTTCTGTAAACTGCCAGTTAAACCCGTGTCTTACTGTACCTTGTCCGTATCAATGCCTCTGGACATGGACCACGTTGACACGATGTAGTCCATCACCCGCTCACTGAGGCCTTTGGGCACCTGGTAAAGTTTGAGGAAGTCCCTCACGCTGTTGAGCATCTCGTGGTAGCGGTTGGTGTTGGCGTACATCTGCTGGAAGATGGTGGTGACGTTACCGAAGATGGTGGCGTACAGAAGCGCTGCGGACAGGAAGGACATTTTGTTGTCTTAGTCTTGACGCACAGACACTGCACCCAAACCCAAATTCATCTCGTTTAAAACTGCTATGGCCTCACACCTGATAAAGTCAGACTGTGGTGATAAACGTTTGTCCTCAGGATAATTTTATTAGCACTTTGACAAGATCGGGGGTCGGTTTTTATAGAGAAGCTGTAGTAGCAGCTATGAAGGTTACTCAGCCGTCTCAAGCAAACGCAGCAGCTCTCCTTACTGTCACTTTTTTTAGTACGTGTTTGGAACATGTGCTTAAAAACCTGCAGGACAAAAAGAAGCAAACGTCTGCAGAGGAGACCATTATCCATCAGCTTTTCGTTTCAATAATTGTGCTCTGAAATGGTAAAAATGGACGCCACCCTGGTAAAGTGACAGCGCGCACCATTTTTCACAAGTTATTTGAAGAGAAATATGATCCAACGCAGATACACTCGCATCTAAAAGGTGTTTTGAGTGAATCTCTCTCTACTGACCAATCAGAGACGAGCAACCACTAAGTCGTTTTTCCCGACTTTTTATCCATCGTGACTACATCGAGGGTTACGAGCAAAGCGAAGCTTGTACCGGGGCAGGTGGAGGCAGAGCTGGCCAGAGACTGATTCAGTGGAGTTTCCCGCATCAGAAGCGCTAAACCCTCACACACATCTGTCAGAGTAAAGTCTTCTAGACATCACACATATACACACCGCAAGTAACAGGAAATTCATTGATTTGGTTCTGATCTCTACATCAGACACCTACTGTGCATCAGCCCAACATGCAAGATGTGCAAGGTTAATAAAGTTCACATTCCACGTGTCTCAGGAGTCGTAAAAGGACAACTGAAAGATTCCTCCTGTTCATACTGGTCATCGAGAGATCTGCTCTTGAAACCGTTTCGGTGGAAGTGATCGGGGACCAACATCCACACTATTATTTTGTATAAAATGTATTCATTAACCAATATTTGTAATACTGGGTTTGAAAAAAAAAAAGAAAGGTGTCTTTCACTACAAACACTTAACAGCAACAGCTTGTTGAATGTTGAATGGTTTTCTTTAGACCCCTGAATTACCAGTCACTCTGTACTGGTGGAAAAACGGGGGAAAAGCTGAACAGACACTGAATAGAAATCATCAGACAAACATCCAGATAGTCTGGAGCTTTTCTCTTTCTTCATTACTATTGATAAGCAACAAAGATCTCCGTCTCGATGGACACGGGACTGACCGACAGTGTCACCTTGAAGAAACAGCTCATCGACACAAACTGCTGCGGTCCATCGCTGACTCAGCTCTCAGCGTGTCAGCAGTGAGACCAGGGGTCACCGGATCGATGCAGACCCCCCCCTCCACCGCCTGTCATCCACTGTGACAGAGGCTCAGCTGTGCAGCTGAGTCCGAGCATCAGAGTCTTTACACAGGACGCGCTGTGACCTTCAGAAAGGTCACGGGACGATGAAGCAGAGCTTCTTTTTGTCTCACTCACGCTCACGGCATCTTTCTGGAGCTCGGTGAGACTGAAGTTCAACCTCAGAAGGTTTCAGGTGCAAACACGGCAAAAAAACAAATGTACTTTTTTCACGTGACCGTATTTAAAATCAACAGATTGAGCCGCTTAACACTTGATTTCATTCCGATGAAGTCCTTTAATGGCTGCGTATAGCACGTTCATACACCTGTCCTTTTGGTTTAGAGAGGATTTTGAAGTTAGATTAGTTCATGTTTCTCAGTTTATGGGTTTTGACAAAGGAAGCTTTAGGTTCGCCCTCGATATCCAGCTCCAAAACAAAACTAGTAAGTTAGCCATTAATAATGCTAGTTTTTAACAGTTCGTGACCACCTGTTCCCGTTAAAATGTTATATTTTATATATACTTTATATATATATATATATATATATTATATATAAAAAGTAATTTCATATCGTGTCTGTGGCAGAGGCTGAATTCAACCCTTCACTGTGGTTACCATCATTTTTCTACGTGTTTTTATGCCATTTAACTACATTCAGGAGGTTAAGTGAAATGTGATTAAACAGATCAAACAAAAACAGAAACGCAGGAACGATAAATGATCCATTACCACGACCGGCCGATGTTTTAAATGAAGCTGATTCCGCACACGTGGTTGATTATTCACAGAGGTGGGATGAGGAGTGTGGTCCAGGCTCTTTGAGCGTTAGAGGATGTTCTGGGAAGAAAATGGACCAGCTATTTCGGTCCTTCCTCTCAGATCCCATCCCGATGTCACAACGGCACTTGCGCTCGCTACACTAATGACCCAAACTCTGCTCCTGGATCCAGGATGCTGGGTGTCATAGCAACATGCTTCCCGTCAGCCTCCAGAGGCCGACAGACGCTTTGCGCGCCAGCAAGCTGACAGGAGGGGAAGTTAATCCAACACTCCAGTTCCTTCAGCGCCGCTCGTGAATGTAAATGGGTAACAGAACTGCAGTGCAGCCTCAGTACAGTGGCTCTACGGGAGCCCCAGAGGGACAAACTGTCAGAGTGAGATGAAGCCTGCACTGCAGAGCTCAGCTCGCAGAAATGGGAAGAGAAAGTGGGTTAGGGTTTTACTTTCACCGGGCACTTTTCCCTCTTGATCTAATTTCAGGAACGTCTGAATTCTGCTTATCAATCAAATACATCAACAAAGTCAAAACAAGGCAGCATTTTTCCCCACTGAAAGTCAGAAATGTGCGAAGCTTCCTGCTGACGGTGATGTGAGACCGAGCGTCTCTGGAATGTGGTCCAGACTAACAGAGTCGTAGATCCTGATGGGACACGAGTGGACAGCCGCTTCCGATGCAGAAGACACATTGTCAGCGTGTGAAGCCGGTAGGAAGGATTCTCCCGTCCTGTCCGCCGTGGAAAACCACAAACTGTGCGACTCTACACCTACTCTTACTATCTGACCCGCTGAAAACGTACGACTGCCTGTGCACAGCGACGAGTGCGGCAATGTCAGGCTTTTCGGTTTTTAGCAGGTATAATAGACAGACTAAACGGTTGAATCTTCACTGCTAATTCTGAGAGTAACTCAGGATGTGGACGGACAAACAAAAATCCGTGGCAGGTTGCAGAAGCTGTAATGATAACTGGCTGTGAGCAGCGTCGTGCGTGAACTTGACCTCAATACTGAAAACTAAAGAACACGAGCAGCAGAGGATTGTTGGATTCCTCTCAGCTGACGGAGTCTGTTTCAGTTAAACTTTGTTACACACAAAACTAGAAGTGTGAATCTTGGTTGTTATGGCTGAAACTGTGACAAGAGTTTATTGACAATCTAAATTTATGTTTTATAGGAGCGTGTCTGTCATGACATGTGACCAGTGATTTTTCTGATATTAACTTTGGTTTTGGTTGTTTTTTCCATTTTGTAACTTTGCTGCAACAAAACGTTTGGGGGTTTCCTATTCGAAGCTGATGCCGCTGTGTGTAAAGAGTTTCACACTTTCTCTGAAACACGTGATCGTGTGTGGCGTTAAAGGAGGAGCGTGCAGAGCTGAGGGATCGGCATCGCCTCCTGCAGCTCTCGAGTCCGACGCCCCGCTGAGCGGCTGGATGCCTGCAGACTGTGGCAGACGTGAGTCCAGCTGATCTGACAGTGCCGTTAATATTTCAGTGAGGAACTCCTCCACAGCAGAGCGCAGCGTGTCAGGCCTCATCACATCGCAGAGGAAACAACTGCTGAGAGAGAGGCCGTCTGTGGGTTTGGACCTGAATCCGAAAAACGCTGAGACACATCGGTGAGTTGAAGTGCAGTGAATCCTGAACGTGTGGTCCAGGAGAGACCAGGACAGGACAGCGGTCACAGCCAAGGTCAAACCTCAGAAGTTACACGTGTCCATGCCTAAAGTGCCGACACGCTGCTTCTCATTCACTGTTGCACAAACACACACTGGATCTGAGCATGACGTCAACGACTGGTCGGACCTGGCTGGTCCCGGGTCAGTGCTGGGTGGAGCGTAGCAGAGCAGAGAGGACGGACTTTGAGTCTCATGCTTATGCTGGCATAAGCTGCTCGTTGCAGCTTTGAAATGACTCTGAATTCATGGAAACAACAACATGAGCAAACAACATGTAGTTTAGCAAGAGTCACTGGACCTCGACTCAAACCTGTTTTTATGCATCTAAGACGACTACAGTAGTAGAAACACCAAATTAACTGCGAACAGAAACTTTTTGGTGTGTTTTCCTGCTTTTGATGAGGACTTTGATGCTGCTGCAACATAGTCCTGATCCAAGCGGAGGAACTGGAGTCAAAACCTCTTTTCTTTCACTACAAGCGGTCGGTAAAACTGCAACGTGACAGAGGTATAATTATCCAGATGGAATTAAAGGGACCAAACATCAGCAAAGGAGGAGGATGTGGTTATTTATGCACACGAGAGCCCGATTGAATTACTGATTCTCACTGATCACGTAGCTGCGTTCGTGCAACTGTGTGAAAACAACACCACAATCAAAGTGAACGTGACAGACTCCGATGACAGTTTAAACCTCACGCCGCTCTGTGACTGACAGATCTGAACACGCTGCCGAAAACACTGGACCACAAAGGCTTTGAACGCCCGGTTTACATCAGTGATATTTTTACACCCTGCTGTAAATCCTGGTTATTACCAGAATCTAAATTATCTAGCAATTCAACCTTTACATTCCACCCAGTGGATCAGGCTCACGTTAATTGTCTTGAACACATGGCAATGACAAATACACGGTCTGTAAATATGCAAGTTTGTTTCAGACCCAGGAGCCTCAGAACGTGGATCTTATGTTGAATTTGTTGTGTTTAGTTTAGTTGACATCACACATCTTGATGCAAAGCTGCAGAACGAGATGACGAAGAACAAGCTTTACACAGCAAAGCCGGAGGTGGTTGAAAGGAAACAGAAAGGGGGAAAATGGAAGTTAAGGGGTTTTAACACAAAATGGCCGAACGTCCCTTTAAGAAGTGACGTTTCACAGCTGAACCAGCAGATGCCGGTTCAGAGGCAGAGGGGGCGTTTCTGATTACGTGATACATGTTGATGTCGTCCCCGCGCCCTGCTGGGACCGGGACCAGCACCAATGATCCACTCCTCACTGAAAAACATCTCTATTGTTTCTCATCGCCGATCATCATATGTATAATTCTTATCATCTGATTCTGTGAGGGGCAACACATCAGCAGAAGAACGTGGAACTTCTAAGAAAAATGTTTTACGGCAAATTATTCTTAAAAAGATATGAATGAAGAAGCCTGTCAGATTCAGATCTATCGAGTTTATGAGACAGATTTAACACATTTCAAAGGTTCTGATGTCAAAAACAATCTGCATCATCTGAAATCCCCACTGAGGGTTTAATGTGAGGTCTGCACATGAACCAGTGTGTGTCAGACCATCAATAAATTATTGACAGACCTGTGTGACTCAGACGCTTCCTCTCGTCTGTTCGCGCCCAAAGGGATTGTGGGATGTCACGCTCTAAAGTACGACGGAGGACAGAGCCCAGACTTCTGAAGGTCTGACAGGGTCTTAAAATTGCAGAGTCAGAGACCGTTGCTTAGATGTGTCAGTCAGTCGGCTTCACGTTCAAGTCAAACTGTTTCTCGACCGTGACAGACGATCCATCATAGGAAAGAATAGTTGCGGCTTAACTGTATTATTATTATTATTAAGAGGAGCTGTTTTTACTGTGGAAATGGTTAAAGTTCTACTCAGTCAGCCTTTAAACATTAACGCTGATTGAAATCTCTCTGTAATTGAACTGTTCTAACACGATGAAGAGTTCACACTGAACGCTGAGTTTGTTGACAAAAACCACTAGAGAGAAATATAGTTATGGCTTTACTTTCTCTGACTCTGGATTAAAAGTACATATTTCCATCACTGCCATGTCAAAATGTTTGACGGTCACAGCGTGATGAGTAGGAGCACAGAGCGCTGTGCTGCACACATCTGTCAAGTCTGAATGATGGTGCTGCTGCTCACGCCACAAGTCGCAGCAGCGAATGTTCTGTGCTGCTTCGTCCCGTTAGCACGAGCGACACGCTCACTAGTCTGCGTGGTAATGTGTCACCTGACAAAGTGAGTCAAAAATCGATTGCCCGAGGCCTCTGTTGTGGATCTTGGAAATAGTTGCCACAGTTCAAACATGTCTAAGTTGGGGATAAGATTTGTGGGCTGCTTCAGATGAGTCCGCGTAAGGTCTTGGTTACTTTTGTCATGTGGTTTCAGGCTGTGCCCAAATAATAAAAAGAAATGATGAAAGGAATGTGATTTTGAAAACTGACAAACATAAGAGTCTAAACGAGGGAAATAAAATAACTTACAGCCAATCATCATCATGGCCACAGCAAAGATCTTCTCTCCGTCTGTGTTTGGCGCGATGTTTCCAAAACCGATGCTGGTCAGACTGGTCATGGTGAAGTACAGCGAGGTGATGTAGACCGAGTCTTTGCTGGGCCCGCCCTCCCAGCGGCCCGAACCTGAGGCGTTGAACCTGTACGGCGTCCCCACGGTCTCTCCCAGCAGGTACAGCCAGCTGTCCATCCTCGCCGTGTTGGAGTCCTCGTCGATCACCTCGTAGTCTCCGATGCTGTACCAGATACAGGCCAGCCAGTGGGCCGCCAGGCCGAACACACACACGAGTAAAACCAGCACCGCGGCACCGTACTCAATGTAATGGTCCAGCTTCCTGGCAACCCGGCCCAGACGCAGCAGACGGACGACTTTGAGAGAGCTGAAGAGACTGCTGATGCCCTGGAGAGGAAGAGGAGGAAAGACAAAGACATGAGAAGGAAACAGGAAAATAGAGAAAGGGGAAAGCAAAGAAACGCCTTCGGATGATTCCAGGCCAACAGCACCGGGGACATTCCTAAAACTGTCGTGAGACAGTAAAGGTCCAGTTGGTTCCGATCAAACAAACTGTAGGGTATGTGTTCCGTTACGTTTACGCTCATATGAAAGCTGTGAATCCAACTTTGTTGAAGGCCAGAAAGGAGGACCTCAGTCCATGTGAGCTCACAGGGCCACAGAACTTCTACTGTGATCGGACCGTAAAGCTCCACCTTTGAAGATTCTCGGAATGCAAAACTAAGCAAAAATGCAAAAACCACAAAACATAACGACAGCACAGTCATAGTTTAAAACGATCTCAGTCGTCATTTCCACATTTGTCTCATTTTCCAACTACGTGTGATCACGGGCAGTCAGATTCTTAGTGCGGGCGACACCGATGAACTGATTGATCCGATTCTTTGACCTTCGAGTTGTTAATCCTCCTCCAGTCGTTTGTTGGTGACGGACTGAACAAACCCGCCTCTGGCAGAATAGAAGCTTCCTTGTCAAAATGTCGGACAAACACATTTATAGTTTCATAAATTTCACCTTGACTCGACCTTGACCTTGGAATCCGGTCAATGGGTTTTGGATCAGAACTAAAGGACGTCAGCGTAGCAGAATTATTTAAAATTTAATGGTGTGGATAAGACATTGCTTTAATGAAAAATGTTTGCTGGAATTGCCCTCAAGCCCAAGTTGACATCAAAATGTTGTTGCTGATTAATTCTGAAACAGGTGTGTCTGGACAATATCTCCCGAAATATATAAAACTGCATGTGTACTGATTCTGTTCAAAGCGTCTGGTGATGTGACAGTGACTCCCGAAGCGCGACTGGATGCCGAGTGTGTGCAGAGCGGAAACTTTTATCGATGCTTTTATTTTGCAAATGCTTTTATTGATTGAAAATGCTGCACGGAGCACGAAACACTCAGCGCTGCACATCAGTTTTTATTATCCTCCTCAGCTCAGTCCTCTTCTCAGGTCCAACGAGAACGCAGAATATTGTTTTCAAAGTTTTCTAAAAGTGTAATTTAATTATGGCAAATAAATCAGTGGATCGTCAGATGAGGATGACGCCGTTTCCTGCTGATTGTGATCAGTTTATAGACTGACTGATTGACTCCTTGTGGTCAGTGATCTGATTGGTTTATGGATTGGAGGGCTTCTCTAACGGGACTGAGAGCAGCTTAAGGAAATGGAAATTGTTATGCAAAACAAATTATTACGATTTTAAGTTTGCTTTTCTTAATTTACGGTCAGTTTTCATCTTATTTCTCATATTAAATGATTTAATATTATTAATTATTAATTACATTGTTAAAATCCACACACTGAATAAAAACCGTACTTCCAGGAAAGTTGGAGCGGAGTGTAAAATAAAAGTAGATCATCTAAATAAAAAAACAAAGATTTTCATAGATTCAACAAATGATTGTTGCTGTTGTTGTTGTTCTATTTGCAATTAAATCAAAAACCGATTCCAAACTATTTGTAAATCTAGTGATGCCTATGTATTTACGTCTTAAACGGGTTCAAGCAAGCCTGTCAAACTTGGAGGGAAAACTGGACATCCTGGGAATCAGCATCCCATCGTCAGACTGGTGACCGGACGTCAGTGGGAGTGGGAAAGGACACCTGCTGCTCCATCTCTCTCCACAGGTTCTGACACACGATCGTGATGTGATTCAACTCACATCATTGAGTTCGCGACACTACAGGGACAACAATGACCTGTCCTAAAGAGAGGAAGTCCAGCGAATGGTGCCTATGGTCACAAACCAGACCAGCGCGGGTCAAACGGGCTCAGCGTGGCCCGAGAGCACACCTTCCCCCTCCCATCCTCACCGCAGTAGAGAACTTGCCGGCCGGCTACGTCTCCACCAGTTTTGGCAGCTGCTCATCCTCTGCCAGGATGCTGTGCAGAGCGGTGAGACGGCTGCGAAGACCGTCAGAGCTTCTCGTTCATCCATGAACGACATCGGGCACGGACCTTAGAGCCCAGAATGTCAGAGAGGCCACGCCCTCGCCAGAGACCGTTCTCCACGCTGCCCGCCGGGAGGAGAGTTGCAGCATTATGGCCATTAAACCATCAGCCTGCTGAACTCACACTAACCCCACCCGGGTCACATCCTGCTCTGTATTTAGCTGTTTTCCCAAGTCAAACAGTGAGCATCCAAAGACATTTCTCTGGTCTATGTTTCTAATGACAAAGTTTTCTATTCATTTTGTAATAACAATTAGAGATGATCGTTCTGTTTTGTCACAGTCTGTATAACGGTGTAGGAACATGCACAGCATGAAACATGCAGCAGCTCTGCCGCCTGAACACACACACACACACACGTCTGCAGACCACTCGGCCGCCGCCTCCTCTCAACAGCGCCGTGTCCTCACTGGGGAAATCACCCAGAATGCACGGCTCCTCGAGCAGCCTGCACAGTCAGCGCTGAGAGGGAAAAATGAAAAGGTTGATTTCACCCTGACGAGCTGAAGTGACGTGTTAAATGCCCCCGAACGTTTCCTCCCTTTACTCATCAACTTTATTTTCCTGCCGTCACCGGAAGCCCACGGAGGAAACTATTTCATTATTCCCATTCTTTTTGCCGCCAATCGCTCGGTAATTAGCAAATAATTGTTATGTAACAGGTTCGGTTTTCCTGTTGTGACAAAATGTCCTAATGAGAAGCTGACGGCCGCTGGGGGTGAGTTTGGTTTGTCACGACGAGAACTTTGTACGATAAGTTTTATGATGAATGCAGACATAAAATAAATGTTTCGTGAAACGTTTTGGCTGCAGAAAAACGTCAAAATTCAGGAGTTTTTTTGTTTGTTTAAAGTGTTTTTGGTGTTTTTGGAGACATTGTCACTTTCTAGATTTGTCAAAAACGGACAAACATAATAGAAAACAAACCGTCTTCTTCCTGTCTTTACTGGGACACTGGGATGTGCACTTTAAAATCAGTGGACAAGTGCGACACCCTTGTGTGTGCGTGTGTGTCCTCGTTAAAGTTGTTAAAGTTACGGAGGCTTCGCTGCTTGTAAGAATCCTTCATGCAGCCTCTCCACTGTCTGTCTGCAGACTTCAGTCCATTCAAAAACCTGCGTGTTAAAAAAAACACGTTCTTCTGGAGCGACACACACCTGGGGGAAATCAGCTTTGTCTAATGACCCACCAACGGTGGAAACCAGGGTTCACAGGAAAACTGCTCCATAACTTTTACTCCATTACATTTAATGGAGGAAACAGCGATTTTCCACAAATGTCACTGTCAGTGACAGTGTTGAATATTAGAAAAGTAACTGCACATTGATGCCGACTAATTCTTTAAATACCTTTTGCTAAGAACCTGTTTTATTCATAATTCGGGTTGCGCAGACGTGCCATTAGCCCACCTCAGACAGTGGAGGGCCCTTCATGTTGAATGTTGGCGGATAAGCCAAGTCTCTGAGGACGGAGTCGGCCATCTTTAAAACGACTCATCTCACGGCCGCTGTGTGTAGCCTGTAGGACTGTGTCCAAAAAGGACTTCCCCTCTGACGCAGACTCCGGAGTGACGCGGCAGGCTTTTAAGCTGATCTGTCTAAAGCGATTCAAAGAATATTCTTGTGATTGGATTTTCCCCCCCGACACATCAGCAGTGCTCGGTGACGACCTCTCTCTCTGCTTCCACAGGCTGCGAGGCCTCGGCATGAATGTAAAGCACTCCACTCCATCATCTCGATTAGAGCCGCAGCGGCCGTACACTGCAGTCACGCTGCATCATCTTTAATTTCATGCCTCGGCTGGAAGGACTGTGACAGGACTGCTGAAACTGACCAATAAATGTGTTTCAGAGCATTGTCTCACTGAAAATATTAAATTCTGTTCTCATGCAAGAAGCAGGCGCACACACACATTTGTTCTTAGGTGGTCAGACGCTTCAATATTTGACGCCTAAGGCAAAGGCGTAAAATATGAAGTGAAACAGTCTCACAGGCAGGTGGACGGAACAAGACGACACAGGACATTGTTCGTTTCATTTACAGATTGTTTCACAACGTGGAAACTATAGTGAGGAATCAGCATGTTCCTGCAGAGTGAAAGGAGGTTTGGGGGCAGCTTCACTACCCACGTGTCAAAACTTCACTCCAAACTGTAACTCCAGGATGTTTGAAACTTTAAAACAGAAAATTGAGCTTCCATCAAATCAACTACCATTAGTCTGATTAATAAGTCTTTGCATTAGTCTTGCCGCTATTTTCATGTTCATTCAAAATTGTAGTAACCCGGTTTAAAAGAAAGCCTCAACCTGAATGTCAAAAATGATCTTCATATCTTCACAGCTCCTGTAGCTTCTCACCAAATTCCCTAAACACCAGGACGATCTACACGAACTGCTCATGTCCAGTTAACCGAGTTTCTCTACACACTCTGTGATGCCTCACTGAAAAAGGACGTTACCTGTCAGAGGGGGGACAGGTGTCGGTCTCTGACAGCAGAACCTGAAGAGCCACGTTACATCTCACTTGTAACATCAGACATAAATAAAAACCCACTGACCTCATCGACATTCTCAAAGGCGTTGATGACATCGTAGGGCAGACAGGACAGCAGGTCAATGACGAACCAGGTCTTGACATAGTTCATGCGGATGAGTTTTGGGTCGGAGATGACCTCTCCAGCCGGGCCCACGAATGTGGTGTGGAAGTTCAGCACGATGTCAACGAGGAAAATGACGTCAACGATGCTGTCAACAACCAGCCAGGTGACGTTGTTCTGCTTGGTTTTGAAGGAGACGTTGTATGGCACCATGATGGCGGTGTAGAAGGTGAGGATGAGGATGACCCAGTCCCACGTGGTCTTGAAGAGGCAGTAGTGCAGGATGATGTGCGGTGGAGTCTTGGGGGTTTCCTGTTTATACTGGGGCAAGATGTCCGAACCCAGCTGCAGAACCTGAGACATACAACAAAACGACTTCAAATTGTGATGTCACTTTGGTCTTTGTGCGCATACGGGACATAAGTTACGTTGTGACCAAACCCTCATGGAGATAAAGTGGTCCTAGCCTGTCACAGTCTGAAACCTGAAACACCTGAAAGTCCTCATTCCTGAATATTAAAAAACTATCTGTTTCCCCAAATCCCACAATGGACCATATGAATCTGTGACACATTTGAATCGGTGGCTAATGTTAATAGAAAGGCCGGTGTTCAACGGAAGCTTGTCATCTGTTAGTGGAGGACGAGAATGAAACAGCACCTGGTGTTAGCAGCTATAAGAGGTTTTGTGCCACGACTCTAAGAATAAAAGGTGGACATGAGACATCATCGTTAAGGGTCTTATTCAATGCCAACGGCCTGATTGGCATTGAACGGCGAGTTAACGCAGAGAGACACGCACAGACAGACAACTAATCACACTCACACTGTCCATTTAGAGTCACCGTTAACCTGTTAACGTGCATGTGTCAGGACTGGTGGAGGAAACGCACGCAAGCTCAGAGGGAACAGAACCAGAGACCTTCTAGCTGACCAAGCGCCAACTGCGCTTGTTGTCCATCGCTCATTATCAGGCCATAACACCAGTCCACCGCCTGTTGATCACAAGCAGTTATTATGAGCAACATGGAGAAAAAATTGCCAGTATCTAGTGAGCGTAGTTAGTGAATTAGTTATTGTCAAAACAATGCTGCACACATAATATATTTGGAATTATGAACTTGTGAGGCTGCCAGCATGTGGAGCAGGAACCTACCAAACTGCAGATATGATGCTGGTGATGCTGGATAATGGTCGGTGAACGGTGTGAATGGCTTGGATTGTGTGCCGCCGTTTATCCCGCCAAAGCACATTCCTCTCAGAACATAAACTTTTTCATAAAATATATAACAATGTTTTAAAAATTGAATTACGAAGGAGCAGAGTCGTAATGCAGGGTACAAACAGCATCGTCCTACTGAGCCGGCCAGATAACAGATTCAGTCGTTGGTTCCAACAGTAATTATTTGCGCGCCATTAATGGGAAGACGAAGAACAAACACGAGTGAAGCCAGAAGTATTTGATTTGGAAGTAGGTGGATTTTCTTACACAAAGCCGCCGTGTCGTCACAGGCAGGAGGCAACACGGCGTGTGAAAACTTAGGTGTGAACGTGTCCCACTCGTGAACATTTGTCCTCCCTCCCACGTCTCATCGTTCCTGAATTTAGGCTCTGAACTGCACGTTACAGGGCGGCTGTGTCGTTCTACCTCCTACACTTTAAAAAGCACATTAATAAAATTTGATCTAAAAGTAAATAAATAAATAAAGATTGTCCACCTCATTCGCCTGACAAAGCCTCGTTATAATTTGACATTTTGCGTCTGTGGACAGTCTCTAATTTCTTCATCATATATTTTGTTAACAAGCTTTGGTCAAATGTCCACAACATGGACGACACAATTAAATTTAATTGACGAATTGATTAGTCAGTCACTTAGAAAATAATGTATAGATAAGTAATAAATAACTGATATTTAAACATTTATAACAGCATTTTCTCATGGCAAATTGTCCAAACACCAATAATAATTCTCTTTGTAACAGTGAACTGTGCTTTACCGTGAGCTATAAGGAGCTGATTATGTCTGTGACGGTGTCGGCTGAGACACGACTGAAAACAATGAGCGACTAATCAGAACTGAATCGGGCCGCAGACTGAACGGGACCAAACCTTTATCACAGGAGTTCTCCAGCTGTGTAACATGCCACATAACACAAGCTCTGGTGAATATGGCAGAGTAAAATCAGGGAACTGAACCAACATTCATTTTTAATAACAGAGTATGTGGCTCAGTATGGCAGCAGGACATCAGTAAACAACAACAGGAAGTACTTTCGTCCATCTGTCCATCTCGAGTCTCGACTGCCAAATAACAGGGAGATAGGATGTAGTGCTTCCTGTCTCTGCTACGACCAGTTGGTAGCTTTGTTTCAGATCCATTTATGCTGCTCAATTAAAACTGTCACTATCAGTGGTGAACAAAGTATTCAAAAACAGTGCCAACAAATCCAGTCCATAACAGGGAAAGATTGTGATTTCAAAATTCAAGCCAAGTTAAAGCAAAGCAGTCGTATCAGGACAGCACAGCACCACACGGATACCGCCGACGAGAGGTGGTTACTGGAAATGCAAAACTTTTGTTTTCACTTTCTGTGAAATAAGTTGACTTTTTTTAACGTATTCATTTAACAGTTAAATAAATGTATTCACACAGTAAGAAAAAAAAACATTTTACAGAAGGTCATATTTTTTCATGCATTTTAAAAGTCTTCTGCATTTCCCAGCCCCAAGGACGGAGGTTCTGCTGGAATCCCGAGGTACGGGAGTCTGAGACGATGGCTTCGCATTGTACAGCCCTCGGTTTATATTAGCGCACGCGTCTTATTAAAGGACACAAGATTTTATTTCAATGCAGAAGGGGGGCGTCTTTAAAGGTGATTACTGTAGTTTCATTTGTTTTCTTTTTTGAGGAAAATGTGCGATCAGTCGGTCTGACTGCTGATCACAGGTTTTACACTGGGATGTCCTGCTAATAGTCCTACCTCTGCCAGTCTGGAATGTTTGTGGACGTTCTCTCCTTTGTGGACGGCCGGGGCCAGCTGCTGGAGAACTCCTCGGCTGCTGGTCAACGCACGAGTCAGACGGGCAAATTTACCCCAACCTGACAAGGAGAAACGAGACAGGAAGCTCGGTAAAGGAAACAATCAGCCACTAAACGAGCGCAGGAGTTTCAAAGCAAAGCAACAAGCAGCGAACAGGACACGGGGCTCGATGCGCGTCTGCTGTCGAACGTGAGCTGCTGGCAGCCACGTGAGCCGCCACTTATTCGGCCCGTGTCTTCCTGTGTGTTTTCACAGTTCACGTCTCACCTTTGGAAGAGTCATCCTCAATTGGTTGTTTGAAGGCGGTGATGTCACTGAAGGTGCAGAGAAACAGGACGACTTTGTCCTGCTCGTTCCTGATCGGAGCGATCTTGACGAAAAACCAAACTGGCATCCCTGCAGCACAAACAAAAAGAAACGGCAGATGATGTTGTGCTTTAATAAAAATTCTATTTATTGACTTCATGCAAATCACGTTTGTGATTTTGTTAAAAAATTACAAATTTTTCTTGAACCTTAAAGCTACAGTGGGTAAGCTGCACAAAAAGCTCCTCCCGTGAGGTCAGACTCACTGAATGAGCAGAGTGAAACCTCCTGACCAGAGAGAAAAGCTTTTGGTTTATTTTAAAGTGATACTGACTCATTCCTGAAGACCCGCGCACAGAGCGGCGGGGTCACGTAAAGGTCGCGTATTGTAGCTGTAACCAAAGAGCTTCTCACCTCAACTGACCACGTGAAAAGAGACAGAAATCAACCCTGCGCTGTACATTTCTCTACGAAATCAAAAGCACGTTTGCAGTTTAGCTGCAGAGAAGATGCTGCTGAGATGCAACCGGCATTACACAGACCCTCCAGGAATGTTCAATGTTCCGATCACAGCAATCAATTCAGCGACTAAAAGACTCTCAGTTGTTTTAGTGTCACTTTCCTGGTGTTTTAGGACTTTCCGCGGACTCCTGTGGCTTAGCGGCTGTGCAGCTCGTTCTCTAACCGCCACTGTAATGTGAGTGATGTGGAATCTCTATCTGCTCATAATCAAACAGCAGCTGTAGGAAACTTACGCTACCGTTAAAGCTCTGCCTGGAATCGGCCTCCACAGACCATTTCAAAGTGTTTCCTGTGCTGCTGCCACACGTGATATTTGTTGACTTGTCAAGTACAGTTGGCATTAGCAGCGTTTTGCGTGCCAAATTTAAATGGAGGCTCAGTCATCTGGAGAAAAAGACATCTGACACTGGACAACAACGTCAAACTACGGTCAGTGAGCTCCACGGTTTAGAGCTGCACGTCGGAATGACCTGGCAGACGTGTTGACAAGGACCAGAGTCACCGAGGGTTATCACAGCATGATATTAAAATGGATTAAAAACTTCACTTCCACGTAGACCTGAAGATTATTAGAAGCAAAGAAAACCAGAATGAAACCTTAATCCTTCCGTGTAGCACTGCTGAATCATAAAACTGAACACATTTTCTTTTTGTGGCTGCCTCAGTTTCCAAATGTTAAAAGTCCAAAACAACTGAGAGGGTCTTGAGGAAAGGGGACGCAGCTCAAACAAACCCCCTTCAACCCGAATACATGACACACTGCACAGCGTACTCACGGTTTTTCTTGTACATCAGAATCTCAAAGGAGTTCATCTCATAGTTCTCAAACGTCTGCCGGACTTTCTCACACATCTCCTTGTCCGTCAGCTCTCCATACATGAAGCTGTGGGAGAGAACAGAGTCAGTCCAGAACTGATCACGGACGGTCAGGACCGTTGACACGTTCAGGCGTGTGGCGTTGTACCTGCACGTGCTGCTTTTCTGCATCACCTCGGCTCGATGGTAACCAGACAGTTTGCAGAAGCCATCGTTGCTGTAGACGATGGGCCAGTCCACGATCTGAGCGTTGCCCAGCACAAAGTTGGTATCTGACAACAAAAGCCAGTGAGTTAGTGTCCGCCCCCCCGCTGGATCACGTGACTATGGGCCTGTAAAGCTTATCATGGCTGCAACTAACAATTATTCTGAAAGTTCTGTGAGTTTGAGATTCCCTTCGGTGACGTTAAAACATTCTGTGCAGCCAACAGTCGCAGACCTGATATACAGAACTTTATCATCCCTTTAAGACTCGGTGAGGTTATTTTTGTTTCAGGCACGGATTTACAGCGTGAACGGCTGCTGTCGTCTCTGTTTGTGTGTTTCGTTGGAGCATCTGAAAACAATTCATTTGTCAAAGAATGATAAAGAATTAGGATGAATAATTGTGTTCCAAGAAATTGCAGACATCTCTTTAGCTGTAGGTTTGCAGCAGTAGTAAAAACTGATATCACCTAGTATATATTTGTTATTTATAGTACATGTTCAAAATATTTTTCCCATTTGTTATCACAGGCCTTTGAGAGAATGATCTGAAAAAAACGTGACCAAACATACACTATCACCTCTGCTCGCGTTTGGTTAGTTTCCATCCTGTAGCTTGGATGGTCTGTCCCACACAGATCCATCGTTGCCCAAAACACTCATAAAAACACTTTAGCCGGACTTATTGCTCCACTGAGTGACGCAGTGCTTCATTACGAAAGTGCTGAGCCCGATATTTTTAACAAATACTGCCACACCACGCCCAACCCGGCCGGTGAAATCACGCCGATCACATCACGTCAGTTTGGACAACACCTATAGTGCCTGAGGAATGAGGAAACATGTGACCCAGGCGATCGGTGAAGGTCTCCGGTAAAGACGATTGTCCGCTGACAAACAGCCCAACACCAGCAGAGGTGGTTCAGCGTTCGTGTTGGCTCTGGAAAATTTGATCAACTTACTAAAAGACCAAACTTATCCTTTAATTAATTATATAAGAGAGTCCACTGCAACTTAAATGTATATGACGTGCGTGAACGTAGCACAAACTAAGCCAGGTTCTATGAAAACACCAAAAACACTCGGGCTGTAATGTGGAGTTATGACTTCCTGAATGTTTCACGTGTGCATTAATTTTTCAAGCCCCTTCCTGAGCCCAATCCCAGCAGATAATGTGCCGCGTGCAGCTGCGGTGCATCCTGACGCCTGCAGGCTTCATAGAAGAAGAGAAAAGCCTTTCGGGACTTTAACGACGTAAATGCTCCGATGTTCAGGCAGCACATCTGTACAGGAAATGCCACAACAAACCAAACTAAAACACAAGCTGTGGGAATTTAAGGTTGTTGCAAGATACAAGCCAGCACAAAAGCTTCGAGCCGTGTCGTCACTGGAACCGTTTCAGTGACCTTGGGACCTTCCCTCCAGCGCCGCCCTCAGGACAGAGTTTCTCCTTTTCGTGCGGCGTAATAAACAGTGGAGCCTCTCGGGGCGGCGGCCAGCTCCTCCGAGTTTGACGCTTCACTTCACCCTGCGTAATTTAATTAATTGGGGTGAATTAGGCTCAGCAGCTGAGTGTCATGTTAATTAATTGTTCAGCTTTACTTTATCTGTCATTACGGAGAATTAAACCGCAGCCCGATCGTCACCGATCCAACATCCACGATCCCTGATTCTTTTAGTTCACGGGTGTTTATGAGGGGGACAAAGGTTCCATACACAGGGAATTCAAACAAAATGGAATAAAAAGCATCTTCTACGCCGACTCTGTGTTAGAGGGGTTTTATTTTTTGTGACAAGCAAAGCTTTGAGTCTCAGTTCACGTCAAACCAACCTGCTCATGCAAAGATTCGCTTTCGATACGACTAAACGAAAAACACGTTTATACCTGTAAGGAAAATACGCCGTTACGGAACTTATCAATACAATGTTTGGTGTCCAAAATGCGGTTTTATATTGAGACTCAGGCCTGCCTGGCCAAACGGTGTCACTGAGCTACATGTGAATTCTAATTTTTAGGAGACAGGAGGTCACGAGAACGCATTAGAAACGGCAGGGACACAAGTACGCGACAGTGGAAACACCTTCTATGTGATAATGTCCAACCAGAGCAGCTGGAAAATGGTTCAAGTGCTTAAATGAGCAGAAACACTGGAAGCAGAGCAGCACTAAAACAGCAGCTGAGGACCCACAAGCACAACTGCACAGCCTGAGGGTCCATCAGCTGATCCTGCAAGGTTGCGCCGTGCGAAGGCTAATTCACACTTCCTTCCTTTACACGGTTCATTGTGCAGTGCGTGGAACGTGCCCCACACACGCTCGGCGCCGTCTGCCACGATCAGAAGCCATTAGTCGTGTTATTATCGGTGTGCAGTGGAATGAAATGGATCCGGGTCGCCGCAGACCAGTGCGCCAACCAGCAATCAGCAGCCACACGGCATTATGATGCAGCATTAAAGAAATAAATAAATCACACGGCACACACCCACCCTGTGCGGCGCCCACACTTGGAACATGATGATGTAATTGCAGGCTTTTCTGAAACTTTGAACCCAGATTCACTTAACAGCTGCTTCTGTTTTTCGTTGCTGCGTTTGCTCTGTTCTGTGGCAACTGCAGCAAGTTTGGATTGTGGTTGACACTCGGATCACGTGACAGGGTCAGAGCCGCACAGCTGTTAGTGGGACTCTTCCCAGTACCGCTCCACTGTCCATTAGGGAGGTCAAATAACCACAGGTCTCTGTGACAGCTGTTTGAAAACCCATCACACAAGTCGCCCAAACTGGAGACCCGTCCAGCTGTGATCAGATCCAGCTCCTCCATGACCCTAAAAGGATTCGCAGTGTAGGTAACGGTTGGATGGATCCATGATCAAATATCGCTTGTTTGTGTTACACACCAATTTCCAATAATGCATCAGTGAAATGCATAGTAATGTGTGGCTGACTCAGGAAAGGCAGGACAAACAAACCGTCTCTGAACCTGCACAAATTAACCGGAAATTACCAGAAGTGAAGGGAACACGACACCAGACTGGGAGAAAACCAGCTGTACACGGAGTGTCACCAAATATTCCACAGGGATTTTACTAGATGTGCATTACAGTGGGGGGAGGGGGGACCACGAATGCCGCCCCCCCCAAGAACCGGAAACTTTTCAGTCCAATTAATGATGCATGAAACGGGTCAGTTGCCTCAATGTCAGCGTTTGTATGGGCCCACAGTAGAAGATGGTCGGGGTCAGGAGAGCCCACTGAGACCTGAAGGGCTTTAAAGACTCTCCAGGCAAGACTGTAGAGGACCTGATCATCCGGACTCCACAGACCCCTCAGCTGTGACAGACATATTCACCATTTGTCCACCTTCACTCAGACTGTTCAAGTTTTCCTACAGAAAACTGACGTCTTCCTGAGGACGTGGCAGAGTGTCTGACCTCAGGGACATTTGGCTAAAACAAGAAGGTTCTGGTGCGACTTCTGGGTCTTTGCTTATTTGGTATCGTCGGTGGTGTTTGAACATTTGTCAGACACAGAACAAAAACTTAGGACGGAGCTGCACACGAAGCCAAGGATGAATTACTGAACAGGTCTAGGGGAAGTCCTGGGGACAGGTCTCGTTCCAGAACTAACGAGTCACTACAAAAGGTGCAAAATGACTCACAGAAACAACTTGAAACTATCGAAAAACAGACAGAAACAATAAGGAACAAAAAGGCTGCGGCCGAGTATTTTCAGAAGCTGAAAAGATGATCTCACACGTTTGTGTTCACATTTCATGTTCTCGCAGACCTGGAACTGGAACAGAAAGTTACACAGTCCAGCAGGACGGACTGTGGTGGATCTGCAGAGCTGCTCAGACAGTTCGGAAGACTCGAGGCTTCAGGGCTGATCGGTGCTTTCACGCGTTAAATGAAACGTTCTGTAGGTTCTGTGGGTTCAAACGTTCCTCTTCTTGAAGGAGTCCGAGTGTCCCAGTGAGGGGGATTATCAGTTACTGGGTTCTATGGAAAAGGCTTTTTAACAGATTCATGCACAGTTAGACATTCATCTTAATCCTTCTGAATTTAACACATTCATATACACATGTAGAAACTTTTAAATCCGGTTTGAGATAAGAAAGTTTTTTACGGCCAGACTGTCCAATAACCACCGGCCCTAACGAGACAAATCCTGAATCCACCCGCGGCTCCTCTCTGCTCCCTCCCTACGTTCTGCATTTGCTTTCAGGACCGCGGTGTCATGAATGGACGGGGCTCCCATCGGTTCTAGACCGGATCGGTTCCTACCGTTCGACCTGCGGACAATGTTCTCCAGGAAGGTGTTCTGAGGGGCCACGAGACCCCGCCGTCCTCCCGCCATCCTGTAACGTGCAGCTGCAGCGCGAGGCACAGCTGCCGCTTCCCGCCGCTCACATATCTGACGAGCTGCACGAGCCCCGCGCACCAGAACACCACGAGCTCGTGCTCTGTGCGCGTGCGCGTGCGTCAGCAGATGGCCGCTCCACGAGCTCCGTGACGAGACGGCGCGAGCGTGGCAGAGGAGGAGAGAGAGAGAGAGGGGGAGAGAGAGAGAGACAGAGAGAGAGAGAGAGACAGAAAGAGAGAGTGAGAGAGAGACAGAGAGAGAGAGAGAGACAGAAAGAGAGAGTGAGAGAGAGACAGAGAGAGAGAGAGAGACAGAAAGAGAGAGTGAGAGAGAGACAGAGAGACAGAGAGAGACAGAGAGAGGGAGAGAGAGAGAGAGACAGAAAGAGAGAGTGAGAGAGAGAGAGAGACAGAGAGAGAGAGACAGAGACAGAGGGAGAGAGAGAGGGAGAAAGAGAGAGAGAGACAGAGAGAGAGAGAGGGAGAGAGAGACAGAGAGAGAGAGACAGAGAGAGAGGGAGAGAGAGACAGACAGAGAGACAGAGAGAGAGACAGAGAGAGAGAGACAGGTGGGCAGGACGGCGGAGAGACACGTTGCTGCTGTTTACGTCATTACGTCACTGAGCGCGCGTGTGTGTGGAGATCGTTGAAATTGGGGTGTTATATTATTATTCATATTTACTACATTCATGGACGGAGCCGGAGAAAGTGGGACCCTGGGCACAGACAGGTGGACCCCGGTGATTTACACTGACATTTTGTTCTTCTTGTGGTATTTTCACATGTAGTGAAATTACTGGAGAGCAGAGAAGGGATTTAGTAAAAATCACTAAACTTACGGCTCAACGTGAAAATTTAAAAAGACAAAGGCAGACAGCACGTCTTCACTGTTCTTTGTCTGATCCTGACCCACAGACACCCTGACAGAACACTGTCAAGAGGAAAATGGGTCAAAAACGTTTGTCTGGATAAAAGCTAAATCACGAAATGAGCAAAACCAAATGCAAAATGATGCTAAACAGTGTGATCTTTGTGGTTTTTACACTGGAATCCCAACTGAGAGGGGGGCTTGTCATGATCCACGCACGCCTAAAGTCCGGCCTCGGTCGTTGCTGTTTGCCGACAGGCTTCATGTCTTTCCATATAACGTCTGAGTGTGTTTGTGCAGTGATGCCTGCTGCACCATGCAGCCAATCCCCCGGGGGGGTTGTTTTTATCTTTCTAAAGTCATTTTTAAATTGTAGCTTTGCTTCAGCTAAAGTGCATCATCAGCCTGAAAACGATGAAACGGTCCCGCTCCCAAACACGCCGTTTGTTGGTTTCAGCCCGTGTTCACACTACAGCAGCTGACGCTCAGCTCAGAGGTTTAAAGTTTATTTACTTTTATTGCCGAGAATTCTCCAATGTTCGGGTTCGGTGGGTTTTAGGTGAGAGCGGTAATTATCGGAGGCCTTCACTTCCTCAGGCTGCTCTGACCTTGTGACTGTGTCCTGTATCTGAACTTCCGTGAGCCTCAGGCACGGATTCTGCAGCTTGAAGTAGGGAAAAGATTGCAGCATTATCTAATGGTTGGAGGAGGGATGGGGTGGGGGGGTCGTAGAGTAGATTAGTAATAAATACTCAGAGACTCATTCTCCAAGCTTGTATGTAAAAACATTCTCATTCAGCTGTTTTTATTACCTCCAGGAAGAATCCATGAGGACGAAGTGTCTTCACTCACTAATCATCGGCTTCATGGAAGTTTGGACCTCGTGGGTACAACAACAACACGATCAGTGCATCAGTCAAGTCGTGTCAAAAGCTGCTGCTGAGGCACATTGTGGGACTTTCCCTTTGCCCTAAACCGAAACTTCTCCATGATTGTCCAGCAAACACAGGCCTTCACCTCCGTCATTGCTTTTTCCTGTTTTCAGCAACTGTGAAGAGGCAAATGATGGCGACAGGTGGCGAGTTGTTCTACGATTGTTCTGACAGAGGTTCCCGAGCCACAGATCAATGAAAAACCCTTAAATAACAGTTTGGCTTCTTCAGCCATAATGTGATCATATAGTCTGATGGTTGGAAAGTTTCAGGCTTTTGACCTTCAACCTGAAGGAGTTGTTCACCCCTACAGGGTTACTGGGGGGGGCGTCTAACCACATCCTCCTGGTCGTTCCCCTTTGACGCCGATGATGACGACATCCTTTATTCCTTTTTGTAATATTCCGTCAGTGTGGACGCTGCTGTCTCCAAAAGGCAAACCATTTCTTTTGGATGCAGAGGTTATTAAAGTGGGCTGAAATGTGCAGGGAGGCTGTTTGTCCAAGCGCCACTGGATCTTTTCCTTCGAGCCCCCAAGTCCCCTAGGTTTTCAAAGTGGGGGCCTTTAGTGAGCACCTGGGGGCAAACTGGAAGAAATATAATGGAAAATCATTTTTGTACAAAGGAAAAAGTAAAAAAAATAAGAAAAATTATGAGCATAAGTTTCCAATAATATCTGAGATATTAGGCTTGCCATATTTATCCTGGATATGAAAGCCAAAAT
Organism: Channa striata; assembly: GCA_033026295.1. Classification (NCBI taxonomy): domain Eukaryota; kingdom Metazoa; phylum Chordata; class Actinopteri; order Anabantiformes; family Channidae; genus Channa; species Channa striata. The sequence continues at coordinate 17,281,133 of CM065188.1, forward strand.
AATAATAGTACTATGCAAAAGCAATGAAAAAAAAGGGTAGGATCAAACATAAACTTTGTCTGCTTCTTGTCGCTCTTACTTGAGGACGTCAGTCATCATATATTAGAGCATGAATGTTATAAAGACTTTTAAAGAAAGACTCAAAAAATGAAATGGAATATAATGACAATGAAAAAGCGGGGCCCTGCTCACAACCTTTCGGGGCCTTGCATTGAAAAGTTTGGGAACCCACGTCTTAGACATCGTGCTGCTACTGGCAGCAGCTGGATCCCAACGTCAGATTGCAATCTTCAAGCCTCTGCCCCGAGTCAACACCACCTGACCCAGAACGGAACAGACCTGGTCCAAGTTGTCCACGAGTATCAGCTAATCAACTCTGAGATGCGCAAATGAGACAAGTGCGTTTAAGTAGAGAGCAGCAAAAGAGCATTTGAGTCCGCGGCCGTTTGTGCTGCTCTGATTAATGAGCAACTGCTTCGGCAGAGGATTTAGACGGACGAGGGCCTCAAGGAGCCTTCTGCATGTTCGTCTCATCATGAGCCTCCGTCTCTCATTTGCATTTACTCAAGTGGCCACAAACTAAGCGTCACGCTGTGCAAAGGAAGCAGGATGTTACACGTTGTGTCCACAAATCTCATTTGTGATGCTTGAAGAGTCACAACGGTAGTTCTTAAAAACTAGACACTTGCCTTTGAAAGTTCTTTCTACAGATCTCCCTTTTCAAAGCTATGAGCATGAAATTTTTAAAACAGATTTTAATCACAGACCGGGACGCTGAGGGGTCCCGGTCTGTGGTGAAAACCTTCAAACGTCTGAAAAGTGAAAGCAGAAAAAGTGAGACAGAGAGAACTGGTCCTCGTTCGTGTAGGTGAACTGAACGTTAATGTGCTGCTGTGGACGGTTTAATGTGGGAGAGAATTAGAGCTGCTATTAAAATCCTTATAATTCTGACTTTAAAAAGTGTTAATGTTATTTAAAATGTTAGTTTTTATTGTCTATGCTGTGAATCAGGAATAAAAATATCTACACTTCTTTTCTATACACTACACTGACCAGAAGACGCAGGAAACAGCTACACATTAGTGTATTCATCTCATCTTTTATCGTTTAGTCGAGTGGCTGTAAAAAACAAGGAACAATTAGTTTTTAAGCATATTCAAGCACAGATTAAATCTGTGACATCAGTTTTTCCAGAAATTCAAATGTTCTTAAAGTGATCATACATGTCCATCCTCAGGTGTTAAGATGACTTAAAAAACAGTAGTATCCGTTTATATTTGGCTTTTCATCGAAGTTAGAGTCACTGGTAAAGTTCATTGTAAGTTAGAACAAAAAAAAATGCCATTTCCAAATCTGGGGATCTCAGATGATCCCCAGATTTGGAAATGGCAGTAAGTTTTTTTTGGGTGAAAGCAAATATGCTCAAATATGCTTAATAATGAACTGGGGTTTTCTGGTTTGTAAACAGACACCGAAAAACAAAAATTAACTGAATAAAACCCACAAACACAAACGTGTGTCGGAGTTTCTATTAAGAACGTGTGACACCAGAAAACGTCCGGACGGATCCGGGACTGTCGCGGACTGATTGTTGTGCGGTGTCTCCCTCTGCTGGTTCGAACGGCTCCGTGCAAAAGACTCAGATAAACAAGTAAGCAAAATCATAAAAACAGCCATCTACCTTCATATGAAGCTGTAATAATTTTAGACTTATAACCTAATAATGTAACATGATCCTGGATGTTTATCTGTGGAATTATAATATTCACGCTTTATCTACATCCGATCCTATAAACTGTATCATTTTGTTATTGCAAACTGTCCTGTTTTTATGGATGTTTATGTTAATGGTTTTTGCGACGTTCACATTTTTTTATTTGACTTTCTTAGTTCGTCTCGGCGGAAGGATCTACTACCACTGGCTCCGCAGCAGCAGTCGCCGCACCGCCGCCCGACGGTGCGTAAAAAGTCTTCCGCCCCCGTGGTTAGTGCCGCTCGGTCACGGCCTCAAAGCGGCAAACAAGTCGGGCTCACGTGCTCGGATTTCTAGGCCGACGACGCAGAAAACCCCGACGTGGTTCTGGGCTTGCCGGTTCCGATGTGAAGCGGCCTGAAGCGGCCGTGTCGGCGGAGGCGGGGGGCGAACACGGGAGCGACACAGCGACACGGACGGAGCTGCGGCGACGGAGCGAACAGCAGCAGAAAAAGCTCCAGCTCCCGCTGACATTTTCTATTCCGACACCGCGGCGAGAAAAACGGCGGAACCGCGCGCTGTGATGCCGGGCATGATGGACAAAGGCTCCGAGTACTTAGGCAAAGGCCGTTCGAACGGCACCAAGAGCCCGTCCAACGCCTCCAACGGACATTACTCGGACGAAAGCGGCAGCGACGACGAACACGGTGAGTGTAGCCTCGAACAGCCTCTCGTCGCTCCGCACAGCCGCGTTTGTCCAGCGGGAAACGGCCAATTCAACGTGTCCCGCGCTTGTGCTCTGTGTTTTCCAGATGTGGGGATGCGGGTCGGAGCCGATTACCAAGCCAACATTCCCGACTTCGAGCCCGGTGAGTGGGGCTGGTTTGTGCCTGAGCGGCGCACGGTGGTAGCCTCGGTCCGCGGACGGTCCAGAGCTGCGCTCACGGCTGAATGTGGATGTTGTCGGAGGGTGTGAGCGGAGTGTGGCCGCGGAGGTGCCGCTTCACAGGCGGAGAACGACTGTGACGGGCCGTGAAGGCGGCAGGGAGCGACGCGGACCGAGGCTCCGTCCACTGTGACCTCAGCACGGTCTCCTGAAGAAGCTTCAAATGTCTCTGTCGTTTCCCCTCCACGTATGTGACCTGACAATCAACAATCCAGTCAAATCCAATCTTACTTTGACGTAGAGTGAATTCAAAGAAGAAGCAAAAGACTCAAATGAATCCTAAAAACACCTTAAAGTATGAGAAGTACTGATAATTCATAACGTCTCCATTCACACGGGTGACTGTGATGAATTATAATTACTGATGCCTTCATGTGTTAGAACCGGTGGGCGGCTGCTGATGAACATCCTCCTTCAGTGAACGACGCTCTGCTCGTTACATCCCAGAAAGTAACTGACGTTTTCATCCAGTGTAGTTGGAGGTAAAGGGAGAAGATTTCTCCTCCGAAATGTGGCAAAGTAGCAGGAAACAGAAATGCTCAAATTGAAATACCTCAGTCGTTTGCCTCTGAAAGTCTAGAAACTGCTTTGCACAACTGAGCAAATGTAAAAATTAAAAAGACGGTTTAACATTGGGTTTGCACAGAAACATAAATACAGATTGTTGTAGTGGATCCAAGTTGTTTTTCTCAGTCGTCGTTCAAACATTCTATTTGTAAAAGGTCCTAAAATTTGGAAAGATGGACGACAGAAGTCTGCAGAGCCCCACAGGTGAAAGAGAAACGTAGGTGCGTCACAGCGGCTCGAGACAATGTCCACGTTCAGCAGTAGGAGGTACAGACACTCGTAAAGGCTCACAGTGTTTTTAATGTTACGCTGCACGTTCAACGCCGAGCGGAGTTCATCTGACTGCTGAGAGCACGATAACAGGCACACAGCCGGGAGCAGATCATATTCGCCATTAACCACATATTTGCATAAAGGAAGACGAGCGCAAACGTTTTTACAAGAGCTCTGGAATTCATTTCTCAGTCAAAAAGTACAACCTGGTTAAAGTGTTTGTGATTCATGATTTATGATTCATGTGTTTGTTTCATGAAGGCGCCTGTGGAAACGTGAGGAAAGTTCTACACAGAACCTCAGAGGACCGTCTTATCCTTTGTCTGTTTTCACGTTTTCTTAAAACATTTCTGCAGCAACCATCGAATTTTCCTCTCTAAAATAACAGTCAGTTTTTGATTAAATCATTTACTATTGTATTTTATTATAACAATAATTATTACTTGAGTGTTTGGGCGGCTGGTGTACTGGGCCCTACCTTTCCCACGGTGCGGCACATACAGTCATTGCACACAACACTGGCACGAGTGTTTACAAAAAATAATACAAATGTGCTGCAGACGTTCAGCAGGTCTGTGATGTTTGTCCACCTGCAGGTTCCACCAAGTACTCTGATAAAGACAGTGGGGGGATGCTGGTTTGGTCTCCGTATCACACCGTCGTCGACTCCAAACGTAAGCGCACCTTCTCTTCTCCGCCGCGGTTGCTTGTTCACAGCGGGTCCTCAGATCAGACCGAGCTAACGCCATGTTTCCCTCCGCAGTGGACGAATACATCGCCATAGCCAAAGAGAAGCACGGGTACAACGTGGAGCAGGTGGGTCCTCGTTCTCACTGACACGGGCGGATGGGGGACCACACGGAGACCTTCACTGGCTGTGGTCTCAGTCCAGCTCGTACCATTTAACCCATGAGCAGAGCAGGTTTTTAGATAAACGGGTCCACTGATTCAGACCAGAGCAAACGGACAGCGGGTTTAGAAACATCCTTCTGCCTGAAAATGATTTTCCATTCCAGTTTTGGCTCTCTGTTTTTCCTAAAAGCCTGCAGACCTTGATGGTCAGATGAGGTTGTGCACATGCCTGCCTGTCTCCCTGTCAACCAAGCGGTTTTATTGTTTAAAACTTTGGGTCACGTCGCTTCACTGTCACTGACTCGTGTCCGTGTCCGTGTCCAGGCTCTTGGGATGCTCTTCTGGCACAAGCACAACATCGAGAAGTCTCTGGCAGACTTGCCCAACTTCACCCCGTTTCCGGACGAGTGGACCGTGGAGGACAAGGTGCTGTTTGAACAGGCCTTCAGCTTCCACGGCAAGAGCTTCCACCGCATCCAGCAGATGGTACACACCCGACACACGGCACTGCACAGTTCTCCACTGAAAGTTTGTCCGCGCAGCTTTTAGTTTGGTCGCAACTGCAGCCGCAGCAGTGAGGTGCAGCTGAAACGGTGATGTGGGTCTGTAGAGCTGATAGTTCGTGAAGCAGGGAACTTTTCTTTGCTATACGTGGTGGAGGACGGCACAGTAAGTAGGTTCGTTAGCGTGTTGGTTGTGTATCGTCAGTACAAGACGGTTTGGACGTGCTGCCTTTTTTGTCTCTGTTTGGGTCCCGACACCTCCATGTGTCTTCATGGTTGTTCACAGCGAACGTTGGACTTTACTGTGTTTCTTTCAGTTGCCGGACAAGTCCATCTCCAGTCTGGTGAAGTACTACTACTCCTGGAAGAAGACACGCTCCAGAACGAGTCTGATGGATCGACAGGCTCGAAAACTGGCCAGCAGGAGCAATCAGGACGACAGGTACAAAATGTCGTAGCTTGGAGGAAAAAGTCGAGCACAGTTGTTCCCTTTTTTCCAAAAAATCCAATCCAAAAAGTGCACAAGCTGCCGGTTTGTTAGGTTAGAAACAATATTCGACCTGCAATTATTGTGAAGGACGCTGCTGCCTGTGAAACCCAAAAAGAAAGTGGTGAGTCACCGAGTCCAGGCGAAATCTGAGCAGCGTTTGAACAGCAGGTGGCGCCGAAGCTCTGAACGATTCCTCATACGGTTAATTTCCAAACATCGATAGTCCAACAGAAATATTGGGAATGCTGCTGTGCAACGGATTTATGGATTAATCCATTAGTTACATGTTTCAATATTATTATCTTTGACATTTTCAATGTATTACATTTGATATATTTTTACATCATAGTTAATCAATTTTAACTGATCAAATTTTCCATAACAAGAGACATTTTTCAGGTTTTATTACTTTTAAAAACAGAGGAGTGGTGACATGTTACTGACGTGAAACTAAAAGTCAGTTCAGTGAACAGTCTTCAATAATAGTGCGGATATTTATCCTGGTGAAATTTAAGAAGAATATCAGTCACCGTCGCTTACTGAGGGGGGTGGGGTTACGCAATTAATGAGTTGGACCTGAGTTACTGAAGAGTTGGTGTTCACTTTGGTATGTTTTCATTTTGTAACGTATTCATATTTTAATAGTTACCGTGAAGTAAATCGTTTCTACTCACGTGCGTGTCACCTGGATTAGCCTGTCCGTCTGTGCTGGGACCTCACGTTGGTCAGACACATCGCCGGCCCCACAGCGGTGGACGCCTGGTCAGATTCGAAAAAGGACTGAAGTTCTGCTGCAAACCCAAACAGAGACTAAAGTGGAGGTTTTTTTGAAAGCACGCAGAGACATCAGCAATGATTTTAGAGAATTTTATGGAGTTTTCTCTGACCTCTTGACCCAAGAATTCCTGTGAAATCAGTGGTAACAAAGCACACGCAGAATTTTCATCTTTTCCACAGGATTAAAATCGGGACTTCGGTGGTTTAAGTTTTGGTCCGTTCTCCTGCATGAGTTTCACATGTTTGTGTCTGAAGTTTGCTATGACTCAATTTTGACTTTGTTGCCGTAGTGATGAGGAGATGGAGGAGGCCAATCCCATTGAAGCGAACGACAGCGACTATGACCCCAATAAGGAAACCAAGAAAGAGGTACGTGGACCTGGACCCCGTTTCCTGACAACAGACGACTGCAGAAGTTTTCTTTGAGCTTTGCTACACGTGTTCTTCAATTTCCACAAGACGATGACGTCCACAGGAAACCACAGTGGATCACAACATCGTGGATTACTTTAACAAAAAAAACCTGATGAAGCTCGTCTCTCCGTGTTTGTTCTCTCACCTTCAGAACCAGGTGGAGCCGACGGTGCTGGGCTCTAAGGTCGCTCTGGGCCGGCGAGAGCACCAGACCCTGCAGCACAGACACCACCAGCGCTCCCGCTGCCGCCCCCCCAAAGGCATGTACCTGACCCAGGAGGACGTGGTGGCCGTGTCTTGCAGCGCCACCGCTGCCAACACCCTCCTCCGTCAGCTGGACATGGAGCTGGTGTCGCTCAAGAGACAGGTAGGAGGCGCTGCAACATCATCTCCATGTCTTTCCACAGGAGGGAGTTTAAGGTAAGGTATCTTTATTGATCCCACAACGGGGAAATTAACAAATGGCAGACGTGTAAGACGTGTAAAATGGCAGACGTGTAAAACGAGGGAAACCCGACACTTTTATTTTAAAACCATTCTGTGTCTGGGTTCATTTCTTTCTTTATATGTTATTTCTCAAGCCTTTGAAAAAAAACAACAATCATCATACAGCAACATTATAAACAATTAATTTATTTAGATCTTTAATATTCTCTCCTGCGCCTTACATCCACGGACGTGTTGCTTATATCTGAAACATCCCACTAACTTTGAAGTACTTCCTTTTTAAACGGATACAAAGCTCAACGCAAATCTTCTCTTTCCACTTCACGCTTCGAAGCCTGAGTGCTCAACCTGCCGTCGCTAATTCCATCATGAAATACTTTAAAGTAACACTAAATGCCATTTCATATGTTTTTTAAGTGATTTTTGAACTCATCATGAAACAGCCCAACCTTCCTTAACGGCCTCGTTAAAAGAAGCCAACGTAACACCAGGTGTGAACATCCGGGCTGCAGGTGACGTACCAAACCAAGTGGTCAAGTACAAATTACAGCATCTTCAAAGTACAAAGTGTAAATTCATCCTTAACTTGAGCACGTGTCCACGAATGTCCTTATTTATTGGAATATTTAATAATATAAGAGAGTTTGACTCTGGCAGAAGGAAAATGGCAGAAGGAACATGTTCAAGCCTTTGCACGTTCTGGTAAACATCAGCTGGATGTTCCTGTTGTGTTGCTCAGGTGCAGAATGCCAAGCAGATGAACAGCGGGCTGAAACACACGTTGGAGTCCGGCATCAATGAGTTCCGGCTGCCTGAGGTACAAACGCTCTTCTTCAGTGTGCTGTGTGTTTTTTTATATATATTTGTCTCATCATGGGGGACGAGGCCTGAGCCTGTGGTTCTGCTTTGTACTTTCAAAGTCCAGACTGATTTCTTTCACTTTTGCCAATTGTGCAGTTTGCAGCTGATGTCCGTGCAGAAGCTGCTGCACAAATCCTGCCTTCACCAAACTTCCTGTTGTGAATCACCATTCTGTGTTTGGACGTAGAGACACACAGAAAAATGGACTAACTTGAGCTTTTCCCACATTTGATCTGGACGTCTTCAGGCCATCTGAAGCATTAGAGGCTGTTTTAAGGGGGATTTTCCACGGTTGGAATTGAGACAATTGTTGATCCTTCACTACTTTAGTTTCATTCCGTTTAAAATGACTTTTATATCTGATCTTTTAATCTTGCAGTGTAACCAGAAGGTGAACGCCCGCTGGACCACAGACGAGCAGCTGCTGGCTGTTCAAGGTGAGCTTCAGAACTCAAACCTCAAAAATGAAGCTAATAATAATTAATAGGCCACTAGTGCACTGAGGGAACTCCAGTGTCCATTTGTAAATGGTTTATTTCACCCAGAGACAAACTATTTCAATAAGGAGCTGAAACAAACTAATTAAAAGAACAATAAATCTCAATAAATCTAATCTGGTGATTAGTAAAAGCCAGCGAACTAATAAATGGCGCCTGTAGATGCTATAGTAACGGTGCGTGAGCAGGTTACCGGTGTGGAAGGTGCAGCAAACCCTCGTACATGACGACAGCTTTGTACGGTTTGTTGTGACTACGCTTGATGACGGCGTGAAAACAAAGTGAAAGGAGTCGGAATGAGCAGCTCTGCTCAGGGGCCGTTTGACGATCAGACGCTTTGCTTGACCTGCGATGTCCTTCAGGTGTCAGAAAATACGGGAAGGACTTCCAGGCCATTGCGGACGTCATTGGCAACAAGACGGTGGGTCAGGTGAAGAATTTCTTTGTCAACTACCGGCGACGGTTCAACCTGGAGGAGGTGCTGCAAGAGTGGGAGGCCGAGCAGGGAACGCGAGCTCCCAACGGAGACAGCGCCACGTCTGGAGAGGAGGGGAAGAACAGCTCCACCACCCCGTCAGGGAAGAGCACGGACGAAGAGGACGAAGAGGTGAGACGCTCACGTACAGTGAACGGAGGATTCAGCTCTGAGCAGGGTCACAGAGGGAAGGGTCCCGAGGCATTTCAAAGTCCAGCGTTTCCCGTGAATACACATTTGAAATATATCGTTTTAAAGTTAAGGACAAAGATGAGACAAAGCATCTGTTTGAATCCTGCATCAAAAAGTCAAAAAATCTGAAAAATGTGTTTTTTCCTGCAGGGTCAGGTGACCTCCTCAGGAGCGTCCCCTGCTGCCTCGTCCTCTTCAGCTCAGACTCCAGTGACTTCCAGCGCTTCCTGCTCCCTTCATCAGCCCCCTCCCCTCCTGCGGCCTTCCCTCCCAGCCACGCCCTCCCTGCACCGCCAGCCCCCGCCCCTCCAACAGCAGGCCCGCTTCCTGCAGCCACGCCTCACCCTGCAGCAGCCCCCGCCTCTCATCCGCCCCTCCAACCCTCTGCCTCCCCGCCTCAACCCCCGCCCTCCTGCTCCCATGACTCTCGGCGGCAACCCCGTGGGGTCGGGCCCGAGCTCCGCCCAGCAGCCGTCCAGCCTCTCCATCCATCAGTCGGAGACGGCCTCGTCTTCCTCCCTCCACTAAGAACCCTCAGACTGAGTTTCTGTTGAAGTGAAGAAGTTTCTTTCTGAAGAGAGAAATTATTCAGAAGCATTAAACGAGCAGCGCCTGGCTGGTTGATGGACACAGGTTTTATTATCTTTGTTTTGTACAGGAGATTTGACCAGAACTCATTCAGTCTTCAAATGTTTGGCAAAGAAAGTGTGTGAATATTGAAATCACAACCTGTTCAGTCTTCAGCGAATCATCAGCAGACATGTGGCGTCCCTCAGTCCTGGGTTCCTCCCGCTTCTCCGTCAATATACCTCCACTCACATTTTATTACATCCGTCACAGAAAAAAATCCGGCGTGGCCGTCCCTGAAAAACATTTCAAACTAGTCAAAGTGGCCTGTAGATACAGCAGGACTAATTCTTCCGTCAGAAAACAATGATCATGCTGATGTGTAGCAGATACAAACCCCCCCCAAAGAAAATTGAATAGTTCATTTAACAGATATTTGAGTGTGGAGCACCAAACTAACATCCACAGAATGATGCTGCTATTATGTTCAAAGGCTGATGCATCATTTTTCACAACCACATTTACCCAAATCAGAAATTAAAGTCTAACAACACTACAACGTGTAAACTTGAATCAGCTTAATATCCAACTAAACGTTGTTCTGTATTAGATAAATTGTGCCGATCCTCATGTTTGTTAAAGATTTAAATGACGTCATAAACGCTAAATCTGTAGCTTTTACAACAGATAAGTTAACGGAATAATAAGCACTGCAGTCTTCGGTATTTTCATTAACATCAAGAAATCACACGAGCAGAACAACAGTCGTCCCCTCAGCTCTGCTACACTCCACTGCACTCTGCCCCGCCCTTCAGTGTCCGCTCAGTGTCGAATTAGAATGGATAGTTTCAGCTGTGACTGGTTAACGGATCGTCTCTGTGCTGCTGTTCGTGGAGGCCGAGCCCCGCAGCTTTGACTGTAGTTCAGAACGAACTCGATAAAGGTGACGCAGTGCAGCGTTCAGCGAGGCAGGCAGCCAATCAGTGAGTTTCTTATCAAATATTAACGTGCAGATGCAGTTAGCGGTGTTTGCCTGCAGCGCCTCATGGAGTTTGGCTTCGGGTCACTTGTGGCAGCAAGGCGTCGGTGGAATCGCTTTAAAGTTCTGTTACTGAAAATCTAGTTTCACGTGCTTTGCTGTCACCCGGCCTCGTGTTGCGTACGGAACCATCAGACAACCTGCTGTCCATCTGGTGTTAGCAGCTGATTCGATGGGTTTCAAAACACGAAGCTTCCCCTTCAGTGTCTGCAGAAATGTCGCCATCAGTCAAGACGACGTTTCTCGCCATTGTTTGAATTGTTCGGTTGTGGAGTTTGATTCTTTCTGAGTAGCTAAAAAACATTTCGTCGTCCTCAGATCTCGCGTTTTCTGTCCGTCCTTTCTTTGTCCTCTTCTGGTGCTACAAGTTTGGATTTCAGTGTAAAAAAAAAGAAGAAGAAAAAAAACATTGTGAAAGTGCTCTTAATGCTTTGTGGGAAAACCTGTATCACAGCATTAAATGTAACTGAAATCATCGAGTCCTCAGAGTTTCAGTAGAAAGTGTAAAATATTGAGGTAAAGACGAAGCTGCTCAAGTGTCTCTTGTTGTCATTAAAAACTACATTTGTACCATCTCACTGAGTTTATGTGGAGTTGCTTATGTTTCTTATTTCATATATATCACAGTACTGGAAAAGGCACATGAATTGTTAGACCACTGGGACGGGGCCCAGAAGGCCGCAGGTTCCAGTCACCCAGGGCCACTTTGTCGCTGGTCCCAGCCCAGACAAATGGGAGCGATGCGACGTAAAAACGCACGTCAAATCAAACCGCTGAGAGCCGATGATCTGCCAGTTAATGTGATTAAAGTGGAGTTTTCTCTCTGCTTCCAGACGCTGTCATGGAGTTTTTCAGTTCACATAATGTGCTGACAAACATGCAGAAACTCCTCAAGGTGAAATCAAATCCGGAGTGCAAAGAAAACCTGAACCCCACCACATGTATATTCACTGCGTCAAAGGAAGCGGGAACCACAGGAAGCAGGTTAACGAAACACGAACATAAAAAGAAGCAAAACAACCACAAAGAGGGACCAACAAGACACACAAGAAACCACCACCTGTCCACGGCATCCAGGATCTGCTCAGACCTGTGGACACCCGGTGACCCTTCGAAGGCCCCGACCCCTATGTTGGAGACCAGCTGGATCTAATGGTGGTTACAGGAACAAGCAGCTTACCATGATGCTGTGATCCCACTTGGACTTTGGAATTAAAAACTTTGAATTCTTCTGTCTTATTGATTCTCTGACGTGCAGTTTTTCATCCTCGTGTCTCCGGGTCCTGAGGCGGGTCCGAGCAGGTTGTTGATGTTAAGTCACTTCCTGCCCTTTCAATTTCCTCCTCCTCCCTCCGGCTGCTGCTGCTCCATCGATCAGCAGGAAATCTTCCTACTAACCGACTTAGGACCGGGACCGACCGGCTGCAGATTGGAGCTGGGCTCAGGGTTTCCGCTGCGAGTCCACGTCCTGCGGTGCGGGACTCGGCGAAAACGGATCCGGCTGAGGCGCCGCACTGAGCGTGTGCGGAAACCGAAAGTAACGAGGCTCCGATCATCAGCAGGAAGCGGGTCCGCGGGCGGTCGGGTTCACCTGCAGCTCCCGCTCGTCTGCTGGGTTCGAACCGGGTTCAAAGCGAAAACGCCCAGTGGAAAAGGAGAAACGGCGACGGCGACGGCGGGGCTTCCCCCGCAGACCCAGGTCGTCCTCATACCGAACCCAGCGATGGACGGCGCCAGGCCGGCTCGGCCCTGAAGCCCGCAGGTAACACGGCAGGTAGCACGGCAGGTAGCACGTGACCGGCTTTTGATTGGGCCGAATTCAGTCACTCGCTGGTTCCGTCGTGGTTTCCGTTTTCACGGAAGCCGCGTGCGCGTCATTTGCCTTAGTAAAAATATGAATAGATCCAAAGTAAACGGCAATATTAGAATTTTGTATTAAAACGTATTTTAAACGATTTTAAAAGGTTTTCGCTCACAGGGTTTGTTTTTTTTTTTAACTTTCAATCATCATCAGTAATAAACAGGAGGGAAAAATCCGCCTGGTCACAACTTTCAGAAAAAACAATCAACTATAAAAAAATATATTTTATAGTGAGAAAGTAAAATTTCAAATATTCTCCAGCTTTGATCGACCCCGGAACCCGCAGTGTTTCCAGGGGACACTGAAAAGCAGCGGACATTTAGAGCCGTACAGGTCCCGGATGTGTCGTCAAACTGATTGGTTGGTTCTGTTTGTTTGTGTTTTGCTTGCACGTGTTTTCTGCGCGGGAACCACCGTGCGTGTCCATAACAATACACATTTATGTTCTCATAATGTTAGAAAATGACTTCAGACTGTTATTCGCTTAGTTCTCGTGCTGAAGGTTCCACAGCAGGTACCTACCACCTCTGCGAGTCAAAGTTCTGAATCCAAAATCTGAGTTGGTAGAACTGCCTCAATATAGAGAAATACCAATCAGTCTTTGATGTAACTCTCAGAATCTCTCAGATCATGTGATACAGTCATTCAGTCCTCACTATTATTAAATTATAGTCACATTCTGAGTATTTTCTTATATATTTTAAACTTTGTGTAAAGTTGAGTTTTTAAACAACCAGTGGAGTAAAAAAGTCGAGTGTTCCTCCCTGAAATGTAGGAAAAGAGAAGAACAAAGTTCCATGTGACGACAATAGTAATATATAAGCGGGTCACAACTCAACTGGAGGACAGTATTGCAGTAGGACGATCACTGATCTGTGGATGATATTTGTCCCAATAATCCCTGAATACTCACAGCCACAGCTCTACAATGCAGCAGGGGTCTGAGGAGTCCAGTTTGGAATCTGAGCGGTCTGTGAAGAGGTCTGGGGAGTCCAGGCGGATGTCTGAGGAGTCCAGGATGAGGTCGCCGGGCCCCGTGGGCTCCTGGGAATCTGAGCTGACCTTCATCCAGCACTCCCTGAAGTTTGTGGTAAAGCTGAAGGACGAGTTTGTTTGTCCCATCTGCAGAGGAGTCGTGCTCAACCCTCAGCAGAACTCATGTGGACACATCTACTGCTTCCACTGCCTGCAAGAACTGCTGTAGGTCCACCTTAAAACACACACACGCAAAATCACACTGAGCAACATAAAATACCACCTTCAAACAGTCCACCTTAAGAAACACCTTGCTAATCTGACAGTCCACCTTAAAAACACCATACAGTCTGCCACTCACCCAGTCCACTTTAAAACACACTCACACTGCAAGACCCCCCCCTCCATCCAGACACGTTCCACCTGACAGCAGTCATAGTGGCACAGTCCACCTTAAAACACACAGACTTGGTGGGGTCTTGAACTTCGCTCTTCGTGTTTCAGGGAGAGTTCGTCGCCGTCCAGCCCAGTTTGTCCAGTGGACGGAGCTGTGATCACACCCGCTGAGGTCAGAACCGCACACACACACACACACACACACACACACACACACTCTTCGGAATACAGAATAAGATTCGTCAGGCTTTGATATCTGCTGTAGAAGACGTGCGTCCTGTTGAAGGAATAATTGAGAGCGTGTCTCTGCAGGTTTTCCAGGACAACTGCTGCAAACGAGAAATCTCCAGTTTGGAAGTGTTCTGCAGCAACTCCCCGGCATGTGCCGCCGTCGTCACTTTACACCATCTGCAGGTTGAAACCAGCCTCTTGTGGATTGTGACTAACTGATGTGTGTGTACAGAATCACTGGACATCTTCCAGCTGAGGGACTACGATGTCCTAAACTGTATTAAAATCAAGTCAAACAAATGTTAGAGCTCTCAGCTTTGATCTCATCCCCCCAACAATATAGAAACTAAGATCAAAAAACTGTTGCCTAAATTAACTGCAGGATCACCTGAGGTCGTGTCCGTACGAGCAGCTGCCGTGCACCAACCCAGGCTGCATCACGGTGCTGGAGAGGAGATACCTGCACGGACACCTGACCGACACCTGCCCTCACCGCATGGAGCCGTGTCCGCACTGCAGACAACCGCAGAGACTCAGCCTCGTGCAGGTACAGTCAACTGAAAACACGCCTGCTCACGGGTCTCGATGTGGAAATGTGTTCATGATGACTGTGTCTCTAGGATCATGTGCAGAGCTCCTGTCCAGATGTGGAAGTGGACTGTCCCCACAGATGCTCCCAGAAGGTTCCCAGACACAAGGTGAGCTCCTCCTCTGAGGCCACATCAAAACCTGCAGGTAAAGCGATTCACTAACTCCCCCCATGACTGAAGATTCACCTTTAGCATTATCAGCTTGAAGTAAACGTGTGACTTAGTCTCTCATTTCATTGTGGAGGAATTTTGGTTTGTTCTTTTTTACAACTTTGCTTCAGTCTATTGGGGTTTTGAACACACAAACGAAACGAAAAATACAATTACAGATCACAGTGTCCGTCACTTTAGTGTTTTTAGTGTTAGCGGAGCTGTTGTAGTGTTTCCAGGGGACAGTAAAAAGTGACCAACATTGTGGTTTGTTAATATATTTGCAGTTGCTCCGTGACATGTTTCCGTTGTGTTGTGTAGTTTGTGATTTTATTGAGGGGTGTCGATGTTCTTCTTTAACCATTAATGTAGCGAAAACGAGACGTGCTTAGACTTTATGACAACTTCCACTGCCAGCGCTGCTGCTGCTGAGCTGGTGCAGCAGAACAAGTATCTGCGGTTGACAGTGAACGGTGTCAGCGACGTATTTTTATCAGAAGCTTCACAGTTTTAATGTCGACACCACTTTCATGAAAACATTTTATTCTTGCTTTGTTGAATCTGCTTTTACTTGTTGTGTGTTCAACAGAAAAACCAGTTGAAGGTTTATTGTTAAAGCCCAATAACGTTACCATCAGGGCGCAGACACACTTTGCTGCGTTTTAAAACCAACAGGTTGAAAGACGCTCTTATTCCTGTTGCTATTAGGTTGATCAGTGAAAATTAAAAACGTTCATGTGTCCTTGTTGTATCGTTGGTGTTTTTGCGCTGCTGGCTGTAAACCAAATCGCCCCTTGGGGATAATAAAGTTACCTTGAACCTTGAACCTGAAGAGGAAGACCAAGTGTTCCAGAAGTTCTGCAGACACAGTTTTGCTGACGGTTACTCGTGTTTCCCTTTCAGCTGACGGAGCACAGAGACTCGTGTCCTGAGGTTCTCACTGACTGCTCTTACAAGAGGTTCGGCTGCTCTGTACAGGTGAGTTCAGGTGATGAAGGGATGCATCGCCTGAGCGTACGACAGTGTGTTCACGGGTGTTTTCTGCTGCAGGATAAAAGAGGGAAAGTGAAGCTGCATGAAGATGCTGCTGTCAGCCATCACATGCTGCTGGTCCTGAAAAGTAACAGTCACCTGGAACAACAGGTGCGTCTGAGCAAAGCGACATCAGGAGCAGAGATATAAATGACAAACGTAAGAACGTGTGGACATACAGAGAGAAATCAGGATCAGAACGAACCATAAACAGAGAGAACGGTCAGGAAGAGATCCAACCAAAAGGCTGAACCAGGAAGCTGGACGTTCAGCCTGCTAAAGACTGAGGATCTGTCAGGTTAAATGCAGAAATGAGTAGAGGACAGAGGAAGAGGGCAAACTGGTGGGAAACACATGGAATGTGCTGGAATAAATAGATAAAGTTTATCTTACCCAAAGAAGAAAAGTCCATGAATTACACACACGCATCAGACTGTTTCGAGGTCCCATCAGCTGTGCAGCGTTTTCCTTTTTATTAGCTTTTCTATGACACGTCATCATTGCTGATATTTCTGACTAAACACAAAGGTAGTTTGTTGAGTATAGCACTGGTTACTGTGTCTGTCCTCAGGTGGAGGTTCTGCAGGAGGAGGCGCTGCTGAGGCAGCAGGAGGTCCAAGCAGACAGTTTACTGCTCGCTGGTCTGCAGAAACAAGTCCGACCACTGCTGGACCAGAGCAGCAGCCATGAACGCATCGTCTCTACAGCTCAGGTTCAGTCCTCACGGTCAACTCTGGTCCTCGCGTCTTTCTAAAGCATCACAACTCTGCATTCATGACTCAATTGTCCTGAAACCTTTTATGTCTAAATGTGTCAGTACTGATGAAAAATGAATGACACCAGTGACTAAATGTATTTTGTCTGTGTGTTCAGAGGACTCTGAACAGACAGGAGGAAGTCCTGTCCACCGTCCAGCTGGACATCCAGCAGGTGTCTCGGGAACTTGGTTCGAGTCTGAAGGAAGTGGAGCAGCTCAGAAAGTCTCTTGATGTTGTGATTCAGCAGGTGTCAGCAGCCGAGGCCCTCAGAGAACACTTGGGTAACAACACCTGAGAATCTGCTTACTGGTTTTCTAAGGAGGGGGGTCGGTTAGACCTGGTGCTCAGAGTCCAGAGTACTGCTTGACTTTCATCAGTGTCACGGTTCTTCAAAAGTGCCAGTTCTTGTTTGAGAACATTTTCAGGGACTGTTGGAGAATTCCGGGTGTTTGTCCTCTACAACCAGCAGGTTCTTTCTTCTTGGTTTAGAGGTCTACAGAATTTAGATCTTTAACAGACTGATATGCAAATTTGCAAGTAACAATGGAAAAGCTAGTGAGCATCTGATCTAAACCTGTTGGGTTGTCAAATTATTTCAGTTTTATTTTGCTTTGGTTTCTTGACATGCAGGATTTCAAATCCCTACTGCAGTTCTGAATGAACTTTAAGGCAGCATGAGTCACCAGTTCTCAGCGGGATGCAAAGCTAAACGTTTCAGTAAATGCTGCTTCTACTTACTTCTTCCAGGAACTCTGGAGGAGAATCTGAAGCGTCAGTCGGGTCTCCTGGATCTCCACACTGCCCAGCTCAACCATAACAAGCACCACCTGCAGGAACTGGAGACGACTTCTTATGACGGCAGACTGATCTGGAAGATCCAGGACTTCAAGAGAAGGAAGGAAGACGAAGCCAAAGGCCAGGCACCTTGCCTGACCAGTGTGCCCTTCCACACTGGACGCTGCGGCTACAAAATGGCCATCAAAGCCTATTTGAACGGGGATGGGGACGGAAGAGGGACTCATCTGTCCCTTTATGTGGTCCTGTTGCCGGGAGACTTTGATGCTCTGCTGCCGTGGCCTTTCCGACAGGCTGTGTCGCTGTCAGTTCTTGATCAGAGTGGTGCTGGTTACCACCAGAGTCTAAACTTCAGACCTGACCCGTCATCCAAAAGCTTCCAACAACCTGCTGCAGACTCTGTCAGCAACGTTGCCGTTGGGTTTTCCCGCTTCATTCCTCTCAACAAGCTGGAAACTCCACAAAACGCGGCTTACATCAAAGATGACACACTGTTTGTTAAAGTGAAGGTGGACATGGTGGGGTTAGACCAGCTGTAAGCTTTTGCACCTTAATGCCAGTCTCAATCCGCGTTCTTTCCAGAACCACTTAGCCCCAATGTGTGTAAGTTTATGTGCAGGGTCACTGCACTTTAGAATCCCAGTGCTGCTCAATGGCAACTGGACTTGAATTTCTTGAAAACGTTTCACCTCTCATCCCAAAGGCTTCATCACTTCATAGTGGAGTTGGACACATACTAAATAAACATTGTCATAAAAATTTGATGGTTACCTGTGGTTGTACCCAGCATCATTGGAGCCACAGGAGTATCGGGGCTATGATGAAACACCTGGGCTATAAAACCTGGCGCTGTACGTCGATGACGGCTTGTGTCTTAGGCCACCTCCATTTTGGAACGAGGGTCTCTGGACTCCTTTACTCCTATAGCAAAGCGTTTGTTTTGCAGAACAACAAACCCCAAGTGCCCATTGTTGTACAGTTTTTTTCCCCTAGTCCCTTTTTTACCCCTTTTCCTTAGTTGAGTTTTACTAGAAGAATCGAAGACGAGAGTCGGCGTGATGAATCCCCTCTATGTAATCCATGGCGGCATGAAGACTACAGCGTGTTAGTGTCTTAGATTTTTATCTCTGAAAGCCCTTCTATTTATTCTCATGCTCAACCAAGGAACCCCCCTCATGAAACATGCATGAAGAAGCCAGCCACACCGTCGCTGTAGACCTTGAGACCCCAGAACCCTAGTTTTTGGCTCTATAAGAAACAAAAGCTGATCTTAAGCCTTCCTCTAAACACATCCCTCTTGTCCTTTCTGTGGGCCCATCTTATTTACCTACTTGTTAATTCTCTAACCTTTACAACTAAATTGACTCTTTGTTTATTCCCACACACCATCACCGAATGACTCCACACAGTTTACACGCCGCGTTCTCCAAGTGAGTCAGAGCGAATGAAGCCTTTCAGGTGGCAAATGAAACGTCTTCAAACAATTCCGTTGCCAATGGACAGCACCCTTGGGACAACCAGAACCTAGATCACGACAGACCTTTCAAATAATTGACAACATTACCAAGAAGTTTTTTTTGGTAACTGACATGTAAAAACAAGTGGATTATCTTTTTTAAATATGGTTAATATATTACAAACTTTTCCCTTTGTAACAATCCAGAGCCGTTTTGAAGGGTTGATCTTTTTCACCTGTGGCCCAAGTCTGTTCTGTGTTGGGATTGGGCCTAAGCTATTGTGTGTAGAATGTAATTTGTATCTTTGGTTCTGTCTGGAGGTCAACTCAGGAATGAACATAATATGTGAATGTAAGCGCAGTAAAACAAAACTCTTAAAGGAGTAGTTCAACATTTTGGGAAA
This sequence comes from Channa striata, assembly GCA_033026295.1. NCBI lineage: Eukaryota > Metazoa > Chordata > Actinopteri > Anabantiformes > Channidae > Channa > Channa striata. The sequence goes on from CM065188.1 coordinate 17,300,374, forward strand.
TACTTTATTTATTGTGTTGCTTACAGTTAGAGTAGGTAACAAGACTCCACTTCCTGTTTGGTAAAAGTAAAGCTACATTTCAGGCAGACTTTGTTCTGTTTGTAGTTGTTCCTACAAAAGCAGCAGCTGCTCAAAACTCGAAAAAACACTTCGACAAGTAACGTCTTTGTAAAATTGTTGAAAATTTCACACATCAATTGTTGTTTGTATTACACAAACGAGCTGTTAATCAGTGAGTTTCAGAAATGCTGGTTGGTGGTTCTGTCACTGTTGGACATTATTTGTGCTAAGCTAAGCTAACTAGCCACAGGCTGGAGTCTCCGCACCGAAAACATTTGTTGGTCAAACAAGTTTCATCTCAGGGATTGTTTAATGATGATCTGACTCCTAAAAAAACACTGTAGTTGCTTATTTTTGTACAGCTTAGTAATAATCGGGCGATAGTGAGATAATATCGGACACAAGGTAACGCAACAGGCAACATATTTTCACTATAACTAATGAAGTATTATCATGTAATAATAATACTATTACTCTTTTACTCTACTGTCACAATCATGTTATTTTATCATAGAACTATTGCCCTTTCTCCTGTTATTACTAAGATAATACACCACATTACCTTGTTTCTAAAATAATACCTCACTATCACCCTAATATTACAGAGTTGTAAACTGAACCTTTTTTTGTTTTAAACTGTGTCATCTCAGCATCACAAAGTTAATATGTGATTATCTGAGAATCCTTTTGATGTCCTGGGATCAGGGTTTCAAGGTCCCGACACTTCGTTAAAACCGCTCAGTCTGTATTGGGCTTGAAATGTGTCATTATGTTTGTTTCATCCTGGAGACCATAAATCCGTTTCTGTACTAGAAAACACAATTTGTTATCTCAGGCACTGAAGTGATCACAGGAAAATAAATGGGTTGAAATAAACCACAAGATACTGTGTGAAATGAAATAGTTTGTTTTTTAGGACCCTCGCAGGAAGTTATTTTACATTTTAAAGTTGCGGCTGCTGTAGGCATCACGCTGTGTTACCGCTGACGTACTGTGTGTCAGAGCTCAGACCGTTTCATTCTGCCGACACCAGCCGTCTGTCCTGTGCTGCCAAACAAAAACACAATCCACAGCGTGAAAGTGTTAAAGGGTTTTAAATAGCGTGTGATCTTAGTAAAATGGATCAGTCAATTTCCTCTGTGAAGAAGAAAAGCTGTAATGACACTTTAACAGTGTCTGTACAACTTTTTAAGAGACAAAAAAAAGGATTTTCTTCTAAGGAATGAAACAAACGATTTATTCACAGTGACTCTTGTTTTCCCGTTCTTTCATTCCTACATCCAGGCCCCAAAGTCTGTGTCGGGTAAAAGAAACAGGGAAACACTGACAGCCCGTAGAATAAGAGCATAGGAATGTGTTCGTGTGATGACATCATCTGAACTGAAGGTTCCTCCTGGTGATGTCATCAGGAGGCCTTTTTTTCAAGAGGACGAATATTTTAATAAAAGGACGTCAAATGGAAAGTTAATGACATTCATGTAGAAATCAAACTAGAACCAAACGAAGCAAGTTCAAACTCAGTGAAAGTGTCAAATGAAAGTAAGATTTATTCAAGTATTAAAAGTAAACGTACTCGGTGTCCATATCTGTGGGACAGTGCTGATCCATGTCTGGGGGCATTAACTAATTCATAGGAACAGACATAACGGCTGAAGCTGCTGTTCTTTCTAAACTCGTGATGTTGGACCATCACACAGTGACAGTAACAGTCTCACCGAAAGAATAAAACACTGATACAAGCACTGAGAAAATGTCCACGGAGCTGGACATAAAGGGAGGCACAGAACTAAATGAGGAGGAAACATGAGTGTTGAGGTCTGCGATTTAGTCCAAGAAAACACGGTGGATGGTCACAACCCACGGAGCACCACTGCAAAGTCTAATTACTCAGAAAACGTCAAATAAACCTAATGAAGTGAAGCCCCGCCCCCCCACAGCTACGTCATGGTTTGAACCCACCTGTGTAAAGTCTGTAAACCCTGTGAGGGATTCAGGGAACTGCTTCTCGCAGAGACACAGACGAACCAGGTCCAACCCCGAACCCAGGATACAGACGGTCGGTGAACGTGTGGTTGAAGGTGTGGAGGCGGATCAGTTCATCAGAGCAGATCATGTAGAAGGACAGAGAGCCAGCAGGACAGTCCACATACACTGCGACTCTGTTAGAGACTGGGGAGGACAGGAGGAGCTCTGTTCTTTTGTTACCGTGACTGACAGAGTAACCGTCGTCATCCGAGCAGCACAGAGACCAGGACTGATCTGTAAATCCAAACCTGCAGCCAAAACTGCGTCCTTTCCTTCGGATTCCTCTGTAAGTCACTGCTATGGAAACATTTCCTTTCCACTCGACCTCCCAGTACGAGCGACCAGTCAGAGCCTCTGTGCACAGCAGCTGATGCCAGTAGTCGAATCTGTCTGGATGATTCAGATATGGCTGCTTGTTTTTCACCGAGGTCACCGCTGTGACAGACACGTGGAGATTTTTGTGTGCCGTGTTTGGATCCACTGTGAGTTTACAGAACCCTGATAGAGAGAGAGAGAAACACAGCACAGCAATAATTTATCATCCAACACTCCTGGTGAGTTTGTGTTGTCAGTATTACCTGACACTTAAACGAACCAATCCACAGCTGAAAATGTCGTCCTTACAAAGATCCTGATTTAAATGGAACATGTGCTGCCTTGTGTCATAAATCAGAGTGAATATCCACTTACACCTTCTGTGACCATGTTTCAGCCTCTGCTCCCCACAATGTTCCAGCCTAGAGAAACAAGCAAAGTCACGAGAGACACACGTGTTGGGTTTTAAGAAACAACTGCACTACACATCAAACCACACACTGTACTTTCACTGACTGTCCTGTTTTAGAAATGTCTTATTGTCCCAGTGAACGAAGCCTGTTGTGTTAATCTTCTGATGCTGTGATTATCATCATGAGCTTTAGATACAGTTCAGTTAGTCACCACAAAGTGCTCTGCACTGTCCCGTAGCTGTCTGTCCATACCTTGTGTCCAGTCTACAGTCCAGTCCAGCAGACAGAACCTGGAATCCAGAGTCTCCTGGACAATTGTAGCTCAGGTCCAGCAGTTTCAGATGGAGGGGGTTGGATCTGAGAGCGGAGGCCAGAGAAGCACAACCTTCCCCTGTGACCAGACAACCTGAAATCCTGGAAACACACACAGACAATAATAAGTTCTCTCATTAACTGGCGGCTCAATGGCTTCTTTATAACATATACAACACAGATTGCTGATGGTGATCCATACCACACTCACGGAGCAGCGCAAATGAACAAGCTACTAATGGATGAAACTCATCCTGAATGGTTAACTGAAGACCAAACAGTCCTGATCCTGAAGGACCCCCCCATCCAACTCCCACATAATAACCTGCCTCTGCACAACATGGAAGGTCCTGTCAGGGATCACATTGGATCAGATGAGCGGGCACATTAATCAATGCATGAGCAAAGCACAGAAAGGAATTGCTAATAAGACCTGTGGAGAAAAGCACCAGCTACTGGTGGATAAAACAGTCACTGGAATGAAAGATCAACAGGACTCTAAGCGCCTTCAACAAGAACTCAGTGGGGAAGATGAAAACTACACTAGAGTCCAACTTCACAAGTCAACATCAAGTGTGGCTCTTTCCCCAATGCTGTATAGGCCTGAACCCCCTCAGCCAGAATATCAAGAGTGGTTACGTATATCAGCTGCAGAGTGGAGCAACCATCAGCCACCTCCTTGGATGACATCCACATAGAGGAGGTGGCTCCAAGCTGTATGCCAGGAGTTAAGGAGACATCAACTCACGGATACATACCACCAGGATATACAGCTAGGACATCGGGATGTCATTCTGACTGGATAAGTGTGGCCGGATGATAACAATGAGAGGAAAGGTAGTCATAACTGAGGAAATTTTACTACCAGAAGGAAAGACGGCACATGCTGAGGATAGCTACAAGTACCCTGGGATCCCCCAGGCAAATGATGAGCCATGAAGAGGCTGCGAGGAAAGCAGCAACTGCCAAGTACCTGCAAAGAGTAAGACAAGACCTGAGAAGTCAGCTGAATGGGAAGAACAATGTCCAAGCAATCAACACCATCCTAGGCATCAGGTACCCCGCTGGCACAATAAGCTGACCAAAAGCACCTCGTCTTAGACCGTGCACTAAGTGGAAGGAAGGAGGCCGAGGAGTAGTGAGCATCAGATCCATGCAGGAAGATGGAAGAGAACTCTCATGGAAGGACAAACCCCTGCACGGTATGTATGAGCGGCAGATAGAAGTGGCTGTTATGGAAAAGTCCTACCAGTGGCTGGAAAAAGCTGGACTGAAAGACAGCTCAGAGGCAGTAATCCGAGCAGCACAGGAGCAGGATCAATAGAGGCCGTGATGTACCAGACCAGGCAGGACCCCAGGTGCAGGTTCTAAAACAATCCAGCACATAACTGCAGGGTGCAAGATGCAAGGAGGCAGGACAGGCATGGAACGCCAAAACCAAGCGGCAGGAACAGTGTACATCTGGGCCGAGGACGGACTGGAAGTCCCAAAGTCAATCTGGAACACACACTTCCAGAGGGGGTTGAGAATGACAGAGCTAAGATCCTGTGGGACTTCCACATACAGACTGACAAACAGGTAACGGCCAACCAACCCGACATAGTTATGGGCAAATGGATGGACGGTCAGACAGACAGACAGACAGGGGAAAATAGATGAGAATTGGCTATTGTGAAAAAACATGAATTTTCACTCAGCTGACAGTTCATTAGCTTCACCAAATCATTCTAATCCTTTGTGGATACGTTCAGTATTAAAACTGCAAAAATTAGAGCAAATTCAGAGTAAATAAAATGTGATTCATTTGCTCTTAAAATCTTCTTCCCTAAAGTTCGTGTGTTGGTAAAGCAGCACATTAATGAAGTGAACCTGAGAGTTTCCAGGGTGCAGTGTTGACTCTGTAGTCCAGCTGACAGGAGCTTCACTCCAGAATCCTGCAGGTCATTGTTGCTCAGGTCCAGCTCTTTCAGACTACAGGTCTTGGAGCTGAGGACTGAGGCCAGAGCTTCACAGCTTCTCTCGGACAGATTACAGCTACTCAGCCTAAAAAAACAAACAAAAGAAACAGACTCACAGCATATAGTATAGAGTTATATTACACGTTTTAGACTCTGAGGGAAAAGCCAAAAGCTGTTGATCTGCTGATGAATGTTTGTAAGAATTCTCAGACTTAAATAATGATAGTACAAAGCTGGACTATCAAACTAAAAATTCCAGCTTGTCAGTGTGACAAATTAACAATGTGTGAGCTCCTTTAGTCGGTCCATACCCGAGTGTGTCCAGTCTACAGTGTGAGTGCTTCAGTCCAGCAGACAGCTGCTTCACTCCTGAGTCTCCAGGATGATTGTAGCTCAGGTCCAGCTCTTTCAGATGGGAGAAACTGCATCTCAGAGCTGTGGCCAGACAAGCAAAACCCTCCTCTCTGAGCCGACAACCTGACAGCCTAGAAAACACAAGCACCAATTCTAGAGTGGGGATGTTAAAGAATGTCACAGTATTTGTGTAATAATGCGATTAGGAAATTTCATGTTTTTAACATCGAAATAGCAGCTTCAATTTAGAAATGATTTATTGACAGATGGAAGAGAAAAAGTACAGGTAATGTTCATTAATGTTTAGCAGCCAGGACATCCGTGATGACGCACCTGACGGAACACTGGCTCTGGCGTGTGAAAAGAGAGAGGTGGGGCGGAGGTTATTCCCATTCACTCAGATGCCACTGAATATTAATTGTTGTATCTCTAAGCTAATTGGCTAATTGGTCTTGATGAAGGCCAAACAAGCGAGCTGAGAAACGTGTGAAAGGGTGCAAAACTTTTTTTAACCGAATCAAGACGACTGCAGTAATTTTCAGACATGTTAAGATCTTTCTTCAGTATAAAAATAACTTTACTAAAATATTTCACCGATTGTTCTGTAACAGAAGTATAAGCTTTGTTTTTATGTTTGCTGCTATTAATGTTGGGAATGATTCTTCATAAGCAAAATTACTCTGCAACCAAAAGTCATAAAAGCTGATACACACTGACACACTCTTTGACATCCATCTTACTGTAAAACAGCATTTCAAATAGTGATCTGACAAAGTCGTCTTCTGACCTCAGAGTTGCCAATTTGCATTCCATGGTCTCCAATCCAGCAGACAGCCGTTTCACCCCTGAATCCAGCAGCTCGTTATTACTCAGGTCCAGTTCTCTCAGAGTCGATGACGGGCAACTGAGAACTGAGGCCAGAGCGTCACAGCTGCTCTGCCACAGATCACAGCTACTGAGGCTAAAGAGATGCACAGTTCACGTGTAAAGGAAGGCAAGACGAAGAAATCTTTTACATTTTAAATATGACAATTCTGTCAATTCTGCAACATTTATAAAAACCCAACATGACCTCAGCTAAGTTCACATGTAAAACTCAATCCGTCACACTGCATTAAAGTTTACATCCTTCCACTTCAAGCCAGGACTCGATTAAAATAAAAACCCTTTGCAGTATTTGAGAGCTGCTTGTGTTTAAGAGCAGAATTTATCAAAATGACAATGGCTTTTAAGGACGTGCATGTTGCAGTGATTGTCTCTGCTAAGCCAACTGAGCTTCACGGAACACATCGCCTCAGTCTCTAGGTCGTGTAGATTTGCTCTCTTCAACGTCAGGAAGTTCAGGCTGCAGGCATTGATCATATCTCATCTTGATTACTGCAACGCGCTGTTGATGGGGTTCCCGGCATGCACGACCAAACCCCTGCAGATGATCCAAAATGCAGCAGCACGCCTTATCTTTAACCAGCCAAAAAGGACTCACGTCATTCCGCTCTTGAGATCTCTGCACTGGCTTCCTGTGGCTGCAAGGATTAAGTTCAAAGCTCTGTCTCTTGCCCACAGAGGGGTCAACTCTACAGCTCCGGCTTACTTAAACCCATTCATTCAGGTCTACAACCCCTCCCGTCTGCTCCGCTTGACCAGCGAACGACGTCTGGTGGTCCCAGCGTCACACAGAAGACACCAAGGAAAACTCTTCAGGTCAGTGACCTTACAACTTACCAACCTACGTCTCATGAAACAAAGACACTTCTTTGATAGCACTTTGCTTTGATTTCTTTCTCCTTGACTTAGATTTTTTTTCTTGCCCTGTGCCTCACTTGTAAGTCGCTAAAAGCGTCTGACAAATGACAAAACTGCTAAAACAAGTGAACCTCGTTGACAAAAACTTGTCCCTCCTTGTCCTGCAAATCTGCAATCCATGAGAAACAAAGGAAGGAAGTATGTCTGGAGGTACAAAGGTCCAACTACCCAAGTCTCTGGAGTTTGCAGTTGGGATCTTTCAGGCCATCAGAGAGCAGGCGCATTCCAGAGTCCTGCAGTTCATTTCTGCTGAGGTCTAACTCCTCCAGAACAGAAGACCTCAAATGAAGAACCGATGAAATACACTCGCAGCATCTGTCAGTGAGGTTACAGTCACTTAACCTAAAGTGGAAAAACAAAACATGACATTTATTGGAAGCACTTTTGATTGTCCTTCTTCAGAGAAATGTCTTTTTTGCACCAAATACTCACAAAGCTTTCTTTGATAATTTGAACACAGGAACCAGCCTCCCCAGAGCTTCGTCTGATCTTGAGTATTTCTTCAGGTCAAACAAGTTCAAGTCTTTACCAGAAACAAGCAGCACAAAGGCCAGAGCTGAGAAGTGTGAAGGCGAAGCTTTGCTCACGTCTCCTGAGCTCTGGTACTTTTGGACCTGTTCTACCAGAGACTGATCGCCCAGCTCATTTAAGCAGTAGAACAGATTGATGCTCTTCTCGTAGTAGGAAAGTTTCTTGATCTTCGTGTGAATGTACTTGATTGTCTGCTGGTTGCTCTCCAGAAAACTTCTCTTAAACCCAAACCATTGATGTAGAAGTGTCTGACTCTTCTCCTGGGACAGACCAAGAAGGAAGCGTAGAAACATGTCCCATTGTCCGTGCTCGGAGGCCAATGCCATATCTACTGCAGTCTTGTGGAGGTGGAATGAGTCTTTCTGTGATCTACTTCTCCTTGAGTGAATCAGATTTTCTCCACAATCTATGAAGACCTCTAACACATACAAAGCTGCAAGAAACTCTTGAACAGTCAAATGTATGAAAGAGTAGCTCTCCGTCTGTGGAGACCAGATTCTTTTCTTATGATCTTTGTACAGACTCCTGAACAAATGGAAGTATTCTCCAGATCAATGTCACAGTCTTTCAGATCATCCTCATAGAAGATTATGTTGCCCTTCTGTAGCTGTTCAAATGCCAGCCTTCCCAGTTTCATAATCTCACCTTGGTTAACGTCCGAAAATCCTTCTGCTGTTTCCGTTTTGTCTGGACGATGAGGAAGTGTGTGTACATTTCAGTCACGGTCTTTGGCAGCTCACTGTCTTCAGTGTGTGTGAGGAGACTCTGGAGAGCTGTGGCTAAAATCCAACAGAAAACTGGGATGTGACACATAATGTACAGACTCCTCAGTGGCTTTGACTGAAGGTGATTCAAGATCCTCTGAGCTATGTCCCTGTCACTGATGGTCTTTTTGAAGTATTCGTCCTTCTGCTCATCATTAAAACCTCGTACCTCGGTCACTCTGTTGATGAACTCGGGAGGAATCTTACTGGCTGCAGCCGGTCTACTTGTGATCCAGACTGAGGCTTTGTGCAGCAGTTTCCCTTCGATTAAATTGGTTATTAGGGCGTCTACAGATGTTTTCTTTGTAACACTGCGGCACGTCTCATTATTCTCAAAGTCCAGTGGGAGTTGGCTTTCATCCAGGCCATCAAAGATGAACAAAACCTTTAAATCTTTGTAGTCTGACGTTTCCAAACTATTTGCTTCATCAAAATGGTGACAAATTAATTCCATCAGATTTACTTTGTCTTTGATTAAATTCAAGTCCCTGAATGTGATTGGAAATATGAGCTGAAAGTTGTGGTTGGCTGTTCCCTTTGCCCAGTCACAAGTGAATTTCTGCACAGCCACAGTTTTCCCAATGCCAGCGATTCCCTTAGTCAGAACTCTCTGGGGAGGGGTCTCTCCCTTTGATAAAGGCTCAAAAATGTCGTTCAGGTGGATTTTCCTCTCCTCACTTGTACATTTTGTACATTCCAATTCAATCACTTCATGCTCACTGTTCACCTGCCCACTGCCTCCTTCTGTGATGTAAAGCTCTGTGTAGATCTGCTCTAGACGAGTCGAAGATCCAGATTCCTTTGTTCCTTGAAACAGATCCTTTGTTTTATCCCGAAGGTATTCTTTAAGTTCATCTTGGCACTTTGGGATGTTTCCTGGAAGACAAAAGTATATGTACATGAATGAGAGCGTTCTGCTTTGGAGATACTGTGCGTACTTGAAACTGACCAACAATCCTGCCTGTCAATACTGTCAGTTAAAAAAAATTATTCCCAGCACAACACTGTAGAGTTGAATAAAGTTTGTAATATTTTGAAAAGATTCATTGACTCCATCTTCATGCGTGAACTGTGTGTGACCTTCAGGAAATTGAGATTTGTTGTAATAATATGACAACTTTTTGTCTTTTAGTGATGAAATGCATTATACCTTTCATTTTGGGGGAACCAACATCTGTCTCATCTGTCTTGGCGGGAGATTGGACTGAAACAAAAACATGCAAACATTCACAATGTCATTCTTTTTCAAATGTGTTTAGTCAGTTTATTGTTAAGCTGTTACACAAATAAATATAATGTGTTTGATTTAGACATTCAGATGAAATAATTACCAAATGTGTTGCTGACATTGATCGTCAGATCCCTTGTTACAGTGACACCAGTCAACTGAGGTGCGTTAACAAAACCTCCATCCTGGGCGGTGACACTCAAGTTTCCAGCATCTTTTTGACTTACAGCTAAATAAAAAGAGACAAAAATGATCAAACCCAGGAAAGACATTCTCATTATGACTAAACTCTGTATAAGTCTTCAGAGATTGTCCTTTATTTGAGGTGACAAATGAAAGGCTGAAAGACAAGGGAGCCAGGCCGGGGGCCAGGCCGGGGGCCAGGCCGGCAGGCCTGTCACAAAGGGGTGGTTGTCCCAGCAGCCCTGGTTCCAGCAAACAAATACAGACTATTAAAACAGACTGGACACTGGTCCGAGGCTCAACTCCCCGTTCCTCCTGGCTACATGTTATAGTTTCCTTGGGAAACGCACGGAACCCCAACTGACTTCTGCTGGGTCAGGTGAGCACTTTGCCTGAGGCACTTTGGACGCAAATGCTATTTAAGAAGATCGCTTCCCGTTCAGGGGCAGTAGTGTGACGTGAAACGCTGGACCAGGTTTTTTTTTAACTCTTCCCACTATACAAGTAAACATTCCCCATTTAGTGTGTTTTGCGTTTTAAAGAGGAACTTATGAGGTACGTTGTGATCAGTGTCCATGTATGTTAATAAAAGGCAAAAAGGACCAGAGATGCACGGCTGTGATCAGTCGAACTTTTGTTTAATGAGCATTTCTCCTGTAAACCCATCCGAAAAGTTTAAGACGTTGTAATTTTTAAGTTTAGTTAACAGCAGGGTATCATCCTGTGTTTTCAGCAGCAGTGAAAACTTAGCTTTACTTAAATATATTTGATTATGATACTTTCACTCTTAATCTACTTTTAACAGCAAATCTGTTTACTGCCCTACAATCACATTTCCAATTTTCAGTTGTTTTAAAAAAAGTGAAAATGAAAGTGAAAGTAAAAACCTCTAGAAAAATGGGTCTGTTTTAAGACATGAAGCCTTCCCAAGTCCTGGTAAAATGTGGCTTTTAATGGGGACCACTGAATGTCACATTGCCACGTCAAAGCCCCCAATTGTTTTCCCGACTGATGACTTTTACAACCTCTCCTTCTTTGGCCAGTTACACGACATCTGCCTTTAGCTGGATTAAACATTTGATATGGCTTCATATTTACATGCTTTTAATATTAAAAATGCACTGATCCACAAAACCCACCAGAAAAATGTATTTTGTCAGTATCAAACTTTTACTGTAACTGAAGTAGAAATGTCAGTGCAGTTCTTATACCACAGTAAATTTGTCGGTGCAGTTTCACTTCATCCATACGTAGGGTTCTGAGCAGTTCAGATCCCAGCATCATCTTGTTGGTTCACTCTTTTTAAAAAAGGAGGGGTGTGGTTTCATATTTAGTCATACCTGTTGTGGGCAAGCGATCAACGGTTCCTGTAATATGGCGGCAAACAGCTACTGAAACTAATGGGTGAAAATGTTTCTCACATCACAAACGATCTAATCATCATCATCACATTCAAACTTTTATATGTATTCCTTCAATTTTATTACTGTACTATCAAAATACATTATGTATTAGCATCGTTGCACAAACTCACTGTTTACATTACATGGAAGCCACTGACCAAGTGATTCCCTCTGAGATAGGAACACTAACACAGTGGTCGGGTTTAGCCGCAGACTGACCGGTAAATTTCAGCCCCCGACCAAACACAGAAGTCAACTAGCACAAACAGAACAGATGATTTGTATCAGAGCAGCACACAGAACATATTCTCGATAATATTGCACCATCTTACTGTACTGTGATGTATCTGGTACCACGGCCCGGCCATTCCTGATCAGGTTTTCCATCCCGCGTTCCTTTGCCGAAATCCCCCAATTTCACAGGCGACGAATAAACATGACACAGAAACCAACTCAAGCAGCTGAAAAAGGACCTACACTACAAACACAGTCAAGAAGACAAAGAGAACATCCTGTGGATTAGGCCACATTCACTGAAATGAAAGTAAAATATCAGAAGCTGCAAACTCATCTGCTGACATAACGTGCTTCTGGTCACACGAGAGCAGGAAGTTGTTCTGCTTTGTGTTTACACCCTCATCACTAACTCCACCTGGTTCTGATTTAGCCCAGGAAAATATGGAACAGCACAATTAACTTTTTAAATAGGTGAGAAATGGAAGCCGACGCACGGTGGTGACCGAGCTAAGCTTAAAGTTCTGCTTGTAGAAAAGGTGATAAAAATTTAAAGCTACAGTAAAATTTTACCACTAGAGTTCGTTTGACTAGACTAGAATGATTCTCCCCCCAATAACTGGAAAGATCGGAGATCACATACTGTCTAAATATTGTTTGTGATTGATTGATGCTTCCTATGTACGGTGACCTTAAGTGACTGGAAAGGCCCTTTTAAATTAAAATGTACGTTTGTTATTATTAGTTCAGAGTAAAACACACAAGAATCGACTGTCGTGTAAAAGTCGACCAGGCAGGGGGAAGGATCATAACTAGCTCATAAAATAGGAGGGGTGGGTGGAGGGGTTTATGAGAACAGGCAGAGCGCAGTTATGAGATCACTAACGTGGTGAAGTTTCCTTCACTAATTCAGACTGTGGAGGCACCAATATAAGTTTCAGATCAATGTTTCAGCCCTGAAGTGAAGACGATTAATCGTTCCCTGATGATTTAGCATTTACAGAGATGTGTGAACAGAACAATTACATGTAGAAAAACCTGTTTTAGTGCTCGCCGGGCTGTTCTTTGTGATGCAGAATCAGGGGTCCTGGAGAAAATACAATCAAAGTCCGAGAAACCCAAAGTCCAAAAGAGGAGCCAACAGAGTCCAGAATCCCAAAAATGACAGCAGAGAAGTTCAGGTTTACATGGGGGTTAAACGCAGGTTTAATGCAGGTGTGTGGGTGAACTGGGCGTGGGCAGGTACAAAAGAAGGGAACAAAAGAGAAAGTGGGCGGTCGGGGCTGGGAGAGCGACGGCGGGTGCACTTGTTAAAATGAGACGGGAACGTATTTGAGCCGGGTGGGTGTGGTTTTTATATTTGAAGTTGAAAGTGCACGTGCAGCTTGTGCCGACTTGAATACTGGGCACAAAGCAGCAAGTCAGCAAAACAACACGTGGAGTCTGAACAGGAACAGGTTTGGAAACACAAACTGTTCTGTTGAGCTTCAAATTTATAAGTGAAAATTACAAACAGAACCACCTTTGTATTCCAGTACAACCCCACGACCTACTTTGACCTTGAATTATCACCTGACAGTTTCAACCTAAAAAATGAAAAGGAGCTTGTAAATTTCTGTCTTCCTTTGTTTTAGTTGTACAGGAGGTCGTAATGAAGACTGTAAATTATATGTTATTTTTAATTTGCTTTCAAGGTTTCATTGCGCTCACTCATCTCTGCTGTCTAGAAACCTCTTTGTGGAGAACTTCTAGAGCTTTAGGAAGAGGTTGACAGACTCCAGATCCTACTGAAAGGAAACAGGAGGAAACATGTATTAAACAACCAAATTTCACTGTTTTCCTAAAGATCTGAGATGAGAGATGTATTTGGTATTTTCAGAAACTGATGAATCTAACCATTTCCATTTCTAAAACTATATTTGTAATAGACGGCATATGCAGTTCTAACTTTCCATTGCTTATCTGAATAATGAAAAATAGCTTAGTACAAAACCCATCGTAAAAACACTTGAAAGCACCTAGTCTGGCTTTATGTTAAAATTTTATTTTAGAATTATCGCTCTCTTAGGAACCTCCATGTAGTCTACAGTGATCCATAGAGGTAGTGGGCAGGTACAATTAAACAAGTACTGACATTAAACACTTAAAAACTTTACTGGAGTATTTTCATTTTAGGCTAATTAACTTCTCTTCCACTACAAGTTAGAGATGATTAGTTACTTTTTTCAAATAAATATTCATAGTACAAAATCTTGTCAATGATGTGATTAACCATCCGTCATACAGTACATACACCAAGTAGCTCAGTCACTTTGGCCTTTGTTTTACATTAGTTTGAAGACCAGAACTTTTCAATACCATCATTTTCCCTTTGTGAGTTTGTCAAATAAATATAGATGAGACTTTGATATTTTCAACAGCACTAAATTCCTACCATTCATAGTACAGCAGGGTCTACTGTGCGTTAGCCCAAGGTCACAATTACATTTATTGATCTAATCTACAACTACACAATGTGTGTACCTGAGTATAAATATATGGAACAGAATGAATAAATGTATGTGAACAATCAAACATGAAAGAACCAACTAAATATATCTCAACAACAAATAAATGAGCATCAATAAGTAAGACTATGGTGATTTGGGCAAAGAAAAAGGCATCAATTACAATTTACTTATAACCAATGGGAGAAATACTTAAAAATATATATTTAGGCAAACTCCCTTGTGCTAGCGGCTGTATGGGACACCAGTCTCGTACAAAGAAGAGAAACATTGCCTTAAAGTTGCCCGGAGGTTGGTTTTGTCACACACATGAACATGAACACAAATGACTGGCAGCCAGCGAATCCCAACATTTTTTCCTCAGTGTGAATCGTGAAACAGGAAATGTATTTCTAGGAGGACTGAAGGTGGGTGGGGTGTCAGGGTAAATGGATGGAGGACTCGCTCTTTTGTTGCATGGTCGGTCGCGTCGATGAGTCCGTGTATATAATGGTTGACCTACACGGGAGTACAGCTCAGAGGGACCGCGATTCCTGATTGGATCGTATACAGGATCCATGGCACTCTACGGTCCCTAAGCTGGGATTAGGAACTACTTTCAGGGAGGGAATCTGCTGCCGACCTCCAAACGGGCTCCTCTGACTCACCCTGTACCGGGAGTACACTATAAATATTGGAAATATACAGTCAATACTCGGAACGTGCACATAGACTCTGTGCTTGGTTGTTCACTTCCTGAAACTGTCTGGGTTGTTGAAGGTCCGAGGTAAAACCCGGACTGGACTTTTATGTTAACTGCTTGAAAGGGCTGCAGGGAAAACCAGTTGTTGTGATAAACTGAACTTTACAAATATATGCTATGAATCTGACTTGTTGTCCGTGCAGTATTTGATGCGTTGTTTTTTTTTTATATTGTGTAACCTTTTGTTTTATAGTTGTACGACATAGTTCTGACTGGCACCCCATTTTTTTTCTCCTGTTATGGTCGAACCAGTTACAGTGCACTGGACTTAAGAGTCCAGACTTGAATATCCCTGTGACATAAAAAGACATAAAAGATGGCCCAAGTTTAAAGAAGAACTCTGGAATGTGCTAAATGAAGCCTGGTATAATCTACCAGACGATTACACAGGAAATCTTCCAGACAGTCTCAACAACACAATTTACAAGGTTCTCAGTGCAAAAGGTCACATTAAACACTGACTTTTTTTCAGTTTCAGTTCTGTTCCCGGCCTCAACAGTACACCACAGCATAGACGAGAACACTGGCTACACTGGTTGAAGATCAGGAGACATTTGCAGCAGATCTTGAAGGTCCACAGACTCCTCAGGAAATAGTCTCTACTCTGTCCTTTCCTGTACAGGGAGTAAGTGTTTGCTATCCAGCCGAGTTTGTCATCCAAATGGAGTTCCGGGTACTTGCAGATCCTGATGACCTCCACATTGACCCCTCCCCCTCACTGGAGATTAGTTGAAGGGTGTAGCCTGGGTCTCTGGAAGTCCACGGGTCTTGGAAATGTTCAGAAGCAAAAGGTTAGACCTGCACCACACCTTCTTCCACCAGGCTCCTGTATCACCCCCCCGTCCATCCCAGATACACCCTACAATTACAGCGTCATCTGAGAACTTCTGCATGTGGCATAACTCGTAGCCAAAGTTTGAAGTGTACATGGTGAAAAGGACAGGAGCGAGAACAGTCCCCTGTACTTCTGATGATAGTGCCAGTCTCCAATCCTTATGATGTACCCTGAGATCCAGGTGACCTGGTGTCCACCCCATTTCTGACAGTTCATCTCTCAGCAGGAGATAAACTTCAGGTTTTTTTTAAAGGCAATGGAGAAATTTAAAAAAAAAAATATATAAAAAATTTACAATTAAAAAGAGCACTCCACACAGCAGCACTGCCCTTTGCCAGGTTGGAGTAGGTAGGAATGGCTTCACACACGCACCCACTCTCTCCCTTTACTCAAACTGCAGCCAGTGCAGAGACTGGCAGACCTGAGATCTGAGAAGATGAAGAAACCACCGTTCCAGAGCCTTCATGACATGGCTAGTCTAGACAACTGGGCTGTAGGTATTCAGGCATTAGGGCGTGTGTGTTCCTCAGGAAAGTTCTTTGGTTCAGAGAGGTAACTCTTGGAAACTCTAGGACAGTGTTGGAATGGTTCGCACTGCCACCTCACAGTGACGATAGGAGTTTGAACTGTGCACCTGTAGCTTTGTTCTCCCTGTGCGTGCGATGGTTTCCTGGAAGGGTTTTCTCCAGGTGCTCTGGTTTAGTCTCAAAGTCCAATGACATGCAAATTAATTGTTCAGTAAATGGTTTAAGCCAATAATTTCCAAAGTTTTAAGTTATATATTTATATTCTGAGGCAACTACACACATTTCTTAGGTTTCTTACGATCCTTTTTCCTGTGCAGTGCCTCTTGTTCATCTCTGTAATTTGATGGCCTCTTTAAACTCCATGGAGACAAAGACAGTGAGGAACCATTCCTAAGCCCGAACCCAGGATACAGACGATCGGTGAACGTGTGGTTGAAGGTGTGGAGGCGGATCAGTTCATCAGAGCAGATCATGTAGAAGGACAGAGAGCCAGCAGGACAGTCCACATACACTGCGACTCTGTTAGAGACTGGGGAGGACAGGAGGAGCTCTGTTCTTTTGTTACCGTGACTGACAGAGTAACCGTCGTCATCCGAGCAGCACAGAGACCAGGACTGATCTGTAAATCCAAACCTGCAGCCAAAACTGCGTCCTTTCCTTCGGATTCCTCTGTAAGTCACTGCTATGGAAACATTTCCTTTCCACTCGACCTCCCAGTACGAGCGACCAGTCAGAGCCTCTGTGCACAGCAGCTGATGCCAGTAGTCGAATCTGTCTGGATGATTCGGATATGGCTGCTTGTTTTTCACCGAGGTCACCGCTGTGACAGACACGTGGAGATTTTTGTGTGCCGTGTTTGGATCCACTGTTAGTTTACAGAACCCTGATAGAGAGAGAGAGAAACACAGCACAGCAATAATTTAGTTTTAGTAATTTAATGAGAAAGATCTAAGAATGCGCCGCAGATGGCAGCCTCGGCACTCTGCTCTTTAGTACCCTCTGCTTTTTTGTTGTTTTTGTTTTATTTCATGCTGCCCCACACGGCCACATGGATAACCAGTTGTAGGGAGGCACTCCTGAACTTCGGACAGACATCTCTTGGGAAAGTTTCTACAGTTTTTAAACGAATCAGAAATTTTTGAGGGATTCTTATTGGGGCGCAGCGGCTCTCTATCAGATCTACAGGAAGCGCAGACGAGGGAAGCACGCGGGTCGTTAGACTGAGACGGGGTTCACGCGCACCGCTCCCATCAATACATCTGGCTAAGGTGCGGTCCCTAGTAAATAAGATGGACGAGCTTCTGCTTCTTAACACACAAAACAAGGACTTAAATAGATCCGCCGCCCTGTGCTTCACTGAAACCTGGCTCAGTGAGAATATCCCGGATAGTGCTCTACACCTGCCTGGCTTCCAGCTGCTCCGTACGGATCGAGTCACAGAACTTTCCGGGAAAACATGGGGAGGCAGAACTTGCTTTTATATTGAAGAAGGTTGGTGTACAGCTGTCACAGTGTTGAAGTTCTGCAGTCCCCACTTTGAGTGTTTTTTTTTATCAACTATGTCCCTTTTACTCACTGCAGGGAGTTTGCCCCGTTCGTCCTGGTCGGCGTTTACGTTCCACCTCAGGCCTGTGTACCAACAGCGTTACAGAACCTGGCTGACCACATAACGGACGTGGAAAGGAAACATTCAGACTCCCTGCTCGTCATCACGGGTGATTTTAACAGAGCAAATCTGAGCCAGGAACTCCACAGATCCAGGCAGCATGTGAAGGACTCTCGTCTGCTTCACCTCATCTCGACTTACAGGCAGAAATCAAAAACCTCTATCCTGAGGTCAGGATGTTGAAAAGGTGGACGGAGAAGTCAAAACTGGAGTTGCAGGGCTGCTGTGACTGCACTGTCACTGGGAGAAGCGGCAGCCAGAGACATTCATGAACTCACTGACACCAACATCTTACATCAGTTTTTGAGAGGACATGCACGTACAGACAAAAACTGTGCTCACATTTAACAACAACAAGCCATGGTTCTCAACACACCTAAGGAGGCTGCGCCAGGCCAAGGAAGAGGCCTACAGAGGTGGGGACAGGACCCTGTTCAGGCAGGCCAGAAACAGACTGACAAAGGAGATCAAGGCAGCAAAAAGGGGCTACGGTGAGAAGCTGCAAAACAGTTTAACAACAAACGATCCTGCGTCAGTCTGGAAAAGTCTGCAGCACATCACCCAATACAGGAAACCTTCTCCACACCCTGAGGCTAGCAAACGTCTGGCAGACGACCTTAACAACTTTTATTGCCGGTTTGAAAACAACCATTTTACACCTCCTGACCACACAATAGGTTTACCCGCACCCCCCACCATTCTCACCACGTACTGGCACTGAAGATCTGTGAAGGAGACATCTGGCCTCTCCTTCAGAGGCAGAAAACTAGGAAGGCTCCAGGACCTGACTGTGTGTCCCCAACCTGTCTGAGAGTCTGCGCTGATCAGCTGGTGTCGATCTTCACTCAGATCTTCAACCGTTCCCTGCAGCAGTGTAAAGTGCCCAACTGCTTCAGACAGTCCTCCATCGTGCCGCTGCCAAAGAAGTCCACCATCACCAGTCTGAAAGACTACAGGCCTGTTGTTCTGATGCCTGTGGTCATGAAGTCGTTTGAGAGGCTGGTGCTGAACCACCTGAAGGACATCACAGAACCCCTGCAGTTTTCCCCTGGATCGCCCTGGTACGTATGTCAGGATTTTGTTTGTGGACTTCAGTTTAGCTTTTAATACCCTTATCCCTAGAATACTACACCACAAGCTGACCCAGATCACTGTACCTGCTGCCACATGTGAGTGGATCAGCAGGTTCCTGACTGACAGGAGGCAGCAGGTGAGGCTGGGTAGCATCACATCTGTCACCTGCACCATCAGCACCGGTGGACCACAGGGGTGTGTCCTCTCCCCACACACTAACGACTATACCTCAGGGGACCCATCTGTGAAAAACCCTGAAATATGCCCATGACATGTGATTGGGCTGAACCAGGACGGTGATGACTCTGCGTACAGGCGGGAAGTGGAGGAGCTGGCCCAGTGGTTCAGTCAGAACCACCTAGAGCTCAACACGCTCAAGATTGGGGAGATGATGGTGGACTTTAGGTGGAACCAACTGCCCCCCTCCTCGTCTACAACAACACAGTGTTTATTATGGACTCATTCAGGTTGCAGGATCCACAATCTCCCAGGACCTGAAGTGGTCCCCCCACGTAGTCAGTTTATTCCCCCAGGCTATGTCTGAGCTGAACTTTCAGTGCAATAACCCTGCGATTGTGACAGTGTGAATTACGTTTTTTTACAGTGTTCAATTTCTATGTTTCGACGTTGTACCATATCTACTGTCTAAATGTATCTGATAATTCATGCAAAATAATTGTTACTAGAGAGTACCAAGAGACAGAGAAAGACCGAATTCAATGCAAATCCAGTGCTTGTCTTGTACAAACTTAGCGAATAAAGTTGATTCTTATTCTTTGTCATCCAACACTCCTGGTGAGTTTGTGTTGTCAGTATTACCTGACACTTAAACGAACCAATCCACAGCTGAAAATATCGTCCTTACAAAGATCCTGATTTAAATGGAACATGTGCTGCCTTGTGTCATAAATCAGAGTGAATATCCACTTACACCTTCTGTGACCATGTTTCAGCCTCTGCTCCCCACAATGTTCCAGCCTAGAGAAACAAGCAAAGTCACGAGAGACACACGTGTTGGGTTTTAAGAAACAACTGCACTACACATCAAACCACACACTGTACTTTCACTGACTGTCCTGTTTTAGAAATGTCTTATTGTCCCAGTGAACGAAGCCTGTTGTGTTAATCTTCTGAATCTGTGATTATCATCATGAGCTTTAGATACAGTTCAGTTAGTCACCACAAAGTGCTCTGCACTGTCCCGTAGCTGTCTGTCCATACCTTGTGTCCAGTCTACAGTCCAGTCCAGCAGACAGAAGCTGGAATCCAGAGTCTCCTGGACAATTGTAGCTCAGGTCCAGCAGTTTCAGATGGAGGGGGTTGGATCTGAGAGCGGAGGCCAGAGAAGCACAACCTTCCCCTGTGACCAGACAACCTGAAATCCTGGAAACACACACACACACAAAAACAGAATGTGTAACTTAAAGAGGTCATATTTTGCATAAATTAGAGAGGATATTTTAGCCATCCTCTGTAATGACATACGTTTGTATGATTTTCATTTTAAGAATGTGCTCATTTTGGCCATGCTATTTAAATGGGTAAGAAAAATAATGGCTTGAGGAAAAACTGCTGATTTCAAGCAGTGTGAAAACTATAGCCTTTCAGGCCTTGAAAACACAACATTAAGATTCAATTATTTTTGGGGATTTCCAGCACCCGTACGAACCCTGTACCCACAAGTCCACTATTATCTGATTGGCCAGTTTGCAAAAGGCTTCCTGCATGTCTGACTGCTTCAGGTCAGTTCCTTTATACCCCTGGCTAGCTCGCTTCAAAGCACAGTTTTAGGTCAATAATACTTAGCTGAAGGACGACTCCTAACATCACTGCACAAAATAATTACCAACTGAGCCATGGCAGCTCTTACAACCATGAATTTTGTAATGAAAACTCAAACAGTGGTCCTTCTATGGACGTCCGGGAAAAAAAAAAAAAAAAAGATTACACCCAAGCCAAAGGTGCAGAGTAAAAGTCTGACTTTTCCTTTACAGCAAGCATGTAGACACACAAATGTCTTTATGTCTTTGTCTATGTGTAATTATTGACACCTAAATTTACAAAGGTTAAACATTACATTACAACAGATTATGAAAAGCATAGTCTAGCCTCTAGCAGTGGAGGCAACTTAGTGTTTTAGTGCCTACATGGGGATTGTTAAAATATTTAATTACCTTAATTGACGCTAAATGGTAAAGTTTGACATTTATTTATGATCTTCCTATTTTGGTATGAACTGAACTGACAGTTGTTTTCTGACCTGAGAGTTTCCAGGGTGCAGTGTTGACTCTGTAGTCCAGCTGACAGGAGCTTCACTCCAGAATCCTGCAGGTCATTGTTGCTCAGGTCCAGCTCTTTCAGACTACAGGTCTTGGAGCTGAGGACTGAGGCCAGAGCTTCACAGCTTCTCTCGGACAGATTACAGCTACTCAGCCTAAAAAAACAAACAAAAAAAGACTCAAAGCATATATAGTACAGAACTACATCTGTGCTTTGGTAGGTTCTACTGTCATAGAAACAGACTGTTGCTACTGCTGAAAATTTAAATTCAAATGTAGCACAATATATTACACAATAAAATAAGCTCACGGGGTTTACTATGGTTCACTTTTACAGTACTGATCTAAGAAAATAGTTGCACATTACTAATTACTTTGGTGAGCTTTCCAGTCCATCTACGCTGACAAAGGTGCAAAGGGTGGTCACACCAAATATTGATTGGATTTTGATTTCTCTTTTGCTCATTCACTGCAGTTTGTTCATTTATGAAAATAAATGTTGAACACTTCCGTTTTTGAAAGCATTCTTTGTTTACAGCATTACACACCCGCCTAAAACTTTTGCACAATGCTGTACATCATAACATATGCACTACATGCACTGTGAGGTAATTTCTTTATTGTCCCCAAACTGTCCCAGGTACCAAATCTGTGTGTACTGTTAATTTCTGGGCCAACCTGTGATGCCCAACCTACGAACAGCCCACCCCTACGTTCCTCCTATATAAAAAAAAACAATGCTGAATATCAACTTTTGACAACCAAAACAAGGCAGGGTCTCTCATTGGCATTTTCATTTTTAAACAGTGGCTTCCTTAAATCTCTACACCAAAAAATAGTGGGATAAATCCTTCACCACATAAAGATCACAGGCAGGAATACCTCTAAATATGCCTACTTCAACTGCTAGTAGTAGCGTCCTTAACTAAGCTCACAAAGAATTTACACATGCTTCGTTTTTCAACAATCGTTAATATTGGTATTCAATATTGAATATAATATTGAATATTTATCAAACAACAATTCCAGCCTGCCACTGTGACATCGAAATAATGTGTGAGCGCTTTTACCATGCCCATACCTAAGCATGTCCAGTTTACAGTGGGACTCCTTCAGTCCATCACACAGCTGCTTCACTCCCGCGTCTCCAGGATGATTGTAGCTCAGGTCCAGGCCTTTCAGAGGGGAAGGATTACTTCTCAGAGCTGTGGCAAGAGAAGCACAACCCTCCTCATTGAAATGGCAGCCTGAAAGCCTAAAAACACACACACGCAAACTGTGAAAATCCTTCAGAATTTCACCAGTCTTGGTGTCAAGATTTGATTAAAACACAATATAACTGTCAGTTAAATTTGCAGTGTGTAAGATATAGAAGGCCCCATTATCAGCAAATGAATCTAGTGTTCACGATTTTATTTTGGCAAGTGTATAACGACTACGATAAGTTGCATTTTCTTAAGCTCACAATGGTTCTTTATTTTGTATTTACACGTAGGAGGTCATGATATTTCTACATTAACTAATAAACGATCCCAACATTCGAAAGAGAGGGAATTTTATGTCTGCATGTTGAAGCAGCAGCTTGGTGACACTATAGCACGTCTTTGTTGTCTAGAAATAATCTACTTTATTAAATCATTTTGAAAAGTACAGGTAACATATTATTGTGAAGCAGCCATGGGAAGTAATCTCATGTCACATTTGAAAATGGAGGGGTGGGGCTGCATCCTGCATCCTCACTGCTAGATGCCACTCAATCCTACACTCTGCATCTTTAAGTAAGTTGATCTATATGACGGTCTGTTGGAGAAAACGTCCTGAGAAATGCGTGTAAGAGTATTAAACTTCTTCATTTGAAGAAAGTTACCTGCAATAATCCAAAGGCATGTTATGATGTTTTCAGATACAAATAATGTAGTCATTTATAAAATAAGTGCATTTTACTGAAGGTAAAATCTTATATTATGCATTATTAATACAGTCTGTCATCCATCTTTCTGCAAAACGGCATTTAAATAGTGATCTACTGACAAATATTTGTCTTCTCACCTGAGGGTTTCCAGATTACAGCGATGACTCTTCAGTCCATCAGACAGCAGTTTCACTCCTGTATCCTCAAGGTCGTTATTACTCAGGTCCAGCTCTCTCAGGCTGGAGGATGGGGACATTAGCACTGAGGCCAAATCTTCACAGCTTCTGTGTGACAGGCTACAGTTGCTAAGCCTTTAAAAAGGGGGCAAACAACAACATGAAAAAACAGGCACTAAAATAGTAATAAAATTTGTACAACACAACCTCTGTGAGATTCATATTTAAAAAGAAATAAAGCTGATTGTGTTAAAATTAACATAGTTCAACTTTGAGCCAAGACAAACATTTTGAGGATGTCTCAACTTGTTTGCATTAGTTCCCAGCTTCTTCTTCAACAACTGGCTAAAACAAGTGAACCTCGTTAACAAAAACTTGTCCCTCCTTGTCCTGCAAATCTGCAAAGCATGAGAAACAAAGGAAGGAAGTATGTCTGGAGGTACAAAGGTCCAACTACCCAAGTCTCTGGAGTTTGCAGTTGGGATCTTTCAGGCCATCAGAGAGCAGGCGCATTCCAGAGTCCTGCAGTTCATTTCTGCTGAGGTCTAACTCCTCCAGAACAGAAGACCTCAAATGAAGAACCGATGAAATACACTCGCAGCATCTGTCAGTGAGGTTACAGTCACTTAACCTAAAGTGGAAAAACAAAACATGACATTTATTGGAAGCACTTTTGATTGTCCTTCTTCAGAGAAATGTCTTTTTTGCACCAAATACTCACAAAGCTTTCTTTGATAATTTGAACACAGGAACCAGCCTCCCCAGAGCTTCGTCTGATCGTGAGTATTTCTTCAGGTCAAACAAGTTCAAGTCTTTACCAGAAACAAGCAGCACAAAGGCCAGAGCTGAGAAGTGTGAAGGCGAAGCTTTGCTCACGTCTCCTGAGCTCTGGTACTTTTGGACCTGTTCTACCAGAGACTGATCGCCCAGCTCATTTAAGCAGTAGAACAGATTGATGCTCTTCTCGTAGTAGGAAAGTTTCTTGATCTTCGTGTGAATGTACTTGATTGTCTGCTGGTTGCTCTCCAGAAAACTTCTCTTAAACCCAAACCATTGATGTAGAAGTGTCTGACTCTTCTCCTGGGACAGACCAAGAAGGAAGCGTAGAAACATGTCCCATTGTCCGTGCTCGGAGGCCAATGCCATATCTACTGCAGTCTTGTGGAGGTGGAATGAGTCTTTCTGTGATCTACTTCTCCTTGAGTGAATCAGATTTTCTCCACAATCTATGAAGACCTCTAACACATACAAAGCTGCAAGAAACTCTTGAACAGTCAAATGTATGAAAGAGTAGCTCTCCCGTCTGTGGAGACCAGATTCTTTTCTTATGATCTTTGTACAGACTCCTGAACAAATGGAAGTATTCTCCAGATCAATGTCACAGTCTTTCAGATCATCCTCATAGAAGATTATGTTGCCCTTCTGTAGCTGTTCAAATGCCAGCCTTCCCAGTTTCATAATCTCACCTTGGTTAACGTCCGGAAAATCCTTCTGCTGTTTCCGTTTTGTCTGGACGATGAGGAAGTGTGTGTACATTTCAGTCACGGTCTTTGGCAGCTCACTGTCTTCAGTGTGTGTGAGGAGACTCTGGAGAGCTGTGGCTAAAATCCAACAGAAAACTGGGATGTGACACATAATGTACAGACTCCTCAGTGGCTTTGACTGAAGGTGATTCAAGATCCTCTGAGCTATGTCCCTGTCACTGATGGTCTTTTTGAAGTATTCGTCCTTCTGCTCATCATTAAAACCTCGTACCTCGGTCACTCTGTTGATGAACTCGGGAGGAATCTTACTGGCTGCAGCCGGTCTACTTGTGATCCAGACTGAGGCTTTGTGCAGCAGTTTCCCTTCGATTAAATTGGTTATTAGGGCGTCTACAGATGTTTTCTTTGTAACACTGCGGCACGTCTCATTATTCTCAAAGTCCAGTGGGAGTTGGCTTTCATCCAGGCCATCAAAGATGAACAAAACCTTTAAATCTTTGTAGTCTGATTTTTCCAAATCGCTCGCTTCATCAAAATGGTGACAAATTAATTCCATCAGATTTACTTTGTCTTTGATTAAATTCAAGTCCCTGAATGTGATTGGAAATATGAGCTGAAAGTTGTGGTTGGCTGTTCCCTTTGCCCAGTCACGAGTGAATTTCTGCACAGCCACAGTTTTCCCAATGCCAGCGATTCCCTTAGTCAGAACTCTCTGGGGAGGGGTCTCTCCCTTTGATAAAGGCTCAAAAATGTCGTTCAGGTGGATTTTCCTCTCCTCACTTGTACATTTTGTACATTCCAATTCAATCACTTCATGCTCACTGTTCACCTGCCCACTGCCTCCTTCTGTGATGTAAAGCTCTGTGTAGATCTGCTCTAGACGAGTCGAAGATCCAGCTCCCTTTGTTCCTTGAAACAGATCCTTTGTTTTATCCCGAAGGTATTCTTTAAGTTCATCTTGGCACTTTGGGATGTTTCCTGGAAGAGAAAAGTTTATTAAAAATTATACTAGACTAACTATACTACAACTAGAGAAAGTAACACATAGGGAGTCGACAGTTCTGCTGGGGGATTTTAAAGCCCACATGGGCAATGATTGAAAAACCTGGAGGGGAGTGATTGGGAGGAACGGCCTGTCTGATCTGAACCCAAGTGGTGCTTTGTTCTTGGACTCCTGTGCTAGTCATGGTTTGGCAATAACGAACCCCTTGTTCAAGCATGAGGTTGTTCACAAGTGTACCTGGTACCAGTCCACTGCTGTATCCAGAAATAAAACCTACAACTCATTTGCACAATAAGTAAGCAAAACATCAGTTCTATGCAAAAAAATGCTGGTTTATTAGTTGATGCTGAGTTCTCAGGGCCTGAGCTCACACAGGTGCTGGTTTTTCCCCCCCTGCTCCTCTGGTCACATGTCGAAGTGTCCTAGAGCAAGACACTGAATCCCCACAATAGTTGCTCTCGGTTGGCCAGCTGCAAATCATCTCCCCCATCGGTGTATGAACGTGTGTGTGATTGGGTAGATAAGAACAAGTGTACAGCACTTTGACCCCCAACAGGTAGGAAGGCCTTTTATCATCAAAGCAAAGGCGTATGCTGGGTGTTAGAGAGACACATGCTGCCATTAAGGCAACTTGTTTTCCTTGAAAGTAAGCAACATTTCAGCAGCACAATCTCAGGCTTCAATCTGCACATGCTACAACTGTTTTTGATTGTGGTGCAGGTATCAAATTTGAAATTAGCTTATATACGTATTTACAATGGTGTAGTTCATCAATGGAAAATTGTGTTTTGTGGTATTACTGTAAATTCTGGACTATAGAGCGCACCTAAATTTAAGCCGCACCCGCTAAAATTTAAAAGAAATATATATTTTGTCACATATAAACCGCATTGGACTATAAGCCGCCAATATCCAGGCTGAGAAATAAGATATTTACATAGAAAGATTTTGTACCATAAGTGTTTATTCATACACCTGAACCTGAATGGTGCCTGTAACACGGCAGTAAAAGTGCTGATGTTTGCTGTTGTGCGTCTTGGGTTGCATGCGCTAAGAATAAAAACTGGCGCTTTTTTGTTGGCACTGACTTCCATCTACAGCGCCCATCTGAGGGCTGCAGAAAAATTTATAGAAAAGCCGCATGGTTCAAAACGTCGGAAAAAAGTAGCAGCTTATAGTCCGGAAAATACGGTAATTGTTTTGTTGTGATGTGGTGAAGAAACGCATGATACCTTTGTTTTTGGGAGAAAGAGCTTCTCTCTTGGCAGGAGATTGGACTGAAACAGAAACAAGGAAAATCTAGATCAACTGAGTATAATTAAAGTTATTTAACTGGTTTATTATTAGATTAACTAGAATTAAATACAATGTATTTGATGGAGATCTTGAGGTGAAACAATTACCACAGGTATTGATCGTGAGATCCCCTTTCACACGGACACCAATCAACTGAGGTGTGTTAACAACACCTCCACTCTGAGCGGCAACTGTCAGGTTTCCAGCATCTTTCTGAGTTACAGCTGAATAAAAAATAGGCAAAATGATCAAGAGCCAGAAAAGACAATCTCATTATGAAAAAACCTTAACTGTGCATAAAGATTCAAAGATTGTATTTTATTAGAGGAGATTCATAAAGGCCTAGAAAACCAAAAGTTCCAAACAAGAGAGGAAGAGGAACCAGGGCTGACAATGTGATGAGCCCTGGTTCTGGGCTACATAGATTGGACCCATCCCAGCCTCAGTCTGAAGGCATGACTTACAGCAAGGCGACTTGTGAGCATTGTCAGGTGGGCCGCAGACATGGAGCTCAGGCTACAACATGAAAACTGGTTCTAAAGCTGAGAAAGAGTTGGTGGTGTTGATGTACAGGTGTAAACTACTGGAAATGTCTACTGTAGTGGAGTTTGTCCCTGTGCAAAACTGGGGGCCAAATTTTTTTCACAGTGCTGAACTCATGTTTGAGCAGTGCAGATCAGGTGAAGGGACACTTGCTGAATAGGAAGTGACTTTCTAATAAATTTCATTAAGCCCAAAAGTGGCTGCCCGGCCTCTACAGAAAAGTGTGACTTCAATTAATATAATAAGATCATTCATTAGCACAGAACATGAAAATATCAAATACGGACATCAAGCTGTCAAACTCGTGAAGTTTGCAGATGACACCATCCTCATCAGCCTAATATCTGATGGAGGTGAGTCGGTCTACAGGAGTGAGATGGACCGTCTGGTGTCTTGGTGCACCACAAACAAACTGGAACTCAATGCTCTCAAGACAGTGGAGTGGATTTCTGGCTGATCATCTGCGGAGCAGCCAGGATTGCAGCCGACCCTTCTCATCCTGGACCCAAATTCTATCTGCCCCTCCCATCTGGCAAGAGGCTCTGGTCCATTAAGACCAGGACCTCACGCAACAAGAACTGTTTCTCTCCCACTGCAGTCAGCCCGCTGAACAGTGGACAAATACTCCCCCAGATAACAACGGGGGGGGGTCTGTCCCCAACTCACGGACAGTCACTTTAACTTGGACATATTCGCTTTCTTACTTTTATTGTATTAGTATATATATTTTCATATTTTACAATTGTTGTGTGCCATAGCTACACAAAGACAAATAAGTATTCTGATTAAGAAAGGAAAGCACCATCTTACCGTACTGTGACTTATGTGGAACCATAGCCTGGCCATTTGTGATCGAGGTTTCCATTCTGCATTCCTTCACCCAACTATCCTGGCACAGAAAACACCACAAGGAGCTGAAAGCAGTTACATTGGTTGCATTTCCATAGTTGGTCAGTTGTCCAGGAAGGTCGGATAAAGCCAAAAAGAAGAAAAAAAAAGACATTATTGTGTTGGTTAAACCATATTAACTTGGAACAAAAATGAAAGTCGAATCTCAGAAGTTGCTTCCTCCTGGTTTAAGCTCAGCTGCCGCCAAGATGGGCTTTCGGTCACAAAAGAGCAGGAAGTCGTTCTGCTTTGTGTTTACAGCCTCATTACTCATCACCTGGATCTCATTCTGGCTAGTAAAATACACATTTTAAAAAGCACTTATGTTCTTACATGAAATGTTTTGTGAGGCAAGACGTGAAAGTTGACAGTAACTTAACTAAGTCAACAAAGTAAGAATCCTAATGAACTTACAAATCAAGCAGAACTCATTAAAGAGTCACTAATGTTCACGTTAGTTTTCTAATTGCTGTGTGTTTCATACTTTGTGTTACTAAATATTACACAAGCCAATTTGCTGTGTGATATTATTTTGATTCCGTCTGTTTCATCTCTGAAACCACACATGCATGTTAATGTGAAACACTACAAGTAAATATATTCTATCACATAGATTAAACAAAGGATGAATCTGATCAGAAGGCGGGATTAGACGAATTCAAATCGCTGGCTTAAGTACACCTCCGCCTTCTTGGCACCGCCCATGACATTTAATTAAGTTAAGTTCAGAGTTCACATCAGATTAGAGTTCAACATCCTACCTGAATAAGTTCGGTTAAGAAGCTTAACTGACGTTGCCAAGGACTTCTTTGTTTGTAAATTCTTGCATTCAGTTATTCTTACAGGACGCAAACACGTCTATGTTTTTTTACATTTTGTAACCCATTTTTGTAGAGCTGAACTCCAAGTCAAACTGATTTTGTTTGGAATTGGGAAAGCCGCTCCAAATTATTCTAAATTGAGGCTTGACTTTTTTTTTTTTTTTTTCCCAATATTCCTATTTTTAAGTAACCCTTATCCAACATCGCTGGCTCCATAAGGCCCTTTTTGGGCCACATCCAAGAAGAACACCAGCACTGAGACCCAAACGGTATTACCGTGAGCCCGGCCTGTTCATCTGAGCAAGGCACGCCTCTGCGGGTCGGATGAATACGCCTAGAGCAAGAAGACAAACCCCGTTTTGGTAGCACACCTGTTATCAGAATGAGGCGGCACTTCATGCTCGCCCAAGAACCGGTACCAACAAACAGCTTAGCTTGGCAGAACAACCTCTGGACAACTTTAAGGCAATGCAAAGTTTTCCTATTTCTGACAGCCTAGTGTCCAATACAGCAACAACAAGTATTTTTCCGTTACTTAGAGGTGAATTGTTACTGATCCCTTGTATATTGATACTCGTTCATCTGTTACTTAGGGGAAGTTATTTCATGTTTTGTTGTCCATTAATTTTGTTCCATATATTAATATACACACACCTATCCATATATTCTGTAATTGTAGGTTAGTAAATCATTACAAAGAGCTGGTTCTGGGATTTTTTAAGAGAAATTGATAAAAATAGAAAAGAACTCATGATAAAAGACTGATTTTGGGTTTTTCAAGGTCAAATTATAATTTGGTCTCGTTTTTAACTAATTGACTGATTAATTGACCACTGACGATCTCTAATGAACTAATATTTAACCATAGCTTGATTTGGCTTATAGAATGTAATGCCCCACTTCGAGGAATATTAATGTTCCCACATTAATATTAACTTCAATGTTGCATATCGCTATAACCCAATATAACAAGCTTATGTGGTTTGCTATGTCATACGTTTAAAACATATTTAAACTATAAGCCAAAACTAATGGAAATTAGAGAGGAATCACCGTTACACCTTATTAATGCTTTTTATCCCAAATGAAATCATCTGCACGTAATGAACAGACTCCAACGATTAGGAAGTTTATAAATACTTAGCCACAAAAAAAGTGGAAAATGAGAAGAACCTTTATTAACCCTGTCAGTTCAGATTCACTTGTTGCTTGTTCCATTTCCACCGCTGACTGTTAGCATTAGCAGCAAAGTTAGCACCTGATTCCGCGGTTCGACTCTGGAAACACTTACCCGGCCGGTTCGCTGCCGGTAGCTTGGAGCCCCGACAGTTTCCCGGAGGACAGTCACTCGGTCGTGGACCGTGTCATTGTTCCGGCGAACAGAACAAAGCTGACAGGAAGTCCTTTCTCCGCCCGCGCGCTTCCCTGTAACTGTGCGTTGACGTAGTTTTCAGCTCGCGATGAGCGGACATGAAATGGCGCGTGGAGCGGGTTTAAAAAACATGACGACATTTCCGTTTCGACTCACTTCCTGCCTGAACGTTGTCATGTGACGAGTCAGCTGACGCCTCATGAATATTCAAATAGGTTCAGGCTGATGAAGCTGATCAGATCACCCGCTGTCACAAAATCACTGCGCACCATTTATATTTTGGCAGAATTATAAAATGTATAAATCTAACAGAGAACAGTATGTTCTAAAATGTTTGGAACCGCAACGTTTCCATTGGATCCACACACGTTCCTCCAGCCGGTGTCGCCAATGTGCTGATGCAAATGTTTTATGAATGAATCGCTTGAAGTGGTTGAAGACCTCAGAAACCCTGGATTCACTCATCACTACTATCTCACTACATGGTGAACAGGGCACGTCCACCAGTTCCTGCTGATAATCCCACATTACAACGCTGCTCACTGAGACATGCTGAGCTCCGGATCCACACTCATGCAGTCTATGACTTTATTCTGGCATGATCATTATTATGGCGAAATATTAAATTATGCTGCAAAAAAACAAAGAAAAGACTGAATGCAACCGACATAGTCTCCAGACATGGAGACTGTATGAAACGAAATTACAAAGAGGAAGTTTGTTGTTTGCTGCGACTCTGGTATTCAGGGGTATTCAACTAGAATTTAAGGAGATGTGGTTACACCAATTTTTTGGAAGCAAAGGTCCAGAAGATTATAATGTCTAACTATTTACTGCAATATATTAGTAAGTAGTCTGCATGTAATCAATACTTGTCTGTCAAATCAAATGAATTAAGTACAATTCAAAACACGTACGTAACATCGAACTGAGCATATTTTTACAATGTTATCTAATTTATGAAATAAAAGCAGAGCTGCTTTTCAAAATAAGCAACAACACAAATGCTCCAATAAAGTGCTTAACTTTGGAAAAATGAAATGAAGGAAGGTTTTCACTAGCTACACGCAACTGTTATTGCCGTCTCTCTTTATTCATTCCTTTGTAACCTTGAACGTTCTCTCATCTGCCGCGGCCGCCTGTTAGTGACCGCTGGTTTACAACCTAACAATAAGGGGCTTCCCAAATCCTAAAAGTTGTGTTCATCTGTAAAGTGCTTCACAAAATGTGTAAGTACACTTTTGTGTGGAGTTTATTTTTTACAATAATGCAAATGCCATTGGCTAAGATGCTAACTTCCAAATTGGCTAACAGACTCTATGGTCCACATTTTCTAATGTTGTAAAATCAAATGTTATCAAAAACATAAACACGTTTTTTCTGTAAAAAATATATTGTCTCCGAACATAATCCAGCCAGTGTTTTACAGCCTCAGTTATTACCTACAAAAATAACTATGCTTGCATTTCAGTTGCATAGTTATGAGACAAGGTTGATTTTACTGTATTTCCCCAACATTCAGACTGAGAGATGTTATATCTTTTGCAATTTTATTGTCGTCACTAGAATGTGGGACTTTGTGCAGGCGGAGCCACTCCTTGGTTCAGCTTGTTCTTCTGTTTGTCGGAGCAGATGATCAAGTTTGTGTGGATTTGCAGTGCGACCATTAATTAGCCCGAATGAGTTACTGACCACATACCAATAAAACAGGAACATGTTTGGACAAATGTGGTACACTGTCTTTACAAGGACTGTCCAGGTCAGGGGGACCTCTATGTGCATCTTTAAGTACTTATAGGAAGTGGCTGGATGAATTGATGTTCAAATGTGACTAATGATGCCAGTGAACTTTGATTTGGTGAATAACTTTAGTTAAACTCCATCACCCTTTTTTCTGTTTACTCGTGCTTTATTTTACTGTATGTCCTGTAACACTGAGTATGTTGGTGAAGCATTGACAAAACAAGACAAACGAGGGTTTTGTAGTATTTATTCGAATAATCAGCTTATTACTATTCCTCGAGTAAAAATATTTAAAGTGGTATCTGTAGTGGGGAATTTTTAAGGTCAATCTGTGCACTTTTGCTCGAGTGTTGAGTTTGTAGTTCTACCGCCGCTGCACAGTGTGTCTCAAATGTATCTGTGTAAACCTGCAGACTGCTCAGACTGGCCCTGCTGACCCTTGACCTCCACGTCATCCACGTTGTCTACTGCCCCCAGGTGGACAAAAAGTCAGTCACTGCAGGTTTCTGACTCAACTCAACTGCCTCCGTTATTCCTCTACATAATGTGAATAATAACTGATGAACGTTCTCTGAATGGACAAATGTGTCCGACGGGTTTTCACTGTTCAGATGTTTGATCACGCCATCACCTTCAGTTTGTTCCCCAGTAAATCAGAAAGCAGCTTCTGGCCTGACTCCCCTGGATTACTCCTGCTCAGCTCCAGTTGTCTGAGGTGTGAAGGTTTCAACCTCAGAGCCGAGGCCAGAGCCTCACAGCTGCTCTCTGTGCACCACGACAACCTGAGGAGGACAAAGTAGTTGTAATGAAAAGCACAGCTTTGTCAGGACAAACATGGGTCAGGTATAGTACACAGACGTTCATACTGTCATTTGAAATCTCTGGTGCTTGTGTTTCCCAACTGGTAATCAGCTCTGGTGTCTCCTAGAAAGTTCTATTGAAGTCTCTATGCATCATAGTTGTTACTTTACATCACAGTTCTTGTGAAAGTAGGAATATTGATTCACTTCAACGTGTCTTGGGGTCCTCACCTCAGTATCTCCAGTTTACACTGAGGTTTCCTCAGCCAGTCACAGAGTAACTTCACCCCCTGATCCATGAGTGTATTGTAGCTCAGGTCGAGCTCTTTCAGAGCCGAGCAGCAGCCGAGGGCAAGACTCAAACACCGGCAGCAGGCTGCTGTTAACGTGCAGCATTGCAGGCTGGAGGGAGACATGTAAATAAGACGTTGACTTGTCTCTCACCAGTAGCGTTCCACAATTTGTATTTTCCTCGTGCTCCTGGTGTTTCTGACCTTTGCTTGCTGTTTGGATTCATGCCTTGATCTGAACAAGATTTGCCTTTCCCTGTTTGTAAAGGTGAACCGTATTTTCTTTTTATGTCTCTCTGGGTCGTGCATTTGAGTCCAGGCCCGAGTGTGTTACAGCTTTGGATAAATGTTTGGGGCTTTTCACTCTGCTCTTATAACCGTTTCCACCAAAATAATTACATGTCATGTTTTCCATGTCATTCGTTCACTTCTGTTACTCACTTTAGCACTTTCAGTTGACAAAGTGGCTCAGCCAAGTAGTCAGAAAGGTTTTCGACACCAGTGTCCTTGAAGTTGTTTCTTGCCAGATCCAGAACTCTCAGGTGAGCAGGGTTGGACTTTAGGCTGGAAGCCAGTGCTGCACAGCCGCTCTCAGTGACACGACAGCCAGCCAGTCTGTCGGGGGAGTTGGGTGAGATGAAACAGGTATATGTAACGGCATGTGTTTCCCTTTTCGAGTGTACAGACTGTCTCACCTCAGTGTAGCCACTTTGCAGTTCGGATCCTCCAGCAGAGCAGCGAACTCTATCATTCCAGCATCACCCAGGTCATTCCCTCCCAGATCCAACTCCGTCAGGTGAGAAAGGTTCAAAGCTGAGGCCAGGGCTGCAGCACATTCCGTTTTTAGGTTTGCCTTAAATAGACTGTACAAAAACAATGTCGTCAAGTCTTTTTTCAAAAGTCCTAAGGTTGTTGTGTCTCATAGCGTTACACAGCTTGGAAAGACTTGCTTGGTCATGTGTTGAAAACATGATAGAATGAGAATCAGCAGACATGTAGACAGAGCACATCGCTTCGATTGGTCTTTAACACGCCCAACATGTGCTGTGATCCTCAGTCCATGCTGTAGCTACAGCAGTTGGGTTTAGTTTAGTCATTAGAAGTGATACATGTACATTTTAAAGCCTGTATATGGGGAAATTGTCATTTAGCTCTTTTAAAGATCACTGAGAGTCTTTCCTTTTGCGGAACCTTACCATAACGTCTGCAGCTGGCAGTCTGGATGCTTCAGAAAGTCTAACAGCAGAGAAAATGATTGGCTCCCAAAACTGGTCTTACTCAGATCCAGGTTCTTCAAGTGAGATGGGTTCGAGCTAAGAGCTGAAGCCAGACGTTTCAATGGTTTCTCTGGGATGCCACACTCACATAACCTGCAGGCAGGATAGACATCAAGTAAGATCCTCCGGGGACCAGTGTCATCTGGTCCCCGGAGGATCAGTTCGACTTACACCGACTACATCACCATCAGGGGTGTCATGTCCACTTCTACAGAAGACTTTAGACTTAGTCTTTCCTCTAACATCCCCCCAGGGACCAACTTATATTATCTCTCCACTGCTGACTGAGGGTAACAAAATCACATGTTGTTAACATTTTACCTCAGTGTTTCCAAAGAACACTTGCTGAGAACTTCTGAAAGTGGATCCAGTTCCTGATCATCATCAATATACCGGTACACTTTCAGTGCATTATTATAGATGTTTTTCTTGTGGGGATTCATTTCGCTCGGCTGCACAGGGTTTAAATGCTCCTTCAGAGGTGGTGTGATGGGTTCAGAATGGGGTTGGTCCACCAGATGGATTTTGTTTTGGCTGAGGTCCAGCTCTCTCAGGTGGGAGGGGTTTGAGACCAAAGCCCTGGCTAAAGACCGGCATCCTTCTCTTGTAATTTTACAATCTCTCAAACTGCACAAGGAAAACAAATAACAAATAACTCACGTGTTAAACATCATTTGCAGCATTAATTACCCAAAGGAGAATCAGGCGTGTTTCTTAATGGCTGATTTGATATGTTTATAATTTATGGTCATGGCTGTAATGCCAAAGAAAAATATATATTGTGGACAATGAAGTTTGTCCCATATCCTGTTGACACAAGAATTATATGTAACATGTAATAATTACACATCATAACTGGAACATGGAAGCTTCACATTACATGAAATTTGTCTTTGACATTTGTTGGCCCATTGGTTGGTAAAGCATGTAAAGTCATATGGTTTCATCTGGTTCAACTTTGAAATAATTTTTTTTTTTAGCTCTTTTAAGACTAAAATATTATAATTACAAAAAACTTATGAGGCACTTTTCTCAATTGGAGATTTAACTGAATGACTTTCCTCAGATTCACATGAAAATATGGATCTTTGTACCTGCGTGACCAGTGTAGTGATATGTCCAGTATGTTTACCATAGATTAATTTAGCAGAAAAAAGGTGCCAGGCTGCCGAGGCCTGAATGTTTTCACCTGAGTTTCTGAAGTTGGCAGTTGGGACTTTTTAGGCCATCGGAAAGCAGCTCCATTCCAGAGTCCTGCAGTGTGTTTCTGCTCAGGTGTAATTCCTCCAGACCCGAAGCCTTTAAGCTTAGAACTGACGAAATACAGCTGCAGCATCTGTCAGTGAGGTTACAGTCATCCAACCTGAGTGAAAAACCAAGCAAGTGTCCTCCTGTAACATGAGTCCATGCACTGTTTGTCCAGCGTCTTATTCTGACCATCAGTTAATATTGTGCTTATCTGCCTCTAGTCGCTGTAATAATAAAAAGGCAAACTGCTTTATTAACACTGTAGATTATGTGCCTCAACATATTTAAACTATAAGCCAAAACTAATGGAAATTAGAGGCAAAAACAAATAGCCTCAGGCTGTGTCACCCACTGAAAATGTCATTTGGCTTCACATTAAAATGTCTCCAACTTGTAAATTTTAATGCGTCCTAGTTACTATTGCCAGTCAAACCTTTCAGTTCTGGTTATGCACACATGCACAACTCGCAAACAAATTTACCTAATACACAGAGTTTAAGAAAATCTGCTAACAATATTCTTTTCGGCACATCTCCCCGCCCACAGCAGACAATACTTAGTTTAACCTGAACTGAAGTGAGAGGAATAACTCATCCAGAATTGGCCTGATCTGTTCATGGTATTACATTGACCCAAAGTTTTCTGGTGATGGCAAGTATTACACGCTAAGTTGGGTCGGTCTTTTCATCCCACTGAAGGTAATACTCCCCGGTGAACGTGTAATATGGTCCAGTGGGTTTTTATTACCTTCCTATTACACTTACAGTCCCAGAGACATGAGTGACATGCCGATGATTGGTAATATAACGGATGGATAGCAGCAAAATTTTGTAGCTGTTGGTGCCGTTGACTAGGAAGTGATGGTATAAGCCACCATTACGGCGCTCCTCAAGGGACATCTGCTGCCACAGTGCCACGTCTCCATATCTAAGTCTGCCAAAAGTGTTATTTCGAATCATGCTCGTATGGTGATGGACAGGCAACTTATAGTCGTTGAAGTTTGAGGATTTGCTGCTCCTACGCTTCAACAAAACCTGAAAGCTTTAGGACGGCTGGTTTTCTTGAGACAAATACTTACAAAGCTGTCTTTGATACTTTGAGCAGCGGCATCATCCTCTCCAGAACTTCATCTGATGTGGAGAATTTTTTCAGGTCAAAGACATCCAGGTTTTCATTTGAAACAAGAATGACGTAGGCCAGGGCCGACCAATGTGCAGGTGAAATTCTTCGAACGTCTCCTGAGCTGTGGTACTTTTGCACTTGTTCCACCAGAGACTTATCACCCAGCTCGTTTAAACAGTGGAACAAATAGATGCTCTTCTCATAAAACGTAAGTTTCTTGATCATATTGTTAATGTATTCAGTTGTCTCCTGGCTGTTCTTCAAGTGTCTCCCTTTAAATCCTACTAATTTCTGAAGGAGCTTCTGATTGGTTTCTTGTGACAAACCCAGCAGGAAGCGTAGAAACAAGTCCCACTGTCCATGCTTGGTGGCTAATGCCTTGTCTACCGCACTCTTGTGGAGGAGGATGATAGGAATTTCTCCTTTCTCTGAAGCTACTTTGATGCTTCTCTCGTTGGCAAGAAGATTGTTTCCACAAACGATAAAGTTCTCTAACACGTACAGAGCTGCAAGAAACTCTTGGACACTCAAATGTATAAAAGAGTAACTGAGCTGTCTGTGGAGACCATATTCTTTTCTTATGATCTCTGTACAAACTCCGGAATAAACAGCTGCTTGTTCCAGATCAATGTTACACTCTTTGAGGTGATTTTCATAAAAGATTATGTTGCCCTCCCGTAGCTGTTCAAACGCCAGCTTTCCCAGCTTCATGATCACATCTTTGTCTTTGTCCCCATCCTGATAATTCTTCTCATGCTTCCGTTTTGTCTGGATGATGAGGAAGTGTGTGTACATTTCAGTCACGGTCTTTGGCAGCTCAGTTTCCTGAGAGTGTGTGAGGAGTGTCTGCAGCACCGTGGCTGAAATCCAACAGAAAACTGGGATGTGACACATAATGTACAGACTCCTCAGTGGCTTTGACTGAAGGTGATCAAAGATCCTCTGAGCTATGTCCCTGTCACTGATGGTCTTTTTGAAGTATTCGTCCTTCTGCTCATCATTAAAACCTCGTACCTCGGTCACTCTGTTGATGAACTCGGGAGGAATCTTACTGGCTGCAGCCGGTCTACTTGTGATCCAGACTGAGGCTTTGTGCAGCAGTTTCCCTTCGATTAAATTGGTTATTAGGGCGTCTACAGATGTTTTCTTTGTAACACTGCGGCACGTCTCATTATTCTCAAAGTCCAGTGGGAGTTGGCTTTCATCCAGGCCATCAAAGATGAACAAAACCTTTAAATCTTTGTAGTCTGATTTTTCCAAATCGCTCGCTTCATCAAAATGGTGACAAATTAATTCCATCAGATTTACTTTGTCTTTGATTAAATTCAAGTCCCTGAATGTGATTGGAAATATGAGCTGAAAGTTGTGGTTGGCTGTTCCCTTTGCCCAGTCACGAGTGAATTTCTGCACAGCCACAGTTTTCCCAATGCCAGCGATTCCCTTAGTCAGAACTCTCTGGGGAGGGGTCTCTCCCTTTGATAAAGGCTCAAAAATGTCGTTCAGGTGGATTTTCCTCTCCTCATTTGTACATTTTGTACATTCCAATTCAATCACTTCATGCTCACTGTTCACCTGCCCACTGCCTCCTTCTGTGATGTAAAGCTCTGTGTAGATCTGCTCTAGACGAGTCGAAGATCCAGATTCCTTTGTTCCTTGAAACAGATCCTTTGTTTTATTCTGAAGGTATTCTTTAAGTTCATCTCGGCACTCCTGTATGTTTCCTGGAAAAGTGTGTGAATGAAAATAAAGTTGGCAAAAAAAAGTCAAATTATAACAGGTTCAAACTAGATGTTCAAAAAGTGGTTGGCTAAACAGTCCAGGTTAGCATTTATTTAGAAGACAAAACACATCGTAAGGAGCAAGACGAAAAAATGACGTCAACTATACAATTATTTCAAGTTAGTTCACTCTGGTTATATTATCATAGCTAAAGCAAAGTGGACCCTTTTTTATTTGGTTGAGTTTGACTAGTCCTACTTTTATGTATTTAAACAGCACAACACCTTGGAGATTGGGAGCAGCAGCATTTGTCTCATCTGTCCGGGCAGAAGATTGGACTGAAACAGAAATCAATAAAAAATACACAACAGTGAAAGAACGTTGGCAGTTATTACAGAAACACAGGCTTCAACTGAAGGTTTTTGGTTTGATTCAAAGGAACATTTTACCATATGTGTTGTTGACAGTGACGGTCAGATTTGCATCTCTGGTTGCATGAATACCAGTAAAATTAGGTGTGTTGACGACGCTTCCGTTGTGGGCGGTGACTCTTGTGCTTCCCGCGTCCCTCTGATTTACAGCTGAATGACAGAAAAACGCTGAGACGGAGACACATAAGATCCAACCAACACGCTGATGAGGGGATATTCAGAGTAAAGGAAAACCACTGCACATGTCACTGTATTCAAATGGTATTTTAATACCACGGGCGACTGTGGCGCAGTTGGTAGCGCGGTCGTTGCTCCTTGAGCAAGACACTGAACCCGCTTAGTTGCTCCTGGTGAAATCGTCCAGCTGCATAGCAGCAGTGAATGGGAAGATAAGAAGCAGTGTAAAGTGCTTCGAGAACCAACAGGTAGAGAAGCGATACATAAGTGCAAACCATTTATTAATAACACTGAGTTAATGTTGGAATTAAATACATTTGCTTGAACAAATGACAGTGTGTGTGAGTTTTTCTCTGTGAGTGACACAGGCAGGAAAGGCTGTTAAACAGCTGCAGTCTCCTGCCTTGGCTGTGAAAGCCTGCGAGCTGCTGCAGAGGAAGGATTCTCTGAGTCACAGACTGGGACATGGACTCTGACAGGATGTGTGTGTTCACGTGACGTTGCTGCAAAGTCTTTGAGTCCATCTACTGTGGGACTATAGCTTGAAAAGTGCCACAAGTTTCACTTTACAGTAATTCACAGCAACCTGCTTGTTGGATAATCGGATGCCCACGACATGCAGGTAAAGACGTGTAGCACTTGTGGCAGAGAAACAGCTACTTTTCACCTTCAAGACAAAATAAAACATGCCACATATTTTAAATTTAATCCAGTTACTTATATTACTTAAAGGCCCCAGAGCTACAGTTTGAGCTCAGGCCTGCAGAGGAAATGCAGCAGCAGAACAGGAAGAGGTTCACATTTGTAACCACAGAGAGAAACCGGTTGCTGAGTCAGACTTTGTCCTCTGTTGTTAGCACAAAGATTAGCAGTGAATTATTATAAAGTCCATACCATCCCTCTGCTGACAAGAATAAGTGTTTCTTTCGTCTCCACGTCGAGAGAAGTGAGGCGGGTTCGGTGAAGCCAGAGTTCTAGTAAACAAACAGTATGAGATGAGAAAGTCAAAGCCCAACTTACCCTGATGTGATGCATCAGGAACGGCAGCGGAGCCAGCTGGCAAACAGTTTTCCATTCTCCCCTGACGTCAAACATCCTGCAGATGAAAGTTAAAGAGGCTGGAATTCAAACAGAACTGCACTAACCCCACAGACTTCAGCCATTCTGTCAGCTCAGTTCATACTCATGAGCAGAAGTAGAACACACCCTTTGGTTTGGCCAACGTCAAGCTGAAATGAAACTCAGAGCTCTGAGGTCGTTCTCATCTGGGAGCCAAGGTTTGTCTTTGCTCTCGTGAAAGCAGCGAGTTGTTCAGCCTTGTGTGAACGCCCACATTACTCATCACAGACCCCACCTGCATTTACCTGCAGAAACAGAAAGTAAAACACACAATTTAAAGGTCATTTTACTTTTCAAACCAAAACACTGAGCAGGCAATACATTATGACCAGCTGTACAATTGAATACAGTCCAGCACTGCCGCTCTGCCATGAGTTCTACTTTTACAAGCTTGGAATTTCTTAGTTTGTACATTGAAAGTGTTGGAATAAGACTAACTGTCAGAGGTGGAGTCGCATCCAAGTGTATTCTAAGAAGAGATGGTTCTAATGTTTTGGCCACAAACTGAGTAAAGAGGAAGAAAGGGCAGCGTCAGAAATGGGGAAAGGGAACGGTTAAAAGAGACGATAGAGAAAGGAGACAGAGTGTAAGCAGTGAAAGGAGAGGAGAAGGAAAGGAGAATCAAAGAGGAAATCAGGCAAATTCAGGTAAAGGAGCTCGAGTAAAGGTTTTATCTTTGGTGCCTGCTTATGAATTCAATTCAGTTAAACTTTATTTATATATCGTTGATTCACAACGACGTCACCTCAAGGCACTTTACATAATAAACTGAGAGGGAGAAGAAAGACAAAAAACTTCAATATGAGTTGAGATTTGAATTCTCACTTTCGTTATGAAGGACGTTCACAACACACATCATGTTTTAGTTCATCTTCCAGTTAACTGTCAAACTCTTGCTTTGTTGCTGAACTGAGTGTGTGGCTGCACCCACACAGATGCTGCTGTCTCGTTTCAGTCTCAGCTAATAAAAAACCATAAACCATCTCTGCAGAATCAGACGGTGGATCAGCAACGTCTGAGGAGCCAAACTGGTCCAAGTGCAGCATGAAA